>QXDM01000013.1:787002-1529004 GCA_003730235.1 Pythium guiyangense
CGCTGCGATCGTTGCGCAGCGACGCCGTCGCCATTCAGTCTGCCGGCACTCGTGCGCTTCTGCCTCGCAGTACCACTGGGCGTCGAGCTGCTCGAGCGCATCGTGCGGAACGACCCGTCGGCGCTGGACGCAGTCGTCGACACGGTCGTCGCGAGTCTCGACGGCGTGCAGGACGTCCCAGTCTCAGTCCCAGCAGCAGCAGTCGTAGAGACAACAACACCGACACCAGCAGGAACGACAACCTCATTGCCTCCTGGCCTCCCCATGGCGTACACACAGGCACGGGCGACGTGTCTCGCCCTCGCGCGCCTCGCGCCAGCGTACGCGTACGCGCTTGTCGTGCAGACCAAGCTCACGCACGCCACGCACGCGTCGCTCTGGACCGTCGCGCTCGCACTCGACGTGAGTCTCCGCGTCCCTGCGCTCGCGAGCGACTTTGCGTTCGTGCTGCTCGCGCTGCTCAAGCACCAAGCCCATGACGGCGCAGCAGCTGGACCGAGCGCGTCGGTCTCGGCGTTTGCGTCGTACCTGAGCATCGCTGTCTACAGTGAGAGCAGTAGCACTAGTAGTAGCAGTAGTGGCACTGAGACCCAGCACCAACAGCAACAGCAACAGCATCAACAGAGCTCCGAGTCGGCGCTCCAGCAGTTGGTGACGCAGCACGTCGCAGCGGTGCGGCAGTACCTCGTGGACCGCCTCCTGCACGCCCCCTCGCCGTTCGACGCCGTCGTGGCACTGCACGTCTACATCGGCTTGCTCGTGCAGACGTCGGTGCGTCCGTCCGAGCACGAAGCCACGACGCTCTTGCGCTGGTTCGAGCAGATGGCGTCGGCTGTGTCTGCTGCGTCTGCTGGACCAGCGACGACTGGATCAGCTCTGTCCAGACGTCAGCGCCATCGCCAGTATCAGCATCGCCACCGACGACGATCTTGACGAGCCGCGTCGTGAGCCTCGCGTTCGTGCTCGTGCTGCTGCTGTGCTACGCACACGCGCCGTCGCTCAGCAAGATCCCGAGCCAGCGCGACGAGGCGGCGAAGCGCACGCTCGCGCTCGCGCAGCAGTGCCTCGTCGCGCTCTACGGCACCAAGACTGCGGCGTGTCCGCTCTTCGTCCTCACGGCCGTGCACCTGTACACCAAGTCGCCGTTGCTCGTGCCGTTCCTCGCGTCCGTGCTCGCGAACGACGGCGTGTCGGTCCAAGCACTGCGCGTCGACTACCTCCACGTCGTCGGCGACGTCGTGCTCAAGCCGATCTTGACCGAGCACGTCATGGCGCGCGAGGTGCTGACGTTTGCGCCAGTGCCAATGCCAGTGCCAGTGATATCCTCCTCCTCCTCTTCATTGTCTTCATCGCCTGGCGACGCAAGCGACAACGACATCAACAGCAGCAGTGACACCAGCAGCAACAGTCTCGATGCGCTGCCGCTTCAGAGTCTCTACGCGCTGCTGTGTGAGAAGTCGTTCTTGCGGCACCACCACGGCCGGAGCCTCGAAGCCTCGGTCGTGCGCCACGTCGAGCACGCCGCCGCATCTGCTGCTGCTACAACATCGCCACTCGATCCGCTCGTGCTGAACGTCTTGCTCGAGTGGGTCGAGAACTACGTCGTGGCGTTCGAGTACCCAGTCGTGACGGTGCCGGCGCTCCAGCTCGCGATCGTGCCGCTCCGGACCGCGACGCTCACCAAGTGGCTCGGCGCCTCGTGCCTCACGCAGCGCTATGCGCGTCCTCGTCCTACTACCACTACCACCAGGAACAAGAGCAGCAGCTCCATGAGCAAGCAAACACACAGCGCGTGGTGCAAAGGCGCGCTCGCACTCACGTACGCTCTGCAGTTCAACCAGCGCATTCGCCACGCGCGCATGGTCACAAGCAGCAAGATCCACGCACTCTCGACCGCCGATGCGCCACTCAACGGCGACGTGTGTCTGTCGTACGACCTGCGCGCGTTCCCCGTGCGCAACATCGTGCGGCAAGTGCTCGCACATAGTGGCGACGGCGAGGCGTTTGCAAGTGTCGCGCCGACGCTCGTGCGGCTCGTGGTCGAAGAGCTCCCGCACTGCATCGACACATCGCCGCATCTGCTGTTGTCGTCGTCATGTGCTACGGCTACTGATGCTGATACAGAGAGCGCTTACGAGCTCGATCCGAGGTGGCGGAGCATGCGCGAGCTCGTTCTGGACATTCGCACAACGAACTGGCAAGCGCCGACATCGTGGACGCAGCTGCAGCGCGTCGTCGCTGCACTCGCGACTGCGCCGTCGCATGTCCTCGTGCGCGCGTTTGACGCGATCGTCGAGCACGTGCTGCCGCTGCTCCTCGTGGGCGTCGCTCGCGCCACTTGCAACCAGCAGCAGCTGGAGCAGCAGCAAGACACACTGTCAATAAGCAGTGGCTCCACAGCAGAAGCGCTGTTTGCTCAGCTCGCAGACGTGTACGAGCGCCGCGTGCAGCACGAGCACACAGAGCCTGTGCGTCTGCAGATGGCGCTCGTCCACGCGCTGTGCTTTCCAGAGCGCATGTGCTCGCCTGTGCACAAGCACCAACCGCAGCAAGCGCCTCGTCCGAACGCGTCGCGTGCTCATGTGATGACGATGAGCGCACCACGAGCTGTGGTCGTGACGTACGCGCAAGTCGTGGCCGAGCCATTTCGGCTGCTGAGCGATGCGCACGTCGCGGTGGCGCAGTCGCCAGCGCTGCTGCGCGTGCTCGTGCAGCTCGTGCTGACGTTCCGCGTCGCTGCGAACGCGCACCTCAAGACGCAGGACCCGGTGCTTGCGCCGCGCGCGCAGCAGCTCGCGATGCTCGCGAGTGCATCTGGTGGCACCAACAACAGCAACAGTAGTAGCAGTAGCAATGACGCCTCAACAACGACGCCGATGGCCGATGGACGCTGTGACGACGCGCGAGTGCACGCACTGGCACTGGCGCTAGTGCGTCGACGCAGAGCAAGGTCCTGCAAGACTTTGTCGTGCCTGACGGAGCTGAGAAGGACCTCGAGACGTGGACGTTCCGTCTCCACGTCTTCTTTGCGCTCTGTCGCGCGTGCTTTGTGCCATCGACGACATCGACATCGACGACGCAGACAGCTGTGGTGCTCCAGACGCTCCGAGTCGTGCTCCATCGACTCCGCAGTGTGCTGCTCAGTGCGATCGCTGGCACCAGTGGTGGTAGTGGTAGTGGTGGCAGTGGTGGCGTCATGACCAGCGCATCCTCATCGTCGACAGCAGGCAGTAGCGACAACGACGAAGTGCGACGACACGCTGCGTTCCTCGACCGCGTGCTGCCGCTCGCTGCTGCAGCGTGTGCCCAGCACGCCGAGCTGAGCGCCGAGCTCGTGCAGTTCCTCCTCAAGCTCCAGAAGCAGAACAGCCACTACAACAGCAGCAGTAGCAGCAGTGGTGGTGTTGGAAGCACTGGCAGTGGCGGCAAAGACCTCGACGACGTGCTGCGCGAGGCGTACGCGCTGCTGCTCGAGCAGATCTAGCGAGAGTCGGTAGGTGCATCGATCAATCGTGTGATCAACGAGCGAATGAATGAAGAGACCAAGAGTGCGAACGAACGAATCGCTGCATGACAAAGAGGAGCTCGCGCACAACGAGCAGCAGCTTAGCAACTAACAATCACAGCCAGCGCACTCGAGTTTGGATGAGTGGCAGCGTGAGCGTGTGCTTGGGTCCTCAGCACTTCGCTCTCGATGCACGCCCAGCAACGTGATGTTGGGATCCGAGTGCACAGCATGCTGACCAGTATGATGCTACAGGATGCCAGCATCCTCTTGAAATGACAACAACACCGACGTGACGATGCGCTTCCAGTCGTCAACGCCAGTCCACACTATCAGTCCACACTGCTGTTACATCGAGTCCATCCACTCGATCAGACACACACTCGCTCTGCTTGCCACTCACTGTTCATTAGAGCATACACAACCAACCAAGCTCTCTCTCTTTCGTTCACTACTATGGCGCTACCTTCGCATCCTGTGCGATCTCCTCGAGCTTGTTCACGACAAACGCCATGCTCACGCGCTCACTTGGCTCCGTCTTGGTCATCAACTCGATCAAGTTGCGCTGCTTCGGCGTCATCGAGGCTGGCAGAGGTGGCGACATGCCGCGTCGGAGCCAGAAGCGCACTTGACCTGCTTGCAAATCTTTCGAATCCCAAGGCGGCTCACCACTCACGGCTTCGATGATGCACATCGCGAACGAGTACACGTCGGATGCAAACGACGGTCGACCGCCAGCGAGGTACTCGGGCGAGCGCCAGTTCACGGCACCGATCTTCTTCACGTCAATCTGGACCTCGGCTTCGCCCAGCAGACAGCTCAGTCCAAAGTCAATGAGCTTCGCCTTGTGATCGGAGCCGACCATGATGTTGTCGCACTTGAGGTCGTTGTGCGCGACGTTCATGCTGTGGAGGTACTGCAGTCCGAGCGCGGCTTCGTGGAGCTTCTGCCATGTGAGGTGATCGTTGCCAGACTGCTTGAGGTACGCTCGTAGCTCGCCGTTCCCAGCAAACTCGCACATAAAGTACCGCTTGTCGACGTGACTCGCGCCAAAGAGCTTGAGCACGTGCGGATGGTTCAGCCGGTGCCACACGCGCACTTCGTGGAGCAGCAAGTCGGTCGAGATCGTCTCGATGTCTTCTTCGTAGCCCATGAACTTGACCACGACCGGCGTGCCGCGCCAGCTGCCTCTGTACACGGCGCCGAACGCGCCTTGACCGATCTGGTCCGACTCGCTGAACGTCAGTTCTTTGAGCGAGAGGTACCACGACGGTCGCTTGGGTGGTGTTGTGGCTGTCGACAAAGACGGCGACATCGATGCCGATTCCGATACCTCCTGCGCTGCCGATTCCGATACCTCCTGCGCTGCCGATGCCGCTTTGAGGAGTCCATCGCGTGTCCACTGCTCGTGCATCGCTGATGGCGTGTCGAGATGGTTCAGTGTGATCGCATCGGACAGACTGTTGCTTGGCTTGTTCGTATCGGTGGTGGCAGCAGTACTCGCGACGCCTTCTTCGTCGACTGGCACGCGAACGTCAGACAGATCCACTGGATTGAGGATCGACGGTGCTGCTTTGTGGCGCCATCGTCGAATCGAGTCACTCGCTTCCACATCAAGCATGTCGAGCAGCTGATCCAGCTGAGTGTACACCAAGTGGTGCGACTCGGCCACCTTGCGACTCCGCATCTGCTGGTACACCGACTTGTTCGACACTGCAGTGCGCACGTATCGCTGCAGTCGCGCCACTGCGGCACAGAACGCCGCGACCTCGGCGTCAAGTGGCGTCTTCTGTCGCTCTTGCAGCAGACCAAAGACAAACGCGAGTGCTGGCAGCACGCTCTCGAGTATCCACTGCGTGTCTGGAAAGTCGGAGCATCGCGTCTGGATGTGAGCAAGTGCGTTTGGGATCGAGTGGCCGAGGTCTGGGAACTCGTACTCGTTGAGACGCTGGGACTGGATATGCAAGGTGAACCGCAGTGCAAAGAAGCATCATGAGCAGTGTGGCAATACCATCTCAGTGCCGCATCAGCTGCACGTACCTTTGCGTTGGCGCCGGCAGCACTGGTTCTCTCGACGCCTCTCGTACTCGGCTTGCTCTTGGTAGCAAACTGCTCGAGTCGACCCACGACAAACGCAATGTCCACGCGCATCCGCGGATGGTGAGCGCACATCTTCTTGATCAGGTCGTGCTCGCTCGTGGTCGCGATCACCCATCTGGGCACCCCCTTAAAGTGCAATATCTTCGCGTCTATATCCGTCAGCTCGTCGTGCAAGACAGCCCAGATGCAGAGCCCGAACAAGAAGATGTCGGCAGGAGCAGTCGCTGGAGCTGATGTCAAGAATCTCCCGTACTCTGGCGCTCTCCATTGCCACAATCGGTCGCTCCGGTGCTCTCGAAAGCCACCAACATCACGGAGCTTCACGACGCCATCAGAGCCAATGATGATCTTCTCGCTGCAGAGACAGCCGTGCACAACGCCTCGATCGTGCAGGTACTGCAGTCCGAGTGCTGCTTGGTGCAAGTACTGCCACTTCAGCTGCCGGTTCGATGCGTCGCGTAGGAACTCGACCAGTGGCTGTGCGTCCGGTACTGCTTCGTACACGAAGACTGGCGTTTGGCCAATGTGGCACGCGCCGAAGAGCTTGACGACGTTCGGGTGGCTCAGCGAGTACCACTGCTCGGCCGTCTTGCTGAACTCGCCCAAGTTCACGGTACTTGTCTCGATCATTACGCTCGTGCTCCGCCACTTGCCGACGTAGCGTTTGGCAATGCCCTTGTTCTTCACGAGGTTCCACTCGTGGTACTCCAAGTCGTCTGGCGAGATGAACCACGTCGGAACGTCTGGCACCATCGTCATCTTGCATATCTGAAGAAAGCGCTCGAGCACTGACTGGATGATGTCTTGTGCTTGCTGGTTCTGCTCGCGCTGTCGCATCATCAGCTCGTACTGGAGTAGCACAGCCATCTCGCGCTGCTTGGTGTTGTCTTCGCCACATCCGTCGATCAAAGCATTGTTAGTGTTGAGCGCTTGCTGAAAGCGGTGCTGCAACTCGTCGTCGTCGTCGTTGCTCGACAGCTGCTGCTGATTGTTGCGCACAAACGCCTCGTCCTGAACCAGATGATGCATCGCGACAAAGTGCTTCAGCTCGACGTGGACGTCGTAAACGCGCTGCAGGATCGCTCGACTCGCGACGAAGCGTGCGAGTGATCTCGACTTCTTCTCGATTTCAAAGAGCAGACGGCAGGCGCGAAACAGGATGCTGACGAATGTCACGAGTATGTCGTGGGTCACTGTCACTGGCGATGGCGTCTCTGCTGCTTGAGAACCCCGCTGACGCTGCTGAAGCTGAGCGCAGACGTCTTGCAGTCGCTTGAGCATGTGCGAGCACACGTCTTCAAAGTCGAACGTGGCAGTCGCACACATCGTCTTCATGGTCGCCAACGATCCAGGAAGCAGCGGGTACTCGTCGTCTTGAGCGTCTTCGACACAAAGCGAGCTGCCACGACTGGCTCGAGCGATCAGCTGCTGCACGGCTGGGAAGTAGTCGGATCGAGCGACGGAGATCAGTGGCGTCTCACCATCGGCGTTGCTCCGGACGTTGACTGGTGCGCCGGCGTCAACGAGCGCTTGCCACACTTTCATGTGCCAAGCACGACCTGCAAGTGTGAGTGGCGTCTCAGACTCACGAGGCGACTCTGGACTGGCACGCGACTTGACACGGACGCTGGCGCCGCACTGGATCAAGTACGTCACGATGGCGAGGTGTCCGAACTCGGCAGCGTAGAACAGCGCAGTTCGACCGTCTGGTGTCACATACTCGATGTCCACGTTGTTGTCGGTGAGATCTTGAAGACTGTGGAAGTCGTCCAAAGCGGCGGCAGCGAAGAACTGGACTTCGTCGTCGGTGGGGCTGCTGGACGGGTCGAAGGTGATGGAACGAAGTAGAAACTGGACGACTTCCTTGCGCTTGTTCTTTGCCGCATGATGCAACGCTGTCTTACCGTCGTCGTCCTTGGCGTTCACGTCTGCTCCAAGCCGAACCAGCTCCGTCACGACGTCGAGATGACCCGAGGCTGCGGCACGATGCAACGCCGCATCACTGTCGTCGTCCTTGGCGGTGACGTCTGCTCGACGCCGCACGAGCTCCGTCACGACGTCGAGATGACCCGAGGCTGCGGCACGATGCAACGCTGTCTGGCCGAAACAGTCGATGATGTTCACGTCTGCTCCGTGCTGAATGAGCTCGATCACGATACTGGCATGACCCGACCATGCTGCTTGTTGCAACGCTGTCTGGCCGTACTCGTCCACGCTGTTCACGTCTGCTCCAAGTCGGATCATTGCTTTGACGACACCGAGTTGGCCACACTGCGCTGCCAAGTGCAGCGCTTTCTTCATCGGCTCGCCGTACTGGACCAGGAACTCGACGTCGGCCACATTGCCAGCTCGTACTGCTTCGTCAAAGGCGCCTTTGGGGTCGATGAGGAGTGCGTTCTGCCGCGTCATCTCTTGCTCGTAATCAACGCGTGGCTCGACGACTGCTGCATGCCTCGTCATGTTTGCTACACGCACTACGACCAACCAGACAGAGCCGAGAGCAGAGCAAGATATGGCGTATTTGATCGTCAGTACCATGCAACCGCTGCACCGCACTTGCTAGGCGAACTAGACAACACCATGCGAGTGACATACCGAGTGTGCAGGTGTCTCGTTGTACTAGCGGATGAGAGAGCAGTGGTGGGCGTCCGTGCGAGTGAATCTCTCTGCAGTCGCTCAAGATCTCTTGAGATGAGCGTCGCCAGTGAACTACTGCGTTCGCGTCTGCTGTTGCTCCTGTTGGATGTTGTTGCTGGTGCTGAGCTCGTGACGCCCTGTGCTCGCTCTTCCCTGCGCTTGCTCTCTCTCAAGTGTGGAGCTCGTGTCTTTGATCCAGTGTGAACCCATTGGATAATGATTTGGAGATACATGCCAAAACCATTGCCTTAACAAGAGCTTGAAGTGGCAATCTATGTGAGTGGGCGTCAAGCGAGGAATGCATGCACATTGTTGCTGTTTGTGATTCCCACTTTGACTCAGCCAGATCTTGAGACTCGCACAACACTGGACAAGACGAGCACCAGACAACAACAGCAGCAACATGTGTGCGCTTCAGGCAACAGTGTTATCGACGCGCAAAGCAGCTTGCTCCTCGGCTCGACGACTCGAGGCACTGTCCTCGCTACACTCGTGTACGGCTCACCTTTCGCCATCTCAAGCTCAGACGACTACAAAGGCATGGAGTCGCAATGGCCCGCACTTTTAAGCTCTGTTCTGGTCCAGTCCAGTGCAAACGTTGTTGATGACACGGCAAGTCGCAACGAGACTCAGTCCGAACAATGTCGTTCCGAGACCACATCATGGGCGTAAGAGGAGCATGTGAGTGAATGGATCCTATCTGAAGCAAGAGCTCTCCCGTTGCTGGATCACAAGACCAAGGCGAATGCGTGAGGTGACTGACAAAGTCGTGAGCAATGAGCTCTTGACAATTTCTATGCATCTACAAGCTGCTGCTGTCCTGGATCTCGACCTCTTACTCACTCACGCACGCAAGCACTCGACCTTGGGCGTCATGTAGTCAGGGCCAAAGAGGTGCTCGAGGTACTTCTCCGGCTGCGCTGGGCAGTTGACTGAGCGACCGCCGAACCAGCAGGGCGTGAGCAGGAAGACCCAGTGCTTTGGGATCTTGAACTCCCAGGCGCCAGGTGCGACCTTCGGACAGTGCTTGCAGCCGCCAAAGCAGCCGGACGGAACCGGACCGAACATTGGCGCGTGGCGGTCAGTCGCCGGCGTGCGCGACTCGAGGAACACAAAGATGTCAATGTACATGCCTGAGCATGTGCGTGTGCACGAGGCCACTCGGGATGCCAGCGTCGCGGCTCCCGCGCTTGAGGAACTTGGCCTCAAAGACTTGGAGCTCGTACACGCTCGGGAAATCGAGCGTCCTGTTCGTGTCGCGCAGACGGTGGTACTTCGCTTCGTCAATGCCGACGTCGGCGTCGTAGTCGTGTGGAATGACAGTCTTGTCACGGTAGGCGCCGAGGAGCGAGCCGCTGTCGAGCCAGTACGGCAGGTCGTTGCGCGCAAAGACGTCGTGGAGCGCCCAGACGAGACCGAGGATGATCTGCTGGATGTTGGCGCGCGAGAAGCAGTCAGTCGTCCGGGTTGTAGAAGTTGTCGTCGACGTGGCCGCGGTAGATGTGCTCGCAGCGCTTGCCGTTCACGTATCGCGCGTAGAAGAGCTCGTGCACGACGCGGCGTCCCCTGTTGAGCACGACGAGCTTGAGAACGAGCGCAATGCCAAAGCTGCGAGCACGCGCTTGTGTTTGTCGCGCACACGCATTGCAGCGACTGTTGACATCCATCGATGCAGCACTCGGCGGCGACGCTACTGGTGCTGCCATTGCAATCATCGTCTGTGTGTCGCGGCAGCTGACTGCCAAGCAACAGCTCAAACACAGCATGCGTCATTGCGACTCAATGCCTTAGCCTCTGCGTGTGTCGGTCGTCGTTGTCCGCAGTCGATGTGCACTGCTTGCAATGTGTGGTGTGTGCTCGGGCTGGTGCAAGGCGCGCAATGCACTCGCGTGTAGCGAGGATAGTGTCGCGAGCTGCTATACGAATTGATGGAGCACACTGCCGTCTGGAGCTCGAGCATGTTGCTGTTGTCGTTGTCATCATTGTCATCGTGAAGTGCTCTTCTTGTCCAGTGTTGAGTGACTCTCAAGATCCGCGAAGTCAGAGTGAGAATCGCAAACAGCAAATGAATGCATGCATTCCTCGCTCGATGGCGCTCAAATCGATTGCCGCCTCAAGCTCTTGTTGAGTCAATGGTTTTAGTGTTCTCCGGGTTATTTGGTCCAATTGGGTTCACAATCAGCTCAGTCTATGGATCAAAGACACCAGCTCCACTCGAGAGCAAGCGGAGACGAGAACGAGAGCGAGCGCAGGAGAGGACGAGCAGCAACGAGAGCACGGGGCGACGCGAGCTCAGCAGCAGCAACCACCATCGCCAGCAGACACAGACGCAGCGGTTCACTAAGCAACGCTGGTCTCAAGAGAGCTTGAACGACTGCGAAGAGATCGACTCGCAAGCACACTTGGCGACTGACGTTGTGCCTGCGAGCAGAACGAAGCGTCTACGCGCCAGGTGTGTCACTCACATGGTGCTGTCTAGCTCGCTTTGCAAGTGCCATGCTGTCATCACATTGTACTGACAATCAAACGTGTCATGCTCTGCTCTCGCCTATGTCTTGTTGGTCTTGTGTGTGTAGCAAGCATGAAGACGCAAGGAGCAGCAGTCGAACCACGCGTCCATGACGAGCAAGAGATGACGCGGCAAAACGCACTCCTCGTCGACCTCAAAGGTGCTCTTGATGAAGCAGAGCGAGCTGGCAACGTGGCCGACGTCGAGTTCTTGGTTCAACAACCCGGCGAGCCAATGAAGAAAGCGCTGCACTTGGCAGCGCAGTGTGGTCAACTCGGTGTCTTCGAAGCGATGATTCGACTTGGAGCAGACGTGAACAGCGTGGACGAGTACGGCCAGACAGCGTTACATCGCGCGGCGAAAGCCGGTCATGTTGAAGTCGTGGGTGAGCTGATTCGGCTTGGAGCGGATGTGAACGCCAAGAACAAGTACGGCAAGACAGCGTTACATCGTGCAACAAATGCGGGTCATGCCGACGTCGTGACGGAGCTGATCCGGCTCGGAGCTGACGTCAACGCCAAGAACAAGGACGGCAAGACAGAGTTGCAACGTGCCGCAGACTCCGGTCATGTCAGCATCGTGGCCGAGCTGATTCGGCACGGAGCTGACGTGGACATCGTTATCAAGAATCGCCAGAAAGCGTTGCGACGAGCTGTCGAGAGCAGAGGCAAGGGCATGATCGATGTTCTGCTTCGTCTTCTCGTCTTTGATGCGTCCAGCAGTTCCACCGACGACGAAGTGGAGCTCTTTGCTGCAGCAGTCGCGGGCAACCTCACCGTTCTTCAGGGGCTCGTTGCCAGGCACGTGAATATCGAGTGCGTGGCTCGAGACGGACGAACCGCACTGTTCTACGCTGCCGAGTATGGTCACCTCGACGTCGTGATGCACTTGATACGATGTGGCGCCAGTGTCCGTGTCAAGGCACATGCCAGTCCAGCATCGCCGCGTGAGTCCGAGACGCCACTCACACTCTCTGGTCGGAATGGCCACATGAAGGTCTTCCAAGCGCTCGTTGACGCCGGCGCACCAGTCAACGTCCGGAGCAACGCCGATGGTGAGACGCCACTGATCTCCGTCGCTCGATCCGACTACTTCCCAGCCGTGCAGCAGCTGATCGCTCGAGCCAGTCGTGGCAGCTCGCTTTGTGTCGAAGACGCTCAAGACGACGAGTACCCGCTGCTTCCTGGATCGTTGGCGACCATGAAGACGATGTGTGCCACGGTCACGTTCGAGTTTGAAGACGTGTGCTCGCACATGCTCAAGCGACTGCAAGACGTCTGCACTCAGCTTCAGCAGCGTCAGCGAGAGGCTGAAGCGGCAGAGACGCCATCGCCAACGACAGTAACGCACGACACACTCGTGACGTTTGCGAGCATCCTGTTCCGCGCCTGCCGTCTGCTCTTTGAAATCGAGAAGAAGTCGAGATCACTCGCACGCTTCGTCGCGAGTCGAGCAATCCTGCAGCGCGTCCACGACATCCACGACGAGCTGAGGCACTTTGCAGCGATGCACCAGTTGATGCAAGACGAGGCGTTCGTCGCCAGCAAGATGCAGCCGAAAGATGGCGATGAAGTGCTTCAGCAGCGCTTCGAGCTCGCACTTAGCACCGAGGACGCTTTGATCGATGGATGTGGCGATGACAGCACCGAGCAGCGCGAAATGGCTGTGCTACTCCAGTACGAGCTCATGATGCGACAGCGCGAGCAGAACCATCAAGCGCAAGCGATCGTCCAGTCGGTGCTCGAGCGCTTTGTCCGAGCATGCAAGATGAAGGCTGTGCCAGACGTCCCAGCCTGGTTCATCTCGCCGGACGACTTGGAGTACGACGAATGGAACCTTGTGAAGAAGAAGCACGCACTCAGCCTTTACGCAGGCAAGTGGCGAAGCACGAGCGTGATGGTCGAGACAAGCGCCATGAACTTGGACAAGTTTTTGAGAGCTGCCGAGCAGTGGCACTCGCTGAGCCACCCGAACGTCGTGAAGCTCTATGGCGCGTGCCACGTCGGCAGTGATCGAGTCTTTGTGTACGAAGCAGTACCGGACGCACAACTCCTGCTCGAGTTCCTGAGCGACGCATCGAACCGACAGCTCATGTGGCAATGCCTGTACCAAGCAGCGCTCGGACTGCAGTACCTCCACGATCGAGGCGTTGTGCACGGCAGTCTTTGCGACGAGACGATCATCATCGATTCGGATGGCGTCGTGAAGCTCAACAACATTGCGTGGCGCCTGGCGCACGACTACGCGAAGTGGGTCGCGCCTGAGCACTTAGTCGACCACTCTGGGACGTCAGCTCAAGCCGACATCTACGCGCTTGGGCTCTGCTTCTGGGTAGTCGTGGCTGGCAGACTTTGGGGCAAAGATGTTTGGCAGTTCCGCACCGGAGAAGCTCCGTGGCCCACGTATCGCATGAGAGATAACGAGTACGAACTGATTAAGCAGATGTGTGCTCGAGACCCAAGCCAGCGCGTGATCATTGCAGACGTCGTACGTCAACTCAAGCAGTTTGCTGTCAACGAGAGCAAACAAGCCGAGAGTGGTAACGCTGCAGCCAGCTCATCAAGCGTCGACACAAAGGTACGAGATGTGCTTGAGCATGTCGGCTCCATACTACCACACCAGTGTCTGTCTTAGCTGACCCAACGCTCGTACTTTGATCTACTGCTGCTCGATCGGTCATGCAGATCCAGTCCCAGCACCTTCATGAGTACGAGTTCCCTGACCTCGGCTGCCACTCGATCCCAAACGCACTTGCTCACATCCAGACGCGATGTGAAGACCTATCAGACACGCAGTGGATACTCGAGAGTGTGCTCCCAGCACTCGTGTTTGTCTTTCGTCTGCTGCAAGAGCGAGAGAAGACGCCACTTGATACCGAAGTCGCGGCGTTCTGTGCCGCAGTGGCGCGACTGCAGCGATACGTGCGCACTGCAGTGTCGAACAAGTCGGTGTACCAGCAGATGCGGAGTCGCAAGGTGGCCGAGTCGCACCACTTGGTGTACACTCAGCTGGATCAGCTGCTCGACATGCTCGAAGTGGAAGCGAGTGACTCGATTCGACGATGGCGCCACAAAGCAGCACCGTCGATCCTCAATCCAGTGGATCTGTCTGACGTTCGCGTGCCAGTCGACGAAGACGTCGCGGCTACCACCTTCACCGACAAGAACAAGCCAAGCAACAGTCTGTCCGATGCGATCACACTGAACCATCTCGACACGCCATCAGCGATGCACGAGCAGTGGACACGCGATGGACTCCTCAAAGCGGCATCGGCAGCGCAGGAGGTATCGGAATCGGCAGCGCAGGAGGTATCGGAATCGGCATCGATGTCGCCGTCTTTGTCGACAGCCACAACACCACCCAAGCGACCGTCGTGGTACCTCTCGCTCAAAGAACTGACGTTCAGCGAGTCGGACCAGATCGGTCAAGGCGCGTTCGGCGCCGTGTACAGAGGCAGCTGGCGCGGCACGCCGGTCGTGGTCAAGTTCATGGGCTACGAAGAAGACATCGAGACGATCTCGACCGACTTGCTGCTCCACGAAGTGCGCGTGTGGCACCGGCTGAACCATCCGCACGTGCTCAAGCTCTTTGGCGCGAGTCACGTCGACAAGCGGTACTTTGTGTGCGAGTTTGCTGGGAGCGGCGAGCTGCGAGCGTACCTCAAGCAGTCTGGCAACGATCACCTCACATGGCAGAAGCTCCACGAAGCCGCGCTCGGACTGCAGTACCTCCACAGTATGAACGTCGCGCACAACGACCTCAAGTGCGACAACATCATGGTCGGCTCCGATCACAAGGCGAAGCTCATCGACTTTGGACTGAGCTGTCTGCTGGGCGAAGCCGAGGTCCAGATCGACGTGAAGAAGATCGGTGCCGTGAACTGGCGCTCGCCCGAGTACTTGGCTGGCGGTCGACCGTCGTTTGCATCCGACGTGTACTCGTTCGCGATGTGCATCATCGAAGCCGTGAGTGGTGAGCCGCCTTGGGATTCGAAAGATTTGCAAGCAGGTCAAGTGCGCTTCTGGCTCCGACGCGGCATGTCGCCACCTCTGCCAGCCTCGATGACGCCGAAGCAGCGCAACTTGATCGAGTTGATGACCAAGACGGAGCCGAGTGAGCGCGTGAACATGGCGTTTGTCGTGAACAAGCTCGAGGAGATCGCACAGGATGCGAAGGTAGCGCCATAGTAGTGAACGAAAGAGAGAGAGCTTGGTTGGTTGTGTATGCTCTAATGAACAGTGAGTGGCAAGCAGAGCGAGTGTGTGTCTGATCGAGTGGATGGACTCGATGTAACAGCAGTGTGGACTGACATTGCCGACTGGAAGCGCATCACGTCGCTCGTGCCATCTCGAGGGGCCACTCACGACGCAAAGCATCATGGACGGTGCGCAGATAGAATTTGTCCAGAGCTCATCGCTCACCGCATTGTCAGTCACCTCACGCATTCGCCTTGGTCTTGTGATCCAGCAACGCAAGAGCTTTGTTTCAGACAGGATCCGTTCACGCACGTTTCTCATACGCCACGCCTAGGATGAAGATACCGGTACTGAATTGCTAAAATCGATATACCGACTTCACTTCAGATTTCATCGAAAATGAGCCACTTATGTTGCGCGATCTTCACTTTTCAGCCAGACGCCATTCCTGCACCATAAGATCTTCGCTTTTGAGTGCGACCATTGGTCGAAAAGTTGCAAAGGCCACAGTGCAGAACGCTAGCAGTACCACTTTCGATCTCGCCAGCATCGAGGCTCATCATTGACATCAATCCGTATCGCAACTCCAAGACCCCACCATCGCGAACTCTCGCATCGTCATCGGCTTGTTCCGTCACGTGCTCAAGCACAAGCGCTACTTTGGCTCGCTCGGTCGCTTCGTGCGGCGAGCGCTACTTTGACTCGCTCGGTCGCTTCGTGCGATGGCTTCGGCTATGAACAGTCCACCCGCAGCCGTTGAAGAAGCCATCCGCTCATTCGATCCGGCGGACTCGAACTTTGAAGTTGCTCGACCGATGCCCAATGAGTGGTCGATCATCCACAAGTGGGGCGTCCGTCTGAAGCACAAAGAGAAGGGCGAGATGGTCTGGATCTGCCTCGGTTCGCAGGTCTGCCGCGACTCGTGGACTATCTACCCACTGCACGGGGGTAAGTCAAGCAACGCGACAAAGCATTTGAACGACGCGCACAAGATCATCGCTCACAAAACCCAAGTCGAGATCGGCCGCAAGCGCGATCGTGACAGCGAGATTGAGCAGCTGGAATCGTGCCCATTGTTCAGCCGCGATCCACAGCGACTGTACCAGCTCTTGGCAACGCGAAACATTGTCATGAACAACATGCCGTTCCGCTCAAGTGACTACGAAGACTCACAGCTCATTGCGCGACTGATGTTCAAGGATCAGTTCCGTGCGCCGATGTCGGCGAAAGTTGTCACGCACTGCATCGTTGAGATGTATTCGGCTGCGAAGCGAGAAGCTGTGCGAGCACTGAGTGCTAGCAGAGCGGCCGGTGTACCGTGCTTCAGCCTCGTGGCCGACTTCTGGACGAGTTCTGTACAAAACACGAAGTACCTTGGCGTTCGTGCGTACTTTGTTGACAGCTCGTGGACATTTCGTTCGGTTCTTCTTGGTACACGTGCGTTCACACCGTCGTTCATGCAGCGCTCTAACGGCATTCGTGCGCCGTTCAAAGCCTGGCTACTACGCTTGACGTCGGACTTCGGGCTTCGCGAGTCGGATCTGTTCGGCGCCATGAGTGACGCGGGAAGCGACGTCCGCTGGATGCTGTCGTCTGGTCTTGGTTTGCAGTGGGAGTGGTGTATCGCTCACCTCACCAACGCAGCGACGAAGCATGCGATCGGACTCGAGCCAAGATCGATGTCGAAGAACCCCGACATCACAGAGTTGATCGAGAGTGTGCGACTAACAGTCCGCACAGTGAAAGAAGTCGAGACCATGGGGACACTGTTCCAGGCGCTCTGCCAACTTGAAGGGAAGGACAAGTCGGTCCGCTTACTGTCGTTCCAAGCGCACAGATTTCTTGGTCTTGTACGCGTGCTCGAGCGTCTCCTCGAGAAGTGGCCGCACTTGGAGAGGTGGTTTGCCGAGCGCGAGAAGGCAGCGAGCAGAGGAACAGCTCGTCCGTTTCCACTCACGGGCAAGCAAGAGATGATCGAGCAGCTGCTCTCAGTGTTGCTGCCGGTCAAAGAGCTCAACGCAGCCTCTCAAGCGGAGGAGGCGACGCAAGTGCCGACGCTTCTTCGGCTGTACCAACTGCGCATGACGACTTTGAACGAACGCGAGGCGTTGAAAGACTACCGCTCAACAAAGGGCAACGAGATGTACACCGTCGGCTCGGCGATCCTGCCGCAGATCGACAAGACGCGAAAGCTACTTGCTCAAGCGCTTGATGAGCGCTTCTTCCGCCGGTACACCGACCCGAGCGCGCGTCTTGCCTCGTCGTTTGTGTTCGAAGTCCAGCAGTTCCTTCATTCTCAGGTCAAGACCTCCGCGCTGGACAAGATAGTGCGGTTTTGCCACGCCGCGCGCGGCACACCAACACAAAGCGCAAAGATGCTCGAGCAGATCAAGGTCAAAGTGATAGAGAAGATCAAGCGGCTGATGCAGAAGATCACGGTAAGCAGTCGAGCAGTCACGGAAGATACCAGCGTCGACGCGCGCGAATCGGCCAGCGCGACAGCATTTGACGACGACTTGCTCTCGTTCTTCAGTTGTAGTGCCGAGCCAAGTGTTGCTATGGACGTCGACGACGAGCGTGCCGACGAAGAGATCCAGCGCTGGCTTTCCGAACCAACTGTCGCCGCACCATGCGCGTTAAAGTTCTGAAAGCAGCAGGCCGAGCACAACAACTACCGACTTCTACCTCAAGTGGCCAAGGTGTACTTCGGCGTGCCGTCGTCGTCTGCTCAAATTGAGCGCGACTTCGGAGGAAGCGGTCGCATGGTGACCGCGCATCGCGCAAGCCTCGCTCCTCACAATGTTGACATGTGCTCTTTTCTGTGTGCGAACAAAGCGTTTGTCGACTTGACGCAGTGCGACCGCATTCTTCAGTCCGAGATCGCAAGTCACATCCCGGGGCATGTTCTACTTGAACTCGTCGACGAAGACGAGTACGAGCTAGTCATGTCAGAAGCCTTCTCGGGTGCTAGTGTTGAGATGTAAGCAAGCAATGTATTGATGCACATGCCATGAGCTCGACGCCTTACTCTTCATCGTACTGGAGCTCAAGAAGACATAGCTTTCTCTGCACACTGTCATCGATCGCAGTCGCGCGCCTCGCCGCTTCTTTTGCTTTCACGACGCGCTGCAGTTCACAAACCTCGTTTTGCATCTCCTCAAACGCCGACATCTTGCTCGTTGCAGCCGCGACGGCTGTCTGTACACGGCGTTCGACATCCAGCAGAAGCTTGTGCTTGTGGTCGTCTGGTTTGCTGCTGATTGGTGCCACAAGCTGAGCGCGAGGTGGCGGATTCGGTACTGGTTCGCGATGATGAACTGCGTGTGTGCACTGCGAGCCTTTGTCTTCGAGAACGCGAGCGAGCTTGTCGAGAGCACTTGTCATCACAGCGGCGAGTGTGTCGACACTCGAAGCGCTGCACTCGCGCGGCGGAGATGCCGCTTGCTGCTGCTGCTGCTCCTGCAGCGCTTGGTTGTTTGGCTTGTCGTTCGCTGGCGTGCAAGAAGCTTTGCGATCGGTTTCCTCGGAGTCCTGGCGCTGCGAGCGCCTGATGCGCCGCTCCACCTTGTTCTGGAACCGTGTCACGAGGTCGGCGACATCGGCCACTCGGCGCTCGAGACGCGATACAGCTTCGCGATCGTGGTCTCGCTGCTGCTCAGCGGTGGCAACCTTGGCTTGCGTGTCGGTGAGAGTGGATTCGATGAACTCGCGCAAGCGGCTTTCTGCTTCACTCGTCCTCTTTTCGGCATAATTGACTGCTGCGGTCGCGGCCGTGGTCACTGCACGCTCACCAGCTTCGACAATCTCGCCTCGGCAGGTCGCCATGATCTCTGCAGCCGAACGGACAACCAGCGCGTCAGTCTGAGCACTCGCCGCGTGCTGGAGCTGCCGCTGGATGGCTGCTTCCATGTAAGCCTTCAACTCAACAAGCATTGTGGTCGACGCGTCCTGCTGTCGAGCAACGATGACGCCGTCATGCTCACGCTGGCGCTGTTGAAGCTGGTTCTCTACCTGCTCGATCACCTTCACAACGTGCTGTTGAAGCTCTGCGAGTGCGGCGGCTTGCTCCAGTTCAAACGAGCCCTTGATGGTAGAAGTCAGCTGCTCACAGAGCGTTGCCGTCAAAGCTTGTACTCGCTCTCCGGCAGCGCGCTCGATCGGAGCGAGAGCGCTCGCAAGACCGTTCTCAAATGCAGCGTTCAGCCCAAGTTGAATGTCCGACTTCATCTCGGCTGCTGTAGCCTCGACGAGTGCGCGCGAGCTTGCTGCGACTTGATTTGCGACTCTGCGAGAGCCACTTGAAGTCGCTCCTCTGTGCCTTGTTGGAGGGCTGCTTGCGCTTGAGCGTACACCTGAAACAGCGCCATGACGTGCTCGTGATTGATCACTTGTCGGTCGTGGAGATGTACTTGTGCGGCCAACAGTGCGTCTGCTTCTTGTCGAAAGTGCAGCAAGATGTGCTTGATGCCAATCGCGTACGCATCGCTCTCTCGAGAAACGAGCGGCGCCTCCAACTCCTGCTCCTTGTGCACCACGATCTCCGTGCAGCTTGCGTCGACCTCCATCATTCGTCTTTGCTGTCGCTTTTGCCACTTTGGATCTTGTCCACAATGGTGTCCTTTTCCACCAATCGCCTCACGGCCGCATTTTGTCCAATCACAGCTTGCAAAAGTGAGTTCTTCTCAGTTGTGTACAACTTGGTGTAAGGCTTCTACTCGGTTAAGTCAAAGTTTGTGAATCACGGTACTTTGTGAAGTGAGTTCAGTCCAGAATTAGTGAGGTACTGTACTTGCTGAAGTCGCTTCAAAATTCATTCATCCCAGGTGTGTCATACGCCCATGATGTGGTCTCGGAGCGGCATTGCTTGGACTGGGTCTTGCTGTGGCTAGTCTTGGCTTGGAATTGAGTCGACGAGCGTTGGCGTGGCAATATCAAGAGCGACATGTATCGAGCGAGTCACTGCATGGCTTGGCAACTTTTTGAGAGTTTGGGCGTGTGAGACCACGAGTGGCGAGTGACTGAGCGTAGTGATCAAGCTGGTTCGCTGCGTCTGGTATTGTAAGAAGAGGAAGGCATCGATCGGTCGACAGTGCTTGATCTGAGTGTGCTGAGAGAGTGAACAGTCTCTTGCTGTCGTTTGTATGCTTTTGTTGCATGTGCGATACAATTGGTGCTAATGATTCAAATGCATGATTGTGTCGACCACACGGATCAACTGCAACAATCGCAGAGAGTGATTGTGAGCGAGTGAGCAGTGCGAGAGCAGCATGGACGTCGAGATGGTCGAGCGCGTCGCGACTGAGGCGTCCAGCAGCAGCGATAGCAGCAGTAGCGACAGCAGTGCCGCACTGCTTTATGCAGTCGCAGCTGGCGGCTTGGCTGCGCTCGCACGCGAAAGCACCGCCACAGCACGAACGAGTCGTCACACAAACGAGAGCGACGAGGCGGAGCGACTGCTGCTCGCGCCGTTCCTTCCGCTCCTCACGCGCCTCGACCACGCCCGTAGTGCGAGTGCGAACAATGTGCATGCGTCTATAGAATCAGAGCCACAGCAGCAGCACGCAGTCGCGTCGCTGCTCGTGCGCTACGAGCAAGCAAGTGAACGTCCTGCGCGACTACGCGCGAGTGTTTGAGCGACTCGAGGTCGCCGACCTGGAGCGCTACGTCCAGCAGCAGCAATACGACAGTTCAGGCAGTGCCACTGTCACTTCTACGACAACGACAGCAACAGCAGCAGCAGCGCCGTCACCACCGTCGTCACTGCCATCACAGACGCCGTCACTCGCATCGACAGCTCCGATCTACCGGCAGTTTGAGAACGGCAGCGCTCGCGACCGCGCGTGTCTTGTGCTCGCTGCCGTGTCGACTCACTATCGCCATCAGCAACAGCAGCAAGAGCAACAGCCACAGTCACAGCAGCCACAGCAGTCACAGCCATGGACCCGCGAGCTCTTTGCGTATCCGATCTACGTGGACGAGCTCGCTGCGATCGTTGCGCAGCGACGCCGTCGCCATTCAGTCTGCCGGCACTCGTGCGCTTCTGCCTCGCAGTGCCACTGGGCGTCGAGCTGCTCGAGCGCATCGTGCGGAACGACCCGTCGGCGCTGGACGCAGTCGTCGACACGGTCGTCGCGAGTCTCGACGGCGTGCAGGACGTTCCAGTCTCAGTCCCAGCAGCAGCAGTCGTAGAGACAACAACACCGACACCAGCAGGAACGACAACCTCATTGCCTCCTGGCCTCCCCATGGCGTACACACAGGCACGGGCGACGTGTCTCGCCCTCGCGCGCCTCGCGCCAGCGTACGCGCTTGTCGTGCAGACCAAGCTCACGCACGCCACGCACGCGTCGCTCTGGACCGTCGCGCTCGCACTCGACGTGAGTCTCCGCGTCCCTGCGCTCGCGAGCGACTTTGCGTTCGTGCTGCTCGCGCTGCTCAAGCACCAAGCCCATGACGGCGCAGCAGCTGGACCGAGCGCGTCGGTCTCGGCGTTTGCGTCGTACCTGAGCATCGCTGTCTACAGTGAGAGCAGTAGCACTAGTAGTAGCAGTAGTGGCACTGAGACCCAGCACCAACAGCAACAGCAACAGCATCAACAGAGCTCCGAGTCGGCGCTCCAGCAGTTGGTGACGCAGCACGTCGCAGCGGTGCGGCAGTACCTCGTGGACCGCCTCCTGCACGCCCCCTCGCCGTTCGACGCCGTCGTGGCACTGCACGTCTACATCGGCTTGCTCGTGCAGACGTCGGTGCGTCCGTCCGAGCACGAAGCCACGACGCTCTTGCGCTGGTTCGAGCAGATGGCGTCGGCTGTGTCTGCTGCGTCTGCTGGACCAGCGACGACTGGATCAGCTCTGTCCAGACGTCAGCGCCATCGCCAGTATCAGCATCGCCACCGACGACGATCTTGACGAGCCGCGTCGTGAGCCTCGCGTTCGTGCTCGTGCTGCTGCTGTGCTACGCACACGCGCCGTCGCTCAGCAAGATCCCGAGCCAGCGCGACGAGGCGGCGAAGCGCACGCTCGCGCTCGCGCAGCAGTGCCTCGTCGCGCTCTACGGCACCAAGACTGCGGCGTGTCCGCTCTTCGTCCTCACGGCCGTGCACCTGTACACCAAGTCGCCGTTGCTCGTGCCGTTCCTCGCGTCCGTGCTCGCGAACGACGGCGTGTCGGTCCAAGCAGTTGTTGTTGCTTACACGTTGCTTAGTTTGGACGGCTACTTGTACTCAGTGATTCTGCTGCCGCTGTCGTATCATGAGCTCGTAGCGCTGCCGTCTCGTGTCTCGCGCCTTGAGCTCAGATCGGGTCGGACCGACATTCACGCATCAAAAGCGACATTGTCATCTGGACGCAGCGGTCCCTCAGGTCATAGTCAATCCTCTGACGCGCTCAACGTTGGCGGACTTGAGTTGCTCGAGGTACGTGAGCACACGACGACAAGACCAGCAACCGCGATCTGTACCCACACTAACTCGCTTTGTTCTGACTGACTAGCTCTCACAGCGGCTGTCAGTCCAAATACAAAAATGCAAATGCAGTCTGCTTGGAGTGTTTCGAGTGCCCGTCGCGAGTGCTGATCAGAGACACTCGATGCGTCTGCAGCTTGCTTGCTGTCGCTCATGGCGTCGTCCGAGCACATCGAGTCTGTGCCGTCGTGCTTCGGATCGCGGTCGAGTGTGACTTCAAGCGAAGGCTCTCTGCATCGCTTCTGCAGAGCAACACACAGTGTACGTCAGACAATGTACGTCAGACGCTGCAGTGCACACACATAGAGACAAGAGCAGCTCGTACCGCTTCGTCAAGGCCGACGCAAGACTGCAACAACTGCCGCGTACTGTCTCTCGGTCGCAAGCGCCAACCCTGTCCAGCCAAAGATGTTCTCGGCGTCCGTGTCGGCTCCGTGGTGAATCAGCTCCTTGACGATCTCAGCATGACCCGTCTCTGCTGCGCGCATCAACGGAGTCCCATTGTGTCGGTCCTTAGCGTTCACGTCGGCTCTGCGGCGAATGAGCTCCGAGACGATCTTCACATGGCCTCCCGTCGCTGTGTACATCAGTGAAGTCTCGTCGTAGCGGTCTTTGACGTTCACGTCGGTGTCGCACCAAATGAGCTTCGCGACGATCTCGGCATGTCCCGCTTCAACTGCTCGCGACAGCGCCGTCTTGCCGTCGTTGTCCTTGGCGTTAACGTCAGCTTTGTGGGCAATGAGCTCCGATGCGATCTCGACATGGCCCCTCTCTGCAGCGATCCATAGTGGCGTACGATCGTCGTCGCCCTTGGCGTTGACGTCGATCCCAAGTCGAATGAGCTCCAAGGCGATTTCGATGTGGTTCCGCTCGGTTGCGTGCAGCAACGGCGTCCAGTTAGCCTCGTCCTTAGCGTTGATGCGGCTCCGAGCTCAATGAGCGCCGTGACGATCGGTAACTGACCGTAATGGACAGCCAAGTACATCGCGTCAACCGTCGAGGCGCCGTGCTGGATCAAGAGCTTGACGTCTGCCACGCGACTAGCTTGCACTGAGTCTTGAAGCGTAGTGGTCGAGAGGACGCCAGGTTGTTGGTCCGCCATGGTGAACTGCGCGGCAAGGAGCACACAAGAGCACACGGCTGCTTGTGAGTGCGTCACTTCATGACAGATACAAGTGAAGCAGAGCCTCTCCAGCTCGCTCGCAGCAATTAAATCACAGCTTCTTGTGTGTGTACCTGAGTGTTCTGGTGGCGGCTTTGTGGCAGCAGGTCTGTCGTGGAGTCGATCACTAGAGCTGCTCCTGCGCTGGTCGCGTCGAGTCGCGTGTCGCCGCTCGTTGCTCTCGACGCTCGCCGGGCTTTTGATTTGTGAGGGTGCTCGCGAGGTCCGAGGTGTGAGATGCTGCGCTCTCTCACTCTCTCTTTCTCTTCGTTGAGCGCACGAGCGAGATCGAGCGAACAAGTCTTGAGAATCCAGAGTCAAATGAGTTGACAAGTGTTAAAACCATTTGCACAAACAAGAGCTTAGAGCGGTAATGGATCTGGAAGACAACTTCAACACACTCGTTTGTCATGTACCAGATGTTGTTGATGAGGCAGTGATCTCACTGGAGTTTATGACGAGTTTATGACGCCCATAGCCATGAGCGCGCGTAGCTGTTGTCGCGGTTGTGCAAGTAGCTTATTTGTAGTTGTACAAGCGAGCAAGCAAACGCCAGAACTGTCAAGTCAAGATCCAGGACAAGAGAGACGCCAAGAGACGTCATGG
The DNA here is from genome assembly GCA_003730235.1 of Pythium guiyangense. Classification (NCBI taxonomy): domain Eukaryota; phylum Oomycota; class Peronosporomycetes; order Pythiales; family Pythiaceae; genus Pythium; species Pythium guiyangense. The sequence goes on from QXDM01000013.1 coordinate 811,180, forward strand.
GCTCATGCTCGCCACTTTGTTCGCTGGCGTCTTTGGTCCAGCAAGACATAGAATCAAGAGCACACACGCACGCCATAAACTTTGGCGTCTTGATCATTTGATGCTTGTGCCTTGCTGTGGTTTAAGCCCAGCACAGCGGTGTCCGAGCAACGTTGCTTTTACTGGATCTCGGCGTGGCTTGGTGGGAACTGCGATGCCCTCATCTCTCGACTTGATCAATCGAATCGAAATGTGTTGACGCGGCAATAGCAGAAGAAACAGTATTGAGAAAACTACCGCATGCGTTCGTATTGAACGAGCTGATCTGGGCCTCGCGACATGGCAAGGTAAGAAACGAATCGTTGTCTTCATTCGCTTGTGCATGTTCATGTCGAGATCACACTACTACTACTTCGGCACATCACTCGCATCCTGCGCGATCTCATGGAGCTTGTTCACAGCAAACGCCATGTTCACGCGCTCACTTGGCTCCGTCTTGGTCATCAACTCGATCAAGTTGCGCTGCTTCGGCGCCATCGAGGCTGGCAGAGGTGGCGACATGCCGCGTCGGAGCCAGAAGCGCACTTGACCTGCTTGCAAATCTTTCGAATCCCAAGGCGGCTCACCACTCACGGCTTCGATGATGCACATCGCGAACGAGTACACGTCGGATGCAAACGACGGTCGACCGCCAGCCAAGTACTCGGGCGAGCGCCAGTTCACGGCACCGATCTTCTTCACGTCGATCTGGACCTCGGCTTCGCCCAGCAGACAGCTCAGTCCAAAGTCGATGAGCTTCGCCTTGTGATCGGAGCCGACCATGATGTTGTCGCACTTGAGGTCGTTGTGCGCGACGTTCATACTGTGGAGGTACTGCAGTCCGAGCGCGGCTTCGTGGAGCTTCTGCCATGTGAGGTGATCGTTGCCAGACTGCTTGAGGTACGCTCGTAGCTCGCCGTTCCCAGCAAACTCGCACATAAAGTACCGCTTGTCGACGTGACTCGCGCCAAAGAGCTTGAGCACGTGCGGATGGTTCAGCCGGTGCCACACGCGCACTTCGTGGAGCAGCAAGTCGGTCGAGATCGTCTCGACGTCTTCTTCGTAGCCCATGAACTTGACCACGACCGGCGTGCCGCGCCAGCTGCCTCTGTACACGGCGCCGAACGCGCCTTGACCGATCTGGTCCGACTCGCTGAACGTCAGCTCTTTGAGCGAGAGGTACCACGACGGTCGCTGAGGAAGCGCGGGTTGTTCGGGTTGTTGTTCTTCAGGATGTCGGCGCAGTCTTGTCATCCAAGCCCGCAATACATCTCTCTTTCGAGGCTTGGGAGGTGCCGACGGAGCCTGCGCTTCTGTATATGCAGCTTTGAAGAGACCATCGTGCGTCCACTGCTCGTACGTCGCTGGCGGCGTGTCGAGATGGTTCAGTGTGATCGCATCGGACAGACTGTTGCTTGGCTTGTTCTTGTCGGCGAAGGTGCTCAAAGTAGTCGTGTCGCCTCCCTCGACTGGCACTTGAGCGTCAGACAGATCCACTGGGTTGAGGATCGATGCTTGTGCTTCGTGTCGCCATCGCCGAATCGAGTCACTCGCTTCCACATCAAGCATGTCGAGCAGCTGGTCCAGCTCAAAGTACACCAAGTGGTGCGACTCGGCCACCTTGCGACTCCGCATCTGCTGGTACACCGACTTGTTCGACAGCTTGACTGCCACGAATCGCTGCAGTCGCGCCACTGCAGTACAGAACGCCGCGACCTCGGCGTCAAGTGGCGTCTTCTGTCGCTCTTGCAGCAGACCAAAGACAAACGCGAGTGCTGGGAGTACACTCTCGAGCATCCACTGCGTGTCTGAGAGGTCTTCACATCGCGACTTGATGTGAGCGAGCGCGTTTGGAATCGAGTGGCAGCCGAGGTCAGGGAACGCGTACTCGTCAAGACGCTAGGATGTGCATGGTTGATAGTGCAGCACCAATACAGAGCGCAAGCGTTGCGTCAGCTAAGACAGACACTGGTGCCATGCCATGGAGTCGAAAGACTCACGCACATGTCGTACCTTTGCGTGGGTGCTGACAGCACTAGGTACCTTAACGCCGCTGGTGCGTCTCATGCGTAGCTCGCTCTTGACTGCAAACTGCCTGAGTCGATTCACGACATCTGCAATGCCCACGCGCTGGCTTGACTCACGAGCGCACATCTGCGTGATGAGATCGTACTCGCTGTTGGTCATGCGTATTGGACGCTCTGGAGGTTCTCCGCGTCGAAATTGCTGAGCCTCTTGATCCCTCAGCTCGCCCGTCACGGCAGCCCAGACGCAGAGCCCAAACGAGTAGATGTCGGCTTGCGTAGAGCGCACAAAAGAGCTGAAAAAGTGTTCTGGAGCGATCCAGTAAGACGCATCGTTTGAGATACGCCATGGGTCGATACCGACGTTGATGAGCTTCACGACGCTATCCGAGCCGATGATGACCGTCTCGCTGCAGAGACCGCCGTGCACAACGCCTCGGTCGTGCAGGTACTGCAGTCCAAGTGCGGCTTGGTGCAAGTACTGCCACACCAGCTGCCGGCTCGATGCGTCGCGCAGGAAGTCGTTCAGTGGTTGTGCATCTGGAAGCTCTTCGTACACAAAGACCAAGGTGCGTCCAATGTGGCACGCGCCAAAGAGCCTCATGACGTTCGGATGGCTTAGCTGCTGCCAATGCGCGGCCGTCTTCGAGAACTCGTTCAAGTTCAGGATGCTTGTCTCGATCACCACACGCGTGCTCCGCCACTTGCCTGCGTAGCACTTGGAGATGTCCTTGTTCTTGACGAGGTTCCAGTCGTGGTACTCCAAGTCGTCCGGCGAGATGAACCACGTCGGAACGTCTGGCACCGTCTCCATCATGAACGCCTGGACAAAGCGCTGGAGCACTGACCTGACGATCTCTTCTGCTCGGTGGTTTTGCTCACGCTGTCGCATCATGAGCTCGTACTGGAGTAGCACAGCCATCTCGCGCTGCTTGGTGCCGTCTTCGCCACATCCGTCGATCAAAGCATTGTTAGTGTTGAGCGCTTGCTGAAAGCGGTGCTGCAACTCGTCGTCGTCGTTGCTTGACAGCTGCTGCTGAGTGTTGTTCACAGACGCCCCACCTTCAGTCAGCTCGTGCATCGCTGCAAAGTGCGTCAGCTCGTCGTGGACGTCGTAGACGCGCTGCAGGATCGCTCGACTCGCCACGAAGCGCGCAAGCACTGTTGCCTTCTTCTCGATGTCAAACAGCAGACGGCAGGCGCGGAACAGGATACTCGCAAACGTCACGAGTATGTCGTGGGTCACTGCTGCTGGTAGTGGCGTCTCTGCTGCTTGAGAACCTCGCTGACGCTGCTGCAGCTGAGTGCAGACGTCTTGCAGTCGCTTGAGCATGTGCGAGCACACATCTTCAAACTCGAACGTGACAGTCGCACACATCGTCGCCATCGTTGCCAATGAGCCAGGAAGCAGCGGGTACTCGTCGTCTTGAGCGTCTTCGACACAAAGCGAGCTGCCACTGCCGCCTCGAGCGATCAGCTGCTGCACGGCTGGGAAGAAGTCGGCTCTGCCGACGGAGATCAGCGGCGTCTCGCCATCGGTGTTGCTCCGGACGTTCACTGGCGCGCCGGCGTCAACGAGCGCTTGTACGATCTTCATGTGGCCATTGCGACCAGCCAGTGTGAGTGGCGTCTCAGACTCACGCGGCGATGTCGGACTGGCATGTGCCTTGACACGGACACTGGCGCCGCACTGGATCAGGTATGTCACGACGTCGAGGTGTCCGAACTCAGCAGCGTAGAACAGCGCAGTTCGCCCGTCTCGAGTCACGCACTCGATGTTCACGTGCCTGGCAACGAGTTCCCGAAGAATGGTGAGGTCGCCCAAAGCGGCGGCAGCGAAGAACTGGACTTCGTCGTCGGTGGGGCTGCTGGACGGGTCGAAGGTGATTGGACGAAGTAGAAACTGGACGACTTCCTTGCGCTTGTTCTTTGCCGCATGATGCAACGCTGTCTTACCGTCGTCGTCCTTGGCGTTCACGTCTGCTCCAAGCTGAATCAACTGGATCACAACGTCGACATGACCCGAGGACGCTGCATGATGCAACGCTGTCCGGCCGCTCTCGTCCTTGGCGTCCACATCTGCTCCTGCTGCATGTGTCGTCATATTTGCTACACACACAAGACGAATAAGACATAGGCGAGAGCAGAGCGTCTGTACAATACTACCGCAGCAACAGGCTTGCTAAGCTAACTAGTCAGCACGATGTGCGCGACGTACCAAGTGTGCGTTGTCTCGTGCTGCTTGTTGGCGAGAGATCGGTAGACGTGTGTGTGTGCGAGTCGCTCTCTCTGCAGTCAATCAAGATCTCTCTTGAGACAAGCTTCGCCATTGGGTCACTTGCTCTCGACTGCCAGGGACAGCGCTGTCTTGCCATCGCCGTCCTTGCCGTTCACGTCTGCTCCGAGCCGGATCAGCTCCATCACGGCACCAGCATGACCCGACGCTGCTGCACGATGCAACGCTGACTGGCCATCATTGTCCTTGGCGCCCACGTCTGCTCCAAGTCGCACCAGCTCAGTCACGATACCGAGATGACCCGAGGCTGCTGCGCGATGCAATGCCGTCTGAGAGAGTCTCGTGCTGCTGCTGCTTGTCAGCAAGCGAGCAGTAGTCGTGGTTGCGTGCGAGTCGATCTCTGTGCGTTTATTCAAGCTCAAGTGAAGTGAACCGCTGCGTCTGCGTCTGCGTCTGCGTCTGCGTCTGCGTCTGCGTCTGCGTCTGCGTCTGCGTCTGCGTCTGCGTCTGCGTCTGCGTCTGCGTCTGCGTCTGCGTCTGCGTCTGCGTCTGCGTCTGCGTCTGCGTCTGCGTCTGCGTCTGCGTCTGCGTCTGCGTCTGCGTCTGCGTCTGCGTCTGCGTCTGCGTCTGCGTCTGCGTCTGCGTCTGCGTCTGCGTCTGCGTCTGCGTCTGCGTCTGCGTCTGCGTCTGCGTCTGCGTCTGCGTCTGCGTCTGCGTCTGCGTCTGCGTCTGCGTCTGCGTCTGCGTCTGCGTCTGCGTCTGCGTCTGCGTCTGCGTCTGCGTCTGCGTCTGCGTCTGCGTCTGCGTCTGCGTCTGCTGACTGTCGTCGTTGTTACTCAGCTCGCGTCGCCCTGTACTCTCGTTCGTGCTTGTCCTCGCCTGCTCTTGCTCTCGTGTGGTGCTCTTGTCCAGTGCAAGTCTCAAGATCTGGCTGAGTCAAAGTGAGAATCGCAAAGAGCAACAATGTGCATGCATTCCTCGTTCGATCCCTTTCACATAGATTGCCACTTCAACCTTTCGTTGCGGCAATGGTTTTGGCATGTATCTCCAAATCATTATCCAATGGGTTCACACTCTGGATCAAAGACACGAGCTCCACACTCGAGAGCAAGCAGAGACGAGAGCAAGCGCAGGAGCGCAGGGAAGAGCGAGCACAGGGCGTCACAAGCTCAGCACCAGCAACAACATCCAACAGGAGCAACAGCAGACGCGAACGCAGTAGTTCACTGGCGACGCTCATCTCAAGAGATCTTGAGCGACTGCAGAGAGATTCACTCGCACGGACGCCCACCACTGCTCTCTCATCCGCTAGTACAACGAGACACCTGCACACTCGGTATGTCACTCGCATGGTGTTGTCTAGTTCGCCTAGCAAGTGCGGTGCAGCGGTTGCATGGTACTGACGATCAAATACGCCATATCTTGCTCTGCTCTCGGCTCTGTCTGGTTGGTCGTAGTGCGTGTAGCAAACATGACGAGGCATGCAGCAGTCGCCGAGCCACGCGTTGACGACGAGCAAGAGACGGCGCGGCAAAACGCACTCCTCATCGACCCCAAAGGCGCCTTTGACGAAGCAGTACGAGCTGGCAATGTGGCCGACGTCGAGTTCTTGGTCCAGCACGGCGAGCCGATGAAGAAAGCGCTGCACTTGGCAGCGCAGTGTGGCCAACTCGGTGTCGTCAAAGCAATGATCCGACTGGGAGCCGACGTCAACGCCAAGGACGGGTACGGCCGGACAGCGTTGCATCGTGCAGCAGAGTCGGGCCATGCCGATGTCGCGGCTGAGCTGGTGCGTCTTGGAGTGGACACGAGCGCCAAGGACAAGTACGACAAGACAGCGCTACATCGGGCTGCAGACTCGGGTCGTCTTGACGTCATGTCCGAGCTGGTGCGACTGGGAGCGGACGTGAACGCCATGGACAAGAGCAGCCGTACAACATTGCATCGTGCAGCAACCTCGGGTCATCTCGACATCGCGGCTGAGCTGATCCGGCTCGGAGCAGATGTGGACGCCAAGGACGAGAGCGGCCGGACAGCGTTGCATCATGCAGCAGACTGGGGTCGACTCGACGTTGTGACGGAGCTCGTGCGGCGTCGAGCGGACGTGAACGCCGCAGACAAGTACAACAGAGCAGCGTTGCATCGTGCAGCAGCTTCGGGCCATCTCGACGTTGTGTCTGCGCTGATTCAGCTTGGAGCAAACGTGAACGCCACAGACAGGTACAAGAACACACCTTTGCATCAAGCAGCAGACTTGGGTCGACTCGGCGTTGTGACGGAGCTGATCCGGCACGACGCAGACGTGAACGCCAGAGACAAGTACGACAGGACAGCGTTGCATCGTGCAGCGTCCTCGGGTCATGTCGACGTTGTGATCCAGTTGATTCAGCTTGGAGCAGACGTGAACGCCAAGGACGACGACGGTAAGACAGCGTTGCATCATGCGGCAAAGAACAAGCGCAAGGAAGTCGTCCAGTTTCTACTTCGTCCAATCACCTTCGACCCGTCCAGCAGCCCCACCGACGACGAAGTCCAGTTCTTCGCTGCCGCCGCTTTGGGCGACCTCACCATTCTTCGGGAACTCGTTGCCAGGCACGTGAACATCGAGTGCGTGACTCGAGACGGGCGAACTGCGCTGTTCTACGCTGCTGAGTTCGGACACCTCGACGTCGTGACATACCTGATCCAGTGCGGCGCCAGTGTCCGTGTCAAGGCACATGCCAGTCCGACATCGCCGCGTGAGTCTGAGACGGCACTCACACTGGCTGGTCGCAACGGCCACATGAAGATCGTACAAGCGCTCGTTGACGCTGGCGCGCCAGTGAACGTCCGGAGCAACACCGATGGCGAGACGCCGCTGATCTCCGTCGGCAGAGCCGACTTCTTCCCAGCCGTGCAGCAGCTGATCGCTCGAGGCGGCAGTGGCAGCTCGCTTTGTGTCGAAGACGCTCAAGACGACGAGTACCCGCTGCTTCCTGGCTCATTGGCAACGATGGCGACGATGTGTGCGACTGTCACGTTCGAGTTTGAAGATGTGTGCTCGCACATGCTCAAGCGACTGCAAGACGTCTGCACTCAGCTGCAGCAGCGTCAGCGAGGTTCTCAAGCAGCAGAGACGCCACTACCAGCAGCAGTGACCCACGACATACTCGTGACGTTTGCGAGTATCCTGTTCCGCGCCTGCCGTCTGCTGTTTGACATCGAGAAGAAGGCAACAGTGCTTGCGCGCTTCGTGGCGAGTCGAGCGATCCTGCAGCGCGTCTACGACGTCCACGACGAGCTGACGCACTTTGCAGCGATGCACGAGCTGACTGAAGGTGGGGCGTCTGTGAACAACACTCAGCAGCAGCTGTCAAGCAACGACGACGACGAGTTGCAGCACCGCTTTCAGCAAGCGCTCAACACTAACAATGCTTTGATCGACGGATGTGGCGAAGACGGCACCAAGCAGCGCGAGATGGCTGTGCTACTCCAGTACGAGCTCATGATGCGACAGCGTGAGCAAAACCACCGAGCAGAAGAGATCGTCAGGTCAGTGCTCCAGCGCTTTGTCCAGGCGTTCATGATGGAGACGGTGCCAGACGTTCCGACGTGGTTCATCTCGCCGGACGACTTGGAGTACCACGACTGGAACCTCGTCAAGAACAAGGACATCTCCAAGTGCTACGCAGGCAAGTGGCGGAGCACGCGTGTGGTGATCGAGACAAGCATCCTGAACTTGAACGAGTTCTCGAAGACGGCCGCGCATTGGCAGCAGCTAAGCCATCCGAACGTCATGAGGCTCTTTGGCGCGTGCCACATTGGACGCACCTTGGTCTTTGTGTACGAAGAGCTTCCAGATGCACAACCACTGAACGACTTCCTGCGCGACGCATCGAGCCGGCAGCTGGTGTGGCAGTACTTGCACCAAGCCGCACTTGGACTGCAGTACCTGCACGACCGAGGCGTTGTGCACGGCGGTCTCTGCAGCGAGACGGTCATCATCGGCTCGGATAGCGTCGTGAAGCTCATCAACGTCGGTATCGACCCATGGCGTATCTCAAACGATGCGTCTTACTGGATCGCTCCAGAACACTTTTTCAGCTCTTTTGTGCGCTCTACGCAAGCCGACATCTACTCGTTTGGGCTCTGCGTCTGGGCTGCCGTGACGGGCGAGCTGAGGGATCAAGAGGCTCAGCAATTTCGACGCGGAGAACCTCCAGAGCGTCCAATACGCATGACCAACAGCGAGTACGATCTCATCACGCAGATGTGCGCTCGTGAGTCAAGCCAGCGCGTGGGCATTGCAGATGTCGTGAATCGACTCAGGCAGTTTGCAGTCAAGAGCGAGCTACGCATGAGACGCACCAGCGGCGTTAAGGTACCTAGTGCTGTCAGCACCCACGCAAAGGTACGACATGTGCGTGAGTCTTTCGACTCCATGGCATGGCACCAGTGTCTGTCTTAGCTGACGCAACGCTTGCGCTCTGTATTGGTGCTGCACTATCAACCATGCACATCCTAGCGTCTTGACGAGTACGCGTTCCCTGACCTCGGCTGCCACTCGATTCCAAACGCGCTCGCTCACATCAAGTCGCGATGTGAAGACCTCTCAGACACGCAGTGGATGCTCGAGAGTGTACTCCCAGCACTCGCGTTTGTCTTTGGTCTGCTGCAAGAGCGACAGAAGACGCCACTTGACGCCGAGGTCGCGGCGTTCTGTACTGCAGTGGCGCGACTGCAGCGATTCGTGGCAGTCAAGCTGTCGAACAAGTCGGTGTACCAGCAGATGCGGAGTCGCAAGGTGGCCGAGTCGCACCACTTGGTGTACTTTGAGCTGGACCAGCTGCTCGACATGCTTGATGTGGAAGCGAGTGACTCGATTCGGCGATGGCGACACGAAGCACAAGCATCGATCCTCAACCCAGTGGATCTGTCTGACGCTCAAGTGCCAGTCGAGGGAGGCGACACGACTACTTTGAGCACCTTCGCCGACAAGAACAAGCCAAGCAACAGTCTGTCCGATGCGATCACACTGAACCATCTCGACACGCCGCCAGCGACGTACGAGCAGTGGACGCACGATGGTCTCTTCAAAGCTGCATATACAGAAGCGCAGGCTCCGTCGGCACCTCCCAAGCCTCGAAAGAGAGATGTATTGCGGGCTTGGATGACAAGACTGCGCCGACATCCTGAAGAACAACAACCCGAACAACCCGCGCTTCCTCAGCGACCGTCGTGGTACCTCTCGCTCAAAGAGCTGACGTTCAGCGAGTCGGACCAGATCGGTCAAGGCGCGTTCGGCGCCGTGTACAGAGGCAGCTGGCGCGGCACGCCGGTCGTGGTCAAGTTCATGGGCTACGAAGAAGACATCGAGACGATCTCGACCGACTTGCTGCTCCACGAAGTGCGCGTGTGGCACCGGCTGAACCATCCGCACGTGCTCAAGCTCTTTGGCGCGAGTCACGTCGACAAGCGGTACTTTATGTGCGAGTTTGCTGGGAACGGCGAGCTACGAGCGTACCTCAAGCAGTCTGGCAACGATCACCTCACATGGCAGAAGCTCCACGAAGCCGCGCTCGGACTGCAGTACCTCCACAGCATGAACGTCGCGCACAACGACCTCAAGTGCGACAACATCATGGTCGGCTCCGATCACAAGGCGAAGCTCATCGACTTTGGACTGAGCTGTCTGCTGGGCGAAGCCGAGGTCCAGATCGACGTGAAGAAGATCGGCGCCGTGAACTGGCGCTCGCCCGAGTACTTGGCTGGGGGTCGACCGTCGTTTGCATCCGACGTGTACTCGTTCGCTATGTGCATCATCGAAGCCGTGAGCGGCGAGCCGCCTTGGGGACCGAGTCTGATTGCATCTGCGATCAAGTACCACGTGAAGAAAGGCAAAGCGCCACCGCTGCCAGCCTCGATGACGCCGAAGCAGCGCAACTTGATCGAGTTGATGACCAAGACCGAGGCGAGCGAGCGCGTGAGCATGGCGTTTGTCGTGAACAAGCTCCATGAGATCGTCCAAGATGCGAAGGTAGCACTGTAGCAGTGTCTGAAAGAGAGAGAGAGCTTGGTTGGTTGTGCATGTGCTGATGAACAAGTGTGTGACAAGCAGAGTGTGTGTGTCTGATCGAGTGAATGGACTGGATGCAACGACAGTGTGGACTGGCATTGACGACTGGAAGCGCACCATGTCGCTCGCGTCATCTCGTGAGGACGCCGGCGTTGCGAAGCACCATGGACAGTGAGCTGTGCGCTCGTATCGCAATGTCACGTTGCTGTTCGTTGGCTGGGAGCGAAGCGCTGAGGTCCCGCTCGTACTCCTCGTGCACTGCCTAGTTCGTGGTCCGCTACTCTGCAGAATCAATCGGCAATAAACGGAGCACTCGCTCGAAGTCACACTCGACTGTGATCCAAAGCTCGACGGTACAGACTCTTGCCCGGATCTGCGAGATTGATAGACTGGACGTACGTACCAGTGCGATTCATCTCGACTGACGACTTGGAGCACCACCACAACCGTGTGCGGTTAGACGCACTTGGTCGAGACAACGACCAAGCGGCATGCGTCTAATGAACTCATGGACGCTGCCGCGCAGTGTCACCACCTGCCACTGTCAGTGCTCAGTCCTGTGAACGCATCTACTAGGAGGCAACATCGCTAGCTTCGAGTTGACTCCAGTTCCAATCGTCAAGAGCTCAAGACGCCAGGAGCTGTTCAAGATCGAAGCCAGAGCCATTTGAATGTTTGAACGTTTGAAATACAAATCTTTAAGTACATAAATCTATTCATACATCAACCAAGTCTAATATTTTCGTCTTAGATCCCAAGTACCGCCAGAAATTTTTTAGAAGCCAGCTCTGGTGTCAGCACAAGGACACGAGAAGCGTCAAAGCAAACAAGACGAGCGCTCGGAAGCGAACGAGCGGAACGCGAGACGCACCTCGGCGCACGCAGAGAACGAGCGACGTCTGGCGCAACACGCACACGAGACGATCGGACGTGTCCAGGCGTGTGTCTTCACGAGAGCAGCATTTACGCTCGAGCACGAACACAACAGTCACGAGTTTACAACAATGGGGAACTGCCGATCAGGTGCGTGACGACGTTCTCTGCTCTGTGTGTGCGTTGAACAAGCGAGCTGTGCGCGCTATCTGTTGATGCATGTAGCTCATGCATCGCTCTATGTCTTCTTTCTGTGCATGTGCTGATCGTGACCACAGTGTCAGTGGTCGAGCCACCACCGCAGCGCTCAGCGAAAGCTGTCGTCGTTGATGAAGCGCCAGCTCCCACGTCGACGCGAACGACGCTCATGGTGAACAAGCAAGACGCAGTCGTCTCTGAGACTCACGACACAGATGAGCTGTCGCCGCCAGTCGTCGAGTCTCACGATCCAAACGAACAAGACCAGGAGCTACAGACCGAGCCTCTCGCCGCAGATCTTCCAGTCGACACCGCGCTACCAGTTGCCATGGACGATGCTGTTGCCGAAGAAGACAAAGGTACATGCAGCGCTCACTTGCGAGACGTTGCTCTCTCTCTCTATTGCAATGGCTCGAGGTGCGGTGACTTATGTCGTGTGTCTTGTCGCTTGCTGTCGACTGCAGCGCCTCTAAGCCCAGCAGCGCCACCAAGCTCAGCCGAGCAAGAAGACGCAGTGGTCGAGGCATCCAGCGACGCTGAACCAGTCGAAGAAGCCCAGCCAGAGGCAGTCGTCGCTCCGTCTCCAGAGCCTCCTCGGAAGAGCAGCGCCGTGAGAGGCAGCAGCGCGAACGACATTGAGTCGCTGCTCCAGAACGGCGCGTCTGTGATCGACGCACTGACGACAGCAGCAGCCGGTGGCCAAGTGAGTCTCATCAGCGCGCTCGTGCGTCTTGGAGCCGACGTGAACGACACTGACAGTCAAGGCTGGACCGCACTAGCTCGCGCTGCGGCGTCGAGTCGCATGCGCGTGACAGCCGAGCTCATTCGACTCGGCGCTGACGTGAACGCGCGCGACAAGAACGGACGCACTGCGCTCGCGTGGGCAGCAGTCTCGGGCCACGCGAGCGTCGCTGCGGAGCTCATTCGACACGGCGCCGACGTGACGATCCAGGACCACGACGGCGACACGCCGCTGTCGTGCGCTGCGATGCGCGGCCACGCGAGCGTCGCAGTCGAGCTCATTCGACTCGGCGCGGACGTGAACGCGAAGATCAAGTACGGCAAGACTGCGCTGTCGCGCGCGGCGTCGCTCGGCCGCGTTGGCGTCGCAGTTGAGCTCATCCGGCACGACGCAGACGTGAACGCGCAAGACAACTTTGGGGACACGCCGCTGTCGAGTGCTGCGATGCGCGGGCACGCAGACGTTGTGGCCGAGCTCGTACGCCTCGGCGCCGACGTCGACGCGCAGGACATCATTGGCCGCACTGCGCTGTCGCGCGCTGCGATGACAGGCCATGCGAACGTCATCGCAGAGCTGATTCGCCTTGGCGCAGACGTGAACGCTACGGACTTTTCCAAGCGAGCCGCGCTGTCGTACGCTGCAGAAGCAGGTCACGTCGGCGTCGTCGTCGAGCTCCTTCGCCTCGGAGCTGACGCGAACGCAGCAGACTACGACGGCAAGACTGCGCGCGACGTCGCGGTCGAGAAGAAGCACACAGACGTCGTAGCGGTGCTGTCTCGAGACAATGCTGCAGAGCCATCGAGCTGTCTCGAGAGCAACAACAGCATGCTCGTCGCTGCTGCTGCCATGTAACTCGTCGCCACGGACGTGAAGATCAAGTGCGCGACACCAGACGACTGAGCATCGTTCATGAGCTCAAACGCCCCGGCACTGTGACGCACTTGTTCAAGAGCGGCTCCAGTGTCCGTGTCAAGGCACATGCCAGTCCGACATCGCCGCGTGAGTCTGAGACGGCACTCACACTGGCTGGTCGCAACGGCCACATGAAGATCGTACAAGCGCTCGTTGACGCTGGCGCGCCAGTGAACGTCCGGAGCAACACCGATGGCGAGACGCCGCTGATCTCCGTCGCCAGAGCCGACTTCTTCCCAGCCGTGCAGCAGCTGATCGCTCGAGGCGGCAGTGGCAGCTCGCTTTGTGTCGAAGACGCTCAAGACGACGAGTACCCGCTGCTTCCTGGCTCATTGGCAACGATGGCGACGATGTGTGCGACTGTCACGTTCGAGTTTGAAGATGTGTGCTCGCACATGCTCAAGCGACTGCAAGACGTCTGCACTCAGCTGCAGCAGCGTCAGCGAGGTTCTCAAGCAGCAGAGACGCCACTACCAGCAGCAGTGACCCACGACATACTCGTGACGTTTGCGAGTATCCTGTTCCGCGCCTGCCGTCTGCTGTTTGACATCGAGAAGAAGGCAACAGTGCTTGCGCGCTTCGTGGCGAGTCGAGCGATCCTGCAGCGCGTCTACGACGTCCACGACGAGCTGACGCACTTTGCAGCGATGCACCAGTTGATACAAGACGAATCGTTCGCGACTACTGATCGGTCAGCCGCAGAAAGGTTGTGCGGCGTCGTGACTTCGAGTCGTAGACTCAAGACTCACAAGACAGACGGTTGTGTGTCGTGTTTGATAGATGTGTGCGTGACGCTGCTGGGTGCTTCCTGTTCGTGTTCATCGACGCTGTGCTCATGGTCATGTTCTCATCGTTGACTCCCAGTGTGTGGGAATCACAAACAGCAATAGCTACAGTCAATTCTCATTCACCGCCTGGATCGACTGGTGAGAGTCATTCCATCTCGTTCAAGTCACGATGGCGTCGCATGTAGGTGCTGCCAACGACAGCGCATGCTGCAGTGGACACGACCACTCCCACGCGCATGATCATGCGCACCCACACAACGAGCTCCTCGATGAAGACGTCTTTGTGCAAGCGCTCGTCGACGCGTTCCAGGACACAGCGAATACGCTCACACATGTACGAGAGCTGCTCGCACTCGCGCCGCCAGCGTACGTCGATCTGTGTGACAGCGACGGCCGCACGGCGCTCTTCCTCGCAGTCTACTCTGGCCGCCTCGACCTCGTGCAGCTACTCTTGGACGCCGGCGCGAGTCCACATGCGAGCGCAGAGAGCGTGATGGTGCTCGCGTGCATGGGCGGCGACCTTGCGATCGTGCGCGCGCTGTACCTCCACGGCGCGCGGATCCACAACGAGTACATCGGTCCGCACATCTCGCCGCTCTACGCTGCGTGCAAGATGGGGCACTTTGACGTCGTGCAGTGGCTCGTGCACCACGGCGCGTGGCTCGACGACGTCGACGACGACGGCGCGACGCCGTTCATGGTCGCAGCTGGCTACGCGCGGCTGCGGATCGTCCAGCTCTTGGCGTCCATGGGCGCGTCCGTGCAGCGCGCGACGCCGTCAGGACTCAGCACAGCGTACTACGCAGCGTACAGCGGCCACGTGCGCTTGCTCGAGTTCTTCCTCACGCAGCGCATCGCGCTCCGCGACGCGGACGGCAATCCGAGCAACTTGCTCGACGCCGCAGTGCGCGGCGACCAACTCCGTGTCGCGACGTACTTGCTCGAGACAGTGAACCTCGCTGATGAGCACATTGACGCAAGTCTCGGCGTCGCAGTGGAGCGCCAGAACGGTGCGATGGTCGCGCTGCTGATCCAGCACGATGCAGACGTCGAGGCGCTCGACAACAATGGCGTCTCGCCGCTCTACGCTGCTGCACACTATGGCGATGCCGCGGTGGCCCAAGCGCTCATCGGTGCTGGTGCTGACCTCATGCGCATGAACCCGTCGACTGGGTACACGCCAGTGCACGAGATGGCGCTCCGCGGCCATGCGGAGCTGCTCGCACTGGCGCGAGCGCTCAAACCAGAGACGGACTTTCGCAAGGCGTCGCGGTTTGACGTGCTCACGCCACTGCACTTGGCAGCGAGCAACGACCACGCTGCAGCAGTGCGCTTCCTCATCGGCGCCATTGTAGACCAGCAAGCGCCAGTGGCAACAGTCAGTCAAACTACCGACGGTGTCGATGTTCGAGGGCCACGAGGTCAGACGCCACTGATCCTCGCGGCTGAGAACGGCTGCCTTGAGCCAGTGCGTCTGCTCCTCGCCGCTGGCGCCGACGTGAACGCACGCACCGGTAGCGGACTCACAGCGCTCATTGGTGCCGCTTACGTCGGTGCGCTCGACGTGGTCGAGCTCCTGTGTGCCCACGGCGCAGACGTCGACCTTGCGACGCACGCAGGTGTCACTGCGCTGCACGCCGCGGCGCAGTACGGACACGTCCGCGTCGTCGAGTACTTGCTCGAGACGTGCCACGCACTCGCGGACCTCACGTGGACTGGCACCAGGTGCGTCGTCGCCGGTGCAGTCATGAACGGCCACTTGGAAGTGCTCTTTGTGCTCGCAGCGCACGGCGCCGCGCTCGACTACAGCAGCGGCGCGTTCCTGTCGCCGCTGTTCCTCGCCGCGCAGTACAAACAGCTCGCAGTCGTGCAGCTCCTCGTGCTCGCGACTGGCGTCGACGTGAACGCAGTTAACACGGAGCGCGACGACAACGACGGCTTTGCAGCCGACTCGACGCCGCTCATGGTCGCAGCGCAGCGCGGGTATGTCGACATTGTCGCGTGTCTGTGCGGCGCTGGCGCCGACGTCGAGCTCCGGAATCGCGACGGACACTCGGCGCTCGACCTCGCGCGTCTCAATCTGTACCACAAGGCGGTTGCGTACCTAGAGAACCACACCGCTGCGTCTCATTGAGAGCGTCCGGATGGATCGCAGCAGTAGACACAAGACGTGGAGCGTATCAACGGACCGCAGGCGGCGCGAGACGTGTCGAGCGATCGTTCACACTGTTGGCGGCTGCTCTCTCTCTATCGCACTCGCTGCTACGGCTGCTGCCTCTGTCTGTCTACTCGTCCGCCGCGTCATCATCGTGGAACTCCTTGAGCACGGCGTCGGTCGCTTGCACGAGCTCGACGAGCGTCGGCGCGTCGCAGAGGTTAAAGAACTCGGTGTTGCTGTCCGTGGGGTGGATCACGAGCACGTCGTGGCCGTCTGGGCCTTTCACGATGCCTTCGTCGCCAATCGGGATGTTCTCAGCCTTCAGGTACGACTCAACGGCCGAGAGCTTGTCGACCCAGAGGCTGATGAAGTTTGGGTGGTTGAACCGGTTGCGCACGACGCGGTTCTTCTTCTGCTCGCCTTCGATGCGCGTCGGGTACTCCCAGTCGTGCACTTCGACGTCGCGCACGCCGACGATCGCAAACGGACGCGCTGCTGCGTCCTATAGAGCGAGTGGGCGCAGGGATGTGAACGACAGTCGTAGGAGATTGTGAGTGACACAGCCTGCAGCAGGATGATCGTGCAGATAGATCGACAGTCAATCAGTCACAAGCGATCGACGTACGCTCTCGTCTTGCTCAAAGTGGATTGGACGCATCGCGTCAGCGGCGTCGCCGCTCGCCTTCGCAGCGAACGAGCGCACAGGCGTCTGCGACGCGCGGCGCAGTAGGAGCGAGCGTGGAGCGAGCACACGGCGCAGCATCTTGGACGTCGTCGTCGTCTCGATCGGCGTCTTGGTGTCTTCGTGTGGCTCAAATCACTGGCCGGCGCTTGTGATGTGTACTGAATACGCAAGATCTATACGTGCGATGAGTGCGTACGTAGTCGATCGAAGTGCGTACCTTATGTGTGTAATCGCAGTATTTGATGCACTACAGTATCCGTAATAATTATACATACTGGACTTGTGTCGAGTGAATGAACAGCTCGCCTCCCTCACACAGTCGCAAGCAGCTCGACCGACATGGCAACGACCGCGTCGATGGCGCCATCCACGACGACGGCGACACCGCAGCACGCGCTGCCGCTGCAGCAGCTCAAGCAAGCGTGCAGAGACATCCGCGCGCTGCTGCGCTCGCTCCACGACCAGCGCATGCGTGCGCGCGAGCACAACAAACCGCTCGACAAGACGCAGTTCAAAGCCGACCGGTGGCAAGTGCTCGTGCTCTTGCGCGCGCTGAAAGCCGGGCTGCGCGACACGTTCCTCGCTGCCGACGCCTGGAAGACGCGCGTACAGGAGCAAAAGAACGTCGTCGAGGCGCACCAGCTCAAGCTGCAGAACCTGCTGTACGAGAAAGACCATCTCTTGCGCGAGATCCGCCGATGCCGCGGCTTTAGGTACGTCGTCACGCATACTTGCTGCTTTTTTGTATACGTACACGCAACGTATAACCACACACGCTGACGTATAAAACCCACGACTCGCGCATGACACATGACAGCACGAAAGAGATGGACAAGATCGAGTTTGAACAGGGCAAGCTCCCGTTTGGCGTCGACGCCGAGACGCATCGCCAGCACCTCGACCAGCTCACGCAGGAGCTCGAGACCCGCAAGCGGTGCGTCCAATATCTCTCTCTACAGTGTCCATTTGCATCTCTCTCTCTAGTGTCCAGGTTATTCACTTTGATACATTTCTTCAGGATGATCGCACAGCTCAAGCAACTCAAAGAGCGCACTGAGCAGATCGACGCAGCGACGCAGAAGAAGCAGACGTTCCTCGACGGACTCCGCAACGAAGTCTCGTCGATCGAAGACGCGACGAAGGCGCTGCAGCTGTACATGGGCGAGCCCGTGACTGCGCAGCTCCGTCGGCAGCAGGACGCAAGTGCGCTCCCAACGCCGCTCTACGCGCTCTTCTGCGAGCTCGAAGCGTACGTGACTGCGAGCGACAGCTCCGAGACCATGGCGCTCGCAGTCGTCGATGCAGCGCCGCTCACTTCTGCCGCAAAGACCAGCAGCGGCAGTCACCTCAAGCGGAGCTTCCCGAGTGCGCTGCTGACTGGCGCGAGTGCGAGCGACCAGGACAAGGCGACAGTCGCCGAGGCGTCGACAAAGCGCCTCCGCGGTCCGTCGCGGTCGCCGTCGGTCGCAACGATCCAGCCAGTCGCAGATGCTGCGCGCGTGCCGCCGTCGCGGTCGCCGTCTGTGCTCCGATCGCCAGCTGCCGCATCGCCAGCACTCGAGACCGGCGAAGTCGTCGTGACAAGCACAGCTGAGAAGCTCTTGGCGCTGCGTCCGTACGACGAGAACCAGACGAGCGAGACGCGTCCATTGCGCTCGCCAACTGCACAGTCGAACGACCACGACATGGACGTTGACGAAGGCGCGAGTGACGACCTCGGAGCTCACACCGGCGACCGACACGATCTCTGGACACCAAGTCCCAAGGCACTCGTGCTGACGCTGACGCTTGGGATCGAAGGCGAGCGCATCGACGGCACAGCAGCCGCTGCGACGTTTGCTTTGCGGTTCCAGTACCTCCCCGTCGCAAAGATCGTGACAGTCGAGCTCGTGAAGCCGGCAAAGACTGCGTCTGGTGCATCGCCGGTGCCAGTGCCGAGCGTCTTGATGAACCTCTTCCCAGGCGACGACGGCCTCTTGATCCCGCGTCTTGCGACAAACTACGCGTTCATGGATGCCCGCGGCGCAGAGACTGCGTTCCCACACGACGCAGCGTGCCGTCCGTACTACTGGGCTCAGTGGATCTGCGGCTTGCGCGCCGCCAAGCGTCCAACCGATGTGGCTGGAGACGCAGACGCCACAGACGCTCTCTCGCCACATCGCCCGGAGCCGTCGGTCCGCAGCGTCATGACACAGCTCATCAAGCGCCTCGTCACCAGTGTCCACTTGACCAAACAGCTCGACGTCCTTGCGACGGCCGCGCCGAGTGCCCCGAGCGTCGTGTTTGTTCACTCGGCCGTGCGCGCGCAGTTCCTCAGTAGCAGCAGCTCGAGCGGCAGTGGCAGCCGCACGACGCACATTGAGAGCTGGCGGCCGATCCCAGCGCCAACGCGCGACATTTTTGCGCTCTTTCACGACCACGCGAGTCGCTCGCAGCGTCCAGACGCGACGCTCGGCTGTCGCTACTTTCGCGTGACGTTCAAGCACGAGCGCGCCAAGCTCGCTGCGATTGTCGAAGTCGCGCCCGAGTACCCGATCCGCGCGCCGCGGTTCCTCTTCCAGCCCAAGACTGTTGGTGTTAGTGGCAAGAGCGAGAGCGGCCATGTCGCGACATACGAGAACCAGCTCAAGGTACCGACCGTGTCTTGCTTGTCTGTGTGTGCCTACGAATCTCCATACATGAGCTTGGATCGACTGATGACGCTCTGGCGCTGACAACAGGAGATCGAAGTCGAAGTGAACGCGTTCTACAACGAGCTCGTGACGAGCGAGAGCGAGGCGTTCGTGCTCATGCACCAGCTCCGCAAAGTCGAGCTGTGCTTTGACGTGCTCAACAGCGCACTCGCAGACGGCACGGCTGCGACGCTGTGCTTTGGTCGCGCGCGTCGCGGCAAAGACCGGCGCCAAGCAGTCGTGATGGACTCGGCGGCCAAGGAGCTGCGTCATCGGTGATGAATGAACAAGAGAGAGCGTCGCTGACGAGAGGAGCGCCACAGAACGAGTGGAGGACGATGGAGCGAATGCATAGGACGGACCGCTGTTGAATGGATGACTTGCTTAGGCTCACGCTGCTGCTGCAGTGAGGCGCTGGTTCAGTGGGTCTCTCATGTGAATGGTACGTAGGTGGTTAACTTAGAGCGAGAGAGAAGAGCGAGAGAGAAGAGCGAGCGAGTGTCGTAGTGAAGAAGACACCAGCAACAAGCGCTCGCTCGATCTGTCGATCTCTCGAGTGACCCGCGCAGTCACGACGACGTCTGCTTCTTCTTCGTGAGCTGCACCGTCTCGCGCTTGAGCACGTGGAGCAGTGTCTGCGAGCTCTCGAGGATCTACCAAGCAGCGTCGACATTGTCAGTGTGTGAGCGATCGATCGTTGCAACTGGTGCTCTAATGGGAATGAGCGATGAGAGATACACAGACGCATACCTTCATGTACGCTGCCTCCGTCTCTTGGATCGTGCGGTCGTACTCGTTGCGCGCCTGCGTTTTCCGTGCAAGCGCTTCGTTGATCTTGCTCAAGCGGTCTGTGAGGATCGTCAGGTCCTGCACGACGTCGCAGCGCAACAATGTGCACACAGAAGAAGGCATGACACAAGGCGAGAATGTGAGCACATATGCGCACTCATTGTACGACCACAGCACACACAAGTCAGACGCTACCTTTTGGATCTTGGCTTTCTCCTCCTCTTCCTTGAGCATCGTCCGGTTCACCTCTTCGCGCTTCTCGCGCAAGTCCTCGATGCACTTGACGAGCTCGTTGTTGTAGTTCTGCAGCGTCGCTCCTTGTTGCGCCATGATGGTCTCGTGTGCGAGCAGCGAGCAGCGAACAGCGAACAGCGGCGGAAGACAGCAGCTGCAGCGAGTGAGCGAGCGTAGTGCGTCGTCTGAGGAAGCGACGAGCGAGCGCAGCACCTCTTCAAGCATACATCGAATGTAGCCATCCGTTTCAGATGGATGCTGAAAATAGGGCAAAAATGATTTCAATTTAAGTTTTATACAAACAAATATTTCACTAAAATATCTTGACGTCGCATTGATCGTAGACTGCTTCATGCTCTTGCTCTTGCTGCTCGACGACACAGCCATGACATGAGCGTGAAGGACCAGCACAAGTACCGAGACTTTGCGAGCAAGTCCCATGCCATGGATCCGCGCTTGAACCACCACGACCGGATCTTCAACGAGACGCCAGTCGAGTGGAACCCCGATCGGTATGTGATCGATCTCTCTTGCTCTCGCTCTCTCCTGCTCGCTTTCTCCTGCTCGCTTTCTCTCTGTTTCGTGTGAACGCTCGCCCACTCCAACACGCAGACCGAGGACTGACGGACGTGTCCATCATGTCTTGCCTCTCCTTGCTCTCATCATATCCTTGGGTCTCATTGCACAGCGCGCAGCACTTGCGAAACCAGAGCGACGGCGGTCGGCCGTACGATGTCGTGAACGGCGGTGCGATCCGCTACGTCCCGCCGACGATCGCAGAGAAGCACAATGCGCGGCAAGCGCATCCGTCGGTCATCGTGCATCCGTACACGCGCTAAGACAGAGACATACAGAGAGAAAGAGGAAAGAAAGAGAGAGAGAGAGCTCAGATGACAACGATCATCATCGCCACAACCAGACTGGGGAACATCCTCTCGACACTTGCGCGAGGTGTCGAGATCCACGGGATCTGGGGTCAAGGCACTCGATATGCTGAGGCCGCGCTCGGTCTGCCACCGCCCACGTAGCGTTCATTGCTCTGCGTACTTGACGAACGACTTGGGGTAGTCGAGCAGCGCGATCGCTATCTCGACGTTGTGCTCAGCCGCTTGCGCCGTCCAGTTGAGCGATCCCGTCAAGCAGACCGAGTTGTCGAGCAGCACGGTCTTCGCGTGCATGGTCGTCGTCGGCAGCCAACGAACTTCGACGCCGGCGAGGATCAGCTTCTTGACGCGGCTGTACGATTGACGCGACTCTCTCAAGTCCACGAGGACTCGAACCGACGTATCTTGACGGCTCGCAAAGTTGATCAAGTAGTCGGTCAGCTATAACAATGGAGAGACACTCGGTATTAGTATAAGAAGACCAAACAAGTTATACATGTAGAGCAATTGCGTACCCCGTCGTGAGTGATGCTGTACATCTGCACATTGATGCTCTTCTTCGCTGTCCGGATCATGGCGAAGTAGCGCTCGAACGCCGGCTCGGACGGGAAGATGTACACGATGACTCGTGGTCGCAACGTCATGTCTCGCACGCGTTCACGCAGACGACGTATGGTAATTGAGCGAGTCGCAGCCCGTGACGAGCAGCTCGCACAATTGCAGTTGCAGTTGCGACTCTGTACTTGGTCGAGTGCAGTCATGAAGAGTACGAGAAAGTAGCGCAGACAGCCACTGAGAGTGATTCTAGGCGAAGCACTAGAGATTGCTTGGAGCAGTGCTTAGGGCATGCGCGTAGTTGGTAGTGTCGTTTGCATCTCTGCATCTCTCCACGGGTGGGTTTTGTGCCTCTACAGGCTTTCCCTTCCCCAATCCCAAACACACCTCGTGGAGCTCAAGTGTCCCCTGCCTCTCTGCTGATCGCGAGCTTTACAACTCGAGTCGTCCACGCGCAAGTGCAGCAGTAGCGCGTACTCGGTGCCATCGCACCACTCTAACCAACGCGCATACTGTGTTACGACGGACGCGCTTCGCCAGCGTGTCACGCGCGATCCCATACGCTCGGGCGGCAGCAGCAACGGTCCAGCCGTCGCGAATGACCAAGAGAGCAGCGGCCGGGTTGATCATCGTGGAACTTGTAGAGGTAGCTTGGAGCTTGAGAGGTGTGGCGAGTGTCGGAAGCTTGGCAAGTTGAGGAGTGAGAGATGGACGCTAGGATTGACGATCGTAACCTTTCGTAGCCTTTTCAATTACTTTGAACGAAATTTGCAAACGGCCACCGTTTTTTACAAGTAGCTTTCGATCGTTTCGAAACGAATATTCGCTGAAAACCGCACAATATCATGTCCAGGTTGGCTACATTGTCCTTGTTTCGAGCCATTTGTTACTGTCACGGGGACGACCTGTCTCGATTTCGTTAGAAACGTTCTTGGTTCAAATAGGACGGCTCGAAAAGAGGACAAAGTTGCCGCTCTGGACATATATTTGTGCGGTTTTAACTAGCAAAACGATCGTTGATTGGCCAAAAAGGAGACAAAGCGTGCGGTCTTACAAGGAATCCGACTGCTAGAAGCGTCGCCGACTCTTCGAAAGAGTCACTTTGCAAATGCAAATGCGACTCTTCGTGAATGGATGCAAATCCGTTTCATGGCTTACCCTAAACCCGTAAAAAGTCGTGCGACCGTTCAGAAGATCGCGATCTTCCTTTGAAAATCACTAACCACTGTAAAAAATGTACAATTTTTGTGACAAAAGTTTTGCGAGGCTCGCAACCTGATCGAGTTGATGACCAAGACCAAGCCGGGTGAGCGCGTGAAGATCAAGTACGTCGTCGACATGCTGAACGAGATCGCACAGGATGCGAGTTGAGTAAGAGCGACTGGAAGTGCAGCGTCATGTGTGTAAGATGAAAGAGGGTGCGTGAGCGCAAGGACAGTTGCCTCTCAAAGACCAACATGGAGGACCTAGGAGCATGTAGTGAGCCATCAAACCGGATCTGCTCAGGTATGTCTGCGTCCATGCGTTCTCGCGACCTCGCTGTGTCGCACTCGTAGACTGACGTGTACAACACTGCCATGCTCTCGCTGCTCTGCTCTCCTCTCCTCTGTTCTACTCTTGTTGCTCGCTACTCGACACAGCCATGACATGAGCGTGAAGGACCAGCACAAGTACCGAGACTTTGCGAGCAAGTCCCATGCCATGGATCCGCGCTTGAACCACCACGACCGGATCTTCAACGAGACGCCAGTCGAGTGGAACCCCGATCGGTATGTGATCGATCTCTCTTGCTCTCGCTCTCTCCTGCTCGCTTTCTCCTGCTCGCTTTCTCTCTGTTTCGTGTGAACGCTCGCCCACTCCAACACGCAGACCGAGGACTGACGGACGTGTCCATCATGTCTTGCCTCTCCTTGCTCTCATCATATCCTTGGGTCTCATTGCACAGCGCGCAGCACTTGCGAAACCAGAGCGACGGCGGTCGGCCGTACGATGTCGTGAACGGCGGTGCGATCCGCTACGTCCCGCCGACGATCGCAGAGAAGCACAATGCGCGGCAAGCGCATCCGTCGGTCATCGTGCATCCGTACACGCGCTAAGACAGAGACATACAGAGAGAGAGAGAGAGCTCAGGTGACAACGATCATCATCGCCACAACCACAACAAGTACAGCTACAACATGCAAGTGCGTCGTGGTGCCTTTGCGACTAGCTACAGCGAATGCACAAGCCAACGCACGCGATGTGACGTGGTGGAGGCAACGCAGCTTTCATTCCATAGCAACGCACACCATCAACCTCTTGCTCACACACACTCTCTCTTGCTCTTCTCATGCACACAAGCGTGCGCTGGAGTCCTCCACATGCACGAACTGCACTCGCACGCTCGACTTGTCAGTCTTGTTTGAGACTGCCAGATGCCAAAGTGCATCATCCTCTTCGACTGCAACGCGCGCTCTAGACCTTCAGTGTCGTGATGTCAGGACCAAAGAGGTGTTCATGATACTGCTCAAAGGCTGAACAGAGGACACTTGGCGACGCGATTGCTACAACAACAGCATGGCGAGAGCGTGAGTCGAGCAAGTGTGTGCCATGAGGGTCAACTGCCAAGCAAACACGCTGTGAGAATCACAACCAGCAACAGCGTGCATGAATTCTCGAGCTCTCACTCAAATCGATTGCCGCTTGACGCTCTTGTTTGTGCAAATGATTTGCTCAATTCTGTGGGTTCGCTCGCGATCCAAACACACGACCACATCTCACTCACAAGCACGAGAAGAAGACCTCGCGAGCGCCACGAGCAGCAGCGAACGACAACGCACGAGACGAGCGAGCAGCGCGCAGAGCACACTCAGCAGCAGCGGACGACTGTGGCTGTCGATCAGCGCGCCTGCAACGTTCCCTCTATCGCCACTGCTGCAGACCGCGAGCAGATCCACGCGCCATTCGCACAGCCACAGCTGGAACACACGTACTCACTAGCGAGCTCTATCAGGTACAAGCAGACGCATGATAGCGATGATCATGTGCCCTGCTTCATTTGGTGTCTCGACTCACGCGCTGTACTCGAACGATCTTCTCATGTCGATTGTCAGGATGGCGACGCAAGACGCACACGTCGAGGCGCTCACGGAAGATCGAAAGCGCCAGCTGATCATAGCGTACTACAAAGACCACGACTCTGCTGTGCGAGGCGTTGTCGAAGGCGGCAACGTGGCTGAAGTCGAGTACTTTGTCGACAAATTCGGCAACGCAACTCGGTGCCTTGCTCTAGCCGTCCAGTATAGCCGAGCCAGCTTGATCAGCTCGCTCGTCCGACTTGGCGCAGACGTGAACGCTACGGACAGCAACGACAAGACAGCGTTGTCTTGTGCAGTAGACTTGGGTCATCTCGACGTCATCAGCGAGCTCATCCAGCACGGCGCAGACGTGAACGCCAAGTCCTGGAAAGGCACCACAGCGCTGCATCATGCTGCTCGATGGGACCGTGCCGCCATTGTTGCTGAGCTTGCTCGGCACGGCGCTGACGTGGACACCAAGGACCAGTTCAGCCAGACAGCGCTTCATCTCGCAGCAGCTTCGGGTCATGTCGATGCCGCATCGGAACTTCTTCGGTTTGGAGCCGACGTGAGTGCCAATGACAAGCTCGACAGGACGGCGCTGGCACTGGCAGTCAAGACCAAACACGCGGAAGTCATCGCTGTTTTGCTTCAAGAAAGCTCTTTTGGCACGACGAGCAGCTCTACCAACGATGAAGCTCAGCTCTTCGCTGCAACCATCTTGGGCCAACTCTACCAAGTTCAGGAGCTTGTCGCCAGGCACGTGAACATCGAGTGCGTGACTCGAGACGGACGCACCGCGCTGTTCTACGCCGCCGAGTATCGACACCTCGACGTCGTGATGCACTTGATACGATGTGGCGCCAGCGTCCGTGTCAAGGCACATGCCAGTCCAGCATCGCCGCGTGAGTCTGAGACACCACTCACACTCGCTGGTCGCAATGGCCACATGAAGGTCTTGCAAGCGCTCGTTGACGCTGGCGCACCAGTGAACGTCCGGAGCAACACCGATGGCGAGACACCGCTGATCTCCGTCGCCAGAGCCGACTTCTTCCCAGCCGTGCAGCAGCTGATCGCTCGAGGTGACAGTGGTAGCTCACTTTGTGTCGAAGACGCTCAAGACGACGAGTACCCGCTGCTTCCTGGCTCATTGGCAACGATGGCGACGACGTGTGCGACTGTCACGTTCGAGTTTGAAGACGTGTGCTCGCGTATGCTCAAGCGACTGCAAGACGTCTGCGCTCAGCTGCAGCAGCAGCAGCGAGACGCTTCGAAAGCAGAGACGCCTTCATCGATGGCAGTAACGCACGACACCCTCGTGACGTTTGCGAGCATCCTGTTCCGCGCCTGTCGTCTGCTCTTTGACATCGAGAAGAAGGCGACGGCTCTCATGCGCTTCGTAGCGAGTCGAGCGATCCTGCAGCGCGTCCACAACATCCACGATGAGCTGAACCACTTTGCAGAGATGCACCAGTTGACCCAGGACAAGCCATTCGCGAGCGCCGAGCAGCAGTCAAGAGTTGACGAAGAGGATGTCCAGCAGCGCTTCGAGCACGCGCTGAGCACGGACGACACTTTGATCAACGGTTGTCGAGGTCTTGCAGACTTCGATCAACGTGAGGTAGCTGTGCTGCTCCAGCGCGAGCTTGCCATCTACCAACAAGAACAGAACCAGCGAGCACAAGCGATCGTCCAGTCGGTGCTCCAGCGCTTTGTCCAGGCGAGCAAGATGGAGACAGTGCCGGACGCCCCGACGTGGTTCATCTCGCCGGGCGACTTGGAGTACCACGACTGGAACACTCTATCGCTCCACCTCAACTTCGTGCGCTACAAAGGCAAGTGGCGGAGCACGAGCGTGGTGATCGAGACAAGCCCCATGACCCAAAGGAAGTTTACGAAGACTGCCGCGCAGTGGCACTCGCTGAGCCACCCGAACGTCGTGAAGCTCTTTGGCGCGTGCCACGTCGGCTGAACGCCAGTCTTTGTGTACGAAGAGCTTCCAAACGCAATGCCACTGGTCGAGTTCCTACGCTACACGCCGAACCGGCAGCAGATGTGGCAGTACTTGCACCAAGCAGCACTCGGACTGCAGTACCTGCACGATCGAGGCGTTGTGCACGGCTGTCTCTGCAGCGAGAAGATCATCATCGGCTCTGAAGGCGCCGTGAAGCTCCGTGATGTCGGTGGCTTTCGAGAGCACCGAAGCGATGCGGCGCCAAATTGGAGACCGCCAGAGTACGAGCGCTACCCAAGACGGGCTCCGTCCGCCGACATCTTCTCGTTCGGGCTCTGCATCTGGGTCGCCTTACATGGCAAGCTGACGTACTTGGACGAACAGTTCTTGTGTATAGGCCATGTACCAAGGAGGCCGACCACGACCACGATCGAGCGCGCGTACGACCTGATTGAGAAGATGTGTGCCCAGGACCCGCACAAGCGCGTAGACACTGCGTTTGTCGTGGATCGACTCCAGCAGCTCGCTGTCGCACAAGAGTAGATCGCACGTGACAAGGATGGCAACAACCCATCCAGGCTTGAGATACGAGATGTGTGTGAGTACGAAGATGAGTTCCACTACGTGTCGTGACACACTTGCGGCGATCAAGTCTCAGTGCGTTAACGAGCACACGTTCGTTCCTTGTACTCGGGATGCTGTAAGAGAAGGCAGGTTGAGTGTTTGACTTGAGACCGAGCTGTCTGCTGCGCGAAGCAGAGGTCCAGACCGCCATAAGCAACACCAGTACCATGCGTGTACGACTGGATGGCAAGGACAACAACTTGTCTGAGAGAGCCTGATCTACAGCGACGCTCAAGTGATAACACTTTGCTGCGAGACGCTGCTTGAGCGTCGTCTGCGAGGTGCTAGACGCTCTCTCTTGAACATCCCCAAAAGCTTGTAGCGCGTATGCCCGTTGTGCATATACGGAGGTGTGATCCACGTGCACAAACAGGAACTTCCGAGAAAAGCAGACGGATGTAGCATGAGTGCGATGCGCGAGATGCCTCCGCCGCTCCGTGACACCGACACTGCTGCGCGGGTCGCCGCACTCGAGCGCGAGAGCGAGCGCATTCTCACGTCACGCGTGACACGCGCAGTGCTCTGGTCGAGCGTCAAGTTCAGTTCGCGCGACGGACTCGTTCAGCCAACGATCACGTTTGATCTCAACTCTTATCTAAACGGCAGTGGCGACGGTGATGCGTACGAGAGCGACGTCGTCGACGACGACGACGAGCGCGGAGACGATCCAGACGCGCGCTTACGCTACGTCCGTCCGCGCTTCGAGTGGCGCCTAGCCGTGCGCAAGTGTGGTCCTCGACGATCCTCATCGTTTGGCTTTGAGAGGCAATCGCCCTGTATTGCCTTGATCACACACACTCGACACGTACGACACGTAGGACACACTTTCACCCTCGCATACACGTCTCGCGCCACTTGAGCAGCAGCCATTCACACGAGCGTCGTCCAAATGATCCGGCGGCGAATCGGTCGTGCTGCGAACCGGAAGATTGACACGACCATGAAGCTGTCGATGCCATGGCTACTCGACTCGAACACAGACGTTGCGTCGGTCGGGACATCGTAGAGCAGGACGCTTATGAACGCGAGCTTCTGCGCCAGCGCGAGCTTCCGCACCAGCACTTCGCCTTGGGACTGCGCGTGGAACCGCCGCAGCTCCTGATGTTCATCTGCGTCTATGTTGTTCCCCATGGCGTCGCCTCGAATGACGTATGAGCTCCTCAGGAGGTGCCAGAACGGGCCCAAGAGATGCACGATCTTGAGCGTCTTGTTCACGCGAAGCGCGTTGCACATGACTGCGATCCTCTGCAGACTCTTCTCCTCCGTCACGAGCTGGAGCTCGCGCAGCGGCGGGATCTTCGCCGGGTTCGAGAACCATCGCGCCAGGCGCGTAAAGCCGACGATGCTGAAGTTGTTCTCGTCGAGGTTGAGCGACTCCAAGTGGTCGCCAACGCCGCTCTCAAGCATCTCGACCAGCGCGTCCATTGAGTCGTCGCGCAGCATGTTGTTGCACATCACGAGGTGCTGGAGGTTCACGCAGTGGCGCAGCACGGCTCGGATCGTCGAGCTGGCGTCGCGAATGCGATAGCCGAACCAGCTACTGAGGTTCAGCAAGCTCATGCTGCGTCCGATGAGCGGCAGGATCGAGAAGAAGCGCTCGCGCGCAGCTACGTCGTACGACAGCACTCCAAGTCTGTCGTCGATCTCGACGCCGCGGTGAACGCCGCCAGCCTGAAACGAGTCGTCGATTGGATCGCGCTCTGTGCACACAACGTCGTCGTTCTTCGCCCACACGAGCCCCTTGCCAGGCAGCACGACGCACGTCCAGTCCGATTCCTGAACAAGCGCTTCGAGCTCCCACTCCGCCGCCAGTGTGTAGATCGGGGCAGACGCTTCGCTTGCTTCTGCAAAGAGCGGCGCGCCTTGCTTGATCGTGCAGAGCAGGATCGTTCGGTGCGTCTGCATCATTCGATGGCCGCGTGCAGTGTCTGGGTACACGGGCATACGCGCTACAAGCTTTTGGGGATGTTCAAGAGAGAGCGTCTAGCACCTCGCAGACGACGCTCAAGCAGCGTCTCGCAGCAAAGTGTTATCACTTGAGCGTCGCTGTAGATCAGGCTCTCTCAGACAAGTTGTTGTCCTTGCCATCCAGTCGTACACGCATGGTACTGGTGTTGCTTATGGCGGTCTGGACCTCTGCTTCGCGCAGCAGACAGCTCGGTCTCAAGTCAAACACTCAACCTGCCTTCTCTTACAGCATCCCGAGTACAAGGAACGAACGTGTGCTCGTTAACGCACTGAGACTTGATCGCCGCAAGTGTGTCACGACACGTAGTGGAACTCATCTTCGTACTCACACACATCTCGTATCTCAAGCCTGGATGGGTTGTTGCCATCCTTGTCACGTGCGATCTACTCTTGTGCGACAGCGAGCTGCTGGAGTCGATCCACGACAAACGCAGTGTCTACGCGCTTGTGCGGGTCCTGGGCACACATCTTCTCAATCAGGTCGTACGCGCGCTCGATCGTGGTCGTGGTCGGCCTCCTTGGTACATGGCCTATACACAAGAACTGTTCGTCCAAGTACGTCAGCTTGCCATGTAAGGCGACCCAGATGCAGAGCCCGAACGAGAAGATGTCGGCGGACGGAGCCCGTCTTGGGTAGCGCTCGTACTCTGGCGGTCTCCAATTTGGCGCCGCATCGCTTCGGTGCTCTCGAAAGCCACCGACATCACGGAGCTTCACGGCGCCTTCAGAGCCGATGATGATCTTCTCGCTGCAGAGACAGCCGTGCACAACGCCTCGATCGTGCAGGTACTGCAGTCCGAGTGCTGCTTGGTGCAAGTACTGCCACATCTGCTGCCGGTTCGGCGTGTAGCGTAGGAACTCGACCAGTGGCATTGCGTTTGGAAGCTCTTCGTACACAAAGACTGGCGTTCAGCCGACGTGGCACGCGCCAAAGAGCTTCACGACGTTCGGGTGGCTCAGCGAGTGCCACTGCGCGGCAGTCTTCGTAAACTTCCTTTGGGTCATGGGGCTTGTCTCGATCACCACGCTCGTGCTCCGCCACTTGCCTTTGTAGCGCACGAAGTTGAGGTGGAGCGATAGAGTGTTCCAGTCGTGGTACTCCAAGTCGCCCGGCGAGATGAACCACGTCGGGGCGTCCGGCACTGTCTCCATCTTGCTCGCCTGGACAAAGCGCTGGAGCACCGACTGGACGATCGCTTGTGCTCGCTGGTTCTGTTCTTGTTGGTAGATGGCAAGCTCGCGCTGGAGCAGCACAGCTACCTCACGTTGATCGAAGTCTGCAAGACCTCGACAACCGTTGATCAAAGTGTCGTCCGTGCTCAGCGCGTGCTCGAAGCGCTGCTGGACATCCTCTTCGTCAACTCTTGACTGCTGCTCGGCGCTCGCGAATGGCTTGTCCTGGGTCAACTGGTGCATCTCTGCAAAGTGGTTCAGCTCATCGTGGATGTTGTGGACGCGCTGCAGGATCGCTCGACTCGCTACGAAGCGCATGAGAGCCGTCGCCTTCTTCTCGATGTCAAAGAGCAGACGACAGGCGCGGAACAGGATGCTCGCAAACGTCACGAGGGTGTCGTGCGTTACTGCCATCGATGAAGGCGTCTCTGCTTTCGAAGCGTCTCGCTGCTGCTGCTGCAGCTGAGCGCAGACGTCTTGCAGTCGCTTGAGCATACGCGAGCACACGTCTTCAAACTCGAACGTGACAGTCGCACACGTCGTCGCCATCGTTGCCAATGAGCCAGGAAGCAGCGGGTACTCGTCGTCTTGAGCGTCTTCGACACAAAGTGAGCTACCACTGTCACCTCGAGCGATCAGCTGCTGCACGGCTGGGAAGAAGTCGGCTCTGGCGACGGAGATCAGCGGTGTCTCGCCATCGGTGTTGCTCCGGACGTTCACTGGTGCGCCAGCGTCAACGAGCGCTTGCAAGACCTTCATGTGGCCATTGCGACCAGCGAGTGTGAGTGGTGTCTCAGACTCACGCGGCGATGCTGGACTGGCATGTGCCTTGACACGGACGCTGGCGCCACATCGTATCAAGTGCATCACGACGTCGAGGTGTCGATACTCGGCGGCGTAGAACAGCGCGGTGCGTCCGTCTCGAGTCACGCACTCGATGTTCACGTGCCTGGCGACAAGCTCCTGAACTTGGTAGAGTTGGCCCAAGATGGTTGCAGCGAAGAGCTGAGCTTCATCGTTGGTAGAGCTGCTCGTCGTGCCAAAAGAGCTTTCTTGAAGCAAAACAGCGATGACTTCCGCGTGTTTGGTCTTGACTGCCAGTGCCAGCGCCGTCCTGTCGAGCTTGTCATTGGCACTCACGTCGGCTCCAAACCGAAGAAGTTCCGATGCGGCATCGACATGACCCGAAGCTGCTGCGAGATGAAGCGCTGTCTGGCTGAACTGGTCCTTGGTGTCCACGTCAGCGCCGTGCCGAGCAAGCTCAGCAACAATGGCGGCACGGTCCCATCGAGCAGCATGATGCAGCGCTGTGGTGCCTTTCCAGGACTTGGCGTTCACGTCTGCGCCGTGCTGGATGAGCTCGCTGATGACGTCGAGATGACCCAAGTCTACTGCACAAGACAACGCTGTCTTGTCGTTGCTGTCCGTAGCGTTCACGTCTGCGCCAAGTCGGACGAGCGAGCTGATCAAGCTGGCTCGGCTATACTGGACGGCTAGAGCAAGGCACCGAGTTGCGTTGCCGAATTTGTCGACAAAGTACTCGACTTCAGCCACGTTGCCGCCTTCGACAACGCCTCGCACAGCAGAGTCGTGGTCTTTGTAGTACGCTATGATCAGCTGGCGCTTTCGATCTTCCGTGAGCGCCTCGACGTGTGCGTCTTGCGTCGCCATCCTGACAATCGACATGAGAAGATCGTTCGAGTACAGCGCGTGAGTCGAGACACCAAATGAAGCAGGGCACATGATCATCGCTATCATGCGTCTGCTTGTACCTGATAGAGCTCGCTAGTGAGTACGTGTGTTCCAGCTGTGGCTGTGCGAATGGCGCGTGGATCTGCTCGCGGTCTGCAGCAGTGGCGATAGAGGGAACGTTGCAGGCGCGCTGATCGACAGCCACAGTCGTCCGCTGCTGCTGAGTGTGCTCTGCGCGCTGCTCGCTCGTCTCGTGCGTTGTCGTTCGCTGCTGCTCGTGGCGCTCGCGAGGTCTTCTTCTCGTGCTTGTGAGTGAGATGTGGTCGTGTGTTTGGATCGCGAGCGAACCCACAGAATTGAGCAAATCATTTGCACAAACAAGAGCGTCAAGCGGCAATCGATTTGAGTGAGAGCTCGAGAATTCATGCACGCTGTTGCTGGTTGTGATTCTCACAGCGTGTTTGCTTGGCAGTTGACCCTCATGGCACACACTTGCTCGACTCACGCTCTCGCCATGCTGTTGTTGTAGCAATCGCGTCGCCAAGTGTCCTCTGTTCAGCCTTTGAGCAGTATCATGAACACCTCTTTGGTCCTGACATCACGACACTGAAGGTCTAGAGCGCGCGTTGCAGTCGAAGAGGATGATGCACTTTGGCATCTGGCAGTCTCAAACAAGACTGACAAGTCGAGCGTGCGAGTGCAGTTCGTGCATGTGGAGGACTCCAGCGCACGCTTGTGTGCATGAGAAGAGCAAGAGAGAGTGTGTGTGAGCAAGAGGTTGATGGTGTGCGTTGCTATGGAATGAAAGCTGCGTTGCCTCCACCACGTCACATCGCGTGCGTTGGCTTGTGCATTCGCTGTAGCTAGTCGCAAAGGCACCACGACGCACTTGCATGTTGTAGCTGTACTTGTTGTGGTTGTGGCGATGATGATCGTTGTCACCTGAGCTCTCTCTCTCTCTCTGTATGTCTCTGTCTTAGCGCGTGTACGGATGCACGATGACCGACGGATGCGCTTGCCGCGCATTGTGCTTCTCTGCGATCGTCGGCGGGACGTAGCGGATCGCACCGCCGTTCACGACATCGTACGGCCGACCGCCGTCGCTCTGGTTTCGCAAGTGCTGCGCGCTGTGCAATGAGACCCAAGGATATGATGAGAGCAAGGAGAGGCAAGACATGATGGACACGTCCGTCAGTCCTCGGTCTGCGTGTTGGAGTGGGCGAGCGTTCACACGAAACAGAGAGAAAGCGAGCAGGAGAAAGCGAGCAGGAGAGAGCGAGAGCAAGAGAGATCGATCACATACCGATCGGGGTTCCACTCGACTGGCGTCTCGTTGAAGATCCGGTCGTGGTGGTTCAAGCGCGGATCCATGGCATGGGACTTGCTCGCAAAGTCTCGGTACTTGTGCTGGTCCTTCACGCTCATGTCATGGCTGTGTCGAGTAGCGAGCAACAAGAGTAGAACAGAGGAGAGGAGAGCAGAGCAGCGAGAGCATGGCAGTGTTGTACACGTCAGTCTACGAGTGCGACACAGCGAGGTCGCGAGAACGCATGGACGCAGACATACCTGAGCAGATCCGGTTTGTACGGCTCGCCGCGGACACGAGCAGCTTGTGAGCTGTGATTGCCAGCAGCGCCAACGACATTGCATGTCGAGTGGCGCGCTTGACTGGAGCCATCACCATCACACATCAAGTCGCAGTGAGTATTCTCTCCCTTGCACACACAAGAGCGCACAAACAAAGACACACGACGCCGCACACACGCACATGATCTGGTGCAATCGTCGATCATTGTGCTCGGCACGCTGGATCGCTCGACGCGCGAGGTGGTAGTCCGACTCAAAGTGCAGTCGCTCGCGACGCTGCTGCGGCGTCATGAGTCCTTCTTGCAAGAGCACGGATGGTGGCACTGCTCGGCGCTCAATCGCAGCGGCGTGCGCAAACGCTTCTTTCGTCGTCATCACCGGCGCAGTCTTGGCGCAGCACAAGTGCACGAGTGCATCATATAGTACATCGCCACACGAGATAGTGAGGCTTTGACAAGAGGCGCGAGACACAAGTCGACATGGTTGGCTAACGTGAGCAAGGACGTACAAGCGCATCGCTGGCGGCTGGGTCGTGTGGACTGCACTCGCACACAAACGCAGATACATGTGCATCCGTCAGTCAGTCAGTCAGTCAAAGCAGGCGCTTCGATGTACGAGAGGCACAGGCAAGAGATGGTGCATCACAAACGACTGCTGTCGCGCACCGAACTGCGACCTCGCCGACTTGGAGACCACTCGGATGCAGGTCCTTGATGCCCACGGCGCGCAGGTCTTGTCCAAGCAACACGTGTGCTGACGCTCCGAGCTTCTCGAACGGCCGGACGTCGCATCGCTCGCCATTCCACGACCGCACGAGCGTCTGGTCTTTCACGAGTGCTGGTGCGAGCTGCGTGCGCGTCAAGCGACCAGAGCCAGCGATCGTGAGTATGCTGAAGACTGTCTTGGATGGCCAAGTCGTCGTAGCTCTGGAGCTAGACTCGAGTCACATGACGACACACACACAACACATGACACATGACTACCACAGCCAACAAACCAACAAACGCACATCACGAGCGCCATTCGCAGGCGACGGCGAGTCCATGAACTTGCGCAGTCGCTCTGGGTCCACCGCCACTTTGCGCGCTCGTGCCGTATCACTGCCGCCCGTCATACTGCTCACACGCTCGTGCTCTCTTTCGTACGCTGTCACTCGCTCACACCCGCTCGCACGCACTCGTTCAGTCGCTCGCACGCAGTGCCGTAGCACAAGAGAGCCCCACGAGAGATCCGACGCTCGCTCGCTCCTCGTCTTCTTCTTCAAGACACACTACTGATCAGAACGAGACCTAGTGCGCCAGGAATACCATTCTCATGATTGTCAACACCAGACATCTACTGCGTCCATTGTGTCTTCATGAGCTCACATCTTCTTCAGCGGTATGTGCTCGAGCTTGTCGGCAAGCTGCGCAGTGATCGTCAAAGACACCGAGGTCGTGCACTCTGTGCATGCTCGCGCTCACGGAGTGCGTACCAGGAACACAAGGACTGCAGCAGCAGCAGTCACATGACACACGAAACAAATGGTCAATGCAACACGCATTGACCATCAAATTGGATGAGTTCAAGTGTATGCATTTGCGAGATACATGGCTACACGTCAAACTTGGTATCCGACATAATCACAACTTGCAACAGGCGCACACAGTGTCAAACAATATTGAAGAATCCAAACACAATGTTTCACATTTGGCACTCATTTGCTACTTTTGATTGTCCTACCGGCTGATTGACTTTCATGTTTTATATGCGGCTGCTGAAAAGGACTGCAGCATGCATCCTCCTTGACACACCAACGATTTGCAACAGAATTCCTGCTACAATTCGATCGTGTGTCATTGAGAGGCACCGCACCTGGATGAACTTGTTTTGATCTCGAAGCTTGTCGATGCGATCGACCTCGCGCCAAAGCTCGCGTCCTCGACACCCACCATGCCGACGATGCACACGTCTACACTGAGACGTCGCATGGCATGTATCTCTCATGCTACCACAGTCCTCAAAGGACAGGACGCAGTCGCAAAGTGGCAAAAGCAGCAAGAACAAGCGAGTCGGTGGCACAGGTCCGCTTCTATTCGATGTCGTGTCGTGCGAGTTCCTCTTGTCACTCGACACTAGCGGCTCACTCGCGGTCTTCTCACACTACCTACGACACACTCACTAACTTCCTTGTTCGCTCGCTCGATCCATTGGTCCTAGAACCAGCCGCAGCAGCACGCGCGCACCGCAGCGGCGTTTGCATCGTGCTCGATCGCGCCGTGCTCGAGCAAGAAGTCGATGATGTGCGGAATCACTTGCGCGTTGTCGCCGCAACGATGGACGTCTAGCTCTTATGCACTTTTCTAAGCTCACGTCGTTTCTGGCTTCTTGAACGTCATGCGCTGGAGCAAGTCGGCAAACTGCTCTGTGATCGTCGCGGCGTCAAAGACCTCGGGGTCGTGCACTGCTCGCATGACTGCGCTCACGCGAAGTGTGTCGGGGAACAGCAGGTTCGGCAGTGCGTTGCGGCGGTGCGCGACAAAGCGCAGCGGCATTGCGGGCGCCGGCTCAACGCGGATCGTGGCGCTCCCTTCCCACGGCGTGAGCACGCCGTCGCTCTCGCTCGCAGCTTCAAAGAGCTGGCGCATGAGGTGCCAGTACCGCGCCCACACGAGCGACTCGGACACTGCGAACGCGCTCCGAGACGCGACGCCGACTGCCATACCACTACTACCACCACTCGCGTCCTCACGTTGCTGCTGTTGCGTCGCAGTGGCAAAGTCGCGGCGCATCTTCTGGAAGCCGATGTAGCCGTCGAGGATGCACTTAAGGCAGCCGCAGCCCGCGCCTTCGCAGACGCGGAGGAAGTGGTGCGGTACGAGGTCGCGACTGAGCGCCTCGAGCGTCCCGAGGAAGAACGCGCGCGCGTGGCGCCACGTCGTCTCCAAGTCCGAGATGCCGTTCACGATGTTGCGCAAGTCGCCGTCTTCGTGCCACACAGCGCGGTCGAGCTCGTACTCTTTGGCGACTTGGAGGAACACTTGCGTGTCGATCGCGTCGCACGCCGTGCGCCGGAGCGTCTCGCTGAACATGAGCAGGATGTCGCCGAGGTCGCGCGTGCGGTCGATCGAGAGCACGATCTGCGAGAACTCGGCCGACGTGAGCTGCCCGTCGCCGTTCACGTCGCCGGCGCGGAACGCGTCGAGTAGGTACGTGTCGCGCCGGAGCTGCTCGTCGCGCCACTCGTACGCCACGAGCTGGAGTAAGTGGTCGACGTTGATCGTGAGCTCGGACGCACTCGGCGTCGGCGCTGGCACAGCTGCTGCAGTCGTCTGTGGTCCGAGGCTCTCGGCGCCAGCAGACGACGTCCCCATCGCTGCGATCGCAACGAGGCGGTCGCAGAACGCAAGCACCGAGTGCTTGCGCATCGCGCGGAAGCACAAGTGCGCCGCTTCTTGCGCCTTCTCGACGCTGATGCTCCAGTGCTCCTTGTCTGGCACGATGATGCGCGGGACGAAGCGCGAGCGCTTGGCCGGCGCGTGCTGCGTCGTCATTGCTGCGCTCCGTCCAGTGCTCGAGCCACTGCTCGCACTCGCAGCCGCCGCAGCCGTGACATTGACGTCGTCGCAGACGATGCACTCGAGGAACTCGAGGTAGTTGGCGAGCTCCGTCTTGGACACTTCGTCAAAGCAAAAGCGCGCAAAGTACTCGACGCGCACGTGCTGCGCGCGGTAGAGCTCGATCGCACATGCGAACGCGAGCAAGTGCATGTCGGCGATGCCAGGGAGGCCGTAGCTGTGGAGGAACTGCTGGTACACGACCTGCGCAAGTGTGAGCTCTCGGCCGCGCGCTGGCGCGTTCGGCATCGCGGTCTTGCGCCGACCGGCAGTGAGCATCTCGCTGTACGCGTCTGCGATCGTCTTGAGCACGACGCTCAGCGACTTCTTTGCAAACTGCGTGAGCTGGTCGGCGTTCATACGCCAGGACGTGATGAGACCGCCGATCGAGCGCGGCACCGCGGCGCTGTTGATCTTCTGGTACTTGGCGTCTTTCTTCCGCGGCGACGCAACGTTGCTCGCCTTCCCAAGCAGCGCGTTGAGCGTCAGTGGTGCGAGTCGGTTCGGGAGCACTGAGCTCCGCGACAGCGCTTTGTCCGTCGCAACAACCAGCGGCGCTGGGATATCGAGTACTGGCATAACAGGCGCTTCGAGGTCGCTTGCGATCGTCTGGCAGCCCACATCGACGGACCCGAGCTTGACGTACTCTTGCCACTCCATGGGCTCAGCGACTGCGACGACTGCGCTGAGCTTGCGCTTGAGGTCGTTCGAGAGTCCGCTGTGCTGCGACGGCAGCTTTGGCATCGGCGCTGGTACGTCGTCACTTGCGTGCGTCTTGTCGTTTGTGGTGTCGTCGTCCTGAACGAGTCCATTCCGGAGGATCTGGATGACGCGCGCCTCTGACTTGCACGCTACGAGCGACTGGAACGCGCTCAGGATGTCGGGGTTTGTCGTTGGGAGCACTGGCAGTGGCGCAGACGGTGCCACGACATCGTCGCGAAGCTCTGGGATCGGCGACGTCGATCGATCAAGCATCGGCCTCTCTTCAACGACAACTGGCGGTGGCGGAGGTGCGAGCTTCGCGAGGACCTTTGCGCGCTCAGCTGGCGTCAACTGCCCCAGGAGCTGCGTGATGCTCTTCTCCACGACGACGATGTTCAACTTGGTCGGCAACGTCCCGGTGCAGCCGCCGAGTGCTCTGCCTTCGAGGAACGGCTGGAGCACTTGACGGAGCATCGCCATGCGCGCCGATGACTCCTTGTTGGCGGCAATCGCGTCGAGGAGGCACTCGATCCAGTGCATCTTGAGCTCAATTTTCATAGTTGCGACGTGCGGCTTTGGATCGTCGAGGCTCAGTGCGGCAGGCTCAGGCGCTGGTGCTGCTGTCACAAAGAGCGTCTTTGACGCAGCTGCTGCAGCGTCGGTCTTGAGACTCTGGAGCCGCTTCTTCATGGCTTCCGTCGTGTACTTGGCGTTGACTTTGTCGAGCCAACTCTCGCGCTCGTCGCGCGAGAGCATCGCAAAGAGCTTCTTTAGGAGCTTCAGGCGCGTCGCACGGACGTTCTCGGCGGTGGAGTCGACGACGTTGTTGTCGCTCGGTCGCCGCGCCGCACTGGCTGTGGACGCAACGCTAGTCACGCCACTCGCACCAGGTTCTGCCTCGATCTCATCGACGATCCGCAGGAGCTGAAGCCACCGTCCGTCAAGGGCAAACGCCTCGAGCGCATGGTCCATGAGCGCCGCGAGCTCCTTTGGCTCGAGCGACGGGAGCATGACCGTCGCGACGATCGACAGCACCTGCGCGCTTGTCAAGCGGTGGTGATGGAGAAAGTTCCAGATCAGGAGCTGGAAGTTCTCGATCGACGACTTGATCGACCGGCCACCGGCTCGAGCATCGCTGCCGTCGCCATCGTCGTCGTCCGATTCGTCGTCGAGGTCGTCCATGTCGCCACCGAGGCCGCTGCTGTCGAGACTGCCGTTGCGCCGCGTCGCGCGCCGCCGGCGCTTGCGCTCGAGGACGCACTTTTCAAACTCCTTGGACAGGAGGAGGAACTGCTCGTCGTTCAAGTACGTCGCGAGGTCGCAGAGGAAGAAGTACTCGACGTCGGGACTCAGGAGCTTGTGATAGAACACGTGCTTCGTTGCGCTCGTGGGGTCGCCCTGCGCGCCGCACGACACGAGGTAGAACCGAAAGAGCATCTCGCCGGCGCTTGGGAGTTGCGCAACGATCGCATGGAGCGTCTCGCTGCTCTCCAAGACGCTCACGTGGTGCAGGAACAGCGCCTTTGCATGTGCGTCAAAGCGCTTGAAGACGTCGCGGAACGACTCGACGTCGACGAACTCGAGGATCGCACACAGCACCATCTCCTTCCCGCTCGCGCTAAAGCTACTGGCGCTGTGCGCGATCGCGCGACAGAGCTGTGCACTCGTCGCAAGCGGCACAAAGAACGGATACGCGTCGTCTTCTTCGTCGTGGATGCGTTTGTGCACGTGCAGCGCCTGCGCCATCGCAGTGTGCGTCGCGTGTGCAGCTTCGTAGAGCCGCTCAAAGCGCGAACTGCTGCTGGGACCGAGTGCGAGGGCTTCGAACGCGCGCTCGAACTGCGGCATCGGGACTTGAACGAGCACGCGCACGACCTCGTCGGCTGTGAGCGACGCCAAGACGCGCGCGTCCGAGAGGCTTCGGCTCGCTAAGAGCTCGGCTTGGAGCGATTGGACGTGCGCAAAGTACGTCTTGCGCTCGTAGTACGTCTGCACGAGCGTCGGCATTGGCACGGCGTCGCAGTCAGTGCTCTGTTGCTGCTGTCCCGGCGCTGTCGCTGTTCGACTGTCGTCAGGAACGTAGATCGCACTCTCGAGACCTGACGCGAGCTTCTCGAGCAAGCTCGTGTAGCACCCGACGATGCCTGGGACTTTGCGCAAGCTCGCGACGCACGCTGCGACTTCGACCGCGTTCGGCCGCGTCCGCGCCGAGCCTTGGATCTCGTCGAGCTTGAGCTCTGCAAAGACGGCGAACGACGCAAAGCGCTGCTTCTCAGACTCGTACGAGCTGATCCAGCGCCGGATCGCGTCATCCGAGCTCAACACTGCGTGCACGTGCTGGAGCCGCTCGATCGCTTGGTGGTCGTCGAGGCCGTCGTTGTCGTCATCTCCATCATTCTGTCGACTAATGGTGCTGCGGCTGAGTCCGTCGTTTGGCGCGCGATCGCTGAGCATGAGCGCGACGTTTGGAGCCGTGAGCGTGTCGCCAGGCTGGAGCTGCAGCGAGTCGCTGTCGAGCGGACTCAGGCGCTGACGGACGTACTTCTTGCGCCGGAACGACTAGCAACAAGTGCGTCAGGAGCGTGCAGTTATGAGTGAATGATAGTCGAGATGGACAGAGTGGTCATGCGTGACGGCACATTGAGACGCACCTTGATGGACGAGAGCGGTCCGCTGCTGCTGGTGCTTGTTGTGAGCTCAAACACGCCAGCTTCATTTGAGTAGCTGCTGCTGTTGCTGCTGGTCTTGTTGCCACTGCTACTGTGTGTCTTGCGGCCGCTCGATGCGAGTGGCGTCGATGGCGCCGATGCGCGTGGGGCACCAGTCGGTGCGGCAGTCGACACAGCCGAGACCTTGTCGCTCGCCGGCTGCGCTGCACTGGGTGTTGTCGGCATCGCTCTGGTTGTGCAATGTAGCTTCCTATGGCTGATGCTGCCGCAGCTCACGCACAGACTCACAGAGGCGTCACGTACGTCGTCATGCTCCTGCTCCTGCACACGAGCGCCTTGCGTACTGCGCGACCTTCCAACGCGCCAAAGGGTGCGGTTTATGCTCTTTGACAGACAAAAACATGCGCTACGAGAGTGCGGCACATGATTTCTTGGAGCTCTTCCAGCGGTCGTCGTCTCAGACAGGCAGCAGCAGTATTGGCGGTGCTTGGTGCATGATACGACGCGTCTGCAGCAGCAGCTCACGACGCGACCTGCACACGTACACGCGGCAGTGGTGCTGCTTACCACGTTCGCTAGCTACAGCAGCTACTGTGGCACACGGCCACATTGCCAGCCATGGCGATAGATACGTTTGAAAAGCGCGAGAACGGCAGCGTCACGAGCGACTCGACGTCACCGCCGACGACGCCGCGGCCGACGTCATCGACGTCACAGCAGTCGCTCAGCGACAAGATCAAGTCGCCAATCATCGTGCGCGCATCGAGCGCGCGGGACTTTGCTGCTGCACTTGCGAGCGAAGCGGCGTTCTTACCGCAAGATGCGCACGCTGAGCGCGGGAGCATCTTGTCGACGAGTCAGTGGGACCACTTGCGTCTGAGCGAAGTCGGCGCTGGCACACTCGCGCTCCACGCTGCTGTGCTGCGCAACGACGCGGAGCGCGTCCAGGCGCTGATCACGAGCGGCGACGCAGACGTCGACACGCCGGATGACGAGAACGGTGTGACAGCACTGCAACTCGCGGCTGGGAAAGGCAAAGTGCAGCTCGTGGAACTGCTCCTGCAACTCGGCGCCGACACGACGCTGCAAGAAGGCAAGCACGGCATGTCAGCGCTCCACTGCGCGGCAAAGAGCGGCCACGCCGCAGTGGTCCAAGTCTTGCTCGACGCGAACCGCTCGATGCTCAATACACTCGACGGCACAGGCTGCACTGCACTGTACTGGGCCACGCGCAAAAGCCACGTCGGCGTTGCAAAGCTGCTGCTCGAGTACGGCGCTGACACGGAAGTGACAGGTGCCGACTGGCGACCGTTCCACACTGCGTGCACAAACGACAGCATTGAGCTCGTGCAGCTGCTGCTTGCGAATGGCGCGCGCGTGAACGCTGCGATGGAGTTTGGGATCACGCCGCTCGACTTCACGGCCACACAGGGCTCGACTGACGTCGCGGAAGTGCTCCTTGACGCTGGTGCAGATGTGAACAACCGCGACGAGAAGACTGCGACGACGCCGCTCCATCGCGCGGCGATCCGCGGCGACTGGCCGATGGTCTCGCTCCTTGTGAGTCGCAACGCACGTGTGGACGCCGAGACGCTCGATGGCGCCACGCCGCTCTTTGCCGCTGCCGAGTACGGACACCTTGCGATCGTGCAGTACCTCATGCACATGGACCCGCACTGGCGTGACCACTGCTCGCCGATCCACGCCGTTGCGAGCAACGGCCACCTCGACGTCCTCGACGTCCTCATCTCGGAAGGCGTCGACGTCGACTTGAAGAACGCATCGAGCGTCACACCTCTCTGCGCTGCCGTGCTCCACGGCAACGTTGCGGTCATGGAGTACCTCATCACGAACGGCGCCGACGTGAACTACACGCTCAAGGACGACCGCGACTTCACATATCTCCACTTTGCCGCTGAGAACGGCGACGAGGACGCTGTGCGACTGCTCGCAGAGAGTGACGCCGTAGTGGATGCGCGCGATGACTTTGGGTACACGCCACTGCACATCGCAGCCGTCCACGGCGCAGTCGGCGTCGTCGAAGCGCTGCTCGAGAACGGCGCAGACTTGTACATCGAAGGCGAGGACGGTTTGACAGTCACAGACGTCGCTGCTGCGAGCGGCCAGCTTCGCGTGCTCCAGTACCTCTACGAGCACGGCTTCACGCACGACTTTGACCGGCAGCACCCGCGCGACGCCAAGATCACGCCACTGGCGCTCGCAGCGACCGACGGTCACGTCGACGTCGTCAAGTACATCGTTGAGCTCCAGAGCCGGCGCCATAGCATGAGCAACCGTGAGTCCATAGGCGAGTCCATCGAGCACGCGAACAGCGAGGGTCGTAGCGATGGCGGCAATGACGCGAGTGCGGTCGAGCAGCTCCACCGAAGCTACCGCGAAGCGCGGTACGATGCGCTCATTAGCGCAGTCGAGAACGACCACTTGGACGTCGTGGCGTACTTGTGCGAGATCGGCGCGCACTTTGGGATGCTTGCTGCGCGCGACACGACACCGCTCCACACTGCCGCTGGCATTGGCTGTACGCTCATCGCCGAGTACTTGCTGCAAGAGCAGCACGCGAACCTGCGGGATCGAACGTCTGCTGGTCTCACAGCGCTCCACGTCGCGGCGACGACTGGTCAAACGGGCACGATCAAGCTCCTGCTTGCGTTTGGCGCGTCAGTGAACGAGCTTGTCGAGTACTCGTCTGAAGCAGACTTGGTCGGCATGACGCCGCTCCACTTTGCAGCGCTCTTTGGTCACCTCGACGTCTTGCGCGTGCTGCTGCGCCACGGCGCGGACATTGACGCACACACGGAGCAAGGCGCCGGCGTGCTCGAGTGCGCGAAAGAGGGCGACAACGCGCAAGTGATTCCGCACATCATCGACTTCTTGCTCGAGCACGG
The DNA here is from genome assembly GCA_003730235.1 of Pythium guiyangense. Taxonomy (NCBI): domain Eukaryota; phylum Oomycota; class Peronosporomycetes; order Pythiales; family Pythiaceae; genus Pythium; species Pythium guiyangense. The sequence continues at coordinate 854,930 of QXDM01000013.1, forward strand.
CGCGATCGAGCACGATGCAAACGCCGCTGCGGTGCGCGCGTGCTGCTGCGGCTGGTTCTAGGACCAATGGATCGAGCGAGCGAACAAGGAAGTTAGTGAGTGTGTCGTAGGTAGTGTGAGAAGACCGCGAGTGAGCCGCTAGTGTCGAGTGACAAGAGGAACTCGCACGACACGACATCGAATAGAAGCGGACCTGTGCCACCGACTCGCTTGTTCTTGCTGCTTTTGCCACTTTGCGACTGCGTCCTGTCCTTTGAGGACTGTGGTAGCATGAGAGATACATGCCATGCGACGTCTCAGTGTAGACGTGTGCATCGTCGGCATGGTGGGTGTCGAGGACGCGAGCTTTGGCGCGAGGTCGATCGCATCGACAAGCTTCGAGATCAAAACAAGTTCATCCAGGTGCGGTGCCTCTCAATGACACACGATCGAATTGTAGCAGGAATTCTGTTGCAAATCGTTGGTGTGTCAAGGAGGATGCATGCTGCAGTCCTTTTCAGCAGCCGCATATAAAACATGAAAGTCAATCAGCCGGTAGGACAATCAAAAGTAGCAAATGAGTGCCAAATGTGAAACATTGTGTTTGGATTCTTCAATATTGTTTGACACTGTGTGCGCCTGTTGCAAGTTGTGATTATGTCGGATACCAAGTTTGACGTGTAGCCATGTATCTCGCAAATGCATACACTTGAACTCATCCAATTTGATGGTCAATGCGTGTTGCATTGACCATTTGTTTCGTGTGTCATGTGACTGCTGCTGCTGCAGTCCTTGTGTTCCTGGTACGCACTCCGTGAGCGCGAGCATGCACAGAGTGCACGACCTCGGTGTCTTTGACGATCACTGCGCAGCTTGCCGACAAGCTCGAGCACATACCGCTGAAGAAGATGTGAGCTCATGAAGACACAATGGACGCAGTAGATGTCTGGTGTTGACAATCATGAGAATGGTATTCCTGGCGCACTAGGTCTCGTTCTGATCAGTAGTGTGTCTTGAAGAAGAAGACGAGGAGCGAGCGAGCGTCGGATCTCTCGTGGGGCTCTCTTGTGCTACGGCACTGCGTGCGAGCGACTGAACGAGTGCGTGCGAGCGGGTGTGAGCGAGTGACAGCGTACGAAAGAGAGCACGAGCGTGTGAGCAGTATGACGGGCGGCAGTGATACGGCACGAGCGCGCAAAGTGGCGGTGGACCCAGAGCGACTGCGCAAGTTCATGGACTCGCCGTCGCCTGCGAATGGCGCTCGTGATGTGCGTTTGTTGGTTTGTTGGCTGTGGTAGTCATGTGTCATGTGTTGTGTGTGTGTCGTCATGTGACTCGAGTCTAGCTCCAGAGCTACGACGACTTGGCCATCCAAGACAGTCTTCAGCATACTCACGATCGCTGGCTCTGGTCGCTTGACGCGCACGCAGCTCGCACCAGCACTCGTGAAAGACCAGACGCTCGTGCGGTCGTGGAATGGCGAGCGATGCGACGTCCGGCCGTTCGAGAAGCTCGGAGCGTCAGCACACGTGTTGCTTGGACAAGACCTGCGCGCCGTGGGCATCAAGGACCTGCATCCGAGTGGTCTCCAAGTCGGCGAGGTCGCAGTTCGGTGCGCGACAGCAGTCGTTTGTGATGCACCATCTCTTGCCTGTGCCTCTCGTACATCGAAGCGCCTGCTTTGACTGACTGACTGACTGACGGATGCACATGTATCTGCGTTTGTGTGCGAGTGCAGTCCACACGACCCAGCCGCCAGCGATGCGCTTGTACGTCCTTGCTCACGTTAGCCAACCATGTCGACTTGTGTCTCGCGCCTCTTGTCAAAGCCTCACTATCTCGTGTGGCGATGTACTATATGATGCACTCGTGCACTTGTGCTGCGCCAAGACTGCGCCGGTGATGACGACGAAAGAAGCGTTTGCGCACGCCGCTGCGATTGAGCGCCGAGCAGTGCCACCATCCGTGCTCTTGCAAGAAGGACTCATGACGCCGCAGCAGCGTCGCGAGCGACTGCACTTTGAGTCGGACTACCACCTCGCGCGTCGAGCGATCCAGCGTGCCGAGCACAATGATCGACGATTGCACCAGATCATGTGCGTGTGTGCGGCGTCGTGTGTCTTTGTTTGTGCGCTCTTGTGTGTGCAAGGGAGAGAATACTCACTGCGACTTGATGTGTGATGGTGATGGCTCCAGTCAAGCGCGCCACTCGACATGCAATGTCGTTGGCGCTGCTGGCAATCACAGCTCACAAGCTGCTCGTGTCCGCGGCGAGCCGTACAAACCGGATCTGCTCAGGTATGTCTGCGTCCATGCGTTCTCGCGACCTCGCTGTGTCGCACTCGTAGACTGACGTGTACAACACTGCCATGCTCTCGCTGCTCTGCTCTCCTCTCCTCTGTTCTACTCTTGTTGCTCGCTACTCGACACAGCCATGACATGAGCGTGAAGGACCAGCACAAGTACCGAGACTTTGCGAGCAAGTCCCATGCCATGGATCCGCGCTTGAACCACCACGACCGGATCTTCAACGAGACGCCAGTCGAGTGGAACCCCGATCGGTATGTGATCGATCTCTCTTGCTCTCGCTCTCTCCTGCTCGCTTTCTCCTGCTCGCTTTCTCTCTGTTTCGTGTGAACGCTCGCCCACTCCAACACGCAGACCGAGGACTGACGGACGTGTCCATCATGTCTTGCCTCTCCTTGCTCTCATCATATCCTTGGGTCTCATTGCACAGCGCGCAGCACTTGCGAAACCAGAGCGACGGCGGTCGGCCGTACGATGTCGTGAACGGCGGTGCGATCCGCTACGTCCCGCCGACGATCGCAGAGAAGCACAATGCGCGGCAAGCGCATCCGTCGGTCATCGTGCATCCGTACACGCGCTAAGACAGAGACATACAGAGAGAGAGAGAGAGCTCAGGTGACAACGATCATCATCGCCACAACCACAACAAGTACAGCTACAACATGCAAGTGCGTCGTGGTGCCTTTGCGACTAGCTACAGCGAATGCACAAGCCAACGCACGCGATGTGACGTGGTGGAGGCAACGCAGCTTTCATTCCATAGCAACGCACACCATCAACCTCTTGCTCACACACACTCTCTCTTGCTCTTCTCATGCACACAAGCGTGCGCTGGAGTCCTCCACATGCACGAACTGCACTCGCACGCTCGACTTGTCAGTCTTGTTTGAGACTGCCAGATGCCAAAGTGCATCATCCTCTTCGACTGCAACGCGCGCTCTAGACCTTCAGTGTCGTGATGTCAGGACCAAAGAGGTGTTCATGATACTGCTCAAAGGCTGAACAGAGGACACTTGGCGACGCGATTGCTACAACAACAGCATGGCGAGAGCGTGAGTCGAGCAAGTGTGTGCCATGAGGGTCAACTGCCAAGCAAACACGCTGTGAGAATCACAACCAGCAACAGCGTGCATGAATTCTCGAGCTCTCACTCAAATCGATTGCCGCTTGACGCTCTTGTTTGTGCAAATGATTTGCTCAATTCTGTGGGTTCGCTCGCGATCCAAACACACGACCACATCTCACTCACAAGCACGAGAAGAAGACCTCGCGAGCGCCACGAGCAGCAGCGAACGACAACGCACGAGACGAGCGAGCAGCGCGCAGAGCACACTCAGCAGCAGCGGACGACTGTGGCTGTCGATCAGCGCGCCTGCAACGTTCCCTCTATCGCCACTGCTGCAGACCGCGAGCAGATCCACGCGCCATTCGCACAGCCACAGCTGGAACACACGTACTCACTAGCGAGCTCTATCAGGTACAAGCAGACGCATGATAGCGATGATCATGTGCCCTGCTTCATTTGGTGTCTCGACTCACGCGCTGTACTCGAACGATCTTCTCATGTCGATTGTCAGGATGGCGACGCAAGACGCACACGTCGAGGCGCTCACGGAAGATCGAAAGCGCCAGCTGATCATAGCGTACTACAAAGACCACGACTCTGCTGTGCGAGGCGTTGTCGAAGGCGGCAACGTGGCTGAAGTCGAGTACTTTGTCGACAAATTCGGCAACGCAACTCGGTGCCTTGCTCTAGCCGTCCAGTATAGCCGAGCCAGCTTGATCAGCTCGCTCGTCCGACTTGGCGCAGACGTGAACGCTACGGACAGCAACGACAAGACAGCGTTGTCTTGTGCAGTAGACTTGGGTCATCTCGACGTCATCAGCGAGCTCATCCAGCACGGCGCAGACGTGAACGCCAAGTCCTGGAAAGGCACCACAGCGCTGCATCATGCTGCTCGATGGGACCGTGCCGCCATTGTTGCTGAGCTTGCTCGGCACGGCGCAGACGTGAACGCTGAGGGCCACGAGGGACAGACTGCACTGAGCTTTGCCGCCTACTTGGGTCACGGCGGCGTCTTGGCAGAGCTGATTCGGCTTGGCGCAGACGTGAACCACAAGAACAAATACGGCAAGACTGCGCTGTGTGGTTCCGCCGAGGCGGGCCATCGCGACCTTGCAGCTGAGCTGATTCGAGCTGGTGCAGACGTGAGCGACAAGGACGAAGACGGTCAAGCGGCGCTGTCTCTTGCAGCAGGCTCAGGTCACAGCGACGTCGTAGCTGAGCTCATTCGAGTTGGAACAGATGTGAACGCCATGGACAACTCTGGCAGGACCGCGTTGTCGCGTGCTGCAGAGTCAGGTCATCTCGTTGTCGTGATGGAGCTGATTCGATGCGGAGCAGACGTTCACGTCAAGGACACGCTCGGTGTCACGGCGCTGACTCGGGCAGTCGAGTCGGGCCATGTCGATCTTGCGGTCGAGTTGGTTCGACTTGGGGCAGACGTGAACACCACAGACAACGAAGGCAAGACGGCGTTGTCTCGAGCAGCGTACCCGGGTGATGCCGACATCGTACCTGAGCTGATCCGACTCGGAGTCGATGTGAACGCCAGAGACCACGACGGCAAGACAGCGCTGCATCATGCTGCGCGTTGGGGTCGCGCCGCCTTTGTTGCCGAGCTGATCCGACACGAAGCGGACGTCAACATGAAGGACCGGAGCGGCACGACAGCGTTGATCACTGCAGCGGAGTTCGGCCATCTCGACGTCGCAGAGGAGCTGATTCGCCACGGCGCCGACGTGAGCGTGCAAAGGAACGACGGCAGGACAGCGCTGGCACTGGCAGTCGAGAGCAAGCACAAGGACGTCGTCGCTGTGTTGCTTCGGCACAGCGCCTTTGACAAGATCTGCAGTCCGACAGACGACGACGTCGCGCTTTTTACTGCGGCAGCCTTGGGCCACCGCTCCGTACTTCGGCAGCACGTCGTCAAGCACGAGTGCATCGAGCGCACGACGAAAGACGGACGCATCACACTGTTCTACGCCGCCGAGTTCGGACACCTCGATGCGGTGGCGTACTTGATACAGTGCGGCGCCAGCGTCCGTGTTAAGGCACGTGCCAGTCCAGCATCACCGCGTGAGTCTGAGACGCCACTGACACTCGCTGGTCGCAACGGCCACATGAAGATCGTACAAGCGCTCGTTGACGCTGGCGCGCCAGTGAACGTCCGCAGCAACGTCGATGGCGAGACACCGCTGATCTCCGTCGCCAGAGCCGACTTCTTCCCAGCCGTGCAGCAGCTGATCGCTCGAGGTGACAGTGGCGTTCTTTGTGTCGAAGACGCTCAAGACGACGAGTACCCGCTGCTTCCAGGCTCATTGGCGACGATGACGACGATGTGTGCGACTGTCACGTTCGAGTTTGAAGACGTGTGCTCGCGTATGCTCAAGCGACTGCAAGACGTCTGCACTCTGCTCCAGCGGTGCCGACAAGACGCTTCGAAAGTAGTGCCTCCAGCATTACCAGTCGTGACCCACGACACCCTCGTGACGTTTGCCAGCATCCTGTTCCGCGCCTGCCGTCTGCTCTTTGACATCGAGAAGAAGGCGACGGCTCTCATGCGCTTCGTAGCGAGTCGAGCAATCCTGCAGCGCGTTCACGACATCCACGACGAGCTGAGCCACTTTGCTGTCATGTACCAGTTGACCCAGGATGCGTCGTTTTCGAGCACCGAGCATGAGTCAAAGGGCGACGATGAAGTGCTCCAAGAGCACTTCGAGCACGCGCTGAGCACGGACGACGCTTTGATCGAAGGTTGTAGCGAAGACGACACCAAGCAGCGCGAGATGGTTGTGCTGCTCCAGTACGAGCTCATCATCCGTCAACAAGAGCAGAGTGTCCAAGCACAAGACGTTGTGCGGTCAGTGCTCCAGCGCTTTGTCCAGGCGTGCAAGTTGATGAAGGCGCCGAACGTCCCGACGTGGTTCATCTCGCCGGACGACTTGGAGTTCCACGACTGGAACCTCGTGAAGAACAAGGGCATTGCCAAACGCTACGTCGGCAAGTGGCGGAGCACGAGCGTAATGATCGAGACAAGTACCGTGAACTTGGGCGAGTTCACCAAGACGGCCGAGCAGTGGCACTCGCTGAGCCACCCGAACGTCGTGAAGCTCTTTGGCGCGTGCCACGTCGGCCGAACGCCAGTCTTTGTGTACGAAGAGCTTCCAAACGCAATGCCACTGGTCGAGTTCCTACGCTACACGTCGACCCTGCAGCAGATGTGGCAGTACTTGCACCAAGCAGCACTCGGACTGCAGTACCTGCACGATCGAGGCGTTGTGCACGGCTGTCTCTGCAGCGAGAAGATCATCATTGGCTCTGATGGCGTCGTGAAGCTCCGTGATGTCGGTGGCTTTCGAGAGCACCGGAGCGACCGATTGTGGCAATGGAGAGCGCCAGAGTACGGGAGCTTCTTGACATCAGCTCCAGCGACTGCTCCTGCCGACATCTTCTCGTTCGGGCTCTGCATCTGGGCTGTCTTGCACGGCGAGCTGACGGATAGAGACGCGAAGATGTTGCGCTTTGACGGGTTGTCCAGAAGGATGATCGCGACCACGAGCGAGCACGACCTGGTCAAGAAGATGTGCGCTTGCCATCCGCGGATGCGCGTGGACATTGCGTTTGTCGTGGGTCGACTCGAGCAGTTTGTTACCAAGAGCAAGCCGAGTACGAGAGGCGTCGAGAGAGCCAGTCCTGCCGGCGTCAATGCAAAGGTACGTGCAGCGGATGCAGCACTGAGACGTTATTACCACACTGCTCATGATGCTTCTTTGCACTGCGGTTCACCTTGCATATCCAGTCCCAGCGTCTTGACGAGTACGAGTTCCCTGACCTCGGCTGCCACTCGATCCCAAACGCACTTGCTCGCATCCAGACGCGATGTGAAGACCTCTCAGACACGCAGTGGATGCTCGAGAGTGTGCTGCCAGCACTCGCGTTTGTCTTTCGTCTGCTGCAAGAGCGCAAGAAGACGCCATTTGACGGGGCAGTCACAGCGTTCTGTACTGCAGTGGCGCGACTCCAGCGATTCGTGGCGCCACATTGGAACAAGAAGTCGGTGTACCAGCAGATGCGGAGTCGCAAGGTGGCCGAGTCGCACCACTTGGTGTACACTCAGCTGGATCAGCTGCTCGACATGCTCGAAGTGCCAGTAGCCGACTCGATTCGACGATGGCAACACGAGGCAGCACCATCGATCCTCAACCCAGTGGATCTGTCGGACGTTCGAGTGCCAGTCGACGAAGAAGGCGTCATGACCACTGCCACCACCGCCACTGACACGAAGAAGCTAAGCAACAGTCCGTCCGACGCAATCACACTGAACCATCTGGACACGCCGCCAGCGATGTACGAGCAATGGACACGCGATGGGCTCCTCAAAGCGGCATCAACAGCGCAGGAGGCATTGGTATCGACAGCGGCATCGGCAGCATCATCGACAACGTCGTCGCCGCCGTCTTTGTCGACAGCCACATCACCACTCAAGCGACCGTCGTGGTACCTCTCGCTCAAGCAGCTGACGTTCAGCGAGTCGGACCAGATCGGCCAAGGCGCGTTCGGCGCTGTGCTTCGAGGCAGCTGGCGCGGCACGCCGGTCGTGGTCAAGTTCATGGGCTACGAAGAAGACATCGAGACGATCTCGACCGACTTGCTGCTCCACGAAGTGCGCGTGTGGCACCGGCTGAACCATCCGCACGTGCTCAAGCTCTTTGGCGCGAGTCACGTCGACAAGCGGTACTTTGTGTGCGAGTTCGCTGGGAACGGCGAGCTGCGAGCGTACCTCAAGCAGTCTGGCAACGACCACCTCACGTGGCAGAAGCTCCACGAAGCCGCGCTCGGACTGCAGTACCTCCACAGCATGAACGTCGCGCACAACGACCTCAAGTGCGACAACATCATGGTCGGCTCCGATCACAAGGCGAAGCTCATCGACTTTGGACTGAGCTGTCTGCTGGGCGAAGCCGAGGTCCAGATTGACGTGAAGAAGATCGGTGCCGTGAACTGGCGCTCGCCCGAGTACTTGGCTGGCGGTCGACCGTCGCGTGCATCCGACGTGTACTCGTTCGCGATGTGCATCATCGAAGCCGTGAGTGGTGAGCCGCCGTGGGATTCGAAAGAACTGCAAGCTGGTCAAGTGCGCTTCTGGCTCCGACGCGGCATGTCGCCACCACTGCCAGCCTCGATGACTTCGAAGCAGCGCAACTTGATCGAGTTGATGACCAAGACCAAGCCGAGTGAGCGCGTGAAGATCAAGTACGTCGTCGACATGCTGAACGAGATCGCACAGGATGCGAGTTGAGTAAGAGCGACTGGAAGTGCAGCGTCATGTGTGTAAGATGAAAGAGGGTGCGTGAACGCAAGGACGGTTGCCTCTCAAAGACCAACATGGAGGACCTAGGAGCATGTAGTGAGCCATCAAACCGGATCTGCTCAGGTATGTCTGCGTCCATGCGTTCTCGCGACCTCGCTGTGTCGCACTCGTAGACTGACGTGTACAACACTGCCATGCTCTCGCTGCTCTGCTCTCCTCTCCTCTGTTCTACTCTTGTTGCTCGCTACTCGACACAGCCATGACATGAGCGTGAAGGACCAGCACAAGTACCGAGACTTTGCGAGCAAGTCCCATGCCATGGATCCGCGCTTGAACCACCACGACCGGATCTTCAACGAGACGCCAGTCGAGTGGAACCCCGATCGGTATGTGATCGATCTCTCTTGCTCTCGCTCTCTCCTGCTCGCTTTCTCCTGCTCGCTTTCTCTCTGTTTCGTGTGAACGCTCGCCCACTCCAACACGCAGACCGAGGACTGACGGACGTGTCCATCATGTCTTGCCTCTCCTTGCTCTCATCATATCCTTGGGTCTCATTGCACAGCGCGCAGCACTTGCGAAACCAGAGCGACGGCGGTCGGCCGTACGATGTCGTGAACGGCGGTGCGATCCGCTACGTCCCGCCGACGATCGCAGAGAAGCACAATGCGCGGCAAGCGCATCCGTCGGTCATCGTGCATCCGTACACGCGCTAAGACAGAGACATACAGAGAGAGAGAGAGAGCTCAGGTGACAACGATCATCATCGCCACAACCACAACAAGTACAGCTACAACATGCAAGTGCGTCGTGGTGCCTTTGCGACTAGCTACAGCGAATGCACAAGCCAACGCACGCGATGTGACGTGGTGGAGGCAACGCAGCTTTCATTCCATAGCAACGCACACCATCAACCTCTTGCTCACACACACTCTCTCTTGCTCTTCTCATGCACACAAGCGTGCGCTGGAGTCCTCCACATGCACGAACTGCACTCGCACGCTCGACTTAGCAGTAGAAGAACGCACCCGCTGCCTTGCCGAACGCACACGTGGGCTTGTCGGTCGCCGCGAGCTGGTTCCAGTACGCGAGTGGGTAGCGCCACCCAAAGCCGAGCGTCGTGCCGAGGAGGTTGATCAGCGCCATGTCTGCGTCCGAGATGCGCGTAGCGCTAGTTGGGACAAAGAGGAAGCCCTGCGCAGCGTCACTGGTAGACATCATCGTCGTCGTTGCCGCTTCATTCGCACTGTTGGTGTTGCTGGTGCCGCTCGTCGCGCTCATCTTGGTCGTCGAGGACGCGAGCTTTGGCGCGAGGTCGATCACATTGACGAGCTTCGAGAGCAGAAAGAGCTGATCGAGGTGCGAGAGCACGATGCGACTCTGCGAGATCGTGATGTTGTTGCGGAGGTTCAGGTCGTCGTCGCTGGGTTTCGGCACGAACGGCGATGCAATGCGAATCGGCTGCGGCGGCAAGGTCGTCGTCAGTACTGCTGGAGCCGCCGCCGCACTTCCTCGCTGGCCACGGATCACAGACGCCGATCCGACGTAGAGCGGACGAAGTGGACCCACGAGAAGCGCTTGACTTGGAGCGTCGCTTGCTGTCGCTGTGTTTGCACCTTGCGCTGCGTCTGCTGTCGTTGCGAGGAGCAGGACAACGAGGAGATGGTGAAGAGACTGCATCGTGTCGTCGCGAGTGTCAAGAGGTTCGAGACGGTACCGCGTGTGCTCGAGTGCATGGATCGACAAGTGAGGACGCCAGCGCGCAGCACCATCGCTACGGCAATGCTAGCAACACGGTGCTTTCTCTGCTCCGGACAATGCGCAGCACTCGCAGTGCGCGCGCATGATGTGAGTCGAGCGAGCGCGAGGGAACGCGCTCGCTGTCATGAGTGAACAGCTACGCTCCTCCCACACGTTGAAGTTGGACGTCTCGCGGATCTTTCCAAGCGGCGACGAAGCGACGCGCGACCACTTGATGAGGACGCTCCTCGTTGTTTCCAGAGCTCCGATAGACACGACAAGCACGAGCTCCGATTGACAAACACGCGTTCACTTGTATCGTTCACATTCACACATGCTGCGCCATCTCTCTTGCTCGCTCGCTCACTCCCTTGCGCACAGTACTCTACATCTCCACACTTGGTCACTCTTGGTCACTCTCGTTGCGTCCACTCGTTCGCTCCGTCTATCGTACACACGCGCTTGGTCTTGTCCATCGTCGTCGCGTCGGTCTGTCGGTCCACGCACGCACTTGCCACTGTTTTCTGTTTCTACTGCTGCTGCTGCTGCACTGCGACGCTGGACGTGGGCGACACGGTCCGTGGCGCGCTCGCGTTGTCGATCGCCGCTCACAGCGTCGCGTTGAGCATCTCGGGGAGAAAGTCAAACTGCGGCGCGTTCACGACGCCCTCCATGAACGACACGACTTGACCGCCGCACGTGACAAACATCTTCTCGGGCTCGCCGCTGGGCGAGAGCGACGGACTCCCGCGCGACGCGTAGTAGTGGTGGTGATGGTGGTGGTGGTGCTGGTTGTTGTGGTACGACGACGACCCGTGGCCGCGACCGTACGGCGGGTACGCGTACACGTTGTTCTTGCTAAACTGGCGCGGCGGCGAGTCGCTTCGCGTCGACGACGACGAGCTGCTCGTGGACGATGCAGGGCTGCCATGCGCTGTCCAGTCGCTGCTGTTGCTGCTGCTTGTCCGGCGTGGCGAGTTGCGCGCTTGGAGGTCCCAGTACTCCATGCGCTGGCGGTGCGTGCGCTGCGCTGTGAGTTGCTTGAGGTCCTGCACATGTGCAAAGCAAGAGAGAGCTGTGAGCATGCGCGTCCATTGTCTCCATGCGTCTACGCCTCACTAGCACATGGCAGCACAGCGAGCGCACGCACCTGCACGGACATGCCGCTGCGGATCTCGTACGCGCTGTTGTTGCTCGCGGACGTCATCGACTGTTGCTGCTGCTGTTGCTGGTGCTTGGTCGCGACCATCGTAGTGCTCGTGTGTGTGTGTGTGAAGATGTGTGGATGTGTGGTCGAGTGCGTCGGGAGCGGAATGGCGCTCAAGTGTGTGTGTGTGCGAGAGTGTGCGCAGGTGCGTTAGAGACGGCTGGCTGGTTGGTTGCTGGCGCCTTTTCGGGCCGTTTTTGTCGATCGCCTGCTCGAGTGGCGGCAAATATCTTTGTGAGCGGAATGCAACAGCGAGCAGCAACTTGCTTGTTGCTCGGAGCGCAAGTCGCACGAGCGGTCGCGTCTGCAACGGCCGCGCGCGCACGGGCCATCATCACCGGAGCCGGACATGTGCTGGACATTCACACAGGTCAGCGCACACAGCGAGTCCAACCATCCGAGAGAGAGCGAGGAGATCTTCTATCGTTTTTCTGGGTCTTTTTCGCGATCCAGCAATTCCCATCTGATCTCAGAAAACATCGCGGCAGATGGGAATCACCATCTAGCCTCGAAAAGGCACGGACTGTACTGTACTGTGCCAATCACTGCGGCACAAAAAGCAACTTGCCTGACTGACACCTTGTGTCCAGTCATGCTCGTCTTGTACGTCTTGCGGCAGTCATGGCGACGATCGTATGTGTGTGTGCCTGCTGCACATGCGCGGCAGTCAAGACATCGCGTCAGATCGGTCGCGTGAGACGCACGCTGTGCTGTCAACGCGTGTCCATGCGTGTGTTGGTCGCTCATTCAAGTGCCCACACACGATTGACTGACCTGAGCAGGACACTCACGTCGTCGCGACGAACAACGACGCAACGTGTGAGCTACGAGACGTAGTGAACCACAGCGTGTCAAGCGTGTACTATAGCAGCTATCGATCGTGTTCACGCTTCGTCTACGCTCGCGACGCCTTCGCTCGTGATCGCAAAGCGCGCGCTCTCTTGCGGACAGCTCGGCGAGAACACAACGTCGATGCGGCGCTCGGCGCCACTCGGCCGCCGCGTGATCATGAGCCTATTGTAGACAGCCCACACATACACGAACACTAGCCATGAGAGCCTATCGATCACATCTTTGCTTCATTGCACAATGATCCAGACGCACCGCTGGTTGACGCAGTTTGACCACGAGAGCCCGAGCGCAGGCTTGAACGCCGCCGCAGCACCGGCGCCATCCGTACTAAAGTTGCCCGTGACTTGGTTTGACACAACAAACACAACGTTGTACTGCGCGCTGAGGATGCGCATGCAGTTCGCCACGTGGAACATCATGCGCGAGCGGCGACTCGCTTCCTACGCAGTCATCGCCAACATTGTTCGTGCGTGAGCTGTCCAAGCGCTTGGGCTTGTCCACACACATACATACACACGCGCACCTTGACGGACGCAGTCGCTTCCATGCGAAAGAGCGCTGCGATCGAGTCGATCACGACGAGCTTTGTGTTTTGCTCATCGAGGAGCGTTGGCAAGCGGTTTTGCTGCAGTGCGGTGAAGTGACCACAGTGCCACGACACGACAGGACAAGAGGCGAGCATGAGCGATGATATTCGTCCATGAGATACGCACGAGTACAAACAACAAGACGCACCAAGAGGTCCAAGAGCTCGTCGGCTTCGTAGAGTTGCTCGACAAAGATCGCGTCGAGGAACGCGTTTGACGGTGCACTCGAGTCGGTTGTGTGTGTTGTTGCTGCGACTGCAGATTCGCTGTCGCTCGACTGGCGCTTGCGCTTGCGAGACGCAACGACCGAGCCGTACTTGCGCGCGTAGACGCTCGCGAGGTCATGCAAGCGCTTGATCGACCCAATGCCTTCAGTGCAGATGTAGCACGCAGACGCACCGAGACCGCCGAGCGGCACCGGTAGTGCACATTGGAGCAAGAGCTGGAGACAGAGCTGCGTCTTGCCAGCAGACGCTTCGCCACAGATCTCTGTGAGCACGCCGCTACGGAAGCCGCCGCGTAGGAGCGCGTCGATGTCGTCGCAGCCGCTGCGGAGCACGAGCGTCTCGAGCGCGTGCGCCTGCCAGAGATCCAGTGCAGTCGTGCTGCTCATGGTGCAGCAGAGTTACATGTGGTCATTTCAGTTGCAAGTGCTGGCAATCGATGTGTACCACGTACATTCGTGTGGTCAACTTCGAATTGTATGTGGTACCACACCATCGACACTTTTTACCACATTGTTTTTACGCCTGTTGGAAACGACTGGTCGCTGACTGAAGTGCAAATCGACGCACAAACTTGCCTCGATCTCAGTCATTCAGTAAGCCGACAACTCGACCGATCCGAGCACGAACAAGCGCGTTCACCAAGCAAGCAAGTGTCTCTGTGCATCTGTATGTGTCTGCATGTGTGTCTCTGGAAGGACGTGATGCTATATCCTGAGGGTCTGAATCGCATGATCGACATCATACCAAGTCCAGTCCGCTGGCATGATCCTTCCTTCTCCATCCATATGTGTCTTGCATGTCGTACATGTGTGTGTGTCTGCAGCCAAATCTGCCACAGTTTTTGCCGCTGTCCGTGCGCAATGTTACTGCTATTGGTTGCACATAGCAAGCGGTTGTTCATGATAGGAACCCTTCGCAACCATCCACCCGTGGTTCAAGGAGCCAATTACAACTATCATCTTGTCACTCAAGCGTGTCTGCGTGTGTGTCTTCTTCGCGTGACAACGTAGCAAGTCTCATCGATAGCGCTCGTCCTATACCATCTCAATACACTCGCTCATTCACTCCACGCACACGCTTTGCCTCTTCTTCGTTAGTATCCCTGCGAACTGTCGTCCACGAGCTACAAGACGTCGTCCACTGCTCGCACCATGACAGTCCTTATGCAAGTCTGGTTCATCAACAGGAGCGCTCTGTGTGATGTCGGTCGTATATTATAGTGAGCAGCTCGCGCTCGAGGAACCGACGCACAGGTGCGTGTCTTGATTGGGTGTCTGTGTGTAGTCTGTGTGTACGTACCAAAGCTTGCTCGCTGCACATGACGCCGTCGCTCTGTCTGTTCGAGCGCGCGGCGTTCTCGTGCTTGGTCGGGGTCATCAGTCGGATCATCGTCCGTGTGTTAGACTGTAGTAAATACGGCGCGTCATGCACGCTGGAGCCACGCGTGGTCGAGCGCTTCGGCGGCAGTCGCGCGCTCCTCGGGGTTGCGCACCAAGAGCGACTCGATGAAGCTCTTGAGCTCAGGCGACACGCTCGACCACACGCCGTCGTCCTCTGGGAAGAACACCTTGCGCGTGCCGTCTGCCGTCGGGAGGAACACTGGCGCACAGCCGCTCACGAGCACAAACGTCACGACGCCGACGCTCCAGAGGTCGGCTTCAGTGCCGTAGCCTTTGCCGCTCATGACTTCTGGTGCCACGTAGTCGCGCGTGCCGCACTTGGTGTGAGCGCGCGCGAGGCGATTCCGCACACCGCCGCTGTCGTTCAGCGCCGCTGCGACGTCTGTGAGGCTCTCGTGCGGCGTGAGCGTGACGGTGCCGTCGAGCTTGCGCGCAATGCCAAAGTCCGAGAGCTTGATGTCGCTCACGTCGTCGCCGTGGATCAAGATGTTCTCGGGCTTGATGTCGCGATGCACGATGCACTGGTCGTGCAAGTACGCGACCGTGGCGACGAGGCGCTTGACAAGCTTGCGCGCCGTCGCCTCAGCGAGCGGACCGTTCCGGTCAATGAACTCAAAGAGCTCTTGCCGACAGAGCTCGAGCACGAGGTACAGCTCGTCGTTGCTCTCGTACAGCGCAATGAGCTGTGCGACGCCGTCGTGGCGCAAGCCGTACATGATCTCGAGCTCGCGCTTGAGGAACTTGACCTCCATCATCTGCCGCTTGTCAATGATCTTGACTGCGAACGCTTGCTTCGTCGCGCGGTGCGTGCAGCGCTTCACGACCGAGTACTTGCCCGAGCCGAGGACTGCGCCGACTACGTACGTCGCTGCAAAGTCGCTCTGGACTGGCACACCGTCGAGGACGTGCGCAATCGAGAACAGCGTCGGTGCTTGCTCGTCAAAGCTCGGCGTTTCGAGGTCGTCGAGCGACAGCGCCAAGCGTGATGCGACTGGCGGCGTGAGCTTCTCGCGGATCGACGGCAGCAGCAGCGCACTCGTTGACGCTGAAGATGATGCGGTCGTCGTGGAGCTCAAGTCGTCGTCGCTAAACATGAGTGACGGCCGACTGCGACTCCGACTCGACCCGAGCGAGTGCGTTGGCAGTGGCGGTGGCGACATGAGCCCAAACGGATCGTCGAGCGCCGTCACAGCAGTGTGGAACGACGGGATCGCGCCGCTGCTCTGCTCGGTCACGGCGTGGAAGCTCGTGGCGGCGCTAACGAACGGATTGTCCATGCTACTGCTACTGGTCGCCATGAAGAACGGGTTTGCGTGGCTGCTGCCGCCTGGCGGCACTGCTGGCGAGTGCACGTCGAGCGACGAGAAATCGAGCGCGAGCGTATCGAGCGGCGCGGGTGCGGGCGCGTGGATCCGCAGCAACGACGGCGCTGGCGGTGGCTGAGTCACTGCAGACGGCGACGACGACGGACCGCGCAAGACGCGGCGCACACTCGCGGCGTTGCGGTGCACGACAAACTGCTCCATCGCGTCCACGACTTGCGCGTCGCCGACAATGAGCAAGTCCTCGATCTGCGCCTTCTCGCGCGGCGACACATCCATCTTTGCGAGCGCCGCGCCGTACCGGTGCACGCGCTCGACATTCGACGTCACAGAGCTCACGCGGCCTTTGCGTTTGCGACTCGGCGAGCTCGTCGGCGACGTCCCTGGCGACCGCGTCGCTGTCGTTGTGATCGAGGGCGTGATGCAGCCTTGCTCGACGAGCGTCCGGAGCTCGTCGCACGGCGCGTACACGAGCATCTCGGCGTCAAAGAGCTCGCGCAAGTCGCGAATCGGCGTCTCGCGCGCAACGCCTGTGCGCGGGTCTGTGCGCATCCCGAGCACCGAGGCTGCTTTCACAAACGCCATGTAGCTGCTCGTTTGTCCGTGGAAACAAACATGCACGCAAGCGTGAGAACGAATGCAGTCGCGTGAGCAACAATAATATGGTTGCAAGCAAGTTTGCAAAGTAAGCAAGGCAAGCACATACAGACGCGACGTACGATTTCGAGAAGATGCGTTCGTGGAAGCGCTGGATGAGCGTGTGGATGGTCGTGATCGCTGGTGTGAGCTCGATCGCGACGTGGCCATTGAGGTGGCGCATGCGCACAAACACGGTCTTGGTGTGCGTCGCAGGCGACGACGACGACATTGTAGACGATGAGGAGGAGGACGACGAACTCGAGGACGTCGATGACGTCGAGGAGGAAGAGGAGGCAGTCGGCGTCGTCAGGACTTGCCTCGGGCGTGGTGGTGTGTCGAGCTGCAGCGTTGGCATGAGCATCATCGGCTGTCTTGTGGACGACGTCGACGTCGACGGCATGCGTTCGCGCGCTTATAATAGACCGAGGGAGACACGTTCTTCACGAGCGGATGGATGTCGAGAGAGGAAGCGTACGTGGCGCGCGTTGCCTGTGTGTATGAGCGCTGCGTACGTGCGACTGCTGTTCTTCTTCGTCAAAGTCGAACTGCGTCGATGCTCTCTGTGCTGTGTGCGAGAGCGCGCGCGAGAGAAGCAGAAGAAGTCGAAGAAGACCGACTGACGCTATGCTCGACACTGACGCTCGTGCGGCGCTGCTGCTGCTGCTGCTGCTTCTTGTCGAGGGAAGGGGGTCGTGGATGCACGACGCGCGCACGCTTGCTCTCGCCGCTCAATCGCTCGATCACTTGCTCGCTCACTCTCGACGCAGGAGCAGATGCCAGCAGGAGCGCGTGCAAATGCGAATGCCGCGATACGAAAGGGATCAAATCAACTTGCGGCGGCAGCAGTGCCAGCAAAAAACAGGCGAGCGTGCGTGGGAAGATCCGCTACACTATCAATCTGCTGGACAGGCAAGACGCCGCCGTACGAGCGAGCACCTGCACGAGGAGCGAGGCACAGCTGCTGCGGCTGGCCCAGCCAAACATACAGCGAGCGAGAACACCACCTCCAAGTCGGCGAGACACACCTCGCGGGCAGCGCATCTGGGTTCGTGCAGCGGGCGATCGACCTCGCTTCGCGCGTGTGTGAACATTTGGTCTACAAACTCGAAAAGCGCAGACGTCGCCCCGCCCATTTGCGGCTTAACGCAATCGCACCTCCAAACAGCTGGCGAAAACCCGCTTGCTCTCACGACGACAACCAAGACCAAGACAACAACCAAGACGACCGCCCCAACTACAGCAGCAATGGAAGCCATCGTGTGTGCACCTGCGCCTGCGCGCTGTATACGATGACATCGTCGCCGCCGCCGCCGACCTCCGCGACACGACCTCCCTCGGACCGTTGTGAGCAACACAATTTGCTCTTTGGCAGCGCGGTCCTCACGCTGCTGCGACGTTTTCGCATTTGAGAGCACTGGTGCATTGAGCACACATTTGATCGGTCTTCGCAATGCGAACATGTGCTTGGTCCGTTTGGTTGCTGTGCTCCTGACCCGAGTGCTCTCACACGCACGCGCAAGATTCAACCAGATCGCCGTGCAAACACCCACACACGCACACTGCAAACTCGAGCGTGATAGCATTCAACGAGTCGGCAAGCACAAGTCCAACGACACACACGTTGCGCCATGGCGAGCATGATGGCTTCTTCGTGTCATCAAGTTGTTGTGAAGGACGAGATGGCTGCTGATGTTGCGGGTCTGCGAGACGAACTCGCTGTGCTCTTGGTTTTACTATGATTCAAATAAAGTGAGATAGTGACGAAATCAAGTGTCAAGCCAATCTACTGGACTAACAGTACGTGAAATAAATAAGAGTCCAGGGCAATGTTCTTGAATCGAAAGTGTTCGTATTCGAGATGTCAGCAAAAGCAAGTCAAGAACGAACACAAACAGCTGGTTTTTAAGAACAGCAAAAGTACTGTGAAGAGCGTATTAAGTACGTCTACAAGTACTTTGTTTTATCGATAAAATACGCTATATCTGTAGCCAAAACCCACAAGCGGATTCAAGCGGTCAAAGTGTAGACGACCTAAAGGACGATGTTGAAGCTGAGTGTCGTTGTGAAGAAGACACCAGCAACAAGCGCTCGCTCGGTCTGTCGATCTCTCGAGTGACCCGCGCAGTCACGACGACGTCTGCTTCTTCTTCGTGAGCTGGACCGTCTCGCGCTTGAGCACGTGGAGCAGTGTCTGCGAGCTCTCGAGAATCTACCAAGCAGCGTCGACATTGTCAGTGTGTGAGCGATCGATCGTTGCAACTGGTGCTCTAATGGGAATGAGCGATGAGAGATACACAGACGCATACCTTCATGTACGCTGCCTCCGTCTCTTGGATCGTGCGGTCGTACTCGTTGCGCGCCTGCGTTTTCCGTGCAAGCGCTTCGTTGATCTTGCTCAAGCGGTCTGTGAGGATCGTCAGGTCCTGCACGACGTCGCAGCGCAACAATGTGCACACAGAAGAAGGCATGACACAAGGCGAGAATGTGAGCACATATGCGCACTCATTGTACGACCACAGCACACACAAGTCAGACGCTACCTTTTGGATCTTGGCTTGTGGTTGTTTCGTGTACAACTACCATCTCCTAGGCGTCTAGATGCACGCGGTTTTGGCGACCATCACACTCCTCGCCGCAATTCACAAGAGCTCAAGACACCTGGATCTGAACACGTACCTGGCGGAGTCAAAGGTAACGCCATTCCAACACGCAGACAGAGGACTGACGGACGTGTCCATCATGTCTTGCCTCTCCTTGCTCTCATCATATCCTTGGGTCTCATTGCACAGCGCGCAGCACTTGCGAAACCAGAGCGACGGCGGTCGGCCGTACGATGTCGTGAACGGCGGTGCGATCCGCTACGTCCCGCCGACGATCGCAGAGAAGCACAATGCGCGGCAAGCGCATCCGTCGGTCATCGTGCATCCGTACACGCGCTAAGACAGAGACATACAGAGAGAGAGAGAGAGCTCAGGTGACAACGATCATCATCGCCACAACCACAACAAGTACAGCTACAACATGCAAGTGCGTCGTGGTGCCTTTGCGACTAGCTACAGCGAATGCACAAGCCAACGCACGCGATGTGACGTGGTGGAGGCAACGCAGCTTTCATTCCATAGCAACGCACACCATCAACCTCTTGCTCACACACACTCTCTCTTGCTCTTCTCATGCACACAAGCGTGCGCTGGAGTCCTCCACATGCACGAACTGCACTCGCACGCTCGACTTGTCAGTCTTGTTTGAGACTGCCAGATGCCAAAGTGCATCATCCTCTTCGACTGCAACGCGCGCTCTTGACCTTCAGTGTCGTGATGTCAGGACCAAAGAGGTGTTCATGATACTGCTCAAAGGCTGAACAGAGGACACTTGGCGACGCGATTGCTACAACAACAGCATGGCGAGAGCGTGAGTCGAGCAAGTGTGTGCCATGAGGGTCAACTGCCAAGCAAACACGCTGTGAGAATCACAACCAGCAACAGCGTGCATGAATTCTCGAGCTCTCACTCAAATCGATTGCCGCTTGACGCTCTTGTTTGTGCAAATGGTTTTGACGCTTGTCGAGTGATTTGCTCAATTCTGTGGGTTCGCTCGCGATCCAAACACACGACCACATCTCACTCACAAGCACGAGAAGAAGACCTCGCGAGCGCCACGAGCAGCAGCGAACGACAACGCACGAGACGAGCGAGCAGCGCGCAGAGCACACTCAGCAGCAGCGGACGACTGTGGCTGTCGATCAGCGCGCCTGCAACGTTCCCTCTATCGTCACTGCTGCAGACCGGAGCGGGCGCGAAGACCAGAGAAGCAGGAGCAAGCACAGAGAGGAGAAGCTCAGCAGCCGTAGCAAGATCCGTACAAGACGCGCGGTGCTCCTGACCGACGCGCCGTAGCTGCAACAGAGAGGCCGTTCGCCACGATCCTCCGCGGTCCCTTGTGCATCAGGTTCGGCTGCACATGTAGAGCTCAGTGTGCTCGACTGTGCGTTGCGATTTTGACTGACGCGTTGCCTCAATGTGTTTGGACCCCAGACATCATGTTCGCGAACACACCAAGCGACGACCGAATGCGAACGGGAGGGCTGTTCTACACAAAGATCGCCGACAACGCGCCACCTGTCGCTGACCTGAGCTTGGGGATGCCCCACGCGCTGGCTCAAGCTGCTAAGAACGGCCACCTCGATCGTGTCAACGACCTGCTTCGACCTGGAATCGACGTGAACGCGACCGACATATTCGGACAAACAGCACTGCGCTGCGCTGCATCGTCGGGTCACGCTGACGTCGTCGCTGCGCTGCTTCGACATGGAGCCGACATGAATGCGACGGACAAGTTCAGCACGGTAACTCGTGCGATCAGTCGGGGCCATCTCTCCTTCGCAGACGAGCTGTTTCGACACGGAGTCGACGCGAGCACCAATCACGAGCACGAAGAGTCAGCATTGTTCCTGGCTATCAGGAACGGCCACAAGGACGTCGTGGCTATCCTGCTTCGGCACAGCGCCTTTGATGAGGCGAGTAGCCCCACGGAAGATGAAGTCGCGCTTTTTACTGCTGCAGTCATGAACGACCTCGTCGCTCTTCAGGAGCTCGTTGCCAAGGATGTCAACATCGAGACTGTGACACAAGACGGGCGAACGGTGCTGTTCTTCGCTGCCGAGTACGGACGTCTCGATGTGGTGGAGCACTTGATCGAGTGCGGCGCGAATGTCGCTGCCAAGGCGCGTGCCGATCCAGAGAGACCTCGCGAGTCCGAGACGCCACTCACACTTGCAGGTCGTGCTTGGCACATGAAGGTCTTGCAAGCGCTCGTTGACGCTGGCGCACCAGTCAACGTCCGAAGCAACACCGATGGCGAGACGCCGCTGATTGCCATCGCTCGATCCGACTACTTCCCAGCCGTGCAGCAGTTGATCGCTCGAGGCGGCAGTGGCGTTCTTTGTGTCGAAGACGCTCAAGACGACGAGTACTCGCTGCTTCCAGGCTCATTGGCGACGATGACGACGATGTGTGCGACGGTCACTTTCGAGTTTGAAGATGTGTGCTCGCACATGCTCAAGCGACTGCAAGACGTCTGCAGTCAGCTCAATCAACGTCAGCGAGGTTCTCAAGCAGCAGAGACGCCATCGCCAGTGACAGTGACCCACGATGCGCTCGTGACATTCGCCAGTATCCTGTTTCGCGCCTGCCGTCTGCTCTTTGACATCGAGAAGAAATCGACAGCACTCGCACGCTTCGTTGCGAGTCGAGCAATCCTGCAGCGCGTCCACGCCATTCACGACGAGCTGAGCCACTTTGGCACCCTGCATCAGTTGATGCAAGCCGAAGCACTCGCAAGCACTGAGCATCAGTCAAAAGACGACGAAGAAGAGCTCCAGCAGCGCTTCGAGCAAGTGCTGAGCACAGACGACGCGCTGATGGACGGATTGGAGACGTACGGCAACGACGACGGCTTTGAAGACGAGTTCGATGAAGATGATGACGAAGGCGACGTCCGATACGATCTGGCTGTGCTGCTCCAGTACGAGCTCGCGATTCGACAGCGCGAGCTGAATGTCCGGGCGCAAGTGATCGTCAGCTCGGTGCTCCAGCGCTTTGTCCGAGCGTGCAAGGCAGAGACAGTGCCAGAAGTGCCGGCTTGGTTCATCTCGCCCGATGACCTGGAGTTCCACAGCTGGAACCTCGTCCAAGAGAAGCGATTTGTCAAGCACTATCAAGGCAAGTGGCAGGGCACGAGCGTGGTGATCGAAACTAGCACTATGGACGTGGCGACGTTCGCGAAGTCTGCCGAGCAGTGGCGCCTGCTGAGCCATCCGAACGTCGTCAAGCTCTATGGCGCGTGTCCCATTGGAAGTCCCAAGCTGTTCGTCTACGAAGCTGTGCCAGACGCACAGACACTGCACAAGTTCCTCCGCGACGCTTCGAACCGGAACCGGATGTGGTCGTGCCTCTATCAAGCGGCGCTCGGACTGCAGTACCTCCACGGCCGAGGCGTTGTCCATGGCTGTGTACTCACCGAGACAATCATCGTTGGCTCCGATGACGTCGCAAAGCTCAACAGCGTTGGTGGAGTCTGGTGGCGATTGTCGCAAGGTGCTTCGAAGTGGATCGCACCAGAGGACCGAGCGTCTGCTCAAGCCGACATCTACGCGCTTGGGCTCTGCGTCTGGGCAGCTGTGACGGGCGAATTGACGTTTGAAGATGCGTCGATGTTCAAAGGGGATTGGGTGCTGAATCGCCGAGGAGATCTGCCAGATCGCCCTTCAACCATGAGCGAGAGCGCGTACGACCTGGTCAAGAAGATGTGCGCTCGCCATCCGCGGATGCGCGTCGGCATCGCGTTTGTCGTGAGTCGACTTAAGGAGCTCAAGAACGAAGCGGAGCAGATCGCGACACGCGAAGTCGACGACAATGCAATCAGTGCGGTCGGCGCCAACGCAAAGGTACGTGCAGCTGATGCGGCACTGAGATGGTATTGCCATATTGCTCATGATGCTTCTTTGCACTGCGGTTCACCTTGCATATCCAGTCCCAGCGCCTCGATGCGTACGAGTTCCCAGATCTCGGCTGCCACTCGATCCCAAACGCACTTGCTCGCATCCAGACGCGATGTGAAGACCTCTCAGACACGCAGTGGATACTCGAGAGTGTGCTGCCAGCACTCGCGTTTGTCTTTCATCTGCTGCAAGAGCGAGAGAAAACACCACTTGATGCCGAAGTCGTGGCGTTCTGTGCCGCAGTGGCGCGACTGCAGCGATTCGTTCGCACTGCAGTGTCGAACAAGTCGGTGTACCAGCAGATGCGGAGTCGCAAGGTGGCCGAGTCGCACCACTTGGTGTACACTCAGCTGGATCAGCTGCTCGACATGCTCGAAGTGCCAGTAGCCGACTCGATTCGACGATGGCAACACGAGGCAGCACCGTCGATCCTGAACCCCGTGGATCTGACTGACGTTCGCGTGCCAGTCGACGAAGACGTCGCGGCAACTACAAGTACCACCACTGCCACGAAGAAGCCAAGCAACAGTCCGTCCGATGCGATCACACTGAACCATCTGGACACGCCGCCAGCGACGTACGAGCAATGGACACGCGATGGGCTCCTCAAAGCGGCATCAGCAGCGCACGAGGCATCGTCTTCGTTGACTGGCACAGCACCACCCAAGCGACCGTCGTGGTACCTCTCGCTCAAGCAGCTGACGTTCAGCGAGTCGGACCAGATCGGCCAAGGCGCGTTCGGCGCTGTGCTTCGAGGCAGCTGGCGCGGCACGCCGGTCGTGGTCAAGTTCATGGGCTACGAAGAAGACATCGAGACGATCTCGACCGACTTGCTGCTCCACGAAGTGCGCGTGTGGCACCGGCTGAACCATCCGCACGTGCTCAAGCTCTTTGGCGCGAGTCACGTCGACAAGCGGTACTTTGTGTGCGAGTTCGCTGGGAACGGCGAGCTGCGAGCGTACCTCAAGCAGTCTGGCAACGACCACCTCACGTGGCAGAAGCTCCACGAAGCCGCGCTCGGACTGCAGTACCTCCACAGCATGAACGTCGCGCACAACGACCTCAAGTGCGACAACATCATGGTCGGCTCCGATCACAAGGCGAAGCTGATCGACTTTGGACTGAGCTGTCTGCTGGGCGAAGCCGAGGTCCAGATTGACGTGAAGAAGATCGGCGCCGTGAACTGGCGCTCGCCCGAGTACTTGGCTGGCGGTCGACCGTCGCGTGCATCCGACGTGTACTCGTTCGCGATGTGCATCATCGAAGCTGTGAGTGGCGAGCCGCCGTGGGGACCACACATGATTGCATCTGCGATCAAGTTCCACGTGAAGAAAGGCAAAGCGCCGCCTTTGCCAGCCTCGATGACGCCGAAGCAGCGCAACTTGATCGAGTTGATGACCAAGACCGAGCCAAGCGAGCGCGTGAGCATGGCGTTTGTCGTGAACAAGCTCGAGGAGATCGTCCAGGATGCGAAGGTAGCGCCATAGTAGTGTAAGAGACAGTAAGAGAGTAGTCATGTTTGTTAGTAGCCGCGTTTCAAGGATCGCTTGCCAGGACTCGTGGTTTGGCTGTCTCGATTAGCAGAAACTTGCATTGCAGTCGGCGTTTTTTGCTCTGAGCCCCCCGATCATCATCTTCTTAGACCTCTGTAGGTCGTTGGAGGCATCTGAACGCCAGACAACCAGGACGCGCTTGACACAGTCTTGCTCGCACACGCAGTCGATCAATGTGTTGAGCGCTCAAGTCCTCCCTGTAGCTGGTTTCACTAAACTTGCCGGCGTCTAGCAAAATTGCTATAGTGAAGAAATCAAGTAAGACACAGGTTGTACTTGGAAAATGTATACTTCGTCGATATTTATAGTGTCGTTGCACAGAGATCTTGCTTAAAGTATACCAAACGATCACTTGACATGTCTGTTCAGCGACCAAGTCTAATTATGTAATTATAGTGAAAAGGCCGGCTAAATTTACATTTTTGCTGCCATTAAGTCTATAAAGCGAATAATCACTAAGCGCATGCTTACATATTACAATTTAGCGTACCTATACGGCTACATTTTTGGATTTCATGCATATCAATCAGGTCGTGAAAGTCAGCACAACGTTGGTACCGCACCATTACATCGCAGCAACAGCAGCAACAGACAGTCGTGCGTCTGCACGTCCATCAGCTTGGCACTCGCACGCTCAAGTCACAGATTCAGGTGATCGACAGCATGGGTCGAAAGGCGCAACAGCAGCAGCCTCCGCGCCGACCGCTTGCGCTCATGGTGCTGTGGCTCGCGGCACTCGGTGGTGCATTGCTGCTGCTCGAGCTGCTCCAGTTGCAGCACAACGGCGACGGCAACGCGCGCTTCGCATTCTTCCGCGGCACTCCAGATGTCGATGAGCTCGGGCTCCGCGCGCACGAGCTCGCAGCTGAACTCGCACTCGAAGACGCAGCAGAAGACAGCGCAGCCATGACGGCGTGGCTGCGTGAAGGACCCAACGATAGCGACAACGGCACGAGGCGCGACGTACCACCAGCGGATCTGCTGCACTTGAGCTTGCTGCAAACTGCGTGCCTCGCACACAGCGAGAGCGTCATCTCATGGCGATTTGGCAGACCAGGCGCGAGCCAAAAGGACGCGCATGTGAACCGCGCGCTCCTGCTCGGCAAGAACGACTCGCGCCTGCTCGATGAGCTCCGCATGTGTCCAGACGTCGACGTGTACATTCCTGGCGCTCTCCGCGGCCACGGCTACTGCGAAGACGCAGCTGCGTACGGCAAGTGTACGTTGATCAGTAGGAACGACGCATGCTGAGAGTGCTGTGCTGTACCGTATGATGTAGCGACAGCAGGCGATCTCGCGCCACATAGTCGCTCACCACTGACAGACTGCCGCTCGATGCCACAGACCTCAAGTCTCGACTCCTGCCGCGCTGGGTCTTTGAGACGCCGCTCGTCGACACGAAGCGCAACCGCACAGTCATGTACCACGAACTGTGTCCGCACACGCCAGTGATTCTGTTCAACCACTACTGGGACGGACTCGTCGCTGCGCCGCACTGGCCAAAGCACAAGCCAGTGTACTTGATGCCCAACATCGAGATGTTTGAGCTGAATGAGCAGTTCTACTGGCGCGCAGACGTCGTGCTCTGCAAGTCGCGCGACTGCGAGCAGCGCCTGCGCAAGTGGTACGCGCAAGAGGGCAACCCGCGCAACACAAAGGTGCTCTACACGCGCCATACGACGTCGGACGTCGCTGGTTTTGCGAGACACATGCTTGGCGCTGCAGCCGTCAAGCCAAAGGACTTTGCGAACGTCACGTTCCTCCACACCGCAGGCTCGAGGTGCGTACATTCATACCGAGCAGCAGGAGCCACAGTGCTGCTGAACCGAGTCGACTCGCTGGACACGAAGACTGACCGTACGATGTGTGTGCGTGTGTTCGCTAGTGGCTGGAAAGGCACGCGGCAAGTGCTCGACTGCTGGCTCTCGCGCCCCGACTTGCCGCGTCTCGACGTGTTTGTGTCGGAAGGCATCTACCGGAACCGCATCGCGCCAGACTTTGACGAGCGCGTGCGTGCGAGCGAGCACATTCGGCTCTCCATGGCGCGGCTCGAGCCCCTGGCGTTCGGCAAACGCATCGCGGAAGCGCCGTTCTTCCTCTGCCCGAGCGTGATGGAGGGCTACGGCCACTACATCAACCAAGCGCGCGCATCTGGCGGCGTCATTGTGACCACAGACGTCGCGCCGATGAACGAGCTCGTGACTGCGCCAGACTCGGGCGTGCTCGTTCGCGCATCGCGGTACCAGAACCCGCGCATGTTCCTCGCTGGCGCATTCACGCGCGCGCCGCACGGTCTGCGCGACGTCGGCGGCATGTCAGCGCACTTTACAGGCGCCGATGTCTGCGCGGCAGTCGACCACATCTTGCTCGAGACCGACGCAACATCGCGAGCAGCTCTCGCGGAGCACGCGCGACAGCGGTACCATGACGACACGCGATTCTTTGCGCGCAAGATGCGTGTGCTGCGGCGGTTCGCTCGAAAGCAGCGACGGCAGCAGGAGCTAGCAGCGCAAGACTAGGACGCCGTGCGTTGCGCACGGGTTGTAGACAGCGCAGCACACGAGCAGCAGCGAGGACTACAAGTGTAGAGTAGAATGAACTTGTGGCTAACGATCCATAAGTCTCGAGTGTGCTCTTGCTCCGAGAGGACACGTCAAGCCGTCGACGCGTCGACGCAGACTCCGCGATGACATGGCTCGATTGTGCTCTTACAAGTGGTAAACATGACTCATCGGTGGACGAGCTAGAGC
Source organism: Pythium guiyangense (assembly GCA_003730235.1). Lineage (NCBI taxonomy): Eukaryota > Oomycota > Peronosporomycetes > Pythiales > Pythiaceae > Pythium > Pythium guiyangense. Next base: position 882,363 of record QXDM01000013.1, read on the forward strand.
TACGAAGTGTCCGAGCTCACAAGACCTGGCGGATGCTCAATGAGTATGCATCGTCGTGAAGCACACATCAGTAGCTACAGCGCATCATTCTGTAGTCCTGATGGACACTGTCGTGTGAGCTGTAGTCTGCACTGGGAGCCAAGACAAGCTTTGCCAATGTCCAGTGGCTCGACGACCATGGCTACAAAGGCTGGAGCTCCGAGATGATGGACATAGCGCCATCGCTCGAGATGGTCGAGTGGTTCCACTACAACCGCGCCGCTACACAACAGCAGCGATGACCCATCCAACGATCGCACAGTGACATCAGCCTGACCACGAGCATCTCGCTCGATGACACTAACCTCCCATGACGAGTCCCGCTGCCTAGCATACCAGCCTCTTTAGCAGTAGTGGCGCCTGAAGTGGCGCTGCCAACGCCCTCGATGGCGCAGTCGTACAAGTGGATACCAAATCCATTGCCACTTCAAGCTCTTGTTACGCCATTCATTTTGACTCTTTGCGTCCCATTGGGTTCACTCATTCGATTGATCGATCCACGCAAAAGGACGAGAAGACGACGACAGCGAAGAAGAAGAGAGCGCGAGCGCTGCCGCTCTCGCTCAAGATCTATAGGAGCAGCAGACGCAGCACACGCGCTCGTATCGTCAATTGCGTCGCTCGCCGCTCACCTGATCGACTGCAGTACACGACACTTCTCTCTTGTACGCAGGCAGTTAGATCAAGGTAAGTCTCGCATTCTGCTCACCACCAGAGACGTCATCGACTCACGCGTTGCTTTCGTGTTCTCGGCTGTGCTGTGTCGGTGTGTAGCAAGGCACGACGAAGCAGCTGCAAGACGCAGTGATGGCGTCATGGATCAGTGATAGACACGAGAGAGCTCGGCGGAACGCGCTTCTCATCGATCCCAGCAGCGCACTTGATGAAGCAGTGCGAGCTGGCAACGTGGCCGACGTCGAGTTCCTGGTCCAGCACGGGGCATCGATAGTCGATGCTCTACACTTGGCCGCTACACATGGTCAGCTCAGTGTCGTCAACGCGTTGATTCGAGTTGGCGCCGACGTCAACGCCGTGGACAACGACGGTGACACACCGCTGCATCGCGCAGCAAAAGAAGGCCACCTCGACGCCGTGGCTGCGCTGCTTCGAGCTGGCGCGAACGTGAACGCCAGGAACAAGCACGGCATCACTGTGCTCTTTCGTGCAGCTTGGTCGGGGCATGTTGACGTCGTGACTACGCTGGTTCAGCATGAAGCAGAGGTGAACGCCAGGAGCAAGGTCGGCAAGACCGCGCTGTACTGCGCAGCAGAGTCGGGCTTTGTCGACGTCGTGACCGAGCTGATTCGACTTGGAGCAGATCTGCACATCAAAGACCACAACGGCTTCTCGATGTTCACAATGGCAGCATCGCTAGGTCGCCTCGGCGTTGTGACGGAGCTCATTCGGCACGGAGCTAGTGATCGGGAAGAAGAGCGCAGCTCAGCGCTGTCGTGTGCAGCAGGTTCAGGACACGTCGACGTCGTGAACGAGCTCGTTCGCCACGGAGCTGACGTGAACGCCTCAAACGCGAACGGCTACACAGCGCTGTCTCAGGCAGCAGAGCGCGGCCGCATCACCGTCGTGACCGAGCTCATTCGGCACGGAGCCGACGTGAACGCCAGGGACAAGCTCGGCCAAACAGCGCTGTATCGTGCAGCAGCGTTGGGTCGCGCCGAGATCGCAGCGGAGCTCATCCGCCATGGAGCGGACGTGAACATCAAAGACGAGTACGGCGGGACCGCGTTTAACCTTCCGATCGAGAGAAAGCACACGGCCACTGTTGCAGTTCTGCTGCGCCGCAGCGTGTTTGACGAGGCGAGCTGTCCGACGGACGGCGAAGTCTTGCTCTTCGCTGCTGCAGTCGTGGGTGATCTTTACCGCATCGAGAAGCTCGTGGCCAAGGACGTGGACATCGAGTGTTTGACGAAAGACGGGCGAACGGTGCTGTTCTTTGCCGCCGAGTACGGGCGACTGAAAGTCGTGACGTACTTCATCCGGTGCGGCGCGAATGTCGCTGCCAAGGCGCGTGCCGATCCAGAGAGACCTCGCGAGTCCGAGACGCCACTCACACTTGCAGGTCGTGCTTGGCACATGAAGGTCTTCCAAGCGCTCGTTGACGCCGGCGCACCAGTGAACGTCCGAAGCAACACCGATGGCGAGACGCCACTGATCTCCGTCGCCAGAGCCGACTACTTCCCAGCCGTGCAGCAGCTGATCGCTCGAGGCGGCAGTGGCGTTCTTTGTGTCGAAGACGCTCAAGACGACGAGTACTCGCTGCTTCCAGGCTCATTGGCGACGATGACGACGATGTGTGCGACGGTCACTTTCGAGTTTGAAGATGTGTGCTCGCACATGCTCAAGCGACTGCAAGACGTCTGCAGTCAGCTCAATCAACGTCAGCGAGGTTCTCAAGCAGCAGAGACGCCATCGCCAGTGACAGTGACCCACGATGCGCTCGTGACATTCGCCAGTATCCTGTTTCGCGCCTGCCGTCTGCTCTTTGACATCGAGAAGAAATCGACAGCACTCGCACGCTTCGTTGCGAGCCAAGCAATCCTACAGCGCGTCCACACCATCCACGACGAGCTGAGCCACTTTGCTGTCATGCACCAGTTGACCCAGGATGCGTCGTTTTCGAGCACCGAGCATGAGTCAAAGGGCGACGATGAAGTGCTCCAAGAGCGCTTTGAGCACGTGCTGAGCACGGACGACGCTTTGATGGACGGATTCGAGGTCTACAACAACACCAACGTCAAGCACTTCTATGTGCGTTATCCCGACGACGACTTTGTCGACAAGCAGGACACGCGATACGACACGGCGGTGCTGCTCCAGCACGAGCTCGCGATCCACCGACACGAGCAGAATGCTCGAGCACAAGTGATCGTCCAGTCGGTGCTCCAGCGCTTTGTCCGAGCGTGCAAGATGAAGAACGTACCTCAAGTTCCGACGTGGTTCACCTCGCCGGACGACCTGGACTTCCACGACTGGAACCTCGTTACGAAGGAGGACAAGAGAAAGCCGCGCCGCAACAAGTGCTACGCAGGCAAGTGGCGAGGCACACGTGTGCGAATCAAGACGAGTCTCATGAACCTGGACAAGTTCACGAAAGCAGCCGCGACGTGGCACTCGCTCAGCCACCCGAACGTCTTGAAGCTCTTTGGCGCGTGCCACATCGGGAGCGACAAGCTGTTCATCAACGAAGCCGTGCCAGACGCAACGACACTCCATGTGTTCCTGCGCGACGCCTCCAACCGGACGCACATGTGGCGCTGTCTCTACCACGCAGCGCTCGGACTGCAGTACTTGCACGACCGGGAGGTTGCCCACGGCTATCTCTGCAACAAGGCGATCGTCGTTGGCTCGGATGGAGCAGTGAAGCTCGACAAAGTCGGCGGAGCGAGACGCACGTCGTCGTACATCGCGTGGAAATGGCGAGCGCCAGGCTACAACCGCTCCTCCTTTCTGCGCTTCGCCCAAGTAGACGTCTACATGTTTGGGCTCTGCATCTGGGTCGCAGTGGTCGGCGAGCTCTCGAACGACGTCGGGAGGCACTTCAGCACCGGCGGATGCCCAGCACGACCATCAAACATGACCGAAGGCGCGTACAACCTGATCAAGAGCATGTGTGCTCATGAACCAAGCGATCGCTTGGACACTGCGTCCGTCGTGCGTCGGCTCAAGCAGTTTGCCAACGAAGCGGAACAGATCAACAACGGCGGCAACAACAACGCATCAGGGTCTTCATGCATCCATGACAAGGTACGAGCAGAACTGCACAAACTCAATTCCAAGCCATGGCGACCGAGTCTGCCTCCGCTGACGCAATGAGCGACTCTTCTCTGGCGGACGTCGCTATGACGGTCTTTCAGATCCAGTCCCAGCGCCTCGACGAGTACGCGTTTCCTGACCTCGGCTGCCACTCGATCCCAAACGCACTCGATCACATCCAGACGCGATGCTCCGACTTTCCAGACACGCAGTGGATGCTCGAGAGTGTGCTGCCAGCACTCTCGTTTGTCTTTCATCTGCTGCAAGAGCGCAAGAAGACGCCGCTTGATGTCGAAGTCACGGCGTTCTGTGCCGCAGTGGCGCGACTGCAGCGATTCGTTCGCACTGCAGTGTCGAACAAGTCGGTGTACCAGCAGATGCGGAGTCGCAAGGTGGCCGAGTCGCACCACTTGGTGTACACTCAGCTGGATCAGCTGCTCGACATGCTTGATGTGGAAGCGAGTGACTCGATCCGACGATGGCGACACGAAGTAGCACCGTCGATCCTGAACCCCGTGGATCTGACTGACGTTCGCGTGCCAGTCGACGAAGACGTCGCGGCAACTACAAGTACCACCACTGCCACGAAGAAGCCAAGCAACAGTCCGTCCGATGCGATCACACTGAACCATCTGGACACGCCGCCAGCGACGTACGAGCAATGGACACGCGATGGGCTCCTCAAAGCGGCATCAGCAGCGCACGAGGCATCGTCTTCGTTGACTGGCACAGCACCACCCAAGCGACCGTCGTGGTACCTCTCGCTCAAGCAGCTGACGTTCAGCGAGTCGGACCAGATCGGCCAAGGCGCGTTCGGCGCTGTGCTTCGAGGCAGCTGGCGCGGCACGCCGGTCGTGGTCAAGTTCATGGGCTACGAAGAAGACATCGAGACGATCTCGACCGACTTGCTGCTCCACGAAGTGCGCGTGTGGCACCGGCTGAACCATCCGCACGTGCTCAAGCTCTTTGGCGCGAGTCACGTCGACAAGCGGTACTTTGTGTGCGAGTTCGCTGGGAACGGCGAGCTGCGAGCGTACCTCAAGCAGTCTGGCAACGACCACCTCACGTGGCAGAAGCTCCACGAAGCCGCGCTCGGACTGCAGTACCTCCACAGCATGAACGTCGCGCACAACGACCTCAAGTGCGACAACATCATGGTCGGCTCCGATCACAAGGCGAAGCTGATCGACTTTGGACTGAGCTGTCTGCTGGGCGAAGCCGAGGTCCAGATTGACGTGAAGAAGATCGGCGCCGTGAACTGGCGCTCGCCCGAGTACTTGGCTGGCGGTCGACCGTCGCGTGCATCCGACGTGTACTCGTTCGCGATGTGCATCATCGAAGCTGTGAGTGGCGAGCCGCCGTGGGGACCACACATGATTGCATCTGCGATCAAGTTCCACGTGAAGAAAGGCAAAGCGCCGCCTTTGCCAGCCTCGATGACGCCGAAGCAGCGCAACTTGATCGAGTTGATGACCAAGACCGAGCCAAGCGAGCGCGTGGGCATGGCGTTTGTCGTGCACAAGCTCGAGGAGATCGTGCAAGATGCAAGTGCTAGTGTAGCGCCGTAGGTCGTTTGTTTGTCCTGTGTTCATACAACGTGACCTCAAGACACTCGCGCGCATGTCGTGAGTGAGTGACTGACCTGGTTAGTGATACCTCCCTCGCTTTCGCTGGTAGGACCCGCGTCGCTCCGTGCGTTGTCTCCTTTCGAATGTCTCGTACAGCCAGCTCCAGCGTCTTCACACTACGTTCGTATCGATACTCGAGACGGTCTCGACCTCGTAGCTCTTGCGTTGAGCAGAGGCTCGAGTCGCTCTTGCTCACGTGTTGTGCTCTAGTACATCTGCAGTGGCTTCTCTAACAACAGCGACGATGTATGCCTGGAATCACTTGCTCTGCACCGCGCAACCAGAGTGATGACAGTCTGCTGCAATGTGCCTCTCATGGGTCTGCACGGCTGCTGACAAGTGCGCGAGACTGCAGCGACACAAGACGCAACGCCTTCGACTGCCATTGTCGATCCATGTTCACTAGCACGAACCGCACATAGATGCTCTACAACATGTACATGATGCCGACCAACCACGCACAACAGCTCGACAGTCACACACGTAGGCTCTGCGAGTGTGAACAAGAACGCATCGTAGACGTTGTGTGACAGCAGCAGCAACAGCACCAATAGTGGTGCAGGTGCAGAACACTGTGCCGCACATTGCTCAGTTGTGACGCTCTTGAGCCACACGATGCCCTGTGCGTACTCGTAGTTGATATGGCAATCGTACAAGCCACCCGGCAGCGACGCGAACGACGTGATGCTAGCCTTGGGACGTCTTCGCACAGCATGTGCTTGACGTCCTTGTTTGCTTTTGCCCATCGCTCTCATCCGAGTCGACACGCTCAGGACCACAAACAGATCAACAAAGATGACCACACACACAACGCTTGTCACTGTAGTTCCATGCTCTGCAGTACCTGTCGTTCGCCTCTGGAAGTACTAGGACGGCTGTTGCTGTGGCACTCGAAGCCGAGTGCGTTTGGTTGATCACCTTGGCAAACTCGACTGGACTGACACATCACGTCACGGCACAACACACACCGGCGAATCTCTTCTCTTCGACCCCACACGACGCTCTCGGATTGACCGCCGTGCTTCACAAACTATTACAACAACACCAGCGTGTGCTGCATAGGGCATCTGAGCATGACCAAGAAGAGCTACACAAGAGCTGCACAAGAGCACATAGATGGATGTGGATGTGGACGCGAGACGGATAAGCAAGTGTGTCTGTATTTTGCAAGCTTGGACAACAACAGCAACGACAACGCGCGTGACTGAACGATTGAACAAGCAGAGCTCTAGTCTCGCCTACTAGTTCGTCGCATGCTCCACGAGACGCGCATAGATGCCATTGTGCGCCAGAAGCTCGGCGTGCGTACCCTCCTCCGCAATGTGCCCGTGGCTCACGACGCAGATCTTGTCGGCCTTGCGGATCGTCGACAGCCGGTGCGCAATGATGATCGTCGTGCGGCGCTTGAGCGCCACGACCTTGTCGAGCGCCTCCTGCACGATCTTCTCGCTCTCCGAGTCCAGAGCGCTCGTGGCTTCGTCGAGCAGCAGGATCTCCGGGTTCTTCAGGATCGCGCGCGCAATGGCGATGCGCTGCTTCTGACCGCCCGAGAGCTGCTCGCCCTTCATGCCCACTTGCGTCTCGTAGCCGTCCGGGAAGCGCGTGATGAAGTCGTGCGCGTTCGCCATGCGCGCCGCCGACTCGATCTCCTCCTGGCTCGGCTTCGTCTGCAGTCCGTACGCGATGTTGTCGGCGATCGTGCCGATGAACAGCGTCGGCTCCTGACCCACGAGGCCGATCTGCGATCGCAGCCAGTTCAGGTTCAGGTCCTTCAGGTTCGTGCCGTCGAGCAGCACTTCGCCGCGGACCGGGTCGTAGAACCGCTCGATGAGCGAGATGCACGTGCTCTTGCCACCGCCCGACGGACCGCAGAACGCCACGGTCTGACCGGCTTCGATCGTCAGGTTGTAGTTCTTGAGCACCGTCACCTCTGGTCGCGTCGGGTACCGGAACGTGATGTTCTTGAACTCGATCTTGCCCTCGACCTTCGCTGGCGTCGTGCCGGCTTCGTCGAACGAGTCGATCGGGAGCTCGCGGTCGCGGATCGCGACAATCGCGCGGCCCGACTTGATCGCGTGCTCCGATTCGCCGAGGAACGACGCAGCACTCCCGACACCTTGCGCCGACATCATGATCGCCATGAGCGTGCGCATCATCTCCTTGAAGTTGATGTCGCCCTTGTCCACGAGCACGCCGCCGTACCAGAACACGAGCGCGTACGTCGCAAAGACGATGAACGAGCTGAAGCCGAGCGCGAGACCGTTGATCTGCGCCTCGCGACGCCCTTGTTTGAGCGGCGCCTCGAGCAGCGCCGAGAACTTGGTCGAGATCGACTTCTCGAGGTTCAGCGACACGACCGTGCGGATGTTGCTCAGCGCCTCGGACGCGTGTGCGCCGACTTCGGTGAGCTCGTCCGACAGGCCCTTGCCGCCGCGCATCTGCTTCATGCGCACGACTTGACCGATGAGCAGGAGCGGGAAGACTGCGAGCATGATGAGCGTGAGCAGCCAGCTCCCAGTCGTGAACGAGATCACGAGCGCCGCGATGAACGTGAACGTCGCCTGCACAACACGACCTTGCGAGTCACCCGAGATGAGCGCGACCTTCGTGGCGTTCGTCGATAGGTCGGCTGTGAGCGCGCCGGTAGCGTTCTTCTTCTCGTCAAAGAACGCAATGTTCTGACGGCACAAAGCGGTGAAGTGCACGTCGCGCAGGCGAGACGTGAGCTTCTCGGCCATGTACCGGAAGCAAAAGTTCTGGATCATCGTGAAGATGAAGATCACGACCGCGCCGCCGACGTAGCAGAGGCCGTAGATCATGACGTCGTCCGAGAGCGAGTCCAAGTACGTGTGGTCGCCACCCTGCTTGAACTGCATGTACTTCTGCGTCATCGTCGCGACCATCTCACTGATCAAGATCGCCGACGACGGCAGCGAGAAGCCGTTCACACCCGCAGCGATCATGCCGATCACAAAGAACTTGCGCTCCGGACGGCTGAACGCCATCGCGTCCATGATCGTGAACTTGGTCTTCGGCGCGTCCGCGTCGTTCGCGATCTCAATCGCACCAGCGCGGTCGCTCTTCACGGACCGGATGCTGTCCTTGCGCACCATCGCGACCGCTTCCGCCTCGCCCTCCTCACGCGCCTCCGCGAGCTCTGCCGCTGCAGCTTCGGCTTCTTCTTGCGCCTTCTCCTCCTGGATCGTGTACAAGTTGCGGTACACGCCGTGCTCGATCTTGATGAGCTCGTCGTGTGGACCCTCTTCGACCACTGCGCCGCCCGAGACCACAACGATCTTGTCGGCGCGACGCACAGTGCTCAGCCGGTGCGCGATCACGAGCGTCGTCATCTGTGTCTTGTCCATCAAGTCGTTCAGCGCCGCCTGCACGACACGCTCGCTCTCGGCGTCCAGTGCGCTCGTGGCTTCGTCGAGCACGAGGATCTTGGGTTCCCGCACGATCGCACGCGCAATGGCCACGCGTTGCTTCTGGCCGCCAGACAGCGACACGCCCTTCTCGCCCACCAGCGTATCGTAGTTCTGCGGCAGCGACATGATGAACGTGTGCGCGTTCGCGAGCTTCGCCGCTGCGATCACCTGCTCGCGCGTGATGTCGTCGCCACCCGCGGCGATGTTCGCTGCAATCGTGTTCGCGAACAGCACGGGCTCCTGAGACACAAGACCGATCTGCGAGCGGAGCCACTGCACATTGAGAGTCTTGATATCGCGGCCATCGAGTAAGATCGTGCCGCTGCTCGGGTCGTAGAAGCGCTCGAGCAGCGCAATGAGCGTCGACTTGCCGCCGCCGCTCGCACCGACAAACGCCACAGTCTGACCGCTCTCGATCGTCACGTTGTAGTTCTTCAGGATCTGCGCGTCCGGACGGCTCGGGTACGTGAAGTTCACGTCGATCGCCTGGATCGCGCCGGTGCACGTGTCTGGGACGATACCGTCGCCCTTCGAAGCGTCGATCTTTGACGGCGTGTCGAGGATCTTGTACAGCGCGGCGGCCGCACCGCGCGCCTCCGCGACGGCCGAGATGTTGGGCGAGATCTGCGCGAGCGAGATCGTGCCGAGCAAGACGCCGAAGAACGCCTGGAAGACCTCGCCTGGCGACGCCTTGTCGCGCGCGACCTTCGATCCGCCGTACCAGAGCCCAGCCGCGTACATGACCCAGATGCTGCCCATGAAGAGCCCAAAGACCGCAGACGAGTACTTCGCGAGATCGATGTTCTCGGTCTCGGCCACGAGCGCTTGCTTGTTGTACTTGGCGATCGCGCGCTTCTCGCCGTTGAGCGACGCGACCGTGCGGATCGATCCGAGCGTCTCCTCTGCGATCGCACCCGCCTGCGCGTACATCTTCTGCGAGTACTCGGACCGCGAGCGCATGAGCTTGAGCAAGTAGCCGAGCGAGAGCGCCATGAACGGCATCACGCACGCCATCACGAGACTCATGTCCCAGCCGCGCGAGAAGCCGATGACGTAGCCCGTGAAGAACTGGCAGACGTACTTGAACGAGTCCCCGAGCTTCTGGCCCATACCGTCCTTGATCTTGACCGTGTCGCCCGTCAAGCGACTCGAGAGCTGCAGCGCGTCGTTGCTGTCGTACCACGAGATGTCGAGGTAGAGCATGTGCTTGAGCGCCTCGTCGCGCAGCGCCTTCATCTGCCGCTCGGCCGTGTGGTTGAAGAGCACGTACGCGACGTAGTCGGTCACGAAGAGCCCGATTGCAATGAGGAAGTAGTCGAGCGCGGCTTTGTTCACAGCGTCCGTGTCGACTGGCATGCCCGGCTGCCCGAACGCCGTGATCGCATTGCCAAACACGAGCGCCATGCACGGGAAGAGCGCGCCGTTGACGCCGGCCATGACGACGCCGATCGCGAGGAAGAGCTTGTCGAGCGGCGTGGCGTACCGATAGAGCTCGGAGAACGGCATCGCAGGCTCGCTCGGCCCTTTCTTCTTCTTGTTCGACTTGCCATCGCTGTCGGCGCTGTTGCTGCCGCTCTCGCTCGACGTGGTCGGCTTCTTGGCTGCGTCGGCGTCCACGCTGACTTTGACTGTTGCTGCTGCGCTGTCGGCAGCGCGCGGCGTGAGCACTTGCACGTACTGCGTCGCGGGTGCGTCCTCTGGTTCGTGCCGCGGCGACACGGGCGCGGGTGGCGCCGCCGTACTGCTGCTGCTGCTCGGCGCCATGTCCGCTCGTGTGCTTGGTCACGTATGTGTGTATGTGTGTGTGCGGCACAGTGCAGCTTGCAGAATGGACGAGATAGATAGATAGAGAGAGTGCCGACGCGCCGGTCCGGCGCATTCCTGCGGCCGCCGCCGACGACGACGCAGCAGCAGCAGCGAGGCAACGAGACAACAAGAGCCACCAGCCAAGTCGCGGGACTCGAGGTCGCGGCCGATTACACATGTCGTGATTGCACCCGAGCGGTCGATTATGCAGTCAAGATTAGCAAAGTGCGTTTACCTTGATGTGGATATGCTTCGTGGACACTCGTTTTGAGCATTGCTGTTTGTTTTCTGTCCGCGCGCGCGGTACAGTACGTGATGAGTGTGTGCGCGGTTGACAGACGACAGCTCACATCGCTTCATGACATCAACATTCGACGGCAAACAGCGACCACCAGCTCTCAGTCGAGTGTGAGAGCTGTTCAAGCGAGCATGGCGGTCGACGGCACCTTGTGCTGTCGCACGTACTAGTACGTATGTAGCCTACAGTCTACATCAAAACAACCGCGACGATCCTCGATCGGATTTGCGTCGTTTGCACCACCAGCGGCGGCGGCAACAGGTCACCGACGTGACTGACGTACGCGAGCTTGACATCGAGCTCGCGCTCCAGCAACAATCCGAACGTACTGAGATGCCCGCATCGAGCATCGAGCACTCCTCTCTCGCTCATAGCCTGTCAGTCAGATCTAAACGCACGCAAAGTGTCAAGCGATCCGCCTTGCAACTTGCAACGCTACTACGCTACTAGCCAAAGAAGTTGACACTTGTGTCCAAGCGCCATGCCACACACTCGAGAGCTAGGCTGGCGTGAGCGACCAAGTCAGTCAGTCAGTCAGTCAGCCAAGAAGAAACCGAGACGAGGACACACACACACATGCCGAAAGACAATCATCACAACCATTCACTGCAACACTCTGTTGCTCTGCTGCTCGACCGCAATCGACTGCTCGACCAATCCATCCATCAGTCTCATGAACACACGGCATTCACTCCTCTCTCTCGCCACACACACGAACAACAGCCATGACTCCAGCATGTCTTGGTTGGAGCACTGCTGAGAGCGGAAGGACACAACTGGACTACGCACTCGAGCCAACCACCAACCACAACCACCAACACTCGCTCGCTCCCTTTGAGACGGACCACGCACGCTCAATCACTCAAACACTCGGACGCAACGAGAGCAAGACGCACGCATCTGACTGAAGACAAACGCAAACATGGAATTGATCGCTCTGTGTGCGCTCCCGAGTGCTAGTAGTCGGCTGCAAGCACCAACACCGCTGCACTACTTCTCGAACTCATGACAGCTCGCAAACTCATGACGACGCCGACTCGACCAGACCGGCGTAGATGCCGTTGAGAGCGAGCAGCTCCGAGTGCGTGCCTTGCTCCGCAATGTGCCCGTGGCTCACGACGCAGATCTTGTCGGCCTTGCGGATCGTCGACAGCCGGTGCGCAATGATGATCGTCGTGCGGCGCTTGAGCGCCACGACCTTGTCGAGCGCCTCCTGCACGATCTTCTCGCTCTCCGAGTCCAGAGCGCTCGTGGCTTCGTCGAGCAGCAGGATCTCCGGGTTCTTCAGGATCGCGCGCGCAATGGCGATGCGCTGCTTCTGACCGCCCGAGAGCTGCTCGCCCTTCATGCCCACTTGCGTCTCGTAGCCGTCCGGGAAGCGCGTGATGAAGTCGTGCGCGTTCGCCATGCGCGCCGCCGACTCGATCTCCTCCTGGCTCGGCTTCGTCTGCAGTCCGTACGCGATGTTGTCGGCGATCGTGCCGATGAACAGCGTCGGCTCCTGACCCACGAGGCCGATCTGCGATCGCAGCCAGTTCAGGTTCAGGTCCTTCAGGTTCGTGCCGTCGAGCAGCACTTCGCCGCGGACCGGGTCGTAGAACCGCTCGATGAGCGAGATGCACGTGCTCTTGCCACCGCCCGACGGACCGCAGAACGCCACGGTCTGACCGGCTTCGATCGTCAGGTTGTAGTTCTTGAGCACCGTCACCTCTGGTCGCGTCGGGTACCGGAACGTGATGTTCTTGAACTCGATCTTGCCCTCGACCTTCGCTGGCGTCGTGCCGGCTTCGTCGAACGAGTCAATCGGCACCTTGCGATCACGCAGCGACGTGATGTTCGAGCCCGACTTGTACGCCGTCTCCGAGTCTCCAAAGTACGACGCCGCGCCGCTCACGCCCTGGATCGACATCATGAGCGCCATGGTCGTCCGGATCATCTGGTTGAACGTGATCGTGCCGTCGTTCACGAGCTTGGCGCCGTACCAGAACACGAGCGCGTACGTCGCCATCATGATGAACGAGCTGAAGCCGAGCGCAATGCCGTTGATCTGCGCCTCGGTCTTGCCCTTCTTCATCGGGATCTCCAGCAGCGCCATGAACTTGTCCGACGAGCTCTTCTCGATCCCGAGCGACACGACCGTGCGGATGTTCGTGAGCACTTCCGACGAGTGTGCACCGGCGTCGGCGAGTTCGTCGGCGATCGCGCCGCGGCCGTGGATCTGCTTCATGCGGATCACGTGACCGGCGACGAGGAGCGGGAAGACTGCGAGCATGATGAGCGTCAACTGCCAGCTCCCGAGCCCGAACGCGATCACGAGCGCCGCGATCATCGTGAACATGGCTTGGAAGACGCGCGCTTGCGAGTCGCCCGACAGCAGCGCCACCTTCGTGGCGTTCGTCGCGAGGTCGGCGATGAGCGCACCCGTGGCGTGCTCCTTCTTGTCAAAGAAGCCGATGTTCTGGCGACACAGCGCTTTGAAGTTGACGTTCCGCAGGCGCGTCGTGAGGCGCTCCGAGATGTACTTGAAGCAGTACGACTGCATCCAGATGAAGACCATGAGCACCGCCGCGCCGACGAGGTACAAGATGCCGTAGATCATCACGTCGTCGTAGATGTCGGACAAGAACTTGCGCTCCTTCGTCTTCTGGTACTGCGCGTACCCGTTCGTCATTGTCGTGATCATGCCACTCACGAGCAGCGCAGACGCAGGCATCGCCGTACCAGCGACGCACGCGCCGACCATGCCAAAGACAAAGTGCTTCCAGTCCTCTTTGCACAGCCGCGCAAGGTCCATCATGCCGAACTTCTGCTTCTCGAGGTCGTTGTTCTCGACGTCGCTGACCGAGATGTCGGTCTTTGTCGACACGAAGCTCGAGCGGTGCGCCAGTGTGCGCTCTTCCGTCGCATCGTCGTCAGCGTCATCAGCAGCAGCGGCATCCTCTTCGTCTTTTGACCGGAGCTGCTGGATCGTGTACATGTTGCGGTAGATACCGTGCTCAATCTTGATGAGCTCGTCGTGCGGACCCTCTTCTGCGACTGCGCCGCCCGAGAGCACGACAATCTTGTCGGCGTGGCGGATCGTGCTCAAGCGATGCGCGATCACGAGCGTCGTCATCTGCGTCTTGGCCATGAGGTTGTTCAGCGCCGCTTGGACCACGCGCTCGCTCTCGGCGTCCAGTGCGCTCGTGGCTTCGTCGAGCACGAGGATCTTGGGCTGGCGCACCACCGCGCGTGCGATCGCCACGCGCTGCTTCTGGCCACCAGACAGCGACACGCCCTTCTCGCCCACGAGCGTGTCGTAGTTCTGCGGCAGCGACATGATGAAGTTGTGCGCGTTCGCGAGTTTCGCAGCCTCGATCGCCTGCTCGCGCGTCACGTCCTTGCCGCCAGCGGCGATGTTCTCAAAGATCGTCGTGGCAAACAGCACGGGCTCCTGCGACACAAGTCCGATCTGCGACCGGAGCCACTTGACGTTCAGCGTCTTCACGTCGCGACCGTCGAGGTACAGCGTGCCGTTGCTCGGGTCGTAGAAGCGCTCGAGCAGCGCAATGAGCGTCGACTTGCCGCCGCCGCTTGCGCCAGCGAACGCCACGGTCTCGCCTGCGGCGATCGTCACGCTGTAGTTCTTCAGGATCTGCGCGTCCGGACGACTCGGATACGTGAAGTCGATGCCAACGGCTTCGATCGCACCCTCGCACGAGTCTGGGATGATTCCATCGTCCTTCGCGGCGTCGATCTCAGACTTGGTGTCGAGGATCTTGTACAGCGCCAAGGCGGCGCCAGTGGCTTCTGCGACGGCCGAGATGTTGGGCGAGATCTGCGCGAGCGACGCCGTGCCGGTCAAGATCGCGAAGAACGCCGTGAAGACGGTACCCGGGTCGCTCTTGCCGTCCGAGACCTTCTTGCCGCCGTACCAGAGCCCTATCGAGTACATGACCCAGACACTGCCGAGGAACATCGCAAAGACGATCGACACGAGCTTGTGTAGCGCGATGTTCTCGCGCTCGGCGACGCCGATCTTTTCGCGGTAGCTCTTGATCGCGCGCTTCTCGCCATTGAGCGACGCGACTGTGCGGATCGACCCAAGCGTCTCCTCGGCGACGGCGCCGGCCTGGGCGTACACCTTCTGAGCCCACTCCGACCGCTTCGTGAGCGTCTTAATGAGCCAGCCAAGTGAGATGGCCATCACTGGCATGACGCACGCCATTGCCAGCGCAATGTCCCAGCCACGCACAAAGCCGATGATGAAGCCGACGATGCACGTCGTGGAGAAACGGAAGAGGTCACCGAGCTTCTGACCCATCCCGGCTTTGATCTTGACCGTGTCGCCAGTGAGACGGCTCGAGAGCTGCAGCGCGTCGTTCTTGTCGTACCACGAGATGTCGAGGTAGAGCATGTGCTTGAGTGCCTCACCACGCAACGCCTTCATCTGCCGCTCAGCACTGTGGTAAAACGAGACGTAGAGGACGTAGTCCGTGAAGAACATGCCGACGGCGATGAGGAGGTAATTGAGCGACGCCGTGTTGATCGCGTCCTGGTCGATCGGGATCGTCGCGAAGCCGTTGAGGACGTTGCCAAAGACAATCGCCATCATGGGAAAGAGCGCGCCGTTTGCTGTGGCCATGAGCACGCCGACCGAGAGCAAGAACTTGTCGTAGAACGTCGCGTACCGGTAGAGCTGCGCAAAGTTGAAGCTCTTGGGTGGGCCGCGGCGCTTTGGCGAGCCATCTTCTCCTGTCTTCTTGCTCTTCTTTGCACTGTCGGTCGAGCTCTCGGACTCGGAGTTCGTGTCGTGCTCCGGCTTGACTTTGACCTTGAGCTCGCCTGCGCGCGGCGTCTCGACCTTGTAGTAGTCGCCGCTCGCGAGCTTGGACTTGTCGTCGTCGACTTTCGCGGACGACGGCGCCATGGCTGCGCGTTGACTGTGTGTGTAGTGAAGCGAGCGAGCGTGCGAGGTTCCGCGCTGCTTGTAAAGTGAGCGACTGATAGGCAAGCGGCAAGAGGCAAGAAGCAAGGCGGTCGCAACATTCGGATCTCCCAAAGACCCTCTTGACAGCTTGACCGCTTCGACTGAGATCGATGAGCGATCAAACGGAAAGTGCCACGGCTCAGGGCACCCGCAATCGCCCAATTTGGATCCATGTTTATGAGCGCAGGCGTTTCTTGATTTGGGTATTTCAGGCGCGTTGACTCGCGAGTTGGATATCGATTCGTTGCCACTCGGTAGTTTGGGTCGAGTGGAAACGCTCATTTGGGGCGCAGCAGCAGTCATAGTGTGATGAGTGTTGCGTAACGCGAATCGACTCGCTGTTTGTATGGCGCGCGAAGCGACGCAGCTGTTCGTTTGCAATTGGCATCATCGCCACCCCGAGCCCTAGCATCAAAACCACAGCAAACCTGTCGATATTTACTTGAATAAAAGATACGTGTTCATTGCTTTGCTACGATTTGCACCACCTGAATCGGAATGATTGTAGTGCTGATTGCTCTTCGACCGATTCAATTCTGAAGTGCAATCAATCACGACGCTTTAAGATTTTGCTTTTTATGAGCGTTGTAAATGCACATCAATATTGTGATAAATATGGCGTGGGACACGTAAATACATACAGTACATACATATACAGCAAAGCAACAAGGACGTCAAGCACATGCTGTGCGAAGACGTCCCAAGGCTAGCATCACGTCGTTCGCGTCGCTGCCGGGTGGCTTGTACGATTGCCATATCAACTACGAGTACGCACAGGGCATCGTGTGGCTCAAGAGCGTCACAACTGAGCAATGTGCGGCACAGTGTTCTGCACCTGCACCACTATTGGTGCTGTTGCTGCTGCTGTCACACAACGTCTACGATGCGTTCTTGTTCACACTCGCAGAGCCTACGTGTGTGACTGTCGAGCTGTTGTGCGTGGTTGGTCGGCATCATGTACATGTTGTAGAGCATCTATGTGCGGTTCGTGCTAGTGAACATGGATCGACAATGGCAGTCGAAGGCGTTGCGTCTTGTGTCGCTGCAGTCTCGCGCACTTGTCAGCAGCCGTGCAGACCCATGAGAGGCACATTGCAGCAGACTGTCATCACTCTGGTTGCGCGGTGCAGAGCAAGTGATTCCAGGCATACATCGTCGCTGTTGTTAGAGAAGCCACTGCAGATGTACTAGAGCACAACACGTGAGCAAGAGCGACTCGAGCCTCTGCTCAACGCAAGAGCTACGAGGTCGAGACCGTCTCGAGTATCGATACGAACGTAGTGTGAAGACGCTGGAGCTGGCTGTACGAGACATTCGAAAGGAGACAACGCACGGAGCGACGCGGGTCCTACCAGCGAAAGCGAGGGAGGTATCACTAACCAGGTCAGTCACTCACTCACGACATGCGCGCGAGTGTCTTGAGGTCACGTTGTATGAACACAGGACAAACAAACGACCTACGGCGCTACACTAGCACTTGCATCTTGCACGATCTCCTCGAGCTTGTGCACGACAAACGCCATGCCCACGCGCTCGCTTGGCTCGGTCTTGGTCATCAACTCGATCAAGTTGCGCTGCTTCGGCGTCATCGAGGCTGGCAAAGGCGGCGCTTTGCCTTTCTTCACGTGGAACTTGATCGCAGATGCAATCATGTGTGGTCCCCACGGCGGCTCGCCACTCACAGCTTCGATGATGCACATCGCGAACGAGTACACGTCGGATGCACGCGACGGTCGACCGCCAGCCAAGTACTCGGGCGAGCGCCAGTTCACGGCGCCGATCTTCTTCACGTCAATCTGGACCTCGGCTTCGCCCAGCAGACAGCTCAGTCCAAAGTCGATCAGCTTCGCCTTGTGATCGGAGCCGACCATGATGTTGTCGCACTTGAGGTCGTTGTGCGCGACGTTCATGCTGTGGAGGTACTGCAGTCCGAGCGCGGCTTCGTGGAGCTTCTGCCACGTGAGGTGGTCGTTGCCAGACTGCTTGAGGTACGCTCGCAGCTCGCCGTTCCCAGCGAACTCGCACACAAAGTACCGCTTGTCGACGTGACTCGCGCCAAAGAGCTTGAGCACGTGCGGATGGTTCAGCCGGTGCCACACGCGCACTTCGTGGAGCAGCAAGTCGGTCGAGATCGTCTCGATGTCTTCTTCGTAGCCCATGAACTTGACCACGACCGGCGTGCCGCGCCAGCTGCCTCTGAACACGGCGCCGAACGCGCCTTGGCCGATCTGGTCCGACTCGCTGAACGTCAGCTGCTTGAGCGACAGGTACCACGACGGTCTCTTCTTCACGAGCGGCACTTTAGGGTCCGTATCGGTTCGAAGGCGCAATCTCATCATCGGGCTCCATCTTCCGTCACGCTGTCGAAGTGTCGATGTCAAAGCCGAAGGCGTTGCTCTGAGGAGCCCATCGCGTGTCCACTGCTCGTACATCGCTGGCGGCGTGTCGAGATGGTTCAGTGTGATCGCATCCGATGGACTGTTGCCTTGCTTCTTCGTGTCGATGAAGACGCTTGTAGCAGCCGGGACGTCTTCGTCGACTGGCACTCGAACGTCAGTCAGATCCACGGGGTTGAGGATCGACGGCGCTGCCTCGTGTCGCCATCGCCGAATCGAGTCGGCTACTGGCACTTCGAGCATGTCGAGTAGCTGATCCAGTTGAGCGTACACCAAGTGGTGCGACTCGGCCACCTTGCGACTCCGCATTTGCTGGTACACCGACTTGTTCGACAGCTTGACCGCCACGAATCGCTGCAGGCGCGTCACTGCGGCACAGAACGCCACGACTTCGGCATCAAGCGGCGTCTTCTTGCGCTCTTGCAGCAGACGAAAGACAAACGCGAGTGCTGGCAGCACACTCTCGAGCATCCACTGCGTGTCTGAGAGGTCTTCACATCGCGTCTGGATGTGAGCGAGCGCTTTTGGGATCGAGTGGCAGCCGAGGTCAGGGAACTCGTACTCGTCAAGACGCTGAGACTGGATCTGCAAGACCAACAGCAGAGCAGTGAAACTTCATAAGCAGTGGGCCACTGCAACGTCAGAGTTGTCGGCACCGCACGTACCTTTGCGTTGGGGCCGACTACACTGATCGCCTCGACGCATTTGGTGTCTCTTGTGCGTTGCTTGCACTCGGCAGCAAACTGCTTGAGTCGACGCGCGACAAACGCGATGTCGACGCGATCGCTTGGCTCGTGCACACACATCTGCGTGACCAGCTCGTACTCTTGGTCGCTCATTGTTGCCGGTTGCTCTGGGACGTCTCCGATGCAGAACTGCTCGCGGTCTTCGTTCGAGAGCTCGCCGACCACTGCAGCCCAGATGCAGAGCCCGAACGCGTAGATGTCGGCTGGAGTGGATGCGAGTGGCGAAAGATGCCCGTGCTCCGGTGCGACCCACATCCGAGTCTCGTCAAGCAGCTGTCGTCTGTCTCCACAAACGTTGTTGAGCTTCACGACGCCATCCGAACCGACGATGATCGACTCACAATGAAGGCAGCTGTGCGCAACGCCTCGATCGTGCATGTACTGCAGTCCGAGCGCTGCTTGGTACAGATACTGCCACGTCAGCTGCCGATGTGGTGCATCGCGAAGGAAGATGTGGAGCGGCTGTGCGTCTGGCACCGCCTCGTAGACAAAAAGCTTGTTGCTTCCAATGTGGCACGCGCCAAAGAGCTTCACGACGTTCGGGTGGCTCAGCGAGTGCCACTGCTCGGCACTCTTCGCAAACTTGTCCACGTCCAAGGTGCTTGTCTCGATCACCACGCTCGTGCTCTGCCACTTGCCTGCGTAGCACTTGACAAGGTGCTTCGTCTTGAGCAGGTGCCGGTCGTGGAACTCCAAGTCGTCCGGCGAGATGAACCACGTCGGGACGTCCGGTGCCTTCATCAACTTGCCGGCCCGAACAAAGCGCTGGACCACGCGCTGGGCAACTTCTTGCGCTTGAGCACTCTGCTCTTGTTGCCGGACGATGAGCTCGTACTGGAGCAGCACTGCCATATCACGCTGCTTGGTGAAGTCTTCGCCACATTCTTCGATCAGAGCGTCGTCTGCGCTCAGCGCGTGCTCAAAGCGCTGCTGGAGCTCTTCATCGTCATCTCTTGACTGCTGGTGCTGACCGTTCATGATCAATGTGTCCTGGACAAGCTGGTGCATGACGCCAAAGTGACTCAGCTCGTCGTAGATGTCGTGGACGCGCTGCAGGATCGCTCGACTTGCCACGAAGCGCGCGAGTGCCGTCGCTTTCTTCTCGATGTCAAACAGCAGACGGCAGGCGCGGAACAGGATGCTGGCAAACGTCACGAGCGCGTCTTGCGTCACAACTGGTACTGTTGGAGGCGCTGCCGTTGTTGCTGCCAGAGCATCTCGCTGACGCTGCTGGAGCTGAGTGCAGACGTCTTGCAGCCGCGTGAGCATGCGCGAGCACACGCCCTCAAACTCGAACGCGACAGTCGCACACATCGTCTTCATGGTCGCCAACGATCCAGGAAGCAGCGGGTACTCGTCGTCTTGAGCGTCTTCGACACGAAGTGAGCTACCACGACTGGCTCGAGCGATCAGTTGCTGCACGGCTGGGAAGTAGTCGGATCGAGCGACGGAGATCAGTGGCGTCTCGCCATCGGCGTTGCTCCGGACGTTGACTGGCGCGCCGGCGTCAACGAGCGCTTGCCACACTTTCATGTGCCAAGCACGACCTGCAAGTGTGAGTGGCGTCTCGGACTCGCGAGGTCTCTCTGGATCAGCACGTGCCTTGGCAGCGACATTCGCGCCGCACTCGATCAAGTGCTCCACCACATCGAGACGCCCGTACTCGGCAGCGAAGAACAGCGCGGTTCGTCCGTCATTTGCCGCGAGCTCGATGTTCACGTCCTTGGCGGCTATCTTTTGAAGAACGCCGAGGTCGCCTATCGCTGCAGCAACACAGAGCGCGACGCCGTCGTACGTGGGGCGGCTGGTTTCGTCAAACACGCTGAGCCGAAGCAAGGCAGTGATGGCTTCAATGTGCGTGTTCTCGACCGCCAAAGACAGCGCTGTCCGGCCGAGCTTGTCCTTCGCGCTCGCGTCGGCTCCAAGCCGAATCACGTTCACTGCGACTTTGGCATGGTTTGAGGCTGCGGCGTGATGCAGCGGTGTATGGCCGAGCTTGTCCCTGGCGTTCACGTCGGCTCCGTGCTGAAGCAGCTCAGCTATAAAGGCGACGCGACCCATTCGAGCGGCGTGATGTAGTGCTGTCTGGCCGTCCTTGTCCGTGGCGTCCACGTCAGCTCCGTACCGAATCAGCTCGGCTACAACGGCGACGCGATTCGATCGAGCGGCGTGATGCAGTGCTGTCTGGCCGTCCTTGTCTTTAGCATTCGCGTCTGCTCCAAGCCGCATCAGCTCGACTGCAGCGGCGACATCTTTCGGGAACACTGCACGAGACAGCGCTGTCCTGCCGCTGTTGTCCTGCGCGCGCACGTCTGCTCCCAGCCGGATCAACTCACTCACGATCTTGACTTGGCCCGAGGCTGCTGCAAGATGCAACGCCGTCAATCCGTGCTTGTCCCTGGCGTTTGCGTCAGCTCGATGTCGAACCAGCTCCGTCACGGCAAAAACATGACCCCGCACTGCTGCACGATGCAACACTGTCCTGTGGTTCTTGTCCGTGGCGTTCACATCTGCTCCGAGTCGAAGGAGTTCTGTTACGACATCGACCCGACCCAAAGCTGCTGCGTGGCTCAGCGCTCTCTCTCGGCAATCGTCGTCGGCGTCCACGTCTGCTCGGAGGCGAATCAGCTTTGCTGCGACCTGTACATAGCCCGACTCGAGCGCGAGATACAGCGGCATCTCTCGGCGATCGTCCTCGGTGCTCACGTCTGCTTCCAGCTGGATCAGCTCAGCCGCGATGTTCACATGGCCGACTTCTGCGGCACGAGCCCACGCCGTCTTCCCGTCGCTGTCCTTGATGCGCACGTCTGCTCCAAGATGAATAAGCTCGTTCACGACACCAGCGTGGCCCAGCGACGCAGCTCGTGCTAGCGCTGACCATCCGTCGCTGTCCGTGACGTTCACGTCTGCGCCAAGTCGAATCAGCTCCGCTACAACGCCGACATACCTCAACGACGCAGCTCGAGCTAATGCTGGCCAGTCCTCCATGTCCTTGGTGTGCACGCCTGCTCCACGCTGAAGTAGCTGCGCTGCGATGCCGACGTGCCCTGACTCGGCAGCCCACGCCAACGCTGTTCTGCCGTTGTTGTCTTGCACGTTCATGTCTACTCCCAGCCGGATCAGCTCCGTCACAACGCTGACGTGACCCGAGGTTGCTGCACGATACAATGCCGTCTGGCCGTACTCGTCCACGCTGTTCACGTCTGCTCCCAGCCGGATCAGCTCCGTCACAACGCTGACGTGACCCGAGGTTGCTGCACGATACAACACTGTCCTGTGGTTGCGCCACTTCACAGAGCTCGCGTCTGCGTTGCGACGAACCAGCGCGTTGATGACGTCGAGCTGATCATACTCTGCTGCCAAGCTGAGAGCTTCGACGATGGGTGCGCCGTGCTCGATCAAGAGCTCGACGTCGGCCACGTTGCCGTCGTGCACCACCTTCTGTAGCGTGTACCGCGGAATGTCTTCGTGTGCTCTCAGCAGCTTTCGCTCTACATCGGACGTACATGAACAGCATGCGTGAGAGCTCTGGTAGCTAGCTGTCAATGCGAACTGTAGTTCACGAAGCCGCACCTGATCTGCTGAGCTTGTTCCCCATCCGTGCGAGGCAACACTTGCTCTTGCGCTGTGCAACAACGAAGCAGGAGCCGCGAGTCGAGAAGCATAAGCAGCACAACAACAAGAGTATGGTTCAGTGCCTACGTCTCGCTCAATGTGCTTGCTCGATGGTGTGTTTGTACCTGATGCACTCGTGCAACGCGAACGCTCACGTGAGACCGCAGGCGCGTCGATCAGTGGAGACTGCTGGTCGTGAGCGTACTTTGCTCGTCTCGTGCGCGTGCTCTGCTTGCGCGTTAGCTCTTGCCTCGCTTTCACGCTCCTTCTCGGATGTGCTTGTGGGCTGAGTGAACCCAACGGACCAAATGAGTTGGAAAAGCGTCAAAACCATTGCTGCAAACAGACCTAATAGCGGCAATAGTTTAGGTTACAGTTACAAATGAATTTGTTGCTTTGGCACTGGTGTTGAGCTCTCAGGCGCTACTTGAGCTCCACTTGGCGTGCTCACACTTCACGGCACTAGAGCCGATCGAGACGCAGCTCGGAATCCTCGACCGCGCAAGTAAAGCAAGCAGCCACACTTGCAGCTGGTCGCCGACCTCGACTGTGCGAAAGCGTCCTCTTGTGCGAGCTTCTGGTCTCCGTGACTCCAACACTCTCGAGCTATAGCACCACCGCGAGCTCGCTTCAAACTCGATCCTCAAGACACTCAGAGCGACAACGACAGCAGATCCATTCATTCATCTATTGATGATCAAGATGCAACGCGGCGTCCACACTCTTGCATGGCGCACAATCGACTCCAACGCCACGAGCACTTCGAACGACCATGCCTACAGTTATACGCTCGTACTTACCACTGCATTCACTAGCGCTCCGGCTACTGCTGCTTTGACGTCCGTCACGGCGTCTCATCCACGAGCAGATCCGACGCCGCTGCTTCTGTTGCGGCTGGTGCTTGCTCTTGCCGCAGCGGCTCCGAGTTCTCGCGCCGCAAGTGCAGGTGGTGGCTCTTTGCGCGCGCGTACTCGCGGAGCTCCTGCATCTTCTGCGCAAAGAAGATCGTGTCAAAGAGGAACTGCTGGTACGCGCGGTACGCACGCGCTTCGTAGTCGACTGGCGCCATCGTGTGGAGCATCACGTCGACGCTCGCGCACACGTCGTTGCCGGTGAACTGCGCCACGTAGCCGTCGACGCCGCGCAGCGCTTTGTCAGCATCGGACGTCCCGCCGAGGAACTGCCCTTTGTAGCTGAACGTCTTGGCGCGAATGAGCACGCCCGAGTCTGGCGTAATGAGCTCGTTCATCGGTGCGACGTCCGTGGTCACGATCACGCCGCCAGATGCGCGCGCTTGGTTGATGTAGTGACCGTAGCCCTCCTGGTAGCTCGGACAGAGGAAGAACGCGCTCTCGGCAATCATCTTGCCAAACTGCACCGAGTCGAGCTTCCCGACGTGCACGCGCACGTTGCGCGCTGCAGTGATGCGCGCGCCGAACGCGTCGCGGAACTGCGCGTTGTACAGCCCGTCGTCAATGTAAATGTCCACCGGCGGGAGGTCCGGGCGGCCGAGCCAGCAGTCGAGCACGCGCATCGTGCCTTTCTGGATGCTCGAGCCCGCGGTGTGCGTGAAGCGCACGTGTGAGAAGTTCTTGGGCGCGACCGCGTCGTCGCCAAGCTTCGCGCGCACGGCGAGCGCAATGTCGGACGTCGTGTGGCGCGTGTACACGACCTTGGTGCGCTTCGGGTTGCCCTCTTGCGCGTGCCACTTGTGCAAGTACCGCGCGCAGACCGCAGTCTTGCACAGAATGACGTCGGCCATGGCGAACTTGGTCGCGTCGAGCTCGTACATCTCAATGTTCGGCATGAGGTAGATCGGCTTGCTCGATGGCCACGACGGCGACGTCGGCACGCCTTCCCAGTAGTGATTGAAGAACAGCATCGGCGTGTGCGGACACAGGTCGTGGTACGTGAACGTCTTGTTGCGCTTCGCGTCGTGGAACTCGACGCTCGCGACCCAGAGCGGGAGCATGCGCGACTGGAGGACTGCCGTGGCGATCCGAGCAAGCGCGCACAAGAGGCGTCAGTTCGTGTACAGCAGGACATGAGCTACCGCACAGTGTAGCGCATGGAGGTTGCGAGAGACACACGAGACGTACACTTGGTGTACACGGCGGCGTCTTCGCAGTAGCCGTACGAGCGGATGCCGCCAGGGATGAACACGTCGACGTCCGGGCACTGCCGCAGCGTCTCGAGCACGTTGTCGTCGTGTTCATTCACAATCACGCGCTCCGGCGGCGCGTTCGCTTGACTGTTGCTGCGACCGTCGGGCGTCGCGGCTTCGATGCCAAAGTCCCACGGAATGATCGCGTCCTTGTGCTTGACGCACGCTGTGTGCAGCGTCGTGACGTGCAGGAGCTCGGCGTACGGGATCTTCTTCGACCAGTCGGTCGCAAACACCTCGGGCGGGTACACCTGCAGCGCATTCGCACCGCTGTCGTCGACGCCTGATGCCGCGCGAATGAGCGAGAGAAACGAGCTCTTTGCAGTCGTGAGGACCGAGTACTCGGCGCCGATTGACCACACGACGAGCGCAACGAGCACGCCGAGCACGAGGAAGAGCGAGCGCCGCAGTCCCCACACACCGCTGCCACTGCTGCTCGTGGTTGTGCTCGTGCTCGTCGCTGCTGTCGAGGACGACGTCGCGAGGAGCCGCTCGTCGTCGCCGTCACCTGCAGACGCCATAACTTGCTCTTCCCGCCAGCGTGTTGCAAGACTGACTTGACTTGTGTCAAACAAACAAAGTGGGGCTTTTCCCAAAACAGGGACCCAATTTCCCACAACAGGGACTTTTGTGTGGCACACATATCAAAGCAGGTTAGCACATAGCAAGAGTGAGAACAGGCAAAAGGTGGTGTTTAGCCCAAGTTCGGCTCTGTGGCTCTGTTAGGGCACGGGAGGGTTACATCGGACGAAGGCACATGGTGCGGGCGTCGGGTTCTCTCTCATTGGAGGCAATCCCAGTGTTGAATGATGCTGGGCATGAGAACAGGCAAATTTCTCAGACAACCACTGTGACGGGGTCACACAGCACCTTGCACTTGAGGAAGCGTGCACACACGTGTGCGGCAACTTGCGTTGCAGGGAACGTGTTCCCGTAGCCTGGACGTTGTGGGAACAACAGAGCAGGTTCCAAACTAGTTCATTGAGTGGCTATCGTCCTACAATATGCATGTCTAAGTATTCCTATACAAAATGCAAGATAGCCCACTAAGTACCGCGAGGTACACGCGACTCATTAAAGAATGAGTCGCTGTCGTGCGTCCGATTGGACGACGACCCCTGTTTGGTGTGTCCCACACCACAACAGTCCATGTCCAGGACTGGGCCTCCCGGATTGGTGTCTGCCACACCAATCCATGTAACTGGCCACTTTGGCCCCGTTATAACCACCGCTCCCCCATTACAGGCGCGACTTAGTAAGCCGTGGAACTCAATCCGTTGGGATTATGTCAGCATGTGTTTGTGGTCGGAGATCGCCCTTCCGCCCCTTCGTTCGGGACACTGTCCCGAACACACACTCATTCCCTAGTTTTTTCGCGTACTACGCGCGTACCGCCTGTGCCAAGGACCTGGCCTTACGGGGCTCGAAATCTCCACCAAGGAGTTTTTATATCGCGACGCCGGGACTCGAACCCAAGGGATCGACGCCGCCGGTCTCAGAAGCTTAGACCACTACCCCACGCCACCAGGGTTTTACATAGCAAGAGTGACTGCTCTGCGAGCAGCGATCGCAACGCCTTAGCAAGCGCACCAGCGCGCCAGTCTGCTCAAAGAGGTCCGTGCACGCGTTGCGCACTGTGTGGTTGCTCTGCTGCTGTGTGTGGAGTACTCATTGCGACTCGTGCTGTTGCACACGCTATCTCTCTATCGTATGAACACAGTGTAAGCAAGCGATACGATAGCTGTGCAAGATTCTTGTGTTAGGACAAAAGAAACTCGATGCACAAGCGATGATCGACTGCGTCTGCCTCGCTATCCCTCGACGAGCTTGGGCTCACATCGATGGTGCAAGCAGCGACTCGAAAATCCTGGTGGCGATTTGCGTCAGTGCGACGTGGCCCTTGCGCCGATGCGTCTTTCCACCTGCAGACTCTCCAGCGCTTTGAAAGCGTCGAGTCTGCGGCTTAGCTCGGCGCTTGAACGCCGCAGCTGGCTTGATCTCGCGCGTAGGTGTCAAGCCATCTTCCAATGGCAACTCGACGCGTCGTCCGTCGAACGCGGACGAGAACGATCTCACCAGGTACGATGGGTGGCATGTTGAGAGGAGATTCCGATCTTGACCAGAGAACTGAGATGGCTCGACACACAATGCTACGGCGACCTTGAACGCTGATGACGCCCCCAGCTTGGAGCAAGCGCGTCACGTGCTTCATCGGGACGGTCTTATTTGCTGCCACGGCCGCTGCGAACGTCGGAAGCAGGCAGATCTGCCGCTGCGACGGCTTTGCGTAGGAAGTGCACGTGTCAGCATGAGCGTCGCGCAGCAAAGTGACCTTGTAGGACTGGTTCTCGCTAGCCGTGGCCGGCTCTCTCGTGACCTTGATCAACCACGAGCACATGGGGTCTGCACACATGTAAGCAGCCATCTTGCCTCCACCACCAGGTGATATTTTTGTCTGGCACCCCTGGTTGAAGCTGTAGTCGCTCGTGAACACTGTCGCCTCCAACATTGTGCCAAATCTTGTTCCGATGACGGGAGTGCTGCATCCGTATTGCTCCATCATGTTGATCGCCGCGCGCATGGGCGCGCCTTCTCCGTGGTCGGTCATGGCGTCTTCGATAATGCAAACCTCGCAACTCGACTCGCGTAGGCAAGTGGTCTCCGCCTGTGTCAAAATACATAATAGCATGACTATTGCATGCCAAATTTAGCACAAGACTGAACAAAGACACAATGACATCGATTTAACAGAGGCGTCGTTATTGAAGAGCTCTAGCTCTAGCTCTAGCTCTAGCTCTAGCTCTAGCTCTAGCTCTAGCTCTAGCTCTAGCTCTAGCTCTAGCTCTAGCTCTAGCTCTAGCTCTAGCTCTAGCTCTAGCTCTAGCTCTAGCTCTAGCTCTAGCTCTAGCTCTAGCTCTAGCTCTAGCTCTAGCTCTAGCTCTAGCTCTAGCTATAGCTCTAGCTCTAGCTCTAGCTCTAGCTCTAGCTCTAGCTCTAGCTCTAGCTCTAGCTCTAGCTCTAGCTCTAGCTCTAGCTCTAGCTCTAGCTCTAGCTCTAGCTCTAGCTCTAGCTCTAGCTCTAGCTCTAGCTCTAGCTCTAGCTCTAGCTCTAGCTCTAGCTCTAGCTCTAGCTCTAGCTCTAGCTCTAGCTCTAGCTCTAGCTCTAGCTCTAGCTCTAGCTCTAGCTCTAGCTCTAGCTCTAGCTCTAGCTCTAGCTCTAGCTCTAGCTCTAGCTCTAGCTCTAGCTCTAGCTCTAGCTCTAGCTCTAGCTCTAGCACTAGTACTATCCTTAGCTAATGTTGGTTGGCACAGCATTGCCCAACAGAAGCGTACCTAGTAGGAATAAGCTGGCAATTCGTGATACATGCCGCGCTAGTTATCACCATGGACAGTTTACTTGCATGAACCATGCTCTTGCTTTTTACACTCGCACACATTGCTAGACACCCTTCGTCTAAGGAATTTTATGTTTGTGCAATACTGCAGAGCACAGTCAGAGACGAACCCGGTTCATCTCTCTGGTGCCCGCGGATTCCACCATGCATAGTCGTCACTTAACTCAGGCGCTGTGTGAGCCTGAGGTCACAGCGCCTGGAGTCACTGCAGGGTCAAAACATACATATTTAGTTTCCCAAGATATGTTTCGTATTGTCTATTGTTCCCATTTATATTTAATAATGTATTTATGTATTTACGTGTAACACACAAAAGTACCTGTTGTGGGAAAGGTCCTTGTTGTGGGATATTGGCTTGATTTGGGTTCCTGTTTTGGGAAAAGCCCACAAAGTGTATCACAATCGTATGCTTGTGAGCAGTCTCCACACAATACAAACGACTCTGAAGTAACAAATATAGAGTCGACGTATGCCTATAAACAACTTTGCAAAAGAGACAAGGTCACGTGGCAAAATCTTGTCGTCTTAGCGCATACAAATGACACTGAAGTAACGCAAATGTCAAAATATACAATGCTTTTAGTATCAAATATACAGAGGGTAGCGCAAGTAAGGAACACCTTATTACTATCGATATAGCAAGGGTATGTCAAATGAAAGGGTTATTTGTCGTTTCATTTTAATAATTGAAAGTATCTGTCAACCTCCAACTATTAGTATGTTATACTTTGACAAGTTATCATGCGACGCCCTTGCCCCCTCAGTAGTGGCATATTGTCCTGCTCCAAAAGCTCCAGAATAAGGCCAAACAAGCCATTGGTTCCTGAAAAGTACAAATATTTAAATACAGTCACACAGTTCGTTTCACTAAAACTGTAGCAAAGCGTTCGCATTTGATAACAATCAAGACCATCACTCAAGAAAACGCCGATCATAGCGAGTGTGAGTTATCAAGTGAGATATGTATACCCTTAACACAACAAACGTGACACTCGTTATCTTAACTGCATTTCTCGAAGTGGCGGTTGAAGAAATTTTGATAAGAATATTTGTTTCATTGTTTATCTAGTTGCCACACACTGTTTCATATTATTGAAATAGTTGATGTGGCCCACCAGCGTGTCGGCCTATCGAAGCATGCCGGTCACGAGGACGTCGCCGTGGCTGTACAGACCATACGTCTCCGCGTTGACGCTAGGCCATGCTCGCTCAAGTTCATAGAACCGGTGGGCAGGAAGCTAGCGTGTAATGGGACCTCAGACGACCGAACTGCAGAGCAGTTGGACAACACTGAGTCCCAATACGGGGTCTTGAGGAAGCTTGGGCTCCAGCGCGAAGGGACTCACACGAAGTGAGCCGATCGCTTGTGCGTGGAGGGGGTCTTGGTGCCGAGAGGACGGCCGGAGAGAGGAGAGGAAGGCGACTTGAGTGGTAGAAGGTAAATTCGCAACTGACTTAAATGCACTGGTGGTTCCTGCTGCGAGCTGCCGCTGTCGGCAGTCGCTCTGTTCTGCTTTCCTAAATCACCTCAAGGGCGCCTAGAGGTTTTATGAGTAAAACCTCACTCCTACTGATATCAGCCTACTTTGCCTAATATAAAACCTTGGGTACAATCGAGGTTCAACCCACAGACCTTGAACTTGAAGTCCGGTGAGAAAATTCCTTGATCCGTGATTGGCTCACGCCTCTCACTCAAACATCAGTGTCGCGTCGCCACGCGTCACCGATCCAGTTCCCCAAGTGCAGGAACCATCATTCTGCAATGGATTACTCCCAGAGGTGATTACACCCACTGGTCCATGCGAGAATGCCCATGACGTCATACCATGACATCATCATGTGGGAATGTTGGTATCCACCAACTTCCCTGAGGCTACAGGGTGGTGTGGTCCACACAACCGTACCCCATGTAACGGCCAGGGTAGGCCCGTTACATAGCGTCAACGAGGACGTGTTTGCAGTGAAGCGTAGTAGAGCACGTGAGCACGCTCGAATGGTCAAGACCGATGAGATCGTGCACGGTGGAGCTCGTGTTGCCGGCCGTCATCGTGTCGGTGAAGACGTAGACACGTAGAGCAGTGTTGTTGCGCAGCAGGTACCTCAGGAATTGAGCGATTTGTGTCGGAAAGCACCATACACACCGTAAGTCAGCAATCACGTGACCAACCCGTACGCACGTGGATACGACGCATACATACTAACCACGCGGTATGTAAATACGACCACGGCGATGTGCATGGTCATCCTGTCGCCGCCGGCCCATTGGTCGACGGGACACATGTACGACTTGGCACTCCACTCGTCGTTGTCAATGGTACCACGGAGGGCGATGATCATCTCGAGCGCTGCATCTTCAGCGTGGAGAGTCAACGAGTCGTGGTAGGTCGCGAGCGGGACATCGTTCCAGGCACGCCCAACAAGCCTCTCGAAGAGCCCTCGCGGCGTCAGCTGGGTCGCCCCTGGCGTTCGCGTCAGCTGCTCCTCGAAGGCTGCGACGACGCGGTCAGGGAGTGCCACAAGCGCCTGACAGAGATCATTGACGGCATCTACGTCGTCTCCCACGTCCGGTTCTGGGGCTGGCTTGGCGGCAGGAAGCGTAGGTGCTGCAAGGGGTGGAACGAGTGGAGGAGCAAGTGGTGGAGCAGTAGTCGCAAGAGCTGGCGCGCTGTGTCGGCTCTGCCGCCTTGCGATAGCATACGCGTGAATACGCACTTGCGCTGGCGAGCGCGTTGAGATGCGTGCGACGACATCGCTCCAGTGACCAGACGGATACATCACGCGCTCTTTTGTTGTTTATTGTCGTCCTGTGTTGAACGTGCTTGTAGCCGACACGAACGAGGTGTTTGTTGTTGGTTCCCTTACTTTTTAAACTATCGGATGGGATATAGAAACATTTGGCGCCGCTTTTGATTTGAAGTGTGTATGAATCAAAGTCGGTGATTGGCTCGATAGAGCAATAAACCAGGGCGTGTTGCATTCCACTTGTGTTCGCTATGCGCTCGAGGCACTTGGAGATGCGTGATTGAAAATCTATAGTGAAGAAAACATGAAACACTACTTTTGCAACCAAATTGACTTGGTGTTTGTATGTCATGCTAATAGTATTGGCGTTCATTGGCGCTCAGATCTTAAAATATATATGTGGATGGTTGCAAAAGTGGTTTGCATTAAAACCCACTATTTTTTTCCAAACCATCATAAAATGCTGGTCAAAATGATAAGAACAAACACGTTTCGTGTCATATCTCCGAAACTACTGCGAGTTACGTGTTGCTGTTTAAGTATGTGATAGAGCGCTCTTTTTGGAGCACGAGGAGAGTGACGGCGAATGAGTGACTGACGCGTGTCACCGAGGCACCATACAGAAGATTGATCGACACGCTGGACAATAAATAAGAACACAAGACGGCATACAAAAACAAGTCAATTGTGCACGAAGCACGTCAATACTTGATTTTTTCACCATGGCGCTCAATCACGTCGATGCAGCGCGACAGCATTGTCGCGAAGAGGCGCTCCAAAGTTTCGAGCTCGATGCTTGCCCAACTATCGACGATCGCTGCACAAAACCCACTCACACTGTCGAACTGGCGCATGCCGTCGTCGTACACACGTCGGGCGAGAATAGCCCAGAGGTTCTCCACGAGGTTGAGGTCGGGAGACCGAGCGGGCCAGTCGATCGCGGCGAGCCCCACCTCGTCGAAGAAGTCTGTGATATAGTGCTCCAGCTCTGCGAGCCAACGGTCGCAAGTGGCTGCCTTGGTCTCAGAGCGCCTCAAGCCGCTCCAGTCTGCTCCAGTTTACTCCAGTTTACTCCAGATTGTTCCAGATTACGTACCGCGCTCGCCACCAGCGCTCCAGCTACAGCCACCGACTACGCGCTCTCTCCCGCGTCCAGTTGCCGGATCGAGACCTCGGCTCGCGCCAGCAACAGCGTGGTTTCCCGATCACAGGCAGCGACACGCCAGATATCCAGCGTGGCGCCACGACTATGCGACAGCATCAAGTCCTGGAGATCGCCTGGAAGATGTCTGTGGCGATGCAAGGCCCGGGATCGCGACGCGGCAGCAACGTCCGCAGCTCGCATGAGCACTGCAGACCAAGACGCACTGTGACCCGCTCGTCTCGCGCATTCGTCCCGCACGAACTCGTTGCACTGAAGGGTCCGAGTGTTCAAGACTCTCTGCGCGGTTGCGAGATCAGGGGCGAGCAACTGCCAGAAACACTCAGCGTGCGACACCCGAGTGCGCCAGAGACGTGACTGGATTCACGGCCTCTCGACATGCGAGAGACCCTGGAGGCACGAGCCGCAGCAGCGATCACGACCACGCAAGAGGGCAAAGCAAGAGACCACCTGGCGTCACACAAGCGTCTGCAAGAGTCAACCATCACGACGAACGTCACAGGACCGCGCGCGCGTCACGCAATCCAGCGCGAAGCTTTCTAAAGAGTCGACTCGGACGATCGCTCCCCCAGGGGCGGGCCCCAGGGAACAGCCCTCGGAGGCACACCCCCAGAGGATGACTCAAGACAGTGGTACGTTGTATCCACGCGAACTCAGCGCGTGCACAGACACGCAAGCTCTCGTGCGTATTCAGAGCTCTGCAACCAGCACAAGTGTCGACACTCGAGCAGCTCCAAGACACAATACGCTCAAGGCAGCCTAGTGAGCAGCAAGGTGAACCTCTCTAGTCTATGCATAACTTTATCAATACAACTCGCCAATTTGCCAGCTACTGCTCAAGTCTCCTCAACTCAGCTGTCCAGCGGATACCTTCGACCTCGACACCTGCACTCGGCACAACGACTGCAGCACACGCGGGGTTCTGCGAAGGGTTACCTGCAGAAGAGTAAGTGGAGGGCCGTGTGCTAGCATCTTGAGGGTTCAAGCCCGTTGTATCTACACATACATCTTGGCGCTGCGCTCGAGGCGAGGCCAATAGTGGAGTGT
Source organism: Pythium guiyangense (assembly GCA_003730235.1). Lineage (NCBI taxonomy): Eukaryota > Oomycota > Peronosporomycetes > Pythiales > Pythiaceae > Pythium > Pythium guiyangense. The sequence continues at coordinate 915,568 of QXDM01000013.1, forward strand.
ATTCCATATTGTATTGTGTGCCCCTGAGGATCGGACGGAGCTCGGTTAGCCACCACACGCCGAGGCTCCAGATCATCAGGACTGCCACCAAAAAGACACAAAAAGAGACCAAAGTCCCGCCTAGCTCGAGGTGAGAGAGAACCCTCGAGACTCTGGCCCAAGAAGAAGTGCCCCCAGGTCGCGGCGATTGATAACATCTCGCTCGACCGACTGTCCAGAGAGTGCCCGTGCCCGAGGACTCCTGTTGACACCCCGGTCCCGTCGCGCAAGCGCGGTTGATCACCCAGGTCCAGTCGCACAAGCGCTGTTGACCACCGTCGTCGCCAAAGGCCGCAGTCCCATCGGACCTACGCCCGAGGCTTGACGTGAAGCCCAGGTGTGCCCGGCGACGCACCTGGAGACGAACAGCTATCGCCCGTTCGGTCTCGATCAGACCTTACCAAAAACAGATCACCCCCAAGGCAAAGAAGAAGAAGAAGTGTGCACGATCCTCATCCCAGTCTTGTGTTCCTCGTCGCCCGAAGCACCAAGGTCGCCGAAGGTCCCCCAGGCGTACACTCAAGCTTGAAGACGGTCTTCCCCACTGTATTGCCACGATCCAAAGAACGTTCAAGGGTACACAGTGTGAGGTCTTACCAACCGAGTCTCGACAGAGTCCTACCCCTTGGCTCGCACTCGAAGACTCTTCTACTACGGGCAGAGTCGACCAAGCCTCCCAGGGCTGAAGCGCTCCCAGGTCCAAGGTCCCGGAAGCTCCAAGGTCCCGGAAGGCTCTCGTCAACTCTGCGCACCACCGCGCCGTCCTAGACCTCGCGGATTTTGGACGGCACATCGTCACATGTCTGGAAGGAGTCTGAAGGATCAGCACCGACCAGAAACCAGAGAGTGGTACCATGTATCCACAATCCTACGGCCGGCAGCGCGCGATCCTCGACCGAGCAAGCACACGCGCGGCACCCACGCACTGGCTCGACACTCCAGCGCCATACGAACGACAAGTCGAGCGACTCTGACAGCGATCCTGGAAGGTGGCCTGGAAGATGTCTGGAAGATCGACCAAGTCTCCAAGCCCAAAGACGCGACACCAAAGAGCCAGCAACAGCTGAACGCAAGAACCCGCAAGCGACCGAGACGCAACCAAGCACGCACGCTTGCAGCGCACTAGCACTTGTGCTGTTAGAGCCTGATAGTGAGCAAACCAGTTCTAGTCTTAGGCAATGTGCGCACACATAAGAGCTAATAAACTTCCCAATTTGCCAGCTTCAGCACAAGTCGTTCTGGTCCTCGCTTCCTTCCCAAGTCTCCTCACAACAGCAAGAGTGCTGTCACAACAGCACGCGGTCGGTCTCGTGAACACGTACATTTGGCGTGACGTTTGGCTCTTTGGGAGGCTTCAACCCCCTCTCGTCTCCATTTGCCTGCTGTATACTTGGCGCTTGTGTGTGTGAGTTAAGGCCTTGCATCAGCTTGCATTCCATTTTCCTTTGTGTGCCTGTGTACTCCAAGATCAGAAGGCTCGGGTGAGCTGAAAAGCGCTCAGTGCTGGATCGAGGAGGAGAGTGCCGCCAAAACTCCAGAAACATCAAGCCTCGGAGTGATCGCCGGCCGTTGCTGTCTTTGCGAAAGCGACCTGCAAAAGAGCTGCCGAGAGAAGGTCCGAGGTCATCCGAGAACGCCAGCTGTCTTTGAGAACGTGTCCCGAGAGAAGCCCCGAGCCGAGCCGGAGAGATCCACGACTGCTAGCTGTCTTTGCGAACGCAGTTCGTCGGGGAACTCTCCAGAACATCTCCAGAGTCGCTGCGCCCGCTGCTGAGTTGCGAGTGCGTGCCCGGTCGATTCTCCAGGAAGACTCGAGCGCCTCCGTCCGGCTTGCCGTTGGGACCCGGACCGAGCGTCGAATGAAGAGCTACAACCGGCTGCGTGAGGTTGAGAAGATCCCTCCCAGTCTCGCGTCCAAAGAGCGCGAGCTCCTAGTTGACAACCCAGTCCCGTCCGTTCCGGCGGTTGACTCCCCAGTCTCGGGCCCGAAGTTCCGATTGACTCCCAGTCCCTCGAGGTTCTCCAGAACTTCTCCAGGTTCCCTCCTGAACCCCAGAAGTTCTCCAGAACAACTCCAGAAGCACCCAGCTTCTCGAGGTTGACCCTGTTCCTGCGAGCGCGTACGGTGACGCTCCAGTTGAACCCTGCACGTTCATCACCAAGGCGCTCGAAGACCTCTCCAGATCTTTGAGCAGCACGTCCCCGAGAGCGCGAACGGTGACGCTCCGGCTGGACGCATCTTTATCGATCACCAGCGTCTCGAGAAGCCCTCCAGCTCCTCGAGACTCAGCTACCCAGAGCGCGAACGGCGACGCTCCGGGCGAACCCAGTGACGTGTCGCCAAGCAAGGTCTCCAGTCCAGACCAAGGCAAAAACAGGACTACCCAGGGCACGTTCCCGGAGGCTCGAACGATCGAGGCACCCTTGCTGTCAGGCTTGAGATTTGCTTAGATTCAAAGAACCAAAGGGATACACAACGTGAGGTACTGACCACAACCCTGGGAAGCGTGCTACCCCTTCGCGCAACCCAGACCACCCATCTTCGGCTCAAGGTCGCTCAAGGACGCTCAAGAACATTTCAGGTCGTTCAAGGTCGTTCCAGAACACTCGAGGTCGTTCAAGGACGCTCAAGCGCACTCAAGGTCGTTCAAGGTCGTTCCAGAACACTCGAGGTCGTTCAAGGACGCTCAAGCGCACTCAAGGTCGTTCCAGATCGGCTCCAGAAGATCTCTAGAGTTCCCGAAGACCCCAGATCTTCCCCAGCACCGCGCACCAAGCCTCGGGCTTCTCAAGATATCCAAGGCACTTCATCACAACTGGTGCGCATGCCCAGATCTGGCATTGAAGAGTCATGCCCGATCGAAGAACGTTCAAGTACCAGTAACATGCCCAACCCCGCTTCAAGATCTTCGTTTCCGTCGAGTTCTTTCGCGGATGACTCGTACTCATCGACTGTGACTGTGGCGCCCAGCGATCGCCCCGAGTCGACCGAGCTCAACGCGTCTACGCTAGAGTTCAGTCTCGACTCGACTCAGGCGCTCTCGGACCTCACTGCGAGCGTATCGTCACGCGCGACCCGCGTGGCAACCGATTACGCGTCGACCCAGGCGTTCTCGGATGAACCGAGCTTCGCAACGACGCAGTCGTTTCCAGATAGTTTCCAGACGGGAGCGTTTGAGTCGACAGTGTCGTTCTCGGACCAGCCGAGCTTTGCCACGACGCAGTCGTTTCCAGACACTGCCGCAAGCGCCCGAGAGTACGAGTCAACGCTCGCGGTCACCGAAGAACCGAGCATGGGGTCGTCGCAGTCGTTTCCGACGACAGCTTCCAGAACCAGAGTCGCGCGTCGTCTGCACCACGCTCGACGAGACCCAGCAGCGCCACGGGGCGCCGCCTACCAGTCCGCGTCAACAACGGTTCGAACAGTTCCAGCAGCGCACGCAGCTCGCCTGGTAGCTCCCGCAGCTCGGCGAGCAGCGCTCAACGAACCGGAGTTCCAGTCGGCGATGTTACCATGGCCAGCACGACCATCGGACCACCACTTCCGGTGCCTTCTGGAGACTCCTTCAGCGTTCTGGAAGAAATCATGACGTCGAAAGTCAGCATGGCCACTGCAGCACCCACAGTTGCTCCGGGTTCGCAGCGTGGCGGCCGAGGTGGTCGTGGTGGTCGAGGTGGCCGTGGATCCAACACTGTTCCTGAACTGAGACGGGCTCGAGAACCGCTCGAGATGGACACGACCATGGCCACGGCGCGTGGCAGCGATGGCAGTTCTCCAGAACAGCGTTCTAGTCGTCGCGCCCCCGCGAGCTCTCCAGAACACGCGAACATGGCAGATCAGGTTGCTCCTGGAGTCCAGAACCTCCAGTTGACGCAAACTCAGCAACGCGGAAAACCGTTCATCACTCCTGGCGTCGCGAGCATGACGTTGGGACCGAATGCATACGCGCTCGCTCAAGCGCAGCACTGGAATGGCCATCCCGGGTTCCCCGGCTTCCAGATGCCGTACGGCTACCAAGCTCCGCCGGCTCAGTTCCAGGGACCGCCGGCGGCCGCCCCGCAGATTGCAGCAGCTCCGCAAAGCAGTGATCAAGGTTGTAACGGGGCTGCTGTGCTAAGTACGAAGGAGCACAGCAGACTCCCATTTAGTGGCCTAACCTGATTTCTGACGACCATGGTCGTCCCATCAGAGGGCTCACTAATTAGGTTAACTCCCTCACTTTCATCATTATGCATGATCTCAATACAAAAACCTCAGAGTTGAAAATACCGAGTTCAGCGCAGTTCCCCTGCGCTTCACCCATCGCTTCCTCGTAAGACCTCGTGCGAGCTACGTCACGGAGAACACTCCCTTGATTCCTGGTAGCACTTCGTAGTCCGTCTAACGACCAAGATGAGCACGCTCCCGATCGAAGGCGACAACGGAACGTCGCTCAACTACAGCGACTTCGCGCACCTGACTCCGTACGAGTGGGACACGCTACGCCGCCTCGCTGACGTGTCCGGCCTGACGGCCGTCGCAGCGATGCTGTCCGCGATGTCGCAGGAGCACCAACGTGCCGCTGCACAAGAGTTCATGGTCCGCGAACTCGCCGACGCGCGTCGGCGAGGCTCAACTCCCGCGGCATCAACAAGGGGCGACGTCGTCAAGCTCGACGTCACAAGCTACAACGGCGAAGGCCCAAACCGGCTCGCTTTGAACCGCTGGCTTTGTGAGATCGATATCGCCATCCACGCGCGACAGCTCACCTCCGAGCTGTCACGCACCCACTTCCTCCTGTCCAAGCTCGGTGGCCGCGCGAAGGAGTGGGCTTTGGGTCGGCTTGTCGCCGACCCTGACTGCTTCCCAACGCTCGACGCGCTGAAGAGCGATCTGCGACTCGCGTTCGAGCCGCCTCAAGACGAGATGCATCATCGCGCTGCGTTTCTCGCACTCAAGCAAGGTCGCGCGTCCATGCGCGACTACGTGCAACGTGCTCGCCATCTCGTGTCATGTGTGACATCAGCTCCGATCGACATGGCGACGCAGGTCCATGTCTTCATCTCCGGCTTGAACGCTGGTCATCAGCGCCTGTACTTGACCCGGAAGCCTCCGGTGTCGCTTGAAGAGGCTTTTGCGATCGCGATCCGCGAAGACTTCAGCGTATCCGCCTCGCGGGGCCATCACACCGTCGCCCCACGAGCTGACAATGGCGCCGAGCCGATGGAGATCGACGCGATCGAGCACGACGCGAACTCGCAGCACACAAGCAGTGGCAACGGCAACAGCAATGGCAGTCGTCGCAATGGAACAAGCAACAAGCAGCTCATCTGCTTCCGCTGCCGCAAGGTCGGTCATCGCGCGGCACACTGCCGCGCGCCAGCCCCAGTACTTGTTACTGTTGAGGTTCAAGACGAGACCGAGCAGCCCGCGCATGCAAAAAACGCGGGCTCCCAGTAGGTGCAGGGCGACCTACTGGGCTTATCCAGCGGAACGTGCCTCCGGTGGCGTCACCTTCTGCTAGCCCCTCCAACGCCGCGCTTCATGCGCAGCTCTTTGCCACCACCTCAAGCAGCGACAAGCGACTGATCGTACTCAGCTTGCATGTCGCCGGCGCGAAGCGATCCCTTCGCGCCCTCGTCGACTCTGGTGCGACGAACAACTTCGTCCGAGCCGAGTCTTTGAAGCTCCTGGCCTCGCGGGTGCGCGCCCGCGAGCAACCAGGCGCGATGATAGTCAAGTTTGCAGACGGCGAACCGCGGTCACTACCGCGGCGATCGGTCGAGTTCGAGTACGAGTTCGACGGGTTCAAGAGTAGCGACTCATTCCTCGTTGTCGATCTTGGCGGCTCGTTCGACTGCATCTTTGGAATGCCGTGGCTGGCGCGCCACCGGCCTGACATCGACTGGCTGAGTCGCACTGTAAAGCCTCGCGACATCGACGTCGACGGTGTTCTCGCTCACTTGAGCGATTGCGCGAGCATCTGGCCGCACGTGGCTGTCGTGGACCCGGACTCCACGACCCTCAACCCGCACGAAGTGAGCGATGGCCCTTCATGCGCGGTTTGCTGTAAAGTACCGTGCGCCACGACAACGAGACAAGAGATCGCTGATGACCAGTGGGTCACAGTGTGCCGCAGGAAGCAGACCGATCCTGCGGCGAGAAGCGGAGAGGCCCCCGGCCGTTCCAAAGCCGACACAGCACGAGCAGTGGCTCGCGCTCCAGCGTCTCAGGCGCGCGTGAGACATCCACACGCGCCGTCTTGGCCCGTCGCACCGGCGCCGACGTTCGACACGATCCACGTCGTCAACATGACTGGTCACGGCCCGCCGTGCCATGGCATGAAGGTCGCATCTCCACCACGCGCAGCAGCCGAACTCACTCGGCTGCCTGTGATGTCTTGGAAGAACATGCTCAGCGAGATCAAACTCTGTCGCGTCGAACAGCTTTGCGCCGTCGTGGTCGACCCAGCGGATCCGGCGCTCGTTGGCAGCGAGCGCCCTGCTGGAGCAGAGCCGAAGTCTGCTCGCGAAGAACGCTACGCTGCGCAGTCCTGGGACGAGCTCGAAGCATCTAGGAACCCAGTCTTGGACCTCGCCCGCGAGTTCTCCGACATCTTCCCCGACAAGATTCCGCCGGTGCTGCCGGCGGACAGGGGCGTACGCCACGAGATCGACCTCGTGCCTGGAACAAAGTACTGCGTGACGCGGCAATGGCCGCTGCCGCGCGACCAAGTTGAAGCGATCGACGCGTTCTTCGAAGGCCGGCAAGCCGCCGGGCATGTACGCGAATCGACGTCGCCGCACTCGAGTCCAACGTTCTGCATAAAGAAGGCGACTGGAGGCTGGCGCATCGTCCACGCGTTCAACAAGCTCAACGACGCGACGATCCCAGCACAGACGCCGATCCCGCGCAAGGACATGGTCCTCGACACCATGTCTGGCAGCACGATCTTCATTACCATCGATCTCACCGACGGCTTCTATCAGATCCTCATGCGCGAGTCCGATGTTCCGCTGACGGCAGTCAGTACTCCCAGCGGCATGCTCTGGGAGTGGCTGGTGATGCCGCAAGGGCTGAAAAACGCCCCTGCCACGTTCAACCGCATGGTGTCGCACGTGCTTCGCCCGCTGCGCGACTTTGCCCCGAGCTACTTTGACGACATCTTCGTGCACAGTCGCGCCACCGAGGGCGCGACAGATCTGGATGTCCATCTCGGGCACTTGCGCAAGGTGTTCGAAGCCATGCGCGAGAACAAGCTGTACGCGAACTTGAAGAAGTGCATCTTCTGCGCTCCCGAGATCCCGGTGCTCGGCAGCTACGTGAGTGCGGAAGGTGTCCGCGCTGATCCTGAGAAAGTTGCGTCGATCGTCGCGTGGCCGGTACCTCGCGACCAAAAGGAGCTCCGGCAGTGGCTTGGGCTTGCGAACTACCTTCACCAATACGCGAAAGGCTTCGCGTCCGTGATCTTCCCGCTCTCGCAGTTGTTGAAGAAAGACGCCACGTGGGTGTGGCGTCGCGAGCACCAGACAGCGTTTGATGACATCAAGACGCGGCTCTCCTCCGCGCCGCTACTTGCACTGGCGGATCACACGAAGGAGTTCCACGTCGTTTGCGACGCGAGCGACTTCGCGATCGGCTGCGCGCTCATGCAGCATGACGCTGAGGGACGGGAGCGCGTCATCAGCATCCAGTCGCGACAGCTGAAGCCCGCTGAGCGCAACTACCCTGTGCACGACAAGGAGCTGCTCGCGATGCGCTACGCGTTGGTGAAGTTTCGCGTGTATCTGCTGGGCGAGCAGACGTTCGCGATCCACACCGACCACGCGTCACTCCGTACCGCGACGAAGTCGCCGCACTTGAGCCAGCGCATGGCGCGCTGGCTGTCATTCTTCGCCGAGTACAACTTCGTCGTCTTCTACAAGCCCGGTTCGACGAACATCATCGCTGACGCGTTGTCGCGGCGTCCGGACTACGACCCGCGACCCAACTCGCCGCGCCACGCCGCCGACGATGACGATGACGACAAATGCAATGCGTGTGTCGCGCTCGGCATAAGCGCGACGGCGTCAACTGCTGTGAGCCCGCTGCGAGACGAGATCGTTGCGGCGTACTCCCGCGACCCGTCGTGCGCCGCCATGCTCAGGTACTGCCGAGAACCGTCCAAATCGACGCTGCAGCTTCTCGCTCCTTCAGCGCGGAGCCAGGCGCCACGCTTCTCGGTTTCCGGCGACTTGCTCAAGTACCAGATCGACCGCTTCGATAGCCCTCGAGTCGTCGTACCACTCGACGACGACTTGCGCGCTCGTATCTTGCACGAATACCACGACGCTGCGTCTGGCGGTCACCTTGGCCGCGAGAAGGCGTATCTCGCTCTTGCGCGCGACTTTTACTGGCCCCACATGTACAAGTGGGTGAGCAAGTGGGTCCGGTCGTGCGAGACGTGCCAGCGCGTGAAGCCCTCGCAGTCGTCGCAAGCCCCGTTGCAGCCTCTCCCAATCGCCGCGGATACCTGGCGATCCGTGAGCATGGACTTCATATTCGGACTTCCTCGGGATCACGCTGGTCGCACGGGCATTTTCGTGGTTGTCGATCGCTTCAGCAAGATGACACACCTTGCGCCAGTCGCGGTCGGCATCACCGCGCAGGAGACAGCTGAGCTCTTTCTCGACATGGTGTATCGGCACCACGGCATGCCGACGTCGATCGTCTCTGACCGTGACCCGCGCTTCACGGCAGCGTTCTGGGACCGCCTCTTCCAGCTGCTCGGGACGCGGTTGCTCATGTCGACCGCGTCGCACCCGGAGACCGACGGGCAGACTGAGCGCGTCAACCGAGTCGTCGAAGATGTGCTGCGCAGTTACGCGTCGTCGTACACGTCGTGGAGCGCGCTGTTGCTGATGGTCGAGTTCGCGATCAACAACGCAGTGCACGAGTCGACCGGTCACACGCCGTTCTTCATCAACAACGCGCGTCACCCGCGCGTTCCCGCGGTTCTTGGCTTTGACGACGACGGCTTTCTTGAGGGGGGAGGGACACCGAGCGCGTCGGTGTCATGCGTCGCTCTTCCAGCATCTTCGGAGGCGAGCTCGCGCTCCAACAGGTCGTCGCACTGCGCAGTCTTGATGACTCCAACAGAGGCGACAAGTTGGGCCAACGCGGCGCTTATCGCGCCATCACGACGCGCGATCGCCATCACCACTCGCGCCGGCGCGGGCAAGCCATCCGCGCCTGTGTCTTCAATCGGCGACGATCGTGTGCTCGAGTTCGTCCAAAAGCGCGAGTCAATCGCGCGCTTTGTGCGCGATGCAATCGCTGCAGCAGTCGATCGGCAGAAAACAGCAGCCGACCAGCGCGGGCGCAAGAATTCCGAGGAATTCGCTGTCGGTGACCGTGTTTTGTTATCGGCGTCCGGCATTGCACCCGGTTCTGTCACGAACCTTGGTGCGACCAAGCTCGCACCACGCTTTATCGGCCCGTTCACGATCACACGACGCAAGGGCGAGGCGTACACACTTGACATGCCAAGTGCATTGAAAGTGCACCCGACTTTTTATGTCGGGCGCTTAAAGCGCTATGTTGCTGCTACGGTTCCGAAGGACGAGCTGCCTCGCCAGGCTCGAAGCGCGACCCGACGTGACGAGGACGCGGCTTCGTCAAAGCGCTTGGCGGCGTCTGACCCGCGCGGAACGCCCGATTGTCCGCGCGAAGAGCCTCGTTTGCCTGGACCACCTTCGCCAGCTGCGCTCGAAGCGCAGCAACCTCGGAGTCGAGTCGATCCGCCTCCGCAATCGCGTCATCGGCGCGGCTCAGAGCAACGTCGGCGTCGTGCGACACCATCTCCAGCCGATCAGGCACAGGCGCGACTGTCGTCTCGTCGCGCCACGTTCCGCCGCGATGGTCCGCCGCCGCTTGTTGACAGCGCGGGTCACCCGCGCTGGATCGTCGATCGTCTGCTTGAACACCGCGACCCCAGTCGTCGCGGTGCCAGTTACCGCGACCCCAGTCGTCGCGGTGCCAGTTACCGCGACCGTCATGGTGTTCCGGAAACGCGCGAATATCGCGTTCGCTGGATTGGCTTCGATCAGTTCAATGACTTGATGGAGCCTCACACCACGATATTTGAAGATGTCCGCGAACTGGTATAGGCGTACGAGGCCGCTGCTCGCGCCAAGGCGTAGGCCCGCACGTGCTCAGCGCGTGACAAGACGGAGACCTCGAGCGGGATCGGCCGCGAGAACGAAAACGAGAACGAGAACGAGAGCGAGAGCGCGCGCGGGCGAGCGACGTGATGGCGAGACGGCGCGGCGATACTTGGCGAGGAGAGCCTTTTCGTCTTCGTCAAGCGGATACTCGGCGAGCATCGCCTCCCACTGCGCGACCGTCGGCTTCTCGCGGTGGTTGCAGATGCGACAGTACGCGACGACGTGCACGAAGCAGCACGGCCGCTCTGCGTCCCACGACGCAGAGTACACACGCTCGGCGAGGTCGCCCAGATGGTAGCGCTCGTGCTGTCCCTCGCGGCGCTCGAGCTCGAGCGCCATGTTTGGCTCGAGGTTCCAGCGTGCAACGAAGCGCGTCCACGACTCGTCAAGCGCCTCCTTCGTCACGTTGCCGGTCGTCGTGATCGGCTTGCCGCGCGACTGGCGCCATCGACGCCACATGTCGGCGAGTGCCTCGTCGCCTGGCGAGTCCCGCACGCCGCTGCAGTCGTACAGCGACAGTCGGCGAAGCGCGTCGGCATATGTCGTCGTCGCTGCTATCACGCTCGCGCTCGGCATCGGCTGGTCGCAGGTCTTGCAGATAGCGCGGCTCTCAGTGCCGCGCTGCATGGTCTTCGTGTTCGTTGCTCTTCTCGCTCGCTGCGTCGCGCCTCGTGTGCGCGTCGTGTGCTTTGGTTTTGTGTGCATTTGCCTTCTTTCGCTTGCGTGTCAGCAAGCTTGTGTGGGGGATGGTGTAACGGGGCTACTGTGCTAAGTACGAAGGAGCACAGCAGACTCCCATTTAGTGGCCTAACCTGATTTCTGACGACCATGGTCGTCCCATCAGAGGGCTCACTAATTAGGTTAACTCCCTCACTTTCATCACTATGCATGATCTCAATACAAAAACCTCAGAGTTGAAAATACCGAGTTCAGCGCAGTTCCCCTGCGCTTCACCCATCGCTTCCTCGTAAGACCTCGTGCGAGCTACGTCACGGAGAACACTCCCGTGACAAAGGTGCCCTCCTCCAGGAAGTGGCGATGCTGCGACAACAGCTCGCTAGTGCAATGGAGAGTCGTCCAAGTCTCCAAAACACTTCCAGGACATCTCCAGGAGAACCGGCGCTACACACTTCGCCGGCTCCCCGACGCCTCAGTTCTCCGAGTCCTACAGCGACAGTACCAAGCCAGTCACGAGTAACGTCTCCTCTCCAGACGCATCCAGCTCCGGCCGCTGCTTCAACCCTACGCGAGTGGGTGACGCAGCTGGTCGACCGGTTCGGAAGCTCTGGAGCTACGCGTGTGTTCCCGCGCGACCAAGGTGTCCAAGTCTGCGGCAACGTCGACCAAGCACAAGCGTTTGTGCTCGCTGCGCGAGAGACGCTAAATGAGACTACGCGCGCAGACTCGTGGTTGCCCATGATGCAGCTCAAGCGCATCTTTCTGCCAAAGCCCATCTCCCTTGACCCGGCTCTGTTCCCGCTCGAGCCGATGGCACCTCACGAGCGATGCGCCTTTCTGCAAGGGGCATTCGAAGCCTACGGCTACTCGTTTGTCAACCTCGTCTCAATCTGGTACGAGAACCCGCGTCTTCAAGCGTACGACGGCGGTGAGCTGCTCCTGGAAGCGACGTACGCGATCGGCCTGCTCATCCAAGAGAACAACCTGTGGAAGGAGTCGCAGATGCGACCGCGAAGCGGCCAGCCAGTGACCAGCCACGACGTCGCGCTCGCTCTCCGTTGTCAAGCCTCCGCGCCCATCTCGTCGATTCCACAGTCCGACACCTGGGAGCACGTTCTCAGTGTTGATGGAGCGATCCTCAACAGCCCGGCATCGAGGCTCAGTCGCGAGTCAGCACCGATGGCAGCGACAGTCATGATAGCTCAAGGTAAATCTCCAGTTCCGGTTCCAGAAGACAATGGCGACGTCGAACTCGGAAGATCTCCAAGGCGATCGAGTCCAGAACAACGAGCAGCACCTGCAGTTTCCTCGGAATCTCCAGCGCGAGCATCGGCGTTCCCGACTCCAGAAGACTTCAGGAACTTCTCCAGAGCACGCAACAGCTACGCCCAAGGCCCGTTTGCACCTCCAATTTCCGGCGGGTACGCCCCACCACTTTCTGGAACGATCCCAGTCTCCCTGAGCCAGCTGCAGACGCAGCCAAGCATCCAGCGCGTGTTCATCCCGCAACACGCGCTGCAGCTGTTCGACGGTCTTGGTCCAGCCTCCGACAACCAGCGTTGGCTGAAACAGTACTTGTACATCGCCACGTACGGCGGATGGACGGACAGCGAAAAGTGCAGCCACCTGGAGATCTACTTTCGCGGTGCCGCTGAGTTATGGCTCCTCCAGCTTGGACGTAGAGTCCGTCGGTCCTGGAAAGAGCTTGAACGCGCCTTCACGGCCGAGTTCTGCTCTCCCCGAGGAATTGCTGCAGAATGTTACTACGCAATGAAGCAGTCCAGAAGCGAGTCCGCTCTGAACTACCTCTGGCGCCTGAATGTGACTGCTCGCCGTGCGAAGATCCAGTTCAACACGTACGAAACCCTGAAGGCCCACGTGACTCGGTTCATCCGCACGCTCCATGACGAGAGTGCTCGGCGCTGCCTGCTCGGCAGAACCTTCGAGACGATCACCGAACTCGAAGAGACTTTGAAGAACCTCCGCGACCAAGAGTACGCCTACCGACCGGAACCCGCCCCCGGCTCGAAGACTCGTGAAGAGTTCCTAGCACCCCAACCACGCACGACAAGAACCCCAGTCAGTGCTCGAACGTACTTCGCATCTGGAGATCCGGACGACCTGGAAGACCGAGTTGCGGAAGCGATCCGTGAGGATCGGCGTCGCGTGCGCTTTGACTTGCCCGCGACGCTCAGCAGCAACGACTCGGACTCCAGATCACTCCAGGATGCAGAAGAACATGATAGCGAGAACGACTTTGCAGAAGTGTACCGCGCTACAGGCGTTCCAGAGCGCAACGAAGGCCGACCGTCTCCAGGAAACTTCTAGAACACTTCCAGAACGCCTCCTTCGGAAGACCGAGCGGCTCAACGACCTCGATGCGCAACGTGCGGTCGCGGTCATGCGACCGACGACTGCTGGTCCCAGATCACGTGCCGCGACTGTGGGACACTCGGGCATCCGGCTGAAGTCTGCTGGAAGAAGTGCGAAGCATGCAAGAAGATCCACCCGCGCGGCCAGTGCGAGGTGAAGAAGGTGTTGGAAGATCTCCAGCAGTGGCGTCGCGAGAACAAGTCCGCGACCCTCCCCCAAGCGTCCAGAAGCACCTCGACGCTCTGCCGTTAAATTTCTAGGCTCGCTGGTTGCGGAACCTGTACGCGTCGAGCCGAAGACCGAAGTTTTACGTGCATTTGCATACGTCGGCCAAGCCGCTGCATTAAGAGTGAGCAATGAAGATTCGTGTGACCAAGCTTTGCAACCGCTCCAGTCCCAATCCACGACCATGTTCCTTCCCGCAGAGTCCTCGTGTCTACGAGACCTGCAGGAGCTGGAGCTCCGACCTGGAGAACGCCGTGGTTTGTGGACTGCACACGAGTCCCAGAACGACCAAGAAGCCATCGCAACCGTCCGAGGAGCCGTTTGCGATCACCGAGCAGTGATCCTCCTGGATTCCGGATCCACCACGAGTATCCTCAGCCTAGACCTTGCGCGTAGGTTGAAGCTGAAGATGTCTCGTGGGGAGGAGCTCCGAGTGAGCGGCATCGGCGGGGTCGTCACCAACGTCGAAGTACAAGCACGTGTCAAGATCACCCTCGGGATGAAGATCGTCTACCACATGGACTTGTGGGTGGGCAGCATCGGGAATGGCATCGACTGCCTTCTCGGGATGAACTTCATGGTTGCTGCCGGCGTACGCCTGAGCGCACATAATAGAGTCCTGCACCTTCCAGAAGAAGAGCCGATCCCGCTCGTTGGTGCTGAAGGTCGCTCGCCCGCCCTCGTGGTGCCTGTGCGAGTTCCAGACTTCTTCAGTTTGGATCCAGGCGACTCCAGAAACATCCGGGTTAACTGGGGGACACGAAACCCAGAAGAGCTCGTGATCTGGGCTTGCCGCGGTCCGGCTTGGGTGACAACCGTCGTCCACGATGACCAGAACGTTCCGGTTCGCGTACGAGTGACCAACGTGTCATCAGCAACCGCGTACCTGCACCCGCACACTTCGGTCGCGGTGCTGGCCGGACCTGAAGTCATTCCTCGCTACGGGACGTGCGCGCGAACCACTAGCGTCAGGTACCGCGAGTGGCAGCAGCTGGTGTACGAGAACACGCCCTCCCGAGTTTTCCGGAGACGTCAAGAACAAGCCGCGCGGGAGTACGAGCAGAGCCTGCCTCCCGCTGTTGAGAAGCCGGCATACGTCACGCCGACGCGCATCCTTCAGCGACCAGCGTCTCCAGAACACCTCCAGGAAACTTCCCGATCACCGACAGTCCCGACGGACCCGAAGTCACCCTGGAAGTACCAACGCGAGCGAGAACAACCCAGCGATCCGAGCGACGTGCTCGAGCCTCCTGTCAGCGAAGATGATAGCTCGTATACCGAGTTTGAGTCAGCGGCGAGCGACATCCGTCCAGACGACTTTGAGTTCCAGAGCCGCGAACATGCTGATGACCTTTCTGGCTCGCCGCCAGTAGAGCGTCTCGCATTGGCGTTCAAAGCCGTCGCATCAAGTCCAGACGTTCAACACGATCCTCCTGTGTTCATCCACGATGGGTCCGATCGAGTTTCGCTCCAGAAGCTCAAGGATCAGCTTGCAATGCTCCGGGAGTTGAAGGACCTCGAGCTCAAGGTGAACCTTGACGACGCAGTCGTCGGCGAAAAAGATGAGCCTTCCGAGCCCGAGAAGCAAACCGTCCGAGACTTCCTGAAGCGCCACGAGTCGATCTTCCTCGGTCATGGTAACGCGTTGCCGCCCCCCACCCGCGGGGTCGTCTGCGATCTCGACGTCGGCGATGCCAAGCCGATCACGCAGCGTTCCAGGAGAGTCCCAGGACACTTGTTGCCTCAGGTGTACGAGCTACTCAAGCGCCTCCTGGAAGTCGCCATCATCGAGTACTCCGAGTTCGAGTGGGCCTCGCTCATCGTGATCGTGATGAAGAAGGACGGGAAGACGATCCGGCTGTGTATCGACTACCGACAAGTCAACGAGCTGCTCCAATTCATGAGTTACCCCCTCCCGTTGATCGACGAGATGCTGGACAACTTTGAAGCGACGATGTGGTTCTTGGGCCTCGACATGGCCAGCGGCTTATGGGCGATCCCGATGACGACGCGAGCGCAAGCGATCTCCGCGTTCATCTGTCCCCTGGGTCACTTCCAGTGGGTCCGGATGCCATTTGGGCTGAAGAACGCGCCGTTGGTCTACCAGCGCGTGATCGACAACTGCCTGTGGGGTTTCAAGCGTCTCTCTCCTGCCGAGGAGGTTGAAGTGGAGCCAGAAGTCCTCCAATTCCTCGGGCTAAGCTCTCCGGACTCCAGATCAGCTTCGAAGTGTTCCAGAGAGTCTTCAGAAGCTCCAGGACACGAGAAGTCCTGGAAGTTTTCTGAAGATTGTCTGGAAGCCCAAGCCGGCTCCCGCGATGTTCTGAAGATGCCCCAACCGTCCGAGCGAAGATCCGGGTGTTCTCCCGAAGCCTCACAGCGTACCGCGACGCTCCGAGAGTCACCGAAGCCCAGCAACCGTGTTCAAAGCCGGACGAGTTGCAACCGCCGCCATGAACCCAGTCCTTCGCCGCAGCTCGTACATCGATGACATCGCCTACAGTGCCGGGATCTGGAGCGAGCTGTGCAACACGCTCGACCATCTCCTGTACAGGCTGCAGTACTGGAGAATCTCTGTGAGCCTCCCGAAGAGCGTCTTCGGCACGAAGACGATCGAGTACCACTCGCACCTGGTGACTCGAGAGGGCCTGGTCGCGAAGCCAAAACTCCTGAAGAATCTCAGCGACCTCCAGTTCCCGAGCAGCCTCAAAGGTGCGCAGTCGTTTCTGGGAAGCTTGAATTACTACAACAAGTTCATCGAGCACTTTTCAGCAACGGCATCGGTCTTGTACAAACTCTCCCACGACCAGATCAAGCAAGGTATCGACCTGGAAAAAGCCAAGAGCGCGTTTGAGATCCTGAAGTCCAAGATCACTCAGGCGCCGCTGCTACGACATCCTGTCCGTTCCAGACCGTTCGTGGCGATCATCTACGCTAATGCGTGGGCGATCAGCGCCGTGCTGGGTCAAGAGCACGATGGGTGCATCCATCCGGTCCAGTTCACGGGCGCACGCTGAATGAGAGCGAGCTCCGGTACCACGATGCCGAGAAAGAAGTGCTTGCGCTTCTACGTGTTATGCACTCGTTCTACACACTCGTCGCCAGCCAACCACTCCAGGTTTACACTCGGTACTCAACGCTCAAGTGGCTGATGAAGTCGAAGACTCTCCAAGAACGCTGCCTCCAGTGGGCGACAATGCTGTCTCCGTGGCAGTTCAAGGTCGTTCAAGTGGAGCGTGATGAAGACGGTTTGGCCGCCATCCTCGCAGCTAGCATCACGCCACGCGAGAAGGTTGACGAAGCGGTTGCCGAGTTGATCCCAAGAAAAGGACTGCGAGTCAAAGCACCCCCGATCAGCCTGGAGATGCTCTCGGCAGAACACACTGGGTACCTCCTCAGTTTCGACGGCGCCGCGAAGCTCAAGACTCGCGTTGGCAGCGCAGGTTACATACTCTGGAAGCTCCCAGAGTGGACGATCGTCGCAGCTCACGGGGCGCATCTCGAGAACGTCACCATGAACGAAGCCGAGTACGAAGGGCTGCTCCGAGGACTGTCGCTCGCGCTCGAGTACGGTGCAGACGAACTTGTCGTCGTTGGCGACTCGAGGATTGCGATCCAGCAGGCCCAAGGCTTGATCGGCTGCAACCAACCCCACCTCCAACTTCTACTCCAGAGGTTCGAGGATGTGTCGAAGAAGTTCAGGAGTCTCCAGCTTATCCATGTCAAGCGCGAGTTCAACTCAGCCGCAGACTACATGACTGGCAAGGTGTTAAATATGTCCAAATCGACTCAGCTGAAGGACCCGGAAGAGATCGAGCAAGTACGCAAGCTTAGTCGCATCCAGGAGAAGGTCATGGCGTCTCAGAATCTTCCGGAACGCACGCCAACACGTGTTGTCCTGGAGAATTCTGGAGATGTCCTGGAAGCAACAAGTCTGGCCTTGATCACCCGAGCCCGTGCGTATCAACGGAACCCTGAAGATACTGGAGTGTCCCCAAGTACCGCCGACACTTGCGTGCTTGAGGTGACTCAGGAACGCTGGAGGCGCAACCGTGCGAACCAGGACGCCGACTCCGAGCTGAAGAAGATCAAGGCGTTCCTGAGACAAGACCTCCAACAGTTGTCCGTGACCGAAGCCCGGAACGTAGCGAAGATCGCCGACCAGTACGCGCTCGACGAAGACAACACGCTGCTTTACGTGCCTCCAAGATCCAAGAACCGTCCCAGAAACGCTCCAGAACACCCGTGTTTCATCGTCCCCAGGAACCTCCGCGCTGAGATCCTGATGTACTGTCACCACGACATGCAAGCAGGCCACCAAGGAGTTCTCAGGACATACGAGCGAGTCCGTCAGCTCTACCACTGGCCGGGTGTCAGCGCAGATGTGGAACGGTGTGTCCGTGAGTACACCGACTGCGTGACGAGCAAAGGCAATCCCAGGAACTCCGGTCCGTCTCCAGTCAACATCTTGCCCGCGTACCCGTTCCAGATCGTGTCGATGGACTTCGTGATGCCACTTCCTGAAACAGCTCGCGACAACAAGGCGCTCCTGCTGTTCCAGGACATGTTCTCGGGCTTTTGCATGTGCAAGGCGATGAAGACGACGACGGCTCAAGAAGTCGCAGAAGCGTACGAAGAAGTCGTGTTCCGGCGATTTGGAGCGAGCTCTCTCGTGTGACACGACCGTGACCCGCGCTTCATGAGCGAGGTGTCCACACTGTTCCGCGAGATGATCGGCACGAGACAGCGCACTACGCTCGCATACCGTCCGCAGGCGAACGGTGAACAAGAGCAATCGGTCCAGACGGTCATCAAGACTGTACGCGCGTACACGGAAGACCCGGCTCAGGGCGACTGGGACGTGCTGGTGGACCGCTTGATGTTCGCTGTAAACACGTCGTTCGACACGACTCGCAAGGAGACGCCGTTCTTCCTGGTTCGCGGCTGAGACGAAAGGTCCACCATGAGTGCTATGCTGAGCCGAACTCCAGGTTCTGGAGAGTTCCTGAAGGCGTACAAATGGCGTCTGTAAGTACAACGGCAGCACGAGTTTGCGCTTGCTTGGGCACGCAACCTCCAGAACGCAGCGAAGGACAAGCGCGCCGATGCACACAGCGCCAAGTGGGCTGCGCTCGCAGCCAAGCTGAAAGAGGGCTTTGAAGTCGGCGACGCAGTGTGGCTGTACCTCGCCCGTGTGCGTCCAGGATTGACCAAGAAGCTCGCGCATTTGTGGCATGGGCCGTTTTGCATTCTGGAGAAGACTGAAGATTTCCGGTACAAGCTGAAGGTTGAAGACACCGACTACCGCGTGTACCCTTGGGTGCACATTAGCCGGCTCAAGCCAAAGCTCTTGAGCCCAGACCGTCCGACAGACGAGCTCAAACACGTCGCAGAAGATGATGAGTTCGACGCTGCTCTACTGCCTGAAGATAGCTGGGAAGCGGACGCGGAAAACGGAGTGTTCGAAGTCGAAGCCATCCTGGATGTCCGCTGGGCTAAGGCTACAAGGACCAGTGGACGACGCAAGCAGTACCTCGTCAAGTGGTCCAGTCACGATGACCCGACTTGGGAAAGAGTGGACCAGCTCAACTGCGGCAGGCTCCTCTTCAACTTCGACCAGAGCGCTAGCGCGTGCCAGGTTCCGATCGATGCAGTCTGGAGACGACCAAGCCTCCAGCGACCTCGCGTAGCTCCAGCACGCTCCAGGTCGTATCTACTGGTTCCAGGATACAAGGCGTGTAACGGGGTTGCTGTGCTAAGTACGAAGTAGCACAGCAGACACCCAATTAGTGGCTCGACCTGATTTATGGACGACCCTGGCCGTCCCATCAGGCAGCTCACTATTTAGGTTATCTCCCTCACTTTCATCACTATACATGATCCTAATACAAAAACCTCAGAGTTGAAAATACCGAGTTCAGCGCAGTTCCTCTGCGCTTCACCCCATCGCTTCCTCGTAAGACCTCGTGCGAGCTACGTCACGGAGAACACTCCCGTGACAAGGCGAGAACTCCAGGGCATTTTTCCAGCTAGCTCCTGGAAAGGTTCTGGAAGTTTTCCGGGAGTGTCTGGAGGCCTGCTCATGAAACGCGCGCGTCCTGGAGTGACCCCAAGCCTCTGTCATCGACCCCAAGGTGCACGAAGATTCCAAGGTGCGTTAAGACTCAAGGAGCTCGAAGATCGAAGGGTGCAAGAAGACCCGAAGCACCAAGGAGCATGAAGAACTCGCGACAACTACATACACTGCATGTTCCCAAGGCAGCGTGACAAGCCCAAGACCAACACGCCAAGAAGAAAGAAGCAACATCAATAAGTCCAGAACGCAGAGGTTGTATTGGCGCTTACGCGACAGTCAACTGACACAAGACAAGACAAGAGAAGAACACGCAGCAAAGACGACAACTACCTCGAAGCTCACGGGGCGCGCTCGAAGTAGTTGCACGATCAGAGCACGGAAGACCACTTGCGGCACTACAGCACGCCGCGGAACACTCCAGAGAGACGCAGAACGGTTTGCCGGACACCGCACGAAGCGTCACTCGTCGACGATGATCTCGTCGGCGTCGACCTCTTCGGCACGTGGGAACAAGTCCGAGATCCGGTTGCCCTGCGGCTCCTCGATCACGTCGTCCTCCGACAAAAAGACGATGCCTTCAGGAAGGGCCTGTTCGAGCAGAACGAAGCGCCCGCTGCACCAACCGACTCGGCTTGGTTCAGCGTCATCCAGATCACGAAGTTGCTGCCTGTACAACGGCGGCGCAGGCTGGACTACTCAGTAAACGAGCTTCGCCGGGCGGCCCCAAAGCCTAGGCTCGAACCAGATGTACTCCGCCATCACAGGACCCTTCGCGAACAGCACATCCACCTGTTTCTGCAGCCGCATGAAGCTCGTCCGCATCGCTGCCGCGCGCTTCGTCCGCTCGTTGTACTCGCCGTACGGAGTCGCCCGGGCAGGGTAAGTGCACTCGACATCGGCGGCACGCACAGCTTCGCTGTTGTTGTCCAAGTGCTGTGGCAGCACTACCCAGTGCAGATGTTCCCAGATCGCGCGTCAGTGCTCATGCATGTGCGCGACGACCGCGTCGGCGAACTTCGAGGAGCCTTTCGGGAGCTGAGAGCGCTTGAACAAGCGCAAGAGCGTCTGGCGTTCTCCGAACATCCGGTCCCACGGGCGCGTTGCCAAGATCTATTCGTACGCGTCGCGGTCGAGCTGTGCAGCAGCAACTCCAGCGTATGCAGGACTCACGGTGTCTGCCGGGAAGCTCGGCGTCTGCTTCAAACTGCTGCTGATCGGGATCCGAGCCGGAGGTGCCGCGTCGTGAACTTGCTCAGCGTCGCTCGAGCTTTCCTCGAATTCCTCAGACGCGTAGTCATAGTCGTCGTCGTAGACCTCTCCAGATTCGCCTGGATCGCCGTACTCGATGTCTTTGCACTCGTCGTCGCCGTCGACGATGATCGGCCGAGAAGTGCGCGCGTTTCACAGCTGGAGTGCCGTCTGCAGACGGAGGTCGCTTCCCGTGCGAACGCGCGCTTTAAGAAGGCGAGGAAGTCGCAGTAGACGCGTCATCCGTCGTCGCTGGCGCCTTGTGAGTCGCGGTCGGCGTAGACGAAGACTTTGGAGTCAAAGAACGCATCGGTTTGTGCGCTGGAGGCGCCGTCGTCACCGTAGACTTGGACACGGGCGTCGCGGGCACAGCAGGAGCTCCAGAACCCTTCGGACTCGCAGTCTTCGGTGTCACAGGCGTTCCAGAAATCTTCGAGGTCGAAGATCCGTGCACATGTGTCGCCCCTGGAGATGGCACGGTCTTTGTGGATCCTGGAGTCGCCTGTGACTTAGTGACGGACGCAGCACTCGTGGTCGTTCCAGAACTTGCTCCCGGCGCGTGCGTCGCTGACGCAGGGCTGTTTGCTGACGCCGGACCTGTGTCACCATCGCCAGGAGGTGCCGTAGCGTGCGGCAGCACCGCGAGAGCCGGTGGGAGCGGCCGAACCACGATCATGTGACGGTCTCGAGGCGCCTGCTGCGAGGCGAACGACTGTGCGAAGTCGCGCAGTGCATTCTGCGGGTCGCTAACGAGCGCGTGACGCGAGACGAACTCCAGGAACGCTGCAGGAGCCGACGACGTCTCTTTCTTTGACACGCGCAGATCGCCCTCGAGCTTCGTCACACACTCAGACATATCACACACGCTCTTCAAAGCCGCCGTCAGCTCTGCATCGCGCGCCGCAAGCTTGCCTTCGAGCTGCTGCTTGTCGTACTTCAAGACACTGCGATCGTACGCCCCCAGCAGGATGCCGTGGTCGCGCAAGTACTCCAGCAACGGCGAGAAGAGATCCAGCGTGTAATCGATGCGCTCGCACAGCTGGTCGACGCCGTAGCGACGCGCGAGCCTCGAGCCGACCGCCAGCAGTTCCAGAAGACCTTCAGGTGACTTCGGCAGCGACGACGATGGCTGCGACTGGCGTGCGTCGATGAACGCGCGATCTGCGTCGTGCACACCGCGCGCTGCGCATTCCAAGACCGCCGAGGCCGTCGGGCGAGGGCGAGAAGACTGCTGCACGCCTTGCGCGGGTGTTTGCGTAGCGCTGGCGCCGCCACCTGTCGCGCCTTGCGTCGCGCCGGCCGAGCTCGGGCGCGGCGTCGACGACATCGCCGTGATCGGGTTCAAGACGAGAGTGAGCGGAAAGCCGAAGTGCGGCCGCCCGCAGCGAGAAGTGACATCCGTCGACAACGGCAACGAGCTGTCAGCACGAAACGAGGCGACGCAGCCGTGGTCTTCGCACCTCAACCCGTGCCGACACGGGCGGTTGTGATATAGTGCTCCAGCTCTGCGAGCCAACGGTCGCAAGTGGCTGCCTTGGTCTCAGAGCGCCTCAAGCCGCTCCAGTCTGCTCCAGTTTACTCCAGTATACTCCAGATTGTTCCAGATTACGTACCGCGCTCGCCACCAGCGCTCCAGCTACAGCCACCGACTACGCGCTCTCTCCCGCGTCCAGTTGCCGGATCGAGACCTCGGCTCGCGCCAGCAACAGCGTGGTTTCCCGATCACAGGCAGCGACACGCCAGATATCCAGCGTGGCGCCACGACTATGCGACAGCATCAAGTCCTGGAGATCGCCTGGAAGATGTCTGGAAGGAGTCTGAAGGATCAGCACCGACCAGAAACCAGAGAGTGGTACCATGTATCCACAATCCTACGGCCGGCAGCGCGCGATCCTCGACCGAGCAAGCACACGCGCGGCACCCACGCACTGGCTCGACACTCCAGCGCCATACGAACGACAAGTCGAGCGACTCTGACAGCGATCCTGGAAGGTGGCCTGGAAGATGTCTGGAAGATCGACCAAGTCTCCAAGCCCAAAGACGCGACACCAAAGAGCCAGCAACAGCTGAACGCAAGAACCCGCAAGCGACCGAGACGCAACCAAGCACGCACGCTTGCAGCGCACTAGCACTTGTGCTGTTAGAGCCTGATAGTGAGCAAACCAGTTCTAGTCTTAGGCAATGTGCGCACACATAATAGCTAATAAACTTCCCAATTTGCCAGCTTCAGCACAAGTCGTTCTGGTCCTCGCTTCCTTCCCAAGTCTCCTCACAACAGCAAGAGTGCTGTCACAACAGCACGCGGTCGGTCTCGTGAACACGTACATTTGGCGTGACGTTTGGCTCTTTGGGAGGCTTCAACCCCCTCTCGTCTCCATTTGCCTGCTGTATACTTGGCGCTTGTGTGTGTGAGTTAAGGCCTTGCATCAGCTTGCATTCCATTTTCCTTTGTGTGCCTGTGTACTCCAAGATCAGAAGGCTCGGGTGAGCTGAAAAGCGCTCAGTGCTGGATCGAGGAGGAGAGTGCCGCCAAAACTCCAGAAACATCAAGCCTCGGAGTGATCGCCGGCCGTTGCTGTCTTTGCGAAAGCGACCTGCAAAAGAGCTGCCGAGAGAAGGTCCGAGGTCATCCGAGAACGCCAGCTGTCTTTGAGAACGTGTCCCGAGAGAAGCCCCGAGCCGAGCCGGAGAGATCCACGACTGCTAGCTGTCTTTGCGAACGCAGTTCGTCGGGGAACTCTCCAGAACATCTCCAGAGTCGCTGCGCCCGCTGCTGAGTTGCGAGTGCGTGCCCGGTCGATTCTCCAGGAAGACTCGAGCGCCTCCGTCCGGCTTGCCGTTGGGACCCGGACCGAGCGTCGAATGAAGAGCTACAACCGGCTGCGTGAGGTTGAGAAGATCCCTCCCAGTCTCGCGTCCAAAGAGCGCGAGCTCCTAGTTGACAACCCAGTCCCGTCCGTTCCGGCGGTTGACTCCCCAGTCTCGGGCCCGAAGTTCCGATTGACTCCCAGTCCCTCGAGGTTCTCCAGAACTTCTCCAGGTTCCCTCCTGAACCCCAGAAGTTCTCCAGAACAACTCCAGAAGCACCCAGCTTCTCGAGGTTGACCCTGTTCCTGCGAGCGCGTACGGTGACGCTCCAGTTGAACCCTGCACGTTCATCACCAAGGCGCTCGAAGACCTCTCCAGATCTTTGAGCAGCACGTCCCCGAGAGCGCGAACGGTGACGCTCCGGCTGGACGCATCTTTATCGATCACCAGCGTCTCGAGAAGCCCTCCAGCTCCTCGAGACTCAGCTACCCAGAGCGCGAACGGCGACGCTCCGGGCGAACCCAGTGACGTGTCGCCAAGCAAGGTCTCCAGTCCAGACCAAGGCAAAAACAGGACTACCCAGGGCACGTTCCCGGAGGCTCGAACGATCGAGGCACCCTTGCTGTCAGGCTTGAGATTTGCTTAGATTCAAAGAACCAAAGGGATACACAACGTGAGGTACTGACCACAACCCTGGGAAGCGTGCTACCCCTTCGCGCAACCCAGACCACCCATCTTCGGCTCAAGGTCGCTCAAGGACGCTCAAGAACATTTCAGGTCGTTCAAGGTCGTTCCAGAACACTCGAGGTCGTTCAAGGACGCTCAAGCGCACTCAAGGTCGTTCAAGGTCGTTCCAGAACACTCGAGGTCGTTCAAGGACGCTCAAGCGCACTCAAGGTCGTTCAAGGTCGTTCCAGATCGGCTCCAGAAGCTCTCTAGAGTTCCCGAAGACCCCAGATCTTCCCCAGCACCGCGCACCAAGCCTCGGGCTTCTCAAGATATCCAAGGCACTTCATCACAGGGGGCTCAGTAATGGTGTGGGCAGCGTTCTGCTCAACCGACAATAGCGAGATCATGTTCCTCCACGGGCGGCAGCGATCTAGCGACTACATTTGGACTCTTAGCGAGGGGCTCCTTCCGTTCGCGCACCAGCTGTTCGGGACCGAGTTCTGCTTTCAGCAGGACAACGCGCCGATGCACACGTCGCGCGAGGCGCGTGACTTGTGATGAAGTGCCTTGGATATCTTGAGAAGCCCGAGGCTTGGTGCGCGGTGCTGGGGAAGATCTGGGGTCTTCGGGAACTCTAGAGAGCTTCTGGAGCCGATCTGGAACGACCTTGAACGACCTTGAGTGCGCTTGAGCGTCCTTGAACGACCTCGAGTGTTCTGGAACGACCTTGAACGACCTTGAGTGCGCTTGAGCGTCCTTGAACGACCTCGAGTGTTCTGGAACGACCTTGAACGACCTGAAATGTTCTTGAGCGTCCTTGAGCGACCTTGAGCCGAAGATGGGTGGTCTGGGTTGCGCGAAGGGGTAGCACGCTTCCCAGGGTTGTGGTCAGTACCTCACGTTGTGTATCCCTTTGGTTCTTTGAATCTAAGCAAATCTCAAGCCTGACAGCAAGGGTGCCTCGATCGTTCGAGCCTCCGGGAACGTGCCCTGGGTAGTCCTGTTTTTGCCTTGGTCTGGACTGGAGACCTTGCTTGGCGACACGTCACTGGGTTCGCCCGGAGCGTCGCCGTTCGCGCTCTGGGTAGCTGAGTCTCGAGGAGCTGGAGGGCTTCTCGAGACGCTGGTGATCGATAAAGATGCGTCCAGCCGGAGCGTCACCGTTCGCGCTCTCGGGGACGTGCTGCTCAAAGATCTGGAGAGGTCTTCGAGCGCCTTGGTGATGAACGTGCAGGGTTCAACTGGAGCGTCACCGTACGCGCTCGCAGGAACAGGGTCAACCTCGAGAAGCTGGGTGCTTCTGGAGTTGTTCTGGAGAACTTCTGGGGTTCAGGAGGGAACCTGGAGAAGTTCTGGAGAACCTCGAGGGACTGGGAGTCAATCGGAACTTCGGGCCCGAGACTGGGGAGTCAACCGCCGGAACGGACGGGACTGGGTTGTCAACTAGGAGCTCGCGCTCTTTGGACGCGAGACTGGGAGGGATCTTCTCAACCTCACGCAGCCGGTTGTAGCTCTTCATTCGACGCTCGGTCCGGGTCCCAACGGCAAGCCGGACGGAGGCGCTCGAGTCTTCCTGGAGAATCGACCGGGCACGCACTCGCAACTCAGCAGCGGGCGCAGCGACTCTGGAGATGTTCTGGAGAGTTCCCCGACGAACTGCGTTCGCAAAGACAGCTAGCAGTCGTGGATCTCTCCGGCTCGGCTCGGGGCTTCTCTCGGGACACGTTCTCAAAGACAGCTGGCGTTCTCGGATGACCTCGGACCTTCTCTCGGCAGCTCTTTTGCAGGTCGCTTTCGCAAAGACAGCAACGGCCGGCGATCACTCCGAGGCTTGATGTTTCTGGAGTTTTGGCGGCACTCTCCTCCTCGATCCAGCACTGAGCGCTTTTCAGCTCACCCGAGCCTTCTGATCTTGGAGTACACAGGCACACAAAGGAAAATGGAATGCAAGCTGATGCAAGGCCTTAACTCACACACACAAGCGCCAAGTATACAGCAGGCAAATGGAGACGAGAGGGGGTTGAAGCCTCCCAAAGAGCCAAACGTCACGCCAAATGTACGTGTTCACGAGACCGACCGCGTGCTGTTGTGACAGCACTCTTGCTGTTGTGAGGAGACTTGGGAAGGAAGCGAGGACCAGAACGACTTGTGCTGAAGCTGGCAAATTGGGAAGTTTATTAGCTATTATGTGTGCGCACATTGCCTAAGACTAGAACTGGTTTGCTCACTATCAGGCTCTAACAGCACAAGTGCTAGTGCGCTGCAAGCGTGCGTGCTTGGTTGCGTCTCGGTCGCTTGCGGGTTCTTGCGTTCAGCTGTTGCTGGCTCTTTGGTGTCGCGTCTTTGGGCTTGGAGACTTGGTCGATCTTCCAGACATCTTCCAGGCCACCTTCCAGGATCGCTGTCAGAGTCGCTCGACTTGTCGTTCGTATGGCGCTGGAGTGTCGAGCCAGTGCGTGGGTGCCGCGCGTGTGCTTGCTCGGTCGAGGATCGCGCGCTGCCGGCCGTAGGATTGTGGATACATGGTACCACTCTCTGGTTTCTGGTCGGTGCTGATCCTTCAGACTCCTTCCAGACATCTTCCAGGCGATCTCCAGGACTTGATGCTGTCGCATAGTCGTGGCGCCACGCTGGATATCTGGCGTGTCGCTGCCTGTGATCGGGAAACCACGCTGTTGCTGGCGCGAGCCGAGGTCTCGATCCGGCAACTGGACGCGGGAGAGAGCGCGTAGTCGGTGGCTGTAGCTGGAGCGCTGGTGGCGAGCGCGGTACGTAATCTGGAACAATCTGGAGTAAACTGGAGTAAACTGGAGCAGACTGGAGCGGCTTGAGGCGCTCTGAGACCAAGGCAGCCACTTGCGACCGTTGGCTCGCAGAGCTGGAGCACTATATCACAGACTTCTTCGACGAGGTGGGGCTCGCCGCGATCGACTGGCCCGCTCGGTCTCCCGACCTCAACCTCGTGGAGAACCTCTGGGCTATTCTCGCCCGACGTGTGTACGACGACGGCATGCGCCAGTTCGACAGTGTGAGTGGGTTTTGTGCAGCGATCGTCGATAGTTGGGCAAGCATCGAGCTCGAAACTTTGGAGCGCCTCTTCGCGACAATGCTGTCGCGCTGCATCGACGTGATTGAGCGCCATGGTGAAAAAATCAAGTATTGACGTGCTTCGTGCACAATTGACTTGTTTTTGTATGCCGTCTTGTGTTCTTATTTATTGTCCAGCGTGTCGATCAATCTTCTGTATGGTGCCTCGGTGACACGCGTCAGTCACTCATTCGCCGTCACTCTCCTCGTGCTCCAAAAAGAGCGCTCTATCACATACTTAAACAGCAACACGTAACTCGCAGTAGTTTCGGAGATATGACACGAAACGTGTTTGTTCTTATCATTTTGACCAGCACTTTATATTGCTTGTGTGGAGCACCTCAATGATGGCTCATTCAGTGTCGAGTGAGTGTGCTTTGCTTTACTTTGTCTCGGCTTGTTTCTCCTCAGTGCTCGCTTATTGCTTGTGCATGCACATGCACATGACTGAGCTTATGCGCGAGCTCGTAGTTCATGCTGAACGCCCTTGGGTGTTGAAAGAACTCGTCCATTGCGCGTTCGTGGTCGGTCATTTGCTTGTTTTTTTGCTTCTGCAACTCAAATCACAGACTCAGACTCGGAGAGAAGGATCAAATCTGAGTCAACATTTACACAAAACGCAGCCAAGCTACTGCCAGTCTTTTGTCACAGGACACATCTCGTCCAATGCTCAAGTAGAAGAATCTAAACTCGACTTTGGCAATACAGTTTTCAAGTCAAAAGCGGCTACTGGCAGTCTTTTGTCACAGGACACACACCACAAACATGTCCTCGACATCGAGCGCAAGCATGAACAACCACCTCGAGCTCGAGCGTGATTGCCTCCTCCTGTCCTTGCTCCTTGCAGTCGATCGATCCATTGCCCACTGCTTTGGTGGCGTCGCCATTGACATTGACATCGCCATCGCCATCGAGACACACACACAGACAAGCACTTGGGTTACTTTGCGCAGCTGGCTCAGAACATCTGACCGGATCGGCAGGCCACTCCGTCCAGTCCTTGCCGGTTCTCCTTGCCGGTTCTCCTTGCCGGTTCTCCTTGTTGCCAACATGCCGAGATCGCTTCATGTTGTGTGTCGAGATCGAGATCGATTGATCGAGAACAGCGGCCACCAATGCTGCCTCGCGATCGCCTCATCCTGCTGGTTGAACTGCAACGAGGCGTCCTGCATGCCATCGCTCGAGTCTGTTGAGATCGCTGGATCGAGCTTGGTTCACACCACAAAGCAAACAAGTCGCTAGCTGCTGGTTGCGATCGTCTGGCGCGCTCAACAGACACTCAAAGCATGTGCTCCAGTCAAGTCAAGGCGACACGTGTCGCCGCTTCGAACAAGCAAAGGCGAAGCGTCACGAGCGCGCCATCGACGACGACGCACTGCTCGACAGCCCACCGACGACGACGCAATGCCCAAGAGAGAGCGAGTGCATGTCGGACCGTGTCTTACTGCCTTCATCAATTGCGCTTTTGATTCAATGCACGCCTCGATTCGGTCTGCGCGCGAGCGTGCAGAGTCCATTGCGCTTGAGCGCTCAAGCGCTTGAGAAGGGGGGCATGCCGAGCAGCAAAGGTATACCAGCAGCACGCAGGCGTCTCAAACCTTCGTCTGCGTTGCTTGATCGCTTGATCGAGTGTGTCGCTGTCTGCTTCGCCGCGATTGCCGCGCTCGCGAGCAGAGCTCTTGGAACACCTCGTCGTCGACTTCGTCGTCGCGTGCTCGAGATCTTTTTGTCGCATTGTGTCGCAACGAGCAGATGAAGCCCGCGGCAGACGACTCACTTCGAGTCGTTCATTCACTTGCGAGCTCACACACACACACACCGAAGCGAGGTTCCCGCAGATCTCGCGAGTCATGAGAGTCGAGGGTCGAGCGCGATCGTGGTGAACAGCGAGCGCTTTGCAACAGGCATCTACCGCAACAGTGCCAACGCGACCGAGAAGCTGCGATCCATAGCGACTCTGGTGCTAGTCGACGATGTTGTCCTGCCAGAATGCTCGCGCATGAGCTGCAGCAGTGAACTCTCGATCACTTGATGCCAACTGCGAGATCGCAACGTGCTTGTCAGACGTGAACCAAGTGTGCGTTGTCGCTCGCCAGAGCCCGCATTCCAAGCACCAACGAGGCAGCATGGACTCGATGACCATGGTCCAGCTCACGACTCGATGACCATGGTCCCAGCTCACGACTCGCCCGAGCTCAGTTGCTCACTTGATCGCAATGCAACTCCATCGAGCTGCTTCGGTCGTGACTCATGGGTCCTGCGCAAGCACAAGACGAATGCGCTCGCCACACACAGTCAATGCGAGTCACAGACAGAGCAAAGACGAATGCGAGCAGCACGCATCGCACATCGAGCGACACCAATAGACCATGATGACAGCAACATTGAGCATTCGAGGTGTGCGCAGCAACATACAGGCACTCAGACAGGAAGCCCAATGTAAGGTCTTGGTGTTCCTAACGAAGATGGCAGATCGCCAGCGTTGTCTTGAGAGGACGAGCGTGAGAGCACGATCCGCTCGTTTACGAGACACCATGGCGGGCGTCATAGCAGCGGCAATCACAGCGGCAGAGATAGCAGCAGCAGTAGCAAGTGCGAGCGAGCTACCAACTGCATAATAGCAACACGGCCGTACGAAGCCGTGGTGTTGGAGTCGATTGTGCGCCATGCAAGAGTGTGGACGCCGCGTTGCATCTTGATCATCAATAGATGAATGAATGGATCTGCTGTCGTTGTCGCTCTGAGTGTCTTGAGGATCGAGTTTGAAGCGAGCTCGCGGTGGTGCTATAGCTCGAGAGTGTTGGAGTCACGGAGACCAGAAGCTCGCACAAGAGGACGCTTTCGCACAGTCGAGGTCGGCGACCAGCTGCAAGTGTGGCTGCTTGCTTTACTTGCGCGGTCGAGGATTCCGAGCTGCGTCTCGATCGGCTCTAGTGCCGTGAAGTGTGAGCACGCCAAGTGGAGCTCAAGTAGCGCCTGAGAGCTCAACACCAGTGCCAAAGCAACAAATTCATTTGTAACTGTAACCTAAACTATTGCCGCTATTAGGTCTGTTTGCAGCAATGGTTTTGACGCTTTTCCAACTCATTTGGTCCGTTGGGTTCACTCAGCCCACAAGCACATCCGAGAAGGAGCGTGAAAGCGAGGCAAGAGCTAACGCGCAAGCAGAGCACGCGCACGAGACGAGCAAAGTACGCTCACGACCAGCAGTCTCCACTGATCGACGCGCCTGCGGTCTCACGTGAGCGTTCGCGTTGCACGAGTGCATCAGGTACAAACACACCATCGAGCAAGCACATTGAGCGAGACGTAGGCACTGAACCATACTCTTGTTGTTGTGCTGCTTATGCTTCTCGACTCGCGGCTCCTGCTTCGTTGTTGCACAGCGCAAGAGCAAGTGTTGCCTCGCACGGATGGGGAACAAGCTCAGCAGATCAGGTGCGGCTTCGTGAACTACAGTTCGCATTGACAGCTAGCTACCAGAGCTCTCACGCATGCTGTTCATGTACGTCCGATGTAGAGCGAAAGCTGCTGAGAGCACACGAAGACATTCCGCGGTACACGCTACAGAAAGTGGTGCACGACGGCAACGTGGCCGACGTCGAGCTCTTGATCGAGCACGGCGCACCCATCGTCGAAGCTCTCAGCTTGGCAGCAGAGTATGATCAGCTCGACGTCATCAACGCGCTGGTTCGTCGCAACGCAGACCCGAGCTCTGTGAAGTGGCGCAACCACAGGACAGCGTTGCATCGTGCAGCAACCTCGGGTCATGCCGACGTCGTGACGGAGCTGATCCGACTTGGAGCAGACGTGAACAGCGTGGACGAGTACGGCCAGACGGCATTGTATCGCGCAGCTGAGTCCGGTCACGCCGATGTCATGACTGCGCTGATTCGACATGGAGCAGATATGAACGCCACGGACGCAAACGGCATGACAGCGTTGCATTATGCACTAGCCTTGGATCGTATCGAGATCGCCAACGAGCTGATCCGGCTGGGAGCAGACCCAAACGCCAGGGGCAAGCACGGATCGACAGTTCTCGTATACGCAGCAGCCTTAGGGCATGTCCAGGTCGTCGACGAGCTGATTCGATCGGGAGCAGACGTGAACGTGCAAGACAACAACGGCAGGACAGCGTTGGAGTGGGCTGCCGAGTCAGGGCACGTCGGCATCGCAGCGCAGCTACTTCAGCGTGGAGCAGGCGTGTACACCAAGGACATGGAGGACTGGCCAGCATTAGCTCGAGCTGCGTCGTTGAGGTATGTCGGCGTTGCAGCGGAGCTGATTCGACTTGGCGCAGACGTGAACGTCACGGACAGCGACGGATGGTCAGCGCTAGCACGAGCTGCGTCGCTGGGCCACGCTGGTGTCGTGAACGAGCTTATTCATCTTGGAGCAGACGTGCGCATCAAGGACAGCAACGGGAAGACGGCATGGGCTCGTGCCGCAGAAGTCGGCCATGTGAACATTGCGGTTGAGCTGATCCAGCTGGAAGCAGACGTGAGCACCGAGGACGATCGCCGAGAGATGCCACTGTATCTCGCGCTCGAGTCGAGCTATGTACAGGTCGCAGCAAAGCTGATTCGCCTCCGAGCAGACGTGGACGCCGACGACGATTGCCGAGAGAGAGCGCTGAGCCACGCAGCAGCTTTGGGTCGGGTCGATGTCGTAACAGAACTCCTTCGACTCGGAGCAGATGTGAACGCCACGGACAAGAACCACAGGACAGTGTTGCATCGTGCAGCAGTGCGGGGTCATGTTTTTGTCGTGACGGAGCTGGTTCGACATCGAGCTGACGCAAACGCCAGGGACAAGCACGGATTGACGGCGTTGCATCTTGCAGCAGCCTCGGGCCAAGTCAAGATCGTGAGTGAGTTGATCCGGCTGGGAGCAGACGTGCGCGCGCGGGACAACAGCGGCAGGACAGCGCTGTCTCGTGCAGTGTTCCCGAAAGATGTCGCCGCTGCAGTCGAGCTGATGCGGCTTGGAGCAGACGCGAATGCTAAAGACAAGGACGGCCAGACAGCACTGCATCACGCCGCTCGATCGAATCGCGTCGCCGTTGTAGCCGAGCTGATTCGGTACGGAGCTGACGTGGACGCCACGGACAAGGACGGCCAGACAGCACTACATCACGCCGCTCGAATGGGTCGCGTCGCCTTTATAGCTGAGCTGCTTCAGCACGGAGCCGACGTGAACGCCAGGGACAAGCTCGGCCATACACCGCTGCATCACGCCGCAGCCTCAAACCATGCCAAAGTCGCAGTGAACGTGATTCGGCTTGGAGCCGACGCGAGCGCGAAGGACAAGCTCGGCCGGACAGCGCTGTCTTTGGCGGTCGAGAACACGCACATTGAAGCCATCACTGCCTTGCTTCGGCTCAGCGTGTTTGACGAAACCAGCCGCCCCACGTACGACGGCGTCGCGCTCTGTGTTGCTGCAGCGATAGGCGACCTCGGCGTTCTTCAAAAGATAGCCGCCAAGGACGTGAACATCGAGCTCGCGGCAAATGACGGACGAACCGCGCTGTTCTTCGCTGCCGAGTACGGGCGTCTCGATGTGGTGGAGCACTTGATCGAGTGCGGCGCGAATGTCGCTGCCAAGGCACGTGCTGATCCAGAGAGACCTCGCGAGTGCGAGACGCCGCTCACACTTGCAGGTCGTGCTTGGCACATGAAAGTGTGGCAAGCGCTCGTTGACGCCGGCGCACCAGTGAACGTCCGGAGCAACGTCGATGGCGAGACGCCACTGATCTCCGTCGCTCGATCCGACTACTTCCCAGCCGTGCAGCAACTGATCGCTCGAGCCAGTCGTGGTAGCTCACTTCGTGTCGAAGACGCTCAAGACGACGAGTACCCGCTGCTTCCTGGATCGTTGGCGACCATGAAGACGATGTGTGCGACTGTCGCGTTCGAGTTTGAGGGCGTGTGCTCGCGCATGCTCACGCGGCTGCAAGACGTCTGCACTCAGCTCCAGCAGCGTCAGCGAGATGCTCTGGCAGCAACAACGGCAGCGCCTCCAACAGTACCAGTTGTGACGCAAGACGCGCTCGTGACGTTTGCCAGTATCCTGTTCCGCGCCTGCCGTCTGCTGTTTGACATCGAGAAGAAAGCGACGGCACTCGCGCGCTTCGTGGCAAGTCGAGCGATCCTGCAGCGCGTCCACGACATCTACGACGAGCTGAGTCACTTTGGCGTCATGCACCAGCTTGTCCAGGACACATTGATCATGAACGGTCAGCACCAGCAGTCAAGAGATGACGATGAAGAGCTCCAGCAGCGCTTTGAGCACGCGCTGAGCGCAGACGACGCTCTGATCGAAGAATGTGGCGAAGACTTCACCAAGCAGCGTGATATGGCAGTGCTGCTCCAGTACGAGCTCATCGTCCGGCAACAAGAGCAGAGTGCTCAAGCGCAAGAAGTTGCCCAGCGCGTGGTCCAGCGCTTTGTTCGGGCCGGCAAGTTGATGAAGGCACCGGACGTCCCGACGTGGTTCATCTCGCCGGACGACTTGGAGTTCCACGACCGGCACCTGCTCAAGACGAAGCACCTTGTCAAGTGCTACGCAGGCAAGTGGCAGAGCACGAGCGTGGTGATCGAGACAAGCACCTTGGACGTGGACAAGTTTGCGAAGAGTGCCGAGCAGTGGCACTCGCTGAGCCACCCGAACGTCGTGAAGCTCTTTGGCGCGTGCCACATTGGAAGCAACAAGCTTTTTGTCTACGAGGCGGTGCCAGACGCACAGCCGCTCCACATCTTCCTTCGCGATGCACCACATCGGCAGCTGACGTGGCAGTATCTGTACCAAGCAGCGCTCGGACTGCAGTACATGCACGATCGAGGCGTTGCGCACAGCTGCCTTCATTGTGAGTCGATCATCGTCGGTTCGGATGGCGTCGTGAAGCTCAACAACGTTTGTGGAGACAGACGACAGCTGCTTGACGAGACTCGGATGTGGGTCGCACCGGAGCACGGGCATCTTTCGCCACTCGCATCCACTCCAGCCGACATCTACGCGTTCGGGCTCTGCATCTGGGCTGCAGTGGTCGGCGAGCTCTCGAACGAAGACCGCGAGCAGTTCTGCATCGGAGACGTCCCAGAGCAACCGGCAACAATGAGCGACCAAGAGTACGAGCTGGTCACGCAGATGTGTGTGCACGAGCCAAGCGATCGCGTCGACATCGCGTTTGTCGCGCGTCGACTCAAGCAGTTTGCTGCCGAGTGCAAGCAACGCACAAGAGACACCAAATGCGTCGAGGCGATCAGTGTAGTCGGCCCCAACGCAAAGGTACGTGCGGTGCCGACAACTCTGACGTTGCAGTGGCCCACTGCTTATGAAGTTTCACTGCTCTGCTGTTGGTCTTGCAGATCCAGTCTCAGCGTCTTGACGAGTACGAGTTCCCTGACCTCGGCTGCCACTCGATCCCAAAAGCGCTCGCTCACATCCAGACGCGATGTGAAGACCTCTCAGACACGCAGTGGATACTCGAGAGTGTGCTGCCAGCACTCGCGTTTGTCTTTCATCTGCTGCAAGAGCGCAAGAAGACGCCGCTTGATGCCGAAGTCACGGCGTTCTGTGCCGCAGTGGCGCGACTGCAGCGATTCGTTCGCACTGCAGTGTCGAACAAGTCGGTGTACCAGCAGATGCGGAGTCGCAAGGTGGCCGAGTCGCACCACTTGGTGTACTTTGAGCTGGACCAGCTGCTCGACATGCTCGAAGTACCAGTAGCCGACTCGATTCGACGATGGCGACACGAGGCAGCGCCGTCGATCCTGAACCCCGTGGATCTGACTGACGTTCAAGTACCAGTCGACGAAGACGTCGCGGCTACCACCTTCACCGAGACGAAGAAGCAAGGCAACAGTCCGTCCGATGCGATCACACTGAACCATCTGGACACGCCGCCAGCGATGTACGAGCAATGGACACGCGATGGGCTCCTCAAAGCGGCATCGGCAGCGCAGGAGGCATTGGTATCGACAGCGGCATCGGCAGCATCATCGACAACGTCGTCGCCGCCGTCTTTGTCGACTGGCACAGCACCACCCAAGCGACCGTCGTGGTACCTGACGCTCAAAGAGCTGACGTTCAGCGAGTCGGACCAGATCGGCCAAGGCGCGTTCGGCGCTGTGCTTCGAGGCAGCTGGCGCGGCACGCCGGTCGTGGTCAAGTTCATGGGCTACGAAGAAGACATCGAGACGATCTCGACCGACTTGCTGCTCCACGAAGTGCGCGTGTGGCACCGGCTGAACCATCCGCACGTGCTCAAGCTCTTTGGCGCGAGTCACGTCGACAAGCGGTACTTTGTGTGCGAGTTTGCTGGGAACGGCGAGCTGCGAGCGTATCTCAAGCAGTCTGGCACCCGTGACCACCTCACGTGGCAGAAGCTCCACGAAGCCGCGCTCGGACTGCAGTACCTCCACAGCATGAACGTCGCGCACAACGACCTCAAGTGCGACAACATCATGGTCGGCTCCGATCACAAGGCGAAGCTGATCGACTTTGGACTGAGCTGTCTGCTGGGCGAAGCCGAGGTCCAGATTGACGTGAAGAAGATCGGCGCCGTGAACTGGCGCTCGCCCGAGTACCTCGCTGGTGGTCGACCGTCGCGTGCATCCGACGTGTACTCGTTCGCGATGTGCATCATCGAAGCCGTGAGTGGCGAGCCGCCTTGGGGACCGCGTCTGATTGCATCTGCGATCAAGTTCCACGTGAAGAAAGGCAAAGCACCGTCTTTGCCAGCCTCGATGACGCCGAAGCAGCGCAACTTGATCGAGTTGATGACCAAGACACAACCGAGTGAGCGCGTGGGCATGGCGTTTGTCGTGCACAAGCTCGAGGAGATCGCACAGGATGCAAGTGGAGCGAGTGCGAGGACAACGCCATAGTTGTGGTAGTGCGAAGATGATGGCTGTGCTGGAACGTGTACAAGTGAATGAACTCAAGTCCTCTGTATGCCAAGCCGATGTTGTGCTCTGATCTGCGCAAGTACATGGACTTGTTCGGCGCTGACAGCCGCTCGGTTGCGTTTTGACTCTCTAGGTCATCCAAGTAAGACATGAGATCATGTCGTCCATCGTGTTTGCTACCATTGCGTCCACGCTCACGCACGCATCGAGAGGAGTCAAGTCGAAACTGGAGGTTCTTGGCTACCAGACTCGACGTACAGCGCAGGTGACGAGGCGAGCACTTGTCATCACGCTGTTCAGATCACACGAATGCACTCACACCACCCACAGTCGAGTGGCTCGAGTGGTTCTCTGAAGTCGCTTGGACTTGGTCATCATCCCCAC
Source organism: Pythium guiyangense (assembly GCA_003730235.1). Lineage (NCBI taxonomy): Eukaryota > Oomycota > Peronosporomycetes > Pythiales > Pythiaceae > Pythium > Pythium guiyangense. The sequence continues at coordinate 952,252 of QXDM01000013.1, forward strand.
TCGCTTTCACGACTCGACACTCTCTCTCAGTCGCATCTAGCGCTCTCCACACTCTCAGTCTCTCTCACTTGTCCAAATGCTCTACTCGACGTGCGGTCGCTGCGGCAGACAGAGGTTGTAGAAGCTGTTCTTGGCAAACGTCGACGCGCGGCGCCAGCCACACGCGATCGCTTTGTAGCCCTCGAGCGCTAGTGGCTTGGTCTGGATCACGTCGAGGTCGTCGCTGCCCGTGTAGTGCGGATCGAGGATCAGGAACGCGCACTCGCCAGTCGACGCGTTGTAGTCGATGCCCAAGAGCGTGAACGCGAGCTGTCCGCCGCCCATCATCACGGGCGTCCCCTGCGTCTCAAAGTGGTGCTTGAGCTCCTGCGCGAGGTCCACGAGCTGCGGACCCGCCGCAGCGCGGAGGCTCCGGAACCCGACGCCGTAGACTTCGTCGAGCACGTAGCCGACCTCCATGCTCCCGATCCACTCGCGCGAGCCAATGAACGACGGCGGCTTGTCGCCAATGCGCACGAGCGTGCGCTGGATTGCGTCGTGCGTCAAGTGCGTCGGCGCGCTGGCCGGTGCGTAGTGGTTGAGCACGAGCCACGACGCGAGCGTCTGGAGCGACCGGTACGCGCAGCCCCAGCCTTTGTCGTTCACGCCCTGCTGCATGTAGTGGTAGTAGCCGTAGAAGCCGTCGACGACGTACTGCTCGCCCTGCGCGACGCCACTCGCTGCAACGCCTTCGTGCACGTTGATGAGCACGTCCGACGCGCGAAGCTGCGCCGCCGTGCGCACGAGCGAGCACCGCGCGGGGTCCAAGCGCGGCTCGTGTGGCGGCTGGAGCAGCGCAGCACACAGGCGCTTCTCGCTCGCTGGGTCGGACGACGGCGCTGGCGAGACGAGCGTGAGCGGGAACGCAGTACCGCGGAGCGCAAAGTGGTGCGCTTCGACGCGACTGCAGGTCGCTGCGGCACTGGCGCGGCGCTCCAGCAGCGCGAGCTACGAGTCGCAGGACCAGAGTGGCCAGTCCAAGGCAAGGCGAGCCAACAGAGTCAGTCGATCGCATAGACTCAGTGAGGAGATAGAGCCACTGGACAAGGGGTGACGCACCTGCTGGCTCAACTGGGTACGAACGAGCTCGAGCGCGTTTGCCACTGGCGCATCGAGCGACACGAGCACGAGCACATCGGCGTGGAGAGTCACTGGCGATGGCGCCTTGACAGACAGCGCTGGGATCGTCAGCACTGGCGCTGCAGCTGGCACTGTCGACGGACGGAGGCTCGTGAGGACGTCGATCGTCGCGATGTCGCCGTACTCGAGTGTCGGGAGGTACGCGTCTGCTGCGGTCGCGTCGCTACTGCTGCTGCCATCTGCTGGACTACGAGCTGCAGGCTTCTTGCTCTTGGTCTTCTTGGCTTTGCTGCTGCTGCTGTTGCTGGTGCGTACTGCAGGCGCACGGACGAGCGCGCTCAGTGGGACCACCGATGGCGCATCGCTGCTGCTCATGACGTTGCGTCCGTCGCTCGTGAGCACTGCGCTGCTGCTCGCGATGCGGAAGAACACGTCCGCGTCATCGTCGTCAGCCGATACGCGCTGGAGCTGCGCGGTCCAGCGCGCGACGTCTTCGTGCAGCGCGTCGCGGCTCACTGCGTGGACGTCGAGCGCACAGCGGAGCAGCACAGCGCGCGTCGCAGCGAGAAAGTCCTGCGCGTGGAGACTCGGGACGACAGTCACGTCCAGCGCACGCGGCGCGGCGTCGCTACTGGCGACGTGGAAGACCCGAACAGACGCAGTCGCGCGCACAAACACGAGCACAAAGTCGCCAGTGGAAGCGCACGCGCGCTTTGAGGCCACGCGTTGTGCACACGCGGCTGCAGTCAGAGCCACGAGCGCAGTCAGCACAGCGCTCTACAGCATACAGTGCCGCTTGGCAGAGAGACCATGGACAGCGACGTACTGATCGCGGTGTCGTCGTCTGCGCGCTCGAGGACAGCAAAGTGTCCCTGGACCGAGACGCCGCCAGGGAGGCAGGACTCTACGCTCTCGCTGTGTGGATACACCAGTAGGCGTTATGACGGATGTGAGAACTTGAGCACCGCAACGTTCATGCTGCAGGGACAGCGCACGTACAGATCCGACTCGTGCTCAAGCAGTCCGTAGAGTGCGAGGCGCGTCGTCGCTGCTGCTGCGGCTTGCGACTCGACTACGACAGGTTGCAGCGCACCGAGGAGGAGACCGATCGAGAGCTCGCGAGTGGACTCTTCGATGTCGTCGTCGCGGATGCGCGCTGCGTGCGCGTGCAAGAGCCGTAGCAGCTTCGCGGACACGACTGCGCTCGTCGCGGTCATCATGATGCTGATGCTCGTTCGAATTTGGTATCAACATATTGGTATCAATATCAATTTGCTTTATAGATCGATCACCGGATTGTATCTATCTTGATATTTGTATTGAAATGGACTTGAGCCTGACTACCAGCACCAGCGCAATCGAGTGGACACACACACGCTCAAAAAGAAGAGATCAGCGACGATGGCGCTCCTGAGGTGCGTGCTGTTCGTCTGCGTGTGTGGTGCGATCCATCGCTCTCTGTCTCTCCATCGTGCGACTGACGCGCCATGCGCTCGATAGATCGTTGACGCACCAGTTCAAGGCGCTCGCTGTTGCGCAGTCGCGCATTGCGACGCCGGCTGCGACGACGCGGTCGTTCCCAGGGCTTGTGCTCGCTGCGCCGTCGCGCGCCGTTGCGAGCCCGTTCTTGATGAACACTGCGAGCTTCCCGCAGCTCCAGGTGCGCTGCAAGAGCTACAAGCTCAAGACCAAGTCTGCGGTCAAGAAGCGCTTCACGGTCAACTGCAACGGCCTCGTGAAGCGCGCGCAGGCGAACAAGCGCCACATTGCGACCAAGAAGACGCGCGAGCGCATCCGTCGCCTCGGCAAGCCGGTCTTCGTCGCAGGCAAGATCCGCAAGAACATCCTGAGCATGCTCAACAACTAGCGCTCGATGTCTCGTGCGCCTCGTAGACGAATGACAATGAGAGAAGCAGAGGACGACGATTCGCAATCGACACGCTCCTTCGCTGTTGCTACGCGCGTGTGTCGCTATGGCGCAAAGACGACGTGGAACATGGCGTCGTACAGGTCTGTGAGGCGCAGCGTGCGGTCGCTAAAGCACTCGATGCGCTCCATGTCGCTGTCGTCTGCTGCTGCTGCTGTCGAGAGTCCTGGCGGTGCTGGCAGCACGAACGCCTTGAGTGCCGCTACGAGGCTCGCTGCGTCTAGCGGCGGTGTAGTGGACCCTGCAGTCTGAGGCACGAGGTGCGTGCCGGCGCCTGCAGTCTCGAGCGCAAGGACGAGGACACTCGCGCGGACTTCACCGGCGTCGCTCTTGTCGACCGCTCGGAAGAGATCGTCGACCGCATCGACGAGCTCTGCAAGCACAAGAGCAGGAGCGGCGCTGTGAGACCATGCACAGGCGTCTACAAGAGCCTTGAGACGCTCGTTCGCACCTTCGAGGAGCAGACACACCTCGACACTGCGCTGGAACTCCGCGAGTGCGACCGCGTCGCTCGCTCCAGCCGGCTGCCGCTGCTGCTGACTTGGCGATGGGAGCGCGAGTGCGTCGAGCGTGCGCTGCTGCAGGCTCTTGGGCAAGTCGTTGCAGAGACACTCAAGGAGCTTCGTGAACTCGCACCGATCGAGACTTGCAAGAGTCTTGCCAGTTGTCTGTACGGATGGCAGGATGTCTGACGGCGCGCTGGGCTTTGTACTGCTGCGCAGCGCTGGAGACGGCGCAGTCGCGCTCGCAGTCTTTGATGCGCTCGCGAGTGTCTGGAACGCCTTGACGACAGCGTCTGGGAAGCTCGTCTTGCTCGCGTAGCTCGCGCGGAGCACCTGCGCAGTCGACGCGACTCGGTTCGTACTCAACTGGAAGCTGCACCATCACCACAGGCAGACATCTTCAGTGCCTTTGTTCCCCTGAGAGTCATGCAGAGCAGCAGCAACGAGCCTCCAGAGACTAGCCGATCATGGACATTGACAGCACGTAACTGGGCGGCGAGGAAGTTCACGGGGACGCGCGGCCGCACTGCGAGGAGCTCTGCGACTGCGTGCGTGAGGAGCTCCCGAGCGCCAGACTTGACTGCATACACAGCGACGATGCGTCAGTGATCGACTCCAGCATGCTGCAAAAGAGAGAGAGAGAGATGAGAGCAATGCTTCCTACTGAGGTAGTCGTCGCCCATCGTTCTCTCTGTTGATCGCGCGACGCTTCACTTCGACTGCCTCGAGTCGCCGCCGCGAGCCTCGTACATGTCGACAGACACGTCCTAGCGATCCAAGAGACCAAGCACGAGAAGACCAAGAGACGATGAGATGGTGTGGGGACTGGCAACAGGCGTGCGTGTTGCGATTGCAAACGGGTGGTGGTAGTAGGCTACGGACAACTCGCTACTAGGCGCAAGTGGCGACCGAGTTGGTCGACTCTGGCGCTCTTCGATTGCGAATGGCGGGGTGTGTGGACGGAGTAGGTGTTGGCAGCTCCAGCCGGCGCTCATAGGTGTGTGTGTCATGTGTGTCTTTGTGTGTTGTGTGTAGCGTCGCCAGTCAGCGAGCAGCTCGATGTGTTTGTGTCTTGTGTGGCGCCATGGCGTCCCCGTGTGTTTGCAAAACTGGACCATGGCGCTGCTGCTGGTGCGAGATGACGGAGGGACTGGCGACAGCGGCCGGCGGAGCGCTTCAGATGTGGTGGCGATAGATAAGAGAGAGAGAGGAGGAGAGGAGGAGGAAGAGAGGCAGCGATCGCGCGCAGCTACGCAGTCGTGACGCTGTTGCGCCGACTGTCGGGGCTCTGCGTGCTGCTGCTGCTCGTGAGCGCGCTCGCGGTGCTCGTGGAGCTCGTCGTGCTGTGGAGCGAGCTCGCAGGCGTCGCCGACTGGCTCAAGAGCATCGCGAGCATCTCGACCTGGTTCTTTGGTGCCGTGCCACTCGCGCTGCTCGCCGTTGTCGATACCTGCTGCTGCTGCTGCTGCTTGCTCTTGCGCAGCGACTTGCTCGTGAAGAACCGCGTGCTCCGGTGTCCAGATGGCACGACTGGCTGCTGCTCGATCGGCAGTGCTGGCGGTGGCGACGGCCCCAACTGGTGCTTTGCGAACCGGAGCAAGTTGACCCAGAGCGCGGCTTCTTCGCTCAGCTTCGTGCGCAGGAGCATCATCGGCTGCCCAGCGCTGCGGAACTCGAGCCGAAAGTCGTTTGCGTTCATGCGCTCGACCTTTGTGACGTCGCGCAGGTCCAAGACGCCGCGCGGGGAGCGCCAGTAGCTCCGCTTGTACATCAAGACAAGACCGGAGCGGAAGTCGAGGTAGCACCAGCGCTTGTGCCAGCTCCGGAGCAAGTACGGGATCGTGTCTTTCAGCACAAACACGTTGCTGCAGTACGGCGGGAGCTCGACGTTCATCATCGGCAGCGACGCTGGAACAGCTGCGAGCGCAGTCGTCGTCGGTGTTGCTGGCACCGTCACGGGCGCAGACGCCGGCGCAGAGAGCGTCGTGCGTCGCACGTGCTGGAGCACTGGCGCTGGCGTCGCAAACTGGAAGTGCTGCGCGTCTTCGTCGCGGAACGCCTGGCTGAAGAACGCGTGGAACTGCTGCGTCTCGGCGCGGATCGCGTCGATCGCGTCGACGAGCACTGCTTGCTCGTGCGCGAGCTCGTTCAAGTCAAACTCGTCGAGCTCGAGGACCTTGGCGCGCAACCGTGCGTCGCGCTGCTGCTGCTGCTCGAGCGCATAGCGCTCCGCAGCTTCTGGGTCGTCGTCGACGAGCTCGAACCGACCGCTCACAGTCCGGTGGCGCCGGTACAGCGTCGTGCCGACGCTCGAGACACGGAGCGGCGGCGCCGTGTCCATGAGGTCGTCGCTGTTGTTGTCGTCGACAACAAGCAGGACGCTCGGGTCGTCGTCGAGCGCGAGCGTCTTGTCCCAGAACACGTCGGTCAAGCCAAAGTTCTGCCGGAACATCTCAACTGTGTTGGCGTCGTCGACGTCGTAGTAGCCATGGGACTCAAAGAACGCGAGGCCGTCGGACGGGTCGCACGTGCCGTCGTACACGGCTTGCAAGTGCGCGTCGAACGGCGTCTCGGGCTCTGCTGGGATGCTCAGCCGACTGCTGGAAGGACCCAACGCGCTCGTGCTCTGGCTCCGGCGCTCCGCACTGGCGTAGCTCTTGCGTGAACTGCTGCTGCTGCTTGGACCGAGGAGCATCGCCTCGAAGCTCTCGCTGCGCTGGCGGTAGTACAGACCACTGCTCGAAGCGCTCGAGCTCGTGCTGCCAGTGCTACTCGGCGGCGTCGCAATGCCGCGCGAGACGCTCCGAGACGAGCTCGTGTAGTACGACGCATCAACTGGTCGCGCCATGGGCGGGAGCCCGCGCAGCGGCTCGCTCAGCGGCGTGGATCGGTAGATCCGGTAGTCTTTGTGCGTCCCGACGCGCGACGAGAGCGACGCGCCGGTGTGCAGCGCGCCGCTGCTGCGCGGCATCGCGGGCGTTGCTGGCATCGCGTCGGTCGGTCGGTGCCCGTGCCCGAGTCTGTTCTGTCTGTTTGTCTTGGCGCGGGTGTCCAAAACAAGCGCTGCTCGCACACACACGCGCTTGTTGCTTGTTGTTGTTGCGGCGAGGGGTACGAGTTGCTGCGCAACCACGAACCCTGTCAGCTGGTGTCGTCGAGGTGTGGCGGCCAAAAATGAACGAGCGAGCGCGCCTTCCTGATGAGCGCGAGCGAGCGAGTTTGGGTTTGTGAAGGTGGTGAGGTGGCTCGACTCGAGACGATAGCAGATGGACGCGATCGAGGTCTCGGGGTGTTGGTGGTGTTGTCGCGACGCTGGTGGTGCGAGTGTCGCGTCGAGGTGGTCTCTGCTCGTCTACGCAGATAGGGAGACACACACACACACTAGTGCGAGAACGAGTCGCGAACGCGCACGTGTGCACGAGGTCGTGTTCTTGTCGTCGTCGCTGTCGCCGCCGCCGTCGACCTGCGCTCGACCGTGAGCTTTCGGAGCTGAGCACCAAGTCAAGCAGCGCAAAAGCAAAGCAAACCGAGGCAGCAAAGCCAAGCCAAAAGAGGCAGAAGGAACCCACTCGCTGTATACAAGCACAGAGCGAGAATCCCGTTTCTGCTTGATCTTGTATACAGTATGCTCTCTAACGGGACAATTACCACAGTAAAGGGCTAGGGTCGCCTTTTCTTTCTAGCGATACAGACGACTGACGTGGTGACGAAAGGCAATACACTTGAAGAAACTATGCGAATCAGCAACTCGAGACTTGCTCTTTTTGCAGTTTGGCAATACAGTTTTCAAGTCAAAAGCGGCTACTGGCAGTCTTTTGTCACAGGACACACACCACAAACATGTCCTCGACATCGAGCGCAAGCATGAACAACCACCTCGAGCTCGAGCGTGATTGCCTCCTCCTGTCCTTGCTCCTTGCAGTCGATCGATCCATTGCCCACTGCTTTGGTGGCGTCGCCATTGACATTGACATCGCCATCGCCATCGAGACACACACACAGACAAGCACTTGGGTTACTTTGCGCAGCTGGCTCAGAACATCTGACCGGATCGGCAGGCCACTCCGTCCAGTCCTTGCCGGTTCTCCTTGCCGGTTCTCCTTGCCGGTTCTCCTTGTTGCCAACATGCCGAGATCGCTTCATGTTGTGTGTCGAGATCGAGATCGATTGATCGAGAACAGCGGCCACCAATGCTGCCTCGCGATCGCCTCATCCTGCTGGTTGAACTGCAACGAGGCGTCCTGCATGCCATCGCTCGAGTCTGTTGAGATCGCTGGATCGAGCTTGGTTCACACCACAAAGCAAACAAGTCGCTAGCTGCTGGTTGCGATCGTCTGGCGCGCTCAACAGACACTCAAAGCATGTGCTCCAGTCAAGTCAAGGCGACACGTGTCGCCGCTTCGAACAAGCAAAGGCGAAGCGTCACGAGCGCGCCATCGACGACGACGCACTGCTCGACAGCCCACCGACGACGACGCAATGCCCAAGAGAGAGCGAGTGCATGTCGGACCGTGTCTTACTGCCTTCATCAATTGCGCTTTTGATTCAATGCACGCCTCGATTCGGTCTGCGCGCGAGCGTGCAGAGTCCATTGCGCTTGAGCGCTCAAGCGCTTGAGAAGGGGGGCATGCCGAGCAGCAAAGGTATACCAGCAGCACGCAGGCGTCTCAAACCTTCGTCTGCGTTGCTTGATCGCTTGATCGAGTGTGTCGCTGTCTGCTTCGCCGCGATTGCCGCGCTCGCGAGCAGAGCTCTTGGAACACCTCGTCGTCGACTTCGTCGTCGCGTGCTCGAGATCTTTTTGTCGCATTGTGTCGCAACGAGCAGATGAAGCCCGCGGCAGACGACTCACTTCGAGTCGTTCATTCACTTGCGAGCTCACACACACACACACACCGAAGCGAGGTTCCCGCAGATCTCGCGAGTCATGAGAGTCGAGGGTCGAGCGCGATCGTGGTGAACAGCGAGCGCTTTGCAACAGGCATCTACCGCAACAGTGCCAACGCGACCGAGAAGCTGCGATCCATAGCGACTCTGGTGCTAGTCGACGATGTTGTCCTGCCAGAATGCTCGCGCATGAGCTGCAGCAGTGAACTCTCGATCACTTGATGCCAACTGCGAGATCGCAACGTGCTTGTCAGACGTGAACCAAGTGTGCGTTGTCGCTCGCCAGAGCCCGCATTCCAAGCACCAACGAGGCAGCATGGACTCGATGACCATGGTCCAGCTCACGACTCGATGACCATGGTCCCAGCTCACGACTCGCCCGAGCTCAGTTGCTCACTTGATCGCAATGCAACTCCATCGAGCTGCTTCGGTCGTGACTCATGGGTCCTGCGCAAGCACAAGACGAATGCGCTCGCCACACACAGTCAATGCGAGTCACAGACAGAGCAAAGACGAATGCGAGCAGCACGCATCGCACATCGAGCGACACCAATAGACCATGATGACAGCAACATTGAGCATTCGAGGTGTGCGCAGCAACATACAGGCACTCAGACAGGAAGCCCAATGTAAGGTCTTGGTGTTCCTAACGAAGATGGCAGATCGCCAGCGTTGTCTTGAGAGGACGAGCGTGAGAGCACGATCCGCTCGTTTACGAGACACCATGGCGGGCGTCATAGCAGCGGCAATCACAGCGGCAGAGATAGCAGCAGCAGTAGCAAGTGCGAGCGAGCTACCAACTGCATAATAGCAACACGGCCGTACGAAGCCGTGGTGTTGGAGTCGATTGTGCGCCATGCAAGAGTGTGGACGCCGCGTTGCATCTTGATCATCAATAGATGAATGAATGGATCTGCTGTCGTTGTCGCTCTGAGTGTCTTGAGGATCGAGTTTGAAGCGAGCTCGCGGTGGTGCTATAGCTCGAGAGTGTTGGAGTCACGGAGACCAGAAGCTCGCACAAGAGGACGCTTTCGCACAGTCGAGGTCGGCGACCAGCTGCAAGTGTGGCTGCTTGCTTTACTTGCGCGGTCGAGGATTCCGAGCTGCGTCTCGATCGGCTCTAGTGCCGTGAAGTGTGAGCACGCCAAGTGGAGCTCAAGTAGCGCCTGAGAGCTCAACACCAGTGCCAAAGCAACAAATTCATTTGTAACTGTAACCTAAACTATTGCCGCTATTAGGTCTGTTTGCAGCAATGGTTTTGACGCTTTTCCAACTCATTTGGTCCGTTGGGTTCACTCAGCCCACAAGCACATCCGAGAAGGAGCGTGAAAGCGAGGCAAGAGCTAACGCGCGCGAGGCGACGCGAGCACTGCAGCGCGCTCAAACACACAGCAAAGACAAGCTTGTCTTGCAAGTTGGTACATTGCTGCTTTCGCGTTGAGCTGTCTATCAGCAGCACCTCGTAGTGCTGGTGTGTATAGCAAGCAGCAAACATGACGGAGCAAGGAGCCGCGATGGCACCGCGCGTCGATGATGAGGAAGAGAAGACTCGGCAGAATGCACTCCTGGCAGATCCCGATCGCGCACTTAGTGAAGCAGCGCGAGCTGGTAACGTGGCCGACGTCGAGTTCCTGATCCAGCACGGCGCGCGAATGTCCGACGCTGCGTGCTTGGCTGCACAGTACGGCCAGCTAGACATCATCAACGCTCTGCTTCGCCTTGGAGTCGACGTGGACGCCAGAAGCACGGTCGGCACGTCACCGCTCGCGTACGCTGCGTCCTCGGGTCATGTCGGTGTCGCACTCGAGCTGCTTCGCCTAGGAGCAGACGTGAACGCGAAAGCCCACTACGGCGAGACGGCGCTGTCGAGCGCAGCAGCCTCGGGCTGCGTCGACGTCGTGACTATGCTGGTTCATCATGGAGCCGACGTGAACAGCATGAACAACGACAGCGAGACATCGCTGCATCGTGCCGCAGAGTCTGGTTTCATCGACGCTGTGACCGAGCTGCTTCGACTTGGAGCCGACGTGAACGCCACGAACAAGAGCGGCCAAACAACGCTGATGAATGCAGCGTACTGGGGCAACGTCGACATCGTGGCGGAGCTGCTTCAACTCGGAGCAGACGTGGACGCCAGAGACAGACACGGCAAGACCGCGCTGTCGTATGCAGCAGCCTCGAGTCGTGTCGACGTCGTGACCGAGCTGGTCCGACACGGAGCAGACGTGAACAGCATGGACAACGACGGCGAGACAGCGCTGTATCGTGCCGCAGCCCCAGGTCATGTTGACGTCGTAGTGGAGCTGGTTCGACTTGGAGCAGACGTGGACAGCAAGAACAAGTTTGGGAAGACTGCGCTGGCGCTGGCAGTTGAGAGAGCGCACGCAGGCGTCGTTGCGATTCTGCTGTGGCAAAGCGCGTTTGACGAGTTCAGCGCTCCGGCAGACGGCGAGTTCGATCTCTTCACTGCCGCAGCCATCGGCGATGTCGACGCTGTTCAAGAGCTTATCGCCAACGACGTGGACATCGAGTGGGTGACAAAAGACGGTCAAACCGCGCTGTTCTTCGCTGTCGAGTACGGACGACTCGATATCGTGACATACTTGATCGAGTGCGGTGCCAGCATTGATGCCAAGTCGCATACAAGTCCAGAGAGACCTCGTGAGTGCGAGACGCCATTGACAGTCGCTGGCCGCAATGGCCACATGAAGGTGTGGCAAGCGCTCGTCCAAGCCGGAGCACCAGTGAACGTCCGGAGTGTCACCGACAGCGAGACGCCACTGATCTCGGTCGCCAGAGCCGACTACTTCCCAGCCGTGCAGCAGCTGATCACTCGAGCCAGTCGTGGCAGCTCACTGTGTGTTGAAGACGTTCAAGACGACGAGTACCCGCTGCTTCCAGGCTCGTTGGCGACCATGACGACGATGTGCGCGACTGTCACGTTCGAGTTTGAAGATGTGTGCTCGCGCATTGTCCAGCGGCTGCAAGATGTGTGCACTCAGCTCGAGCAGCGTCAGCAACGTCAGCGAGATGCTCTGGCAGCAACAACGACAGCGCCTCCAACAGTACCAGTTGTGACGCAAGACGCGCTCGTGACGTTTGCGAGCATCCTGTTCCGCGCCTGCCGTCTGCTCTTTGACATCGAGAAGAAGGCGACGGCACTCGCGCGCTTCGTGGCGAGTCGAGCGATCCTGCAGCGCGTCCACGACATCCACGACGAGCTGAGTCACTTTGGCGTCATGCACCAGTTGGTCCAGGACGCGACGCTTGTGGGCAGCAAGTCGCAGTCAAAGGGCTACGATGAAGTGCTCCAAGAGTGCTTCGAGCACGCGCTGAGCACGGACGACGCTCTGATCGAAGGATGTGATGATGACGACTCGATGCAACGCGAGATGGTAGTGCTGCTCCAGTACGAGATCATGATGCGACAGCGCGAGCAGAACCAGCAAGCCCAAGTGACCATCCAGTCAGTGCTCCAGCGCTTTGTCCAAGCGTGCAAGATGGAGACGCTGCCGGATGTCCCAGCCTGGTTCATCTCGCCCGACGACTTGGAGTTCCACAGCTGGAACCTCGTGACGAAGAAGCACCACGCCAAGTGCTTCGAAGGCAAGTGGCGGGGCACGAGTGTCAAGATCGAGACGATCATGTTCTACAAGCACGGCGAGGCGACTGCGCAGTGGCACTCGTTGAGCCACCCGAACGTCGTGAAGCTCTTTGGTGCGTGCGACATCGGCAGTGCTCCAGTCTTTGTGTCCGAAGCAGTGCCAGACGCACAGCCACTGATCGGGTTCCTACAAGACGCATCGAACCGGCAGCTGGTGTGGCAGTACTTGCACCAAGCAGCGCTCGGACTGCAGTACATGCACGACCGAGGCGTTGTGCACGGTTGTCTGTGCACCGAGACGATCATCGTCGGCTCGGATGGCGTCGTGAAGCTCAACAACGTCGGCGGAGATAGGCTACTCTTGTTGATGAGCGCACAGCGCTGGGTCGAGCCAGAGAGCCGTTCCGGCACCTCGACGCCCTCTGCTCCAGCCGACATCTACGCACTTGGGCTCTTCCTATGGGCTGCAGTGACGAGTGAGCTGCCGAACGGAGATGAGGTGATCGCATCCGCACGACGTCTCCCAGAACGCCCGTCGAGCGTGGATGAGCGCGAGTACGACCTCATCACACAGATGTGCGCCGTCGATCCGAGTGAACGCGTCAGCATCGCTTTCGTCGTCAGTCAACTGCACCAGTTCGCTGCCGAGCGCAATCACAACGAGAGCACCAACGGAACATCCAGCTGTGGAAGCGCGACAGCAAAGGTATACTCCACACTGCAGCTCTTTGGCTATGCCAGAGCCCAGCAACGTGTCTGACGTGATGCACTCACTGTATCGTGACCCTTTCTGGCCGCTCTGTTCATCTTGTAGATCCAGTCTCAGCGTCTTGACGAGTACGAGTTCCCTGACCTCGGCTGCCACTCGATCCCAAAAGCGCTCGCTCACATCCAGACGCGATGTGAAGACCTCTCAGACACGCAGTGGATACTCGAGAGTGTGCTGCCAGCACTCGCGTTTGTCTTTCATCTGCTGCAAGAGCGCAAGAAGACGCCGCTTGATGCCGAAGTCGTGGCGTTCTGTGCCGCAGTGACGCGACTCCAGCGATTCGTGGCGGTCAAGCTGTCGAACAAGTCGGTGTACCAGCAGATGCGGAGTCGCAAGGTGGCCGAGTCGCACCACTTGGTGTACTTTGAGCTGGACCAGCTGCTCGACATGCTCGAAGTACCAGTAGCCGACTCGATTCGACGATGGCGACACGAGGCAGCGCCGTCGATCCTGAACCCCGTGGATCTGACTGACGTTCAAGTACCAGTCGACGAAGACGTCGCGGCTACCACCTTCACCGAGACGAAGAAGCAAGGCAACAGTCCGTCCGATGCGATCACACTGAACCATCTGGACACGCCGCCAGCGACGTACGAGCAATGGACACGCGATGGGCTCCTCAAAGCGGCATCGGCAGCGCAGGAGGCATTGGTATCGACAGCGGCATCGGCAGCATCATCGACAACGTCGTCGCCGCCGTCTTTGTCGACTGGCACAGCACCACCCAAGCGACCGTCGTGGTACCTGACGCTCAAAGAGCTGACGTTCAGCGAGTCGGACCAGATCGGCCAAGGCGCGTTCGGCGCTGTGCTTCGAGGCAGCTGGCGCGGCACGCCGGTCGTGGTCAAGTTCATGGGCTACGAAGAAGACATCGAGACGATCTCGACCGACTTGCTGCTCCACGAAGTGCGCGTGTGGCACCGGCTGAACCATCCGCACGTGCTCAAGCTCTTTGGCGCGAGTCACGTCGACAAGCGGTACTTTGTGTGCGAGTTTGCTGGGAACGGCGAGCTGCGAGCGTATCTCAAGCAGTCTGGCACCCGTGACCACCTCACGTGGCAGAAGCTCCACGAAGCCGCGCTCGGACTGCAGTACCTCCACAGCATGAACGTCGCGCACAACGACCTCAAGTGCGACAACATCATGGTCGGCTCCGATCACAAGGCGAAGCTGATCGACTTTGGACTGAGCTGTCTGCTGGGCGAAGCCGAGGTCCAGATTGACGTGAAGAAGATCGGCGCCGTGAACTGGCGCTCGCCCGAGTACCTCGCTGGTGGTCGACCGTCGCGTGCATCCGACGTGTACTCGTTCGCGATGTGCATCATCGAAGCCGTGAGTGGCGAGCCGCCTTGGGGACCGCGTCTGATTGCATCTGCGATCAAGTTCCACGTGAAGAAAGGCAAAGCACCGCCTTTGCCAGCCTCGATGACTTCGAAGCAGCGCAACTTGATCGAGTTGATGACCAAGACACAACCGAGTGAGCGCGTGGGCATGGCGTTTGTCGTGCACAAGCTCGAGGAGATCGCACAGGATGCAAGTGGAGCGAGTGCGAGGACAACGCCATAGTTGTGGTAGTGCGAAGATCCGTGCGAAGGCCAATAAGTTAGTTTATTCAAGTTTAAGCTCCGACCTGATCAAAGCTGCCGTCTGCTCCACACACAAGCCGATGCGACCCCAGTCCAAGCACACAGAGCATCACCAAACGCGACAGTGTCAGCGCACTACCAGCTCACAGACACCGCAGTAAAAGCGCCGAGTGCAGACTTACATGCGACAATCGATAGCGAGTTGGCGCGCAGGTCCTTTCGCGCAGACATCATCGACTCGGTCTCGGACTCCTGCTCACGCACAGACAGACACATAGAGCACAGCTTAGCGCATGCGCATGGCTTGATGGCTAGTGCTGCAAGTGACGCAGTGCCACACAGACACACGCTGGACCTCCCACGATGCACGAACACAAGAGACACAGATACGGGCGTACCCGTCCACTCTCTAGACGCTCTTCTGGGATCGGCGAGAGCATCGCCGGCGCAAGGATCGGCCAGCTAATGCCGAGCTCCTGCTCCGTTGCAAACACTTGCATTGTCGGCTCGTACGTGAGCCAGCGCGCCTGAGAGAGCCGCACTTGCTCGCGGTACTGCATGAAGCGGTACGCCCAGAGCAGCAGCGCCGCGAGCAGCGCGACACCGAGCACGCCCATCGCAGCCTGCGCGATCCATGCGACCATCTCACGCGTGCAGCCGACGCAGCGTCAGTCGATTGACGCGCTGCTGCTCACTGTCTTGTCTCGCTGGGTGGTTGTGCTGTGGCTGTGGCTGTTGCAGCAGCTGCTGCTGCTGGTTCGCCCTCGGTCGCTCGCTTGCAGGCGTAGACTCCCGTCTTCACAATCACTTGGTATCAATGCGACGCTGCAGCTCGCTCAACAACGCTCGAGATGGATGCCTGCGAGTGGTGCACGACGACTGGACAGACTGCGGCAGTGAGCAGTGCAGAGCACGAGCGGTTTGAGTGGACGCGTGTGCGGTGCCGTGCGTACTGCGCTAGATAGAGGCGCTGCTGTCGACGTAGAGCAGCGTGCCGAGCAGTGCAGTGCAAGCGGTCGCTCGTTGGATCGAGCAGACAGCAGCGACGCTCGAGGTCGCGCTCGTGTGGGTGTGCCCACGCTCGCAGGTGGCGATAATGATGAGGAAGGGAGCGAACGGGAAGGCGGCTTCAGCTGCACGTATAAATATCACGCCGACAGTGGCATCAATGCTCGAATTGCTCGAATTCTGAGCTGAGAAAAACAAATCCCAGGTTTTGGTTCCTGAAATTCTCGAATTGCGCGCTGTGATTGCTTCATGAGCTGTCATGTCGCACTCTCTACTTGATCATTGTATGAACGATTCGAATCGACGCCAACGCACTCTTCCACAGCACAATTCTCAAGCCAAACGAGCACGACGAGCAGCTCATATCGCTTCCTGCGCTGCTCGACGGACGCACACATACGACCGCAACAGCACAGCACAACACTCGCTACATAGATTCATGGACGTCGGCTTGCACTGCTCGATCACCGCGTGCAACCAAGTGGACTTCTTGCCGTTCACGTGCGACTGCTGCCGCAGCGTCTTTTGCCTCGCACACCGGACGTACGATGCGCACGAGTGTCCGCTCGCAGGCAGCAAGGACCGCCGCGTGATCGAGTGTCCACTCTGTCAGCAGATGCTCCACTGGACGTCCGAGCAGGACGTGAACATCGTGTGGGAACGCCACGTCCAGGGCGGAGAGTGCGTGCCAAAACACGGCGTTGACGCGACTGGCGCTCCGAAGAAGGCGAAGAAGCCAAAGAAGCCGCGCTGCAGCGCTGCGAACTGCCGCGACATTCTCACGGCGTCGAACCAGTTCCAGTGCGTCAAGTGCCACCAAAACGTGTGTCTGAAGCACCGCTTCGAGAGCGACCACGACTGCGAGACAGTGCGGCGGTCGCAGCAGCGGCAGTGGGGCTTTGCGCGTCCAGCGACCTCAGCAACAGCAAGAGCACCCGCTGCAGCGAGTCGGCGAAGCGCTGCTGATGCGTCGCAGCTGCAGCAGAGCGCGCGGACAGTCGCGACTAGCGTCGTGAACGGCACAAAGTCCGCGGCGCGGTCGCTTGTGCAGAACGCCAAGGCTGCGAGCGCGACAGTGAGCGCAGCCGCAGCGTCGACGTCTGCGAGCTTGATCACGACTGCGTCCGAGGAGTGTCCGATGTGCCAGAAGAGGTTTGCGTACGTGTCGCAGCTGATCGCGCACGTGAACCACGCACATCCAGACGCGTCGTCGCGCGGTGCGTCGTCCGCCCAGCCAATTGACCTCATGACTGCTGCGGCGTCGTCGTCTTCTGCAAGTGGACGCGAGGTGTGTCCGCAGTGCCGCGCAGAGTTTCGCGACGTCGGCGCTTTGATCCAGCACGCCGAGACAACACATGCGTCAGGAGTTGCAGCTGGAGGCAGCAGTGCCTCGCGACGCGCGTCTGGCGCAACGGATCAAGACAAGTGCAATCTCATGTGACCTTGCTGTCGTGCAAGTTGATGTTGCACAGCTTGCTCATGTGCAAGTGAATACAGCCGCCATTAGATCAGCGAGTCGCAAGTGCAAGTCCGTGACAACAGGCAGCTTGTGCATGTTGCATGGTTGGATTGCTTGACAGACCGCAAGTCAATGGAACAATCGAGAGAGAGATAGAACGATGAACGAAGCAATGCACTCGATGTTAAATAGCGAGCTCTCACTGCGAGACGACGTCGCACCAGGTCTTGCTGCCGCACTTGATCGATTGTCAGGCCACGACGCACACACTTTGCTCTCGTTGATCGTCTGCTCTCGATTCGCTGTCACTCCACTTGCACGATGATGCTGTGGTGCACCACGCTGACTTGTACGGCAGCGCCACGCACAGCCGCACCAATGCCGATAACAGCACACGCGTGTCGTTGTGGCGAGACGATCGGCATATGCGATCCAGCAAGCTTGCGCGCTGCTGCGCTCGCACGTGCACACTCGCTCGCTCAGACGTTGCGGGGGCTAGCCCGACTTGAAGAGCAGGATCGCGACTTGTCCGAGGTAAAAGTAGATAAAGTGCTTTGTCTCGTGCGTGACGTATGAGCCAAAGTTGCGACCGACGATGCAGTGCCACGTCGGGTTGTACTTCTTGTCAAACTCCTTCTTGATGAACGCCGCGATGTCTTTCTCAATGTTGTACTTCTCGAGCGCCTGCGACGCGCAGTCAACCGCGTCCTGCTGCATGTCCTCGTGCATGTCGGCGTTCTTGATCACCGCCTTGCGCTCCGACATCGTGCTCGCGCTGCTCCTCTCGTGTCTGTGTCTGTCTCCGTCTCGTCGTCGGCTCCTTGCTGCACTTGCGCGCAAGCTCGCGTTGGCTCGAATGAGGCGCTCGAAGCTGTGCGCAAAAACCAAGGCAAATCGGTCGGTTATATATTGCGCCGCCCCCTCGTTAAAAACCAAAACCGTTCGCTTTAGCATAAATTGTGTCTATTGCAATGCTTGCTTAGGACTTGATGTAGGTATTTCATGAGGGAATATTTTCTTGTTATCGTTTTTGCTTGGCTGATAGATTTCGATCTCAATATGAAAAATACACTGTCGAATGCAGCTCGAAAAACAACACTACACAAAATCAGTGTTGTCGAATTTTGTGCGACTCGCTGCTTGAAGCGCTAACCACCTTAATACAGGCTCACATGGATGCTCAACAAGAGGTCGTCTTGACGTGTGCTCCAAGTCGTCTTGCTGCACATGCACATGCACATGCTCATGCTCATGCACGTGCTCATGCACGTGCTCATGCACGGATGACTACGTGGCGCTACGTGCAAGGAAGGATAAGAGTACTATTGAAGCCCACACATGCCAGGCAACTCACTGTCGCTATGGCACACTGTGCTTGCCAGCGCGCTGCAGCGCAGTCACGTGCGACGCACACGAGCGCGCGAGCGAGCCGTACCCGAGCAGCTCTTCGTCGAGCTCGCGGTTATGCAGCTTCGCGGCGTGGTGGAAGTTGGAGTTCTTGGCGTTCTTCTTTGTCGTCGGGCGCTGCGACTTGTCGGGCACGACGTTGTAGCCGCCTTCCAATACTGACACAACGCGACCATCGCAGCATCTGCACGAAGAGAGAGCCAGCGCACACAACATCATCGTCAACTCTTGCAAACAACAAAACAAGCAAACAAGCAAACAAGCGAGCAACTTGTACGTACGTGTCTGCGACTGCAGTGATCTGCTCGGTGATCCAGCCGTAGTCGTCTTCGCTCAGGAAGTAGTAAAAGTCGTCTGCGTGGCCGTCAAAGCCTGCGGAGAGCAGGATCAAGTCGGGCTGGAAACGCTTCAGCGCTGGCAACAGACGCGTCGTCACGGTCTCGCGAAAGACCTTGGACGCTTGCTCCATGAGCTGCTTCTTCGCTTTCGCTGACAGCTTCAGGCGCTCATCGAGGTACTTGGGTCCGAGGACTTCGAGCGGCATGTTGAGGATGTTTGGGTGGTCGCGCAACTCCGGTGAGCAGCCATGCGGACCGCTGCCAGAGCACGGGTAGAAGTTGTCGTCGTCGTAGAGATGGATCGACGCAAAGAGGACGTTGTCCGAGTCGTGTTCGTCGCGCCAGGGCTTGTACGACGAGAACTGCAGCGGCGACCAGCTCGGCGGCAGCGGGTAGTTCTGCTTGTGCGGGATCAAGTTCCGGATGCAGTCCTCAGTGCCATTGCCGTGGTGGATGTCAAAGTCGACGATCGCAATGCGCTCGATCGGCGGCGACGGCGTCGGCTGCGCTTGCTGCAGCGACGCTGGCGTGTAGTACGGCGCTGCGTACGTGCTCATGGCGTACGCTGCGCCAATGGCGACGTTGTTGAGCAGACAGAAGCCGCACGTGCACATCTCGGGCCGACGATGGAACGTATCGGCTTCGACGCAGCCGTTCGGTCCTGCGTGGTGCCCTGGCGGTCGCACGATCACAAACGCATTCCTACGAATTGTCACCGTCGTCCGCACCGCGTCAGTGTCTCATCCACGAGTCTATGCACTCGCACACAGCCACTCGTCGAACGGAACGTACTTGGTCTCTTGCCGCAGTACTCTGTCGATTGCGTGGCACACTGCGCCAGCAGCAAGGCGCGCAGCGAGGTAGCTGCTTTTGGAGATCGGCGAGTCCATGTCAAAGCTCCCAGCGGACGGTGGGTTCTCCACTGCGTAGCACTTCTTTGCTTTCGCCGACTAGCGCCGCCATCACGCCAAGCACACAGAACAAGACATCGAGCGTGAGTCTGCAGCGTCCTGGCGTGTCAGAGCAGTCAACCGTTCACGCAAGTGTACCTTCAGCCAGTCGCTGTACGTGAGCGTTGTGATGACGCCGTTGCGGTCGCGACTCGATTCGTAGAGCGCGCCGACTGAGATCGCAGCATCCTGGTCCGGCAAGAGCCCACACGCGCGCTCGAGGTGCTGGATGTACTCGAACGAGTGGACACGGAGCATGTCGTTCAGCCGCGCTGGCTTGAGCTCGTTCAAGTGGGCCCACGTGAGGTCCGTGAAGCGCTCTTTGTGGAGCACGCCGTCGGGACCGCAGAGCACACCGAGGCGCTGGCGATTCTCTTGGTGCGTGTCGTTGTGGTGGTCCAAGCACGTTGGCTGGTACACGAGCAGTGTCCCATGCGCACTCGAGTGCGCAGGTGACTTGGTTGGGACACTTCGCTGCTCGCGTTTGATCGCTGCTGTGTCCACGTCGTAGTCGTCGCGGCGGCGAGCGGACGGACCACGCGCGTCGTGCGTCTCCAGCGTCTTTGCAGTGTGAACAACAGGCAACGCACCAGTGCCGAGGCGCTTCCACGAGTGCTCGGTACCGCTGCTGGCGTTCGTCTGCTGTCCGCGCATGCCAGCAGCTGGCGACGACGCTGGCCGGCGCCGTGGGTGGTGCACGCGCTCTTGCGTCGTGCAGCTCAGCGGTATCGGCGACGACCCTTCGACCTCGCGCATGTACCGGAGCTCGTCGTCCGTGTCGTACTGGAACGACTGGTCGTCGGTCGCAAGGAGCACTCGACTGGCGCTACGGCTCTCGCGCGCGCTCACTGGACTCATCTTCTCTTCACTATCACTGCTGCCGCCAGCGCCAGAGTGCGACGTGTGTGGCGACGTGCTGCTGCCACTGCTTGCAGTCGCAGGCTTCACGCGCCGGCCGTTTGCACCTGCGGCGTCGTCTTCCACGAGCGTGACGCTCGACATGCGCTTAAGAATTCGGCTCGGAACGACTGTGCTGCTCGTGCTTGTCGCAGCGATTGCAGCGGTGAGGAGCGTGTCGAGCTTCTCACTACCGCTCCGGTCCGTCCCAGTGTCGCTCGAGTCGCTCACGTCGCCGCTGCTGCTCGTGCTGCTGCTCGGATCTGGCTGGAAGATGATGCCCGTGCTCGGGTAGATCCGGAACGGCTGCGCTGCTGCTCCTCCTCCTTGGCTCGGAGCTGGCGCGCCACATGCAGCTGCTCGTGCGAGGTGGCTGGTGCCTGAAGATGGCGATGGCGGTGGTGACTTGGGCGGTGGTGGTGGGAAGTTGTACATGCGTGGCCGCGGCAAGTGTCCTGGAGCGTGGGCTGGGGGCGGCGGCAGCGGTGCGTCCTCGTCGTCCGAGTCGCCCGAGTCGAGGCTCAGGTCCACGGGGTCGCACCAGATCGGTTTGCGTCCGTACTGGTTGCTGCTCATGGTGCTGCTGGAGGCGAGCGAGAGCGTGCGAAGGTGCACTCGAGGCGTCTGGGGCGTCTGGGGCTTGAGGGGCTGGAGCTGGAAACGCGAATGACAGCCGAGCGCAATTGTTTGTGTTTGTAGTCACTGAGCACTCGCTCAAGGTCGCTCAGGCTCAGGCTCGGGTCTCAAACAATTGACAGCAACTTCTTCGACGTGCGTGTTTATCCGGTTTGACAAGTGTGTTTGGCTGTGTGTTTGTATTGCTCGGTGTTTCGCTGTCCGGCTATACCTTGTCAAGACGTATACCCACCCGACTCGAGAGCAATCCGGTCGCTCAAAACATTGATGCGCCACTACACGAATGCAGTATGCTGCACACGAATCGATTTGGCTGATCGTCATAGAAAAAGCACCGATGTTGTCCACACAAGATGTTGTCCACACTCGCTCACTCACATGTTATCGTCATCGCGTCGCTCATGCGCTCGATCGATCACGAGAGCTCGCTTCCGATGCACCGCGTCTGCTGTCACTAACAAGGAGCTCTCGCTCCAGTGGTCGATCGATCGATCGATCGATCTCACATCCGCGAGTTGTCTCGGTCGGACTCTCGTCATTTCGATGTGGACACTCTCAAAGTGGACGGTTTGCGGTTGGGTCAGCGAAGCCTGAACAACAACAACGGCTCGCAAGACCAGTCACGCCTTGCGCAGTCCGACTGCTTCGTGGCTTGCAGAGCCACAAGTGCATGCCAATGATCGTCCAAGTCCAATTGATCAACACGAGCGCCTCTTGCTCACTCGTTCGTTCGCTTCTTCATGCTCTCACACTCGCACTTGCAACTTCAGGCACGAGATACGTTCACTGCAGTCAGAGCGGTGCGAGTCGGGTGACAGATGAAACGCAATGCTCGCAGCGCACCGAGCACGTGGCGAACACGAACCACCACCACCACCATTGCCAGTCGAGTCAGTCGCTGATGATCGGAATGGCATTGCTGAAGCGAACGAGTGGAGGCGTCGTCGACTTGTCGCATTCCACTACTGTCGCTGGATGGAGTGCACACGCAGGACAACTTCGAGCATCACGACTCGGGGCAAGACGACGCAATGCACAATGCATGCAGGATCGATCTATTGCTTGCTTCCTTGCCACACCGTCAGTGCCTGTCTGTGCATGTGTGGATGTATGTACGAATGAGCGAACGAACACGGCTGACTACGAGTCGCTGCGGATGCGGCCATGAGCAGCGCGACTATGCTCTTCCACGCTGCCCCCGCAAACCAGACGGAGCGTGCTGCTCTCGTTCTCGCTCCTGCTTCTGCCGCGTCTCCTGCGCCTGCTGCTTGGCAAAGAGCCGCAGACGCAGCATCTCGCGTGCAAAGAACGCCGTGTCGAGGTGGTACTGCTGCTGCGCGCGCCGCGCCATGGCTTCGCGCTGCGACACAGTCGTGTTCACGAGCACCTCGTCGACGGCGCGGCAGACATCAGGACCGGCAAACGCCGCAGTCATGCCCTCGACGCCGCGCAGGGCGTGCTCCTTCGTCGACGCGCCGCCGAGAAACATGTTGGGGTCCTGGTGCGCCGTGGCGTTCACGAGCACGCCCATGCCAGGCGCCACGATCAGCTCGCTCATCGGCGGTCTGTTTGACGTCACGATCACGCCGCCAGACGCACGCGCCTGGTTGATGTAGTGTCCGTAGCCCTCCATGACGCTCGTGCAGAGGAAGAAGCTCGCTTCAGCGATCGCGCGACCAAACTCGAGCGGCTCCATGCGGTGGTTCGTCACGCGGATGTTCGCAGCGGCGTTGATGCGCACTTGCACGTCTTGGTGCGACCCAAACATCCACTTGTACGACTCTTCGCTGATGACCAGGTCCAGCGGTGGGAAGTCCGGTCGCGACAGCCAGCAGTCGACGACTTGGCGCGTTCCCTTGTGAGCACTACCGTCAGACAGCACAAGCGTGAGCCAGTGCGTTAGGAGACGACACAACTCAATGGTCTCTACGTGCTCTCCGACGTACAGATCTACAACACAACACGCTCACGCACCTCGAGCCTGCTGTGTGGAGGAACGTGACGTTCGCAAAGTCCTTGGGCTTGATCGGCGCTGCGTTGCCGAGCGTGTGGCGCGCAAAGTGCGCAACGTCCGACGTCGTGTGGCGCGTGTAGAACACCTGTGTGTTGCGCGGGTTGCCCTCTTGCGCGTACCACTGCGTGAGACGGTCTTGGCACACGCGCGTCTTGCAGAGCACGACGTCCGCGCGCCAGTAGAACTTCTCGTCGAGCTCGTACATCTCGATGTTTGGCATGAGGTACACTGGCTTTGCGGCTGGGAAGTACGGCGAGTCAGGGATGTCGTCCCAGTAGTGGTTGAACAGAATCACGGGCGTGTGTGGACACAGGTCGTGGTACATGACTGTGCGCTTGTGCTTGGTGTCGACGAGCGGCGTGTCAAAGACCCAGCGCGGCAGCAGGCGCGAGTTGAGATCTGCGAGCCACACGCGTGGGCACGTACGTTAGAGTCACTCGCAGTCGACACTCCTCTATAGAAGAAGGACATGTACGTACACTTGGCATACGCAACGGCGTCTTCGCAGTACCCGTGTCCACGCAGTCCTTCAGGCAAGTACACGTCGACATCTGGACACTCTCGCAAGCGGTCGACAATGTCTACGTCGTCCTTGTTGAACAGCAGCGCCTCATTCATGCGCTCGCTCTCTTGGTTCTCGCCAGGTGTGCCAAAGTGCCACGGGATGCCACTGTTCTTGTGCTTGAGGCACGCAGCTTGGAGCAAGCTCAGGTGCAGCAGATCCGATGGGGGTACGGTCGCATTCGGCGATGTCTGCATGACCCACTCTGCGTTGCTGTCGCGCACGACCGATGCATTGTGCTGCGCTACAGCCGCTGCCGCGACACCAGCAGCAGCTCTCGCAGACGTGATGGCATCGTCGTCACCACCCCACGCGCGCAAGTGAGTGTTCACCGAGCTGATTGCGCTGCCTTCGAGCACAAGTGCGAGCAGCGCAAAGCACACGAGCACCGTGACAGCGACCGCAAAGAGCGGCGAGCGCGAGGTCGTCGTCGGCAGTGGAGGTAGCGTCGGCATGGCGAACCTCTTGCGGCAAAGAGTGCGAATGAGCCGTCCATCAGCACCACGTCAGTCAACAACAATTAGTGCCAGTCACACCATCGGGGTTTATTTTAAAGAAAACGTCAAAAATACAGCCATCAAAATAACACAAATCATAATATGGTAAAACTACTCTAATCCGCCGCTTATTAACTCCACTGCTTGTAAAAGATAGCCAATCAAACCGTCGCATTTGACAACAGTGGACACTCCCAGACAAGCAGCACGGGAGTCTCTAGATCGCTTCGCTTGCTGAAGTGGTAGCGGAGAAACTCGATAGACAGCCGATCGTTCCACCATCCTATGCATACGTGAGTGTTAGTGAGTAGACAGTACACGACGTTTGGGCGACACAGCGCTATGCGTAGACACACTTTTGGCGTTGCCGTGGATCTGTATCTCGCGCCGCAGATGCACCAGCTCTCTCCACAACTGCCAGCCGAATCCATGGCGGTCGCGCAAGTTCTCTTTGTGTGTGTCTGCGTCGACAGCGGAGCTTTGAACACGACAACTGGGTCGCACATGGTGCCGCTGGAATCGCCGAGGAGCATGACTGTTGCTTGCTCTTTGCTCTTGCCTCCACAGCGGACCCAAACCGTTCGAGCCCCCCTTCTCGGTCACTGTGTTCTTTGGTATTAAAAACACAGCTTCACACAGACACAAACACACTGTTAGGACGAGCGACGATCGAAGCAACGTGACTCTAATCGCATGCTCACATACCGGTTTGGTCGGCATTCACAACGCTTGTGATGCCGAGCTCAAGTATCTTGTCGTGAACCGTTTTGGCAAACGCCAGCGCGACTTCATTGAGATGAGGAGGCGATGCTTGCCCTTGGCGCGTTCGTGCGCGAATCGCCACGGTCTGTCGATGGAATAAGCGCTGCTACCACTGCCACGTTGCCTGAAAATCGTGCACACCGCCCGCTGGTGCAACCTCTCTCGCTCTCAGCGCGAGCATCGTCGTCAACACAGGCACACCTTCGCCTCTCAGCTCGTTCACTCACTGCACGATCTCTGCCTCTTGTTGGTGCGAGAGTGCCGCTGTGACGCCGAGTGGTCGTGCCTACTTGCGTGTGGCGCCCTTTTCCGTTTTGCACAGACGTCTCAAACGCTCTTCGTCACGGCACCACGAGCTTGCGCCTCGCCGTGGCGGCTGCAACAGAGAGCGAGGGAAAGAAATGCTGCACCACTGCTGCTACATCGTTGTTGGCGTTAATGTACTCCACGACCGCTAGCTTCTCGCGCGGAGAGAAACCTTGGCTGTCACGGGAGTGTGTTCCGTGACGTAGCTTACACGTGGTCTTACGAGGAAGCGATGGGGTGAAGCGCAGAGGAACTGCGCTGAACTCGGTATTTTCAACTCTGAGGTTTTTGTATTGAGATCATGCATAGTGATGAAAGTGAGGGAGCTAACCTAATTAGTGAGCCCACTGATGGGACGACCATGGTCGTCAGAAATCAGATAAGGCCACTAAATGGGAGTCTGCTGTGCTCCTTCGTACTTAGCACAGCAGCCCCGTTACATTGGCGCTTCCTGCTCGTCGCCATGCTTTCTTTTGCTGCTTGCTCGTTGAGCGTTTTGAGCGTTTTTCGAGTCAGTTCGGATATGCGACGAGGCGATTTATCTTAATCTTTTGTACGAGGCGCTGGCCACTGTTGTCAATCGAAGGCATTTGGTTGTCTATCGTTAATAAGCGGTGGAAGTAACAAGAGGCGGCATACGGTAAATGTTGCAAATCAGCACTCTCACTTGAAAAAAGTATGGGAGTGTCATTTGACAACATTTGATCATGAGAGCCTTTAAAATCAACGCCAAGACTGCTAGTTACGACAGTCGCTTTCACAGCAGCACTAAAGGTGAAAACTATAGACGTATTGGTCGATGATTAGCCTCTAGCAAATCTCTAGCAATTGTTTGCGGCCCTCATAGCACACATCAGGAAGTACAGACCTCCATTGTAACGGGGTACACAAGCTACGATTATTATCGTAATAATCTAGCTTTGCGGAATTATTATTCACGCACTTGCTTTAAGACCGGCCTTTTGGCGGTCAGTCTAATTGGTTAGATATTGTTAGAATATTAGCTAATCAGTGACGGTGAGCTCTCAGAGCCAAACACATTTTAGTTGAATTAGCTTTAGTATTGCATACTTAGACTCAGTGACTCACACGAAGTGGAGTGCGCACAACCGACTATTATGAACACTTGCGATTTAGACCAACTCAACTGTTGCGTTTATTATCTCCATCTTAACTGACTGGAATCCTTGCAGAAAGTGTTCACACACGCTTCCTCGCAAAGGTGCTGCGTAACTCGGACACGTCCGGTTTCATCGATAGATAATTACTCGATTTGAACTCTCATTTATGTCAGATTCCTTTATAAGCAACGGATTACGGTACTACAGTGGTTAGGTATTTCCTCTGTGTTATTTAATTATTGATATTGGGGTTTTATGTGGTGCACACAATAAGGTTTTACTAATCGGTTAGCTATCAAGATCAAGTAGTAAATTCATGGTTGCGAGATATAAATCTGGGAAATGTGACTTAATCACTGTCCAAAATGGCACGAACAACTAGCAGTAACCACCGAGTCCGGATCATCACCTTCCTCTCTGAACGAACTCGATCCGATGGAAGTCTTGCATATGACGCTACAAGCGAGGCAAGCGCACGCTTCGACCGACATCTGCAAATGGTGTAAAGCGTATGGGATGGTCGCGACGACGTCACATCCAACGCTCGAGCGAACTGTGGCCCGACCTGGCTGCTCGATCCTGACATCTTGCGCGCACTCGTCGCAGCGGTTCCTCTCCGCGAGCAGACCACAGAGCGCTCCACAGCAGCATCTGTTGGCGTGCCGTACGCGACGCTGCAGCGATACATCGGCAAGGCCTAGCCGCTCCGCGCTGTCAACGTCAGCGTGAAGCCAGCGCTGACGCATGAGCAGAAGCTCGCTCGCGTTAGGTTTGCGATGTCGTTCGTTCAAGAGCCCAAGGGTACGATGCACGTGTTTAATTGGATTAGCACAGCGCTATGAACTAACACGAGTGCAGACCAGCGCCGCCGCTCGTTTGTCTCTATGCATGATGTTGTTCACATTTGACGAAAAGTGGCTCTGCATCGACCGTGTTGCTTCTCATATTGTACTGGAGCACGTGAACACACGATCTATTTGCAACAAGACAATCGACACCGCACGCGTCGGCGGTGGCTGCAGTCGAGTACGCCGGTAGCGACATGGACGTCAGAGTACTAAACTATCCGCCTCGCTCGCCAGACTTTAACGTGTTCGATCTCGGATTCTTCCACTCGATTTAGAGCCTCCAGCATCGCAAGAAGGCGTACAGCTTCGCCAGCCTTATACAGGTAGTCGCAGGTGTATTCGAAGAGCTCGCAGTAGATACGCTCGAGAAGTGCTTCCTCACGTTGCAAGCGCGCCTGGAGTCGTCGATGCTGGCGAGCGGTGGCAACAACTACGCGCTGCCTCGCGTTCGAAGCGTGCACTTCCGTGATGGTGGCGCTTTTCCTGCATCACTACCACTCTCGGATATTGCTTATTCAACAACTCTGCTTGCTTTAATAAGACGATAACTAGAGCAAAAGCTACTTTTTAGAGATTGAAACGACCATCATTCAGATATTCTCTTTAGATCCGATTGCGGTGCTTCGCTATCTTTGAA
Source organism: Pythium guiyangense (assembly GCA_003730235.1). NCBI lineage: Eukaryota > Oomycota > Peronosporomycetes > Pythiales > Pythiaceae > Pythium > Pythium guiyangense. The sequence goes on from QXDM01000013.1 coordinate 980,089, forward strand.
TAGATGTTGCGCACTTGACAACAGACCTCTGACGATACAACAACAACAGCGAGATAGAGGAGGTGTTCCTCTTTACAATCATGGTATTCCTGTCTAATATCGCTTTGCCATTGAGCCAAGCCAGAATTGCAAAGAAAATGTCCGTTTTTGGTCGCAAAATAACGGCGTTTACTTCACTACTAGTAGAAACTGAGAGACCACCATGCTCTTACACATTCACCATGTCCTGCGGGCGACAGTTGTGAAGTCCGCACATGCAAGTGTGCACTAGAAGCGACACAACTCAATTTCAGCCAAATGTCGATTATTAATTACACAGAGGTAGTAGAACAGAGTAGTATCACTCATAGGCGGCGGTCACATTACACAACTATGATTCGACTATAGGAGCGTCGTCAATGAGATGGCACCGCCTATGAGAGTTATAATAGAGTACTCTGTTTCACAATAGTGGTGCAAGTATGCTATTTCAAGCAATTCGATGACGTTATGGCTCATTGAATCATTACGTTCAAACTACTCATGAGATCAACGATGCATACAAATTTTGGTCCTTGCACCCGCTTTTCTGTAAATATTGCCAAAATCACGATTATTCGCTGCATAAAACAGATATTTTGGTACAAAGAAATCATTTTTTGCTTGACGGGGCAGCCTGTCCGTTTCCACATACAAAAGCCAAGGTTACTTTCTGTCACTTACATTGAAACACATTAAACAGTTGGTCAACCGCTTATTTTGAAACGAAGTAGTATATCGTCCATTGTCCTGTTGCCTGTTACACTGTGTTTGAGTGTGCCGTTGGGCGTGGACTTCATAAGTATTCACTTGAAACTTTACCAAATCTATTTAGGCGCCTGCTCTGATTGCCTTGATAGATCAGCTCACAAAAACAAAACACAATAGGTTATATTTACCTAAATTAATCCACCACGATACAGCACATAACCTATAGAATAACTGCGCCACACAATATCCCATCATTCTTACACACAACAATAACGGCACGTGTTTGCGCTATGCGCATGGTGCACAGCGGTGACCGTATGTGAGTCGACTTGTGTTCTTGTCCGCGACGACCGAACGTTTGTCCTCATTACGACGCAGCTAAAAGCTATATAACTCAACGTCCGACCAATAATATGTCTACGACCATCACCGCAGCACGAACTCCTTTGCGTCACTCTGCGCGTTTCTCAAGAGCTGTTGTCTTACATTCGGCGGTCGGGTACCGCGCAAGTGCTACCTCATGGGAATGAGCAAGGCGCTTCTTGTCGCAATCGTCGACGAGGTCGAGACCGCTTTAGTCGGCGTTGTGCCAAAAGTGATGAGTTACCAAGGTCGCGCAGGCAGAACGGGCCATGTAGGACGCCAATTACTATAGAAAGGGTCTACCTGGTGTTGCTGGTGCCTGGGCGGCACGCTGATCACGATTGAGCGACAGCATCACAACGAAGACCTTTACAGTAGAGAAGGGTATGCCGCTTCGATTGCGCAGGCTATAGTGCTTGCGACCTACACGTTCATGTGCCTCGACGTGGACCGCAGCTCGTGGGCCAACAAGAAGATGCGGCTCCTCGCGCGACAAGCTGCTTTTCGGGTTACATTTTGTACCCTTGTGGCAGGAACAGGTCCCGATCGTCTTGAAGTACACTCGCGTAGAACCACAGGTGCTGTGTGAGTGTTGTATTGTAGCGCTCAAAGAGTCCTTGCGTCTGGAGAGGGTTGGTCGCACTCGTGGGTTTCTCCACAATGATATTGTCGAACAGCGCGAGGACGAGATCGACGACAAATATCCCTCCTTGATTGGAGAGGAGACAGTTGGTGACGCCGATACGCGATGCGATGTCGTCAACGAGCAAACGTCGATACGTGATGGCGTCGAGTTTTGCGACCGCAATTTACTCGGCCCATCTAGTAAAGTAGTCAGCGAACGCAATTTCTCGTCCCGCGTAGTTGGAAGCGGACCGACGATGCCGTCTACCATGAGTGAGAATGGTGGGGAACATGCTACACGAGTCGCCAAGTTCGTCATATTTTGCCACTGTTTCACATGAGGCAACGTGAGCATACTCAATTACGTTTCACAACCTTGTCCGGTACACGCGGTGGTCGAGTGCATCGCTGACACGCGGCGCTGTAATTACTGGTGACTTGCGTATGATCAGCCCGGATGCTGCTACTGCTAACTTGTGGCTCGACGGTATGACTTTCTGTGCAAACCGTGGGTAGGCGACGATAACTCCGTTCTTGATATGTGCCATTATGCGCGTGATCCACGGCGTCGCAACTTTCTGTTTTGCCAAGATTTCAGACTACAGCACACAATTGCCGAGGCACTACGTTGAATGCGGAGGCTAGCTCACTCACATCAAAGAGACAGCAGTCGTGATGAGGACGAGGTATTGTCCCAATATCCAATTTACCATTCCGTCTCAAATGGATAACTGGTCTTTCTGTTTCATATCTATTGTCGCCAAAATGACTACAAATACTATAGAATACGGCTGCACCACATTTAATGGAGCAGTTAGCTTTTACTATCTCTGTCACCGATTAGTTGTCAAGTACCACTTTCACCTGTGTCACAAAATAGTTGTCGGGTGTCAGCTCATACAGAGAGCAAGTGATAAATATGCGAAATACCCTTTGTTAGCATAAAAGCCAAAGTCGGAATTAGAAATGAAAGAATACAAACACAATAAGAATATTTGCCTTTTCGAACACATCCCAGTTTCAGTATTGTTGAGCAACATCGGATATAGAGCTGGACTTGAGGGGTAAGTAACAGTCGTTCACAGTATATTTCGAGTATTATTCATTCTAAATTTGTCTGCTAAGCACAAATCTGATACCCATTCTGGAGTTATATATGTACACTGCTGGACAGGTTTTTAGTTCCACCCACGTTTGACTCTGAATCTCATTCAATTTTTGGAATCTGGATGCTCTGTTTAGATATGTGCTTTGGCTTAGAGAGAGCGTCCAAATGCCGATTCAAAACGCGCAGTGCGTTATGTGGCTATACAAAAGCAGGTTTTGGTCGCTGGAGCAGTTTTAGTTCCGCTTAAAATGCATACAAAAAATCAAGTCATTTTTTCTCAAATCCTGGTCAAACAACAGAATTTAACTGAAAAGCGACTCTTACGCCACCTAACGATGTTCGACCAACCAACAAAGTTAGCATAGCCATTCACGTGTGTCTTGTGTGCCAGGGCGATGCACTAGAGGTACGCATGTGTGTACGCATGGCTCGCATTGTGCTCGAGAAGCATGTTGGAGGGAGTTTTTCGCAACACCATACATTTTTGCGGTCAGTGCCTAAAAATAATAGGCAGATCAATCACACCAGCTATGAGAAAGCATTGCGTTCTCAATTTATCTTTTAAAGAGTGCAAGTAATGAAAAGATGTGCCAAAAATAGTAAAGTTATCGACAAAAACAGTACTGGAACTATAAACACGTAATTTACCGCTAGTTGCTTAATATATTTGGATTATGTCCCACACTCGAGGACAAAAATATACGCACACTCAAAAATGTGTCCAGATCTCAGCTTACACTGCATACCTCGCACTGCTATTTAGATATGATGAATCGCAGATCGCGCGCTTTCCAACACACACGCTCGCTATCCCAGATTCACAGTCCTTCATACACCTCACATACAAACGAGTGGAATTTACCCGAGGACACAACATACGCACACTTGTCGGCGCATACAAAAACCAAATGAAAACGACTGGTTCTGATTTGAACACATCTCACGCTGACACATTGACTCACTTTGGCCTCTCTTCGACGTGATGGGCCGAGGAGAAGCGCTGAGTGGCGAGGAGCGCGGCCGCATCCGCGGTTTGCGCGAGGGCGGCAAGGGCGTGCGCGAGATCGCTCGTCATCTTGGGCGCTCGACAGGTGCAGTTCGACGGGTGCTACAAGGCGGCGAGCGCCAAGCGCTGACCGGTCTCCCACGCGTGCTCGACGACCGAACCGTGCGCGCAATCGTGCGCACCGCTGCGCGCGGCGAGCACACCGCCCGCGCGGTCGCCGACGATCTCGCGCTGGCCTGCTCTGTGCGGACGGTGCGCAGGGTGCTCTCCGACGTGGACTGGCTGCAGTAGACGAAAATGGAGCGCACTCTGTCGCTGTTGGCCGAGCACTAAGCAGCTCGCGTCGCGTGGACGGAGCGCATGCTGACGCTGCCGCCGCCGTGGGACCTCACTATCTTCTCTGATGAGAAGAAGTGGAACTTGAATGGGCCTGACGGCTTCCAGTTCTACTGGCGCGACCTACGGCGGCCGGCGCGCCAGCTCGATCGCCGGCAGACGGGCGGTGGTAGTGTCATGGTGTGGGGTGGCGTCAGCTCGTTCGGCAAGACCGAGCTGGTTGTGTTGCATGGCAAACAAGACTCTGATGCATACATCTACACTGTGACTGAGTTCTTGTTGCCTTTTGCACATCGCCACTATGGGTGTGACTTTGTCTATCACCAGGACAATGCACCTATCCACACCTCAGCGCGCACGAGGGAGTTCTTTGAGGAGCAGAGCGTGTCGGTCCTCGACTGGCCTGCTCGCTCCCCAGACCTAAATCCCATCGAAAACGTGTGGGCGCACATGACGCGCAATGTGTACCGCAACGGTAGGCAGTACGCAACCGTGCACGAGCTCACAGTGGCGCTCATTGAGGAGTGGTGCAGCATATCGCACACGTACGTGTCGAAGCTGATCGCCTCGATGCCGACGAGATGCGTCGAGGTGATCAAGACCGGCGGCAAGCCGACGCACTACTGAGCACATTTCCTGAAACCATCACAATATAGGATTTTGTATGAGCCGACAAGTGTGCGTATGTTGTGTCCTCGGGTAAATTCCACTCGTTTGTATGTGAGGTGTATGAAGGACTGTGAATCTGGGATAGCGAGCGTGTGTGTTGGAAAGCGCGCGATCTGCGATTCATCATATCTAAATAGCAGTGCGAGGTATGCAGTGTAAGCTGAGATCTGGACACATTTTTGAGTGTGCGTATACTTTTGTCCTCGAGTGTACGAGCTGTTAAGTATATCAAGTGATTGGATATTTTCTTTCCAAATGTACAACTTTGGAGGATTTTGAGTCATCCCAAACAGCACGCAAACGCACGATCTGAAGCACCACATGACGACCAAGCCATCGCGACCGCCGCCGCCCATGCAGCGCGTGACGTTCGTGCGCGTCGTCGTGGTGCTCATGGGCTTCGCTGCCCTATTGCTCGTGTTCGAAAACAGCGCGCTCGTGCGCGAGTCGGCGGTCGATCCTCGTCGCTTCTGGTCGTCTCCTGAGTCGCGCTTGCGTGATGGCAGTAGCAAGGATGCACACGACTGGATGTTCCCGAGTGTGCCGTCGCCGGATCTGCTGCACTTGAGTCTGCTCCAAGCTGCGTGCCTCCATCACAACGACAGTATCATCCCGTGGACGTATGCGCAGCCTGGTGTAGACCAAGAGAACGCTGCGAGCAATGCGCTGCTGCTGCTCAACAAGGACGACCCGCACCTGCTCGATGAGCTCCGCAAGTGTCCTGACATTGATATCTACATCCCGCAGCGACTGCGCACGCACGGCTACTGCGAAGATGCCGTTGCGTACGGCAAGTGTACGTCCTCACGCTGCTCACGTATCCGAGTCACTGACGACTGCTCCCTCGGATGACCGAGCACTGACGAGTCGCATTTTGCGTGGCTGCCTCGCAGACTTACAGTCGCGTCTGCTGCCGCGTTGGGCCCTCGAGACGCCGCTCTACGACGCTCGGACAGGCAAGAACGTGACGTACTACGACGTGTGTCCCGAGACGCCACTGCTGTTCATGAACCACTTTTGGGACGACATCCCCGACTCGCCGTACTTCCCAGCCGCAAAGCCAGTGTACCTCATGCCAAACATCGAGATGTACGAGCTCGACGAGAAGTTCTACTGGCGCGCGGACGTCGTGCTCTGCAAGACGCGCGTGTGCCAAGACCGTCTCACGCAGTGGTACGCGCAAGAGGGCAACCCGCGCAACACACAGGTGTTCTACACGCGCCACACGACGTCGGACGTTGCGCACTTTGCGCGCCACACGCTCGGCAACGCAGCGCCGATCAAGCCCAAGGACTTTGCGAACGTCACGTTCCTCCACGCAGTCGGCACAAGGTACATCGTTTGCGTTGTAGTGCGCCTTGTTGTTCTGAGCGGTGTGCCCCACTGACAACATGCTCGTGGACAATGTTGGACCGTGATGCTGTAGTGCTCAGAAGGGAACGCGCCAAGTCGTCGACTGCTGGCTCTCGCGGCCGGACTACCCACCGCTCGATCTGTACATCAATAACGACACGTACCAGTGGCTCTTGGGCGAGCCACACGACATGATCACGCGCATCAACGCCGCTGCGAACATCCGCGTGACGAACCACCGCATGGAGCCGCTCGAGTTTGGTCGCGCGATCGCTGAAGCGAGCTTCTTCCTCTGCACGAGCGTCATGGAGGGCTACGGACACTACATCAACCAGGCGCGTGCGTCTGGCGGCGTGATCGTGACGTCAAACAGACCGCCGATGAGCGAGCTGATCGTGGCGCCTGGCATGGGCGTGCTCGTGAACGCCACGGCGCACCAGGACCCCAACATGTTTCTCGGCGGCGCGTCGACGAAGGAGCACGCCCTGCGCGGCGTCGAGGGCATGACTGCGGCGTTTGCCGGTCCTGATGTCTGCCGCGCCGTCGACGAGGTGCTCGTGAACACGACTGTGTCGCAGCGCGAAGCCATGGCGCGGCGCGCGCAGCAGCAGTACCACCTCGACACGGCGTTCTTTGCACGCGAGATGCTGCGTCTGCGGCTCTTTGCCAAGCAGCAGGCGCAGGAGACGCGGCAGAAGCAGGAGCGAGAACGAGAGCAGCACGCTCCGTCTGGTTTGCGGGGGCAGCGTGGAAGAGCATAGTCGCGCTGCTCATGGCCGCATCCGCAGCGACTCGTAGTCAGCCGTGTTCGTTCGCTCATTCGTACATACATCCACACATGCACAGACAGGCACTGACGGTGTGGCAAGGAAGCAAGCAATAGATCGATCCTGCATGCATTGTGCATTGCGTCGTCTTGCCCCGAGTCGTGATGCTCGAAGTTGTCCTGCGTGTGCACTCCATCCAGCGACAGTAGTGGAATGCGACAAGTCGACGACGCCTCCACTCGTTCGCTTCAGCAATGCCATTCCGATCATCAGCGACTGACTCGACTGGCAATGGTGGTGGTGGTGGTTCGTGTTCGCCACGTGCTCGGTGCGCTGCGAGCATTGCGTTTCATCTGTCACCCGACTCGCACCGCTCTGACTGCAGTGAACGTATCTCGTGCCTGAAGTTGCAAGTGCGAGTGTGAGAGCATGAAGAAGCGAACGAACGAGTGAGCAAGAGGCGCTCGTGTTGATCAATTGGACTTGGACGATCATTGGCATGCACTTGTGGCTCTGCAAGCCACGAAGCAGTCGGACTGCGCAAGGCGTGACTGGTCTTGCGAGCCGTTGTTGTTGTTCAGGCTTCGCTGACCCAACCGCAAACCGTCCACTTTGAGAGTGTCCACATCGAAATGACGAGAGTCCGACCGAGACAACTCGCGGATGTGAGATCGATCGATCGATCGATCGACCACTGGAGCGAGAGCTCCTTGTTAGTGACAGCAGACGCGGTGCATCGGAAGCGAGCTCTCGTGATCGATCGAGCGCATGAGCGACGCGATGACGATAACATGTGAGTGAGCGAGTGTGGACAACATCTTGTGTGGACAACATCGGTGCTTTTTCTATGACGATCAGCCAAATCGATTCGTGTGCAGCATACTGCATTCGTGTAGTGGCGCATCAATGTTTTGAGCGACCGGATTGCTCTCGAGTCGGGTGGGTATACGTCTTGACAAGGTATAGCCGGACAGCGAAACACCGAGCAATACAAACACACAGCCAAACACACTTGTCAAACCGGATAAACACGCACGTCGAAGAAGTTGCTGTCAATTGTTTGAGACCCGAGCCTGAGCCTGAGCGACCTTGAGCGAGTGCTCAGTGACTACAAACACAAACAATTGCGCTCGGCTGTCATTCGCGTTTCCGGCTCAAGCCCCTCAAGCCCCAGACGCCCCAGACGCCTCAAGCCCAGACGCGCCACGCCACGTTCTTGCTCGGTGCTCGATGTTCACACGCGAGATTAATCTCGTGCGCGTGCCGCTCTCTTGAAGGTCAGCAGCAGCGATCACCAAGCTGGCGACTGATGGTTGTGCCATGCTGCAGATGACCCTTCGCTCTTCCTTCGTCAGCGACGTCTTAGATCTCGAGATGTTGTCCATGATGTGCCTCACGCAGTATCGGTGGTCCGCATCAGGAAAGAGCTAGGACACAGCGCTGAGGAGTCCCTTCTGCCGGTCAGACAGGATCGTGAACTTGTTCGCGCCATCGAGCCCGTCTTTGACCATCTGGAGGAACTAGCACCAGTTTTTAAAGTTCTCGACTGGGACGAGAGCGAGAGCGGTTGGTACAATGTGGTTGCAGTAGTCCTTGGCCGTCGCAACAAGAAAGACGCTGTGCTGGTTCATCTCGCCCTTCAAGTGCGCTCCGTCGAACCCGAGAAGCCTCTTGGTCATCTTCATGATGTGCATACCGACGCTCGGGAAGAATCCGGCTCGCTTGAACGTCATGCCGTCGCTCTCCTTGTCGAAGCGCCAAATCGAGCCCAGATTCTTCTGCGCCATCAGATCTAGATACGCCTCCAGCTTTTGGTAGCTCTCCGCGTGATCGCCATGCAGCTTGTCGTCGATGGCTTGCTTCATTCTGGACACGGCACTTGCACTGATCATGACGCCTTGAGAGCGCAGGTATGTCGTGACGTCCTTGCCTTTGAGAGTCGAGACAGATCCGGTGTGGGCTGGAACGACATTGATCTCGACGAGAGACGTGATCTGATCCATTTCTTGAGTCGTGTTGCGCAGGGGGCGAGCTGATGCCGGGACAGAGCCTTCGACGCACGGTGGTCGAGAAGAGCCAATGTGCTTTGCGTGGTTGTGGCAGAAGTTGGCCGCCGTGATCTTCCAGCTCCCGTTCTTGCTGAACACGTTGATGAAGAAGGGACACTGCTGAGATCCCGGCTCTGCTGTTGCGTCGTAAAACTGCAAGCCATTCACGATCTTACAAGCGTACTTGGCATTGCCCGAGCTGTTTGCCTTGACACTGCTGTGCTTGACGTACAGCTGAAAGCCGAACTTAGTCGCAAGAGTCTTGCACCGCCGCTGAAAGGCTTTCTGGCTTTCGAAGACGTCAACGCCGATGTTTCTTGGCGATCGTAGACATGACCGTGCGTCTTGCTCGCTGGGTCGCTGTCAACATAGATGTCTGGTCGAAGTAAGCCACACTCTCTCGCTGCACCTGTGTCCGCCAGGTCGAATGATAATCTTGCGGCTCCGAAGTTCGCTGTTTTCTTTCTTGTTGCCATGTCGCGGGCTTGGTAGATTGAGCAATGTGCTTGAGCGCTACATGTCATGGTCGATGCACCCACGCGCACTTCCAGGCTCCACCTCAATCTAGCTGCACGGTCTCGTATCTTATCAGATACGTTTTCTTTAAATATGACTGATATTTGTCCAAATTTAGGTTTTTAAGTTCGCACTCGCACCATTCTCGTTCCTCAAAGCGCACTTTAATTTTACCTCGAGCAATGCCTCTCTTATTTCACTTCTGGGGGGCAAACTCAGTACATACGTACTGAGTTATGGAAATTCCTCGGTTGTGTCGTCAAATGGCGATATGTTCTTGCTCGAGTTGGTTGGTGCTGAGGCACGTGCTCGCACTTCGACGTGAGATGAGGTGACCATGGGCAATACCAAGACTGGCGGTGACGGCTACAGCTCTAATAGAAGGACGTTTCCAATAGAAACTCGTAGTACAGACCTAGGATAGTGCACATAGCGAGTGCACAGTTCGTCTCACTTCTCAACCTTCTCTCAACGCTTCACACTGCAAACAACATGGAGGACGCCGACGACGATGAGCAAGACGGGAGGACGAGTGCGCAGTGCAGGTGGCAGCGTTTGTGCGTCGACGCACGCCTGCAAGCACAGGTCGAAATGCACGTGCGGTGGCTGAAGCAAGTGCGTGTGGAAGCCACCCACGTCGCCAACATGCACGTCCTCCGCTGCCTGCACAACCAGCTCCCACTTCCCGACTTCTCCCAGACCTTCTTCGAGAGATGCTGCCGTGGCATACTCGTTGGCCGAGCGCCGTGCAAGGACGAAGAACTCGAGACGACGCTCAAGCAATACAGCGACATGAAGAGAGACCGATCACTGATCCATGCGCGCGTGGGATACTCACACAGCATCGCCTGCCTCGACCGGCAACTCCACTCCAACGCGCTCGCTCACATTTCAACGAACCTCTCAGCACGGTTGCGCTGCCACCTCATCCGTCTAGGCGAGTCGAGAGCCGACGCGCACCGTCTCGTGCGCACTTGTTGGCGCACAGATGACGAACTCGCGCCCGACGAGCTCGACATGCGTATGTGACTGGCACCAAGGACGCACGACGCCGTCAGCATCGAACTCCTGAACAAGCGCTACGTGTGCAGCAACATGGCACACTACGTGGTCAAGCTCTGGGAGGTGCTGCAGCTGGCAGAAGCTCAGCATGCACAAGCACTCGCTCGAGGCGTCAAGCTCAGCATCCGTGACAAGTTCTTTGCTCTCCTGTCCGTGTCGCGCTCGCTCACACCGACGCACGTCGTCATCGACAAGACTGTCGTGAAAGAGCTCGTGCAGACGGCGCGCAACGAGGAGGCGCGAGCAAGTGGGCGCAAGCGGGCAAAAAAGCGCAAGCGCCGGCAAGACGACGACGCTACTGATCCTGACGCTCTCGACGACGTGTTCGGCGATGCACTCATGAGCTTGGACAAGCTCTGGGAGTCGTGCTTCGAGTGGCGGGCGATTCGACCAGGCTGACGCAAGCCAACGCGCATCACGACCGACGGGTACTCTGCATCGGTTCTACTCGAGCGTCCGCGCTCCAAAGCCGTCGCACGCAAAGACGACACCAGCGCGACCGGTCATCTCGCCGTGATCGGCATCGACCCTGGCATGCGCACGCTCGCATGCGTGTATCGCAAAGACGACACACGCTCGATTGCCATCGTAGCCCAACCACGCAGTCAGCCGCATAAGACAGCGATGAGAGCGCAGAGAAAGCGAGTTGAGCGTCGCACGAGCGCCATACGCCGCACAAGCCGAACGCGCCGAAAGCGCGGCAGTCGGCGGAAGCACGCGGGCGCAACCGTGCAGCACGTCAGCGCAGGCGAGTACCGCCACATCGCTCGCCACGCTGCTTTTGCCGATTGGCACGAGAAACTCAAAGCGCGACACACAGACTACGCCGATCTGCTGAAGCAGGCGCCGTTGTTCAAGACGGCGTCTCTCGCAACGTACTTCAACAACATGGAGTTCGCTTGGACAAACATACAGTGGCTGCTCGACTTCGCGATGGCAAGCCGTTCCGAAAGTGGAGGTTCACTCGTAGCGCATCGTGTGAGACGGGGTCACACAGCACAATCGCTTTTAGGTAGCGTGTACACACGTGTGCGGCAACTCGTGTTACAGGGAACGTGTTCCCGTAGCCTGGACGTTGTGAAGACAACAGAGCAGATTCCAAACTAGTGTATTGAGTGGCTATCGTCCTACAACATGCATGCCTAAGTATTCCTATTCTAAATGCAAGATACCCCACTGAGTTACCGTGAGGTACACGTGACTCGTTATAGAATGAGTGGCTGCCGTGCGTCCGATTGGACGACGACCTCTGTTTGGTGTATGCCACAACACAATCCGGACATCCCGGATTGGTGTGCGCCTACACCGATCCATGTAAAGTGGCTATTTGGGCTGTTACATGGTGCCCGTTCACAGTACCGCCGCGCTGTGCAAGATTCTCGACACAGTCTCGGCGGTCGACGCGTCCAAAGACGACGCCGTCGTCCCAGAGCACTGCGCTGGACGCATCGAAGCCGTTGGCATCGACTTCACGTACCCGAGTCGTCTGGACGCGCAGATCCTAAAGAAATACAACGTGACGATTGAGAGCAGCCAGATCGTGGCGTTTGTCGGCGCGAGCAGCGGCGGCAAGTCGACGCTCATTGCGCTGCTCGAGCGCTTCTACGACCCGAGCAGCGGCACCCTGTACCTCGACGGTCGCGACGTGAAAGAGCTGAACGTCAAGTGGCTCCGGTCGCAGATCGGACTTGTGTCGCAGGAGCCCGTGCTGTTTGCCACGACGATCTTTGAGAACATTGCTCTTGGCGCTGCAAGTTGCACGCATCGACAGCTCGACGGCACCAGCTGCAGCGTGTCCGTCTCGCGTTCGCATACACACATGCATGCGCTCTTGTGCAGCTCTTGTGTAGCTCTTCTTGGTCGTGCTCAGACGTCTTGTGCAGCACAAGTTGGTGTCTTTGTAACAGTTTGTGATGAAGCACGGCGATCAATCCGAGAGCGTCGTGTGGAGCCGAAGAGAAGAGATTCGCCGGTGTGTGTTGTGCGTGTCGTGAAGTGTCGGTCCATTCGAGTTTGCCGAGTTGATCGACCAAACGCACTCGGCCCCAAGTGCCACAGCAACAGCAGTCCTAATACTTCCAGAGGCGAACGACAGGTACTGCAGAGCATGGAACTATCAAGCGTTGTGTGTGTGTTCATCTTTGTTGATCTGTTTGTTGTCCTGAGCGTGTCGATGCGGATGAGAGCGACGAGCACGCTGAAAGTGAGCCTCAGCACTGAGCACGGTCTCTTGACACTTGTGAGGCTCGGTGCTTTTGACTCTGTGGGCGTAGTTGTTGGTGGTGCTCGGTTGTGTGCCTGTGCTTGCCACCTTGATACTTTGACAGATCACGTGTCTTCGTATCAAGCTTGCAGCTACTGCACCACAAATGCAACAACGACAACAACAACAGCCGTAGCAGCTTCGCGGACACGACCGCGCTCGTCGAGGTCATGAAGTCTTGGTGACATCAATCAGCCAATCGGAAAAATGCTGCTTGATATCATTTTTGCCCCTCTTGATTGGCCAGAAGCCGTGTCGAGTATTAGTCACGCCTACGAGCCATTTTCTGTTTATGAATGCCGAAATGCTGTCGAGCTCCAAACTCGACAGCTTTTCGAACCAAAACAACGATTTAAGCCGAGGAGGGATGACCTCGCGCGGCAAATTCAAATTTCGACAGGTTTGTTCGCCGGATTCGGTACAAACTTCAAGTCAAACCCGGACGCGTGTCCAGCGTCCGGTTTGGCTACAAATTTCAAGTCATTTCCGGCGGACAAACCTTTCTTGCTGTTTTCCGATACAAACGATTGTATTGGAGCGCATTAGCACGAGCACTCACATACAATTCTCAAGTTGAAGCCCGGGCACGTCGTTTTTTCACTATCGAGAACAATACTTCTGAGCACTCACATACAATAGTCAAGTTTAAACGCGAGCACCTCTTGTTCTTCACTATCACAGTGTTACCTCATGTTCATCACTATCAGAATTCTACACTGCAATTACACTTCTCTTCGAGCAACAACGAGCAACAGCAGCAGCAAGAAACGATGGAGTCGTCGGAGCCGATCATTTGCACGACGCGCATGAAAGAGATCGCATTGCTCGCTGCGAAGCACTTGATAGTAAGACAGGCGTCGCAATTTGGGCAAAAAGACAGAGCGTTTCGCAATGTGTATTTCGAACACTTGAATAAATTATAGTTTGTTCAATAATTGCGACGCCTGGTTCTACCCAGATTAGAATCTCGAAAAAACACTACCTTTAAAACACAATAATGTATATATGTATACAAGTATTCGTATAGTTCACTGATACTTTTGCACTTTCTAATTTTCTGTTCGAAACGACAAGTCAAGTCAAAACGTGTAAGTTTACAAATCGGTTTCGCCAGGGCATCAGCTTTCAGAGCGATACTTTTGATGCTCGTTCAAATTTGGTATCAACGCGATTTGTAGCGTCTACAAATCGTTTCGTGCTGTCCCAAAATTTGAAACATGACATTTGTCCCAAGAGACAAATAATTGATACTGGATCTATCAAAACCTATTTTCTGATACAATCAATCCCTCATTCTCGAATAAATAGATAACGTATCTACTAAAACCTAATAATTGATTCAGTTTTTGAATACAAATCTTCATATAGCACCCTGTTCGGTGTGTCCCACACCACAACAGGCAACAGCAGAGCAAGAAGAGCAAGCAAAATAGCAAGAAGAGCAAGCATGGCCCTGCGCGAAGACGTGCACAAGGCTGGCATCACGTCGTTCGCGTCACTACCGGGCGACTCGTACGAGTACCGCATCGACTACGAGCACGCACAAGGCAGCGTGTGGCTCAAGAGCGTCGCAACCGAGCGCGAATGGTGCGCACGCGCTCTCGCCATCTGTCGCTCTCGCTCGCTCCCATCGCGCTCACGTGCGCTTGAGCGGCAGAGCTCTGTTGCAAGTACGACGGCGTACCAACTCTTTGTACGCATGCGCGTGTGTGCGCTCACTGTCTGCAGGTACTGTGCGATCGACAACCGAGCGGTGTTTGCAGAGAATCAAGTGTACCGCGATCAGTTCACAATGGAGATGACGCTGCTCGAGGTATGCGTGTGCATGTGTGTCGATGCGCATCGTGCTTGACTGCGACATCGTCACGTGCATCGTAGCGCTGACGCTGTGGTTGCTCTCTCTCTCTCTCTCTCTTTGTGTCTCAATGAAGCTCGCACTGCACTACGACCCGCGCGTGCACAAGAGCGACACGTGCAAGAACGTGCTGCTCTCACGCAGTCGCGACGACCTCGTGCTGCAGCTGAGCCAGCGCGTGTACACGCGGCGGAACCCAAACTGGGGACCGACGCTCCAGTTCACGCTCGCGTGGGTGCGCGGTAGCGGGCGTCTGCCGCACGGACTCTCGCGCGACCCACCTGCGCCGTTGCCCGTGCCAGTCGAGCCTGCACGGCCAAAGGTGTCGCGCGACGAGCAGCAGCGCGAGGTGATTGCACGCATGCGCGACGAGATCAAGGCGCTCAAGAGCGCGAAACGCGACTGTGTGGGCGACTCGCGGCAGTTCAAAGCCGAGAACGACGCGCTGCGGCGAGAGGTGCAGCAGCTCCAAGCGACGAACGACGCGCAGTACGCAGAGCTGCTCAAGCTCGGGAGCTCACACGAGTTTCAGCGCCAGCACATCGAGCACTTGCGGCGCAAGATCCAGGACCTGCAGCAGCAGCTTTCAGCCCAAAAGACAGCGACGACGGCTGCGTCGACACGGGAGCCGACAGGCGGTGCGAATGCCGCACCAGTGGCGAATGCACCGCCGCTGCAGCAGTCGGTGTCAGTACTAGGACCAGGCCAGTCGACTGCCCTACAACCGCAGCAGCAGGCGCAGAGTCAGCAGACAGAGACGACCATACCGACCGACAGGACTGCCGATGATGTGCTGACAGACACGAGTGCTACTGCGAGTGCGAGCAAACGTCGACGAGCGGCGCAAGACTGAGAAGTGTGCGCAGCAAGTGCGAGTGAGTGCGTGATACTAAAGCGGGTATGTCGTCGTCACCTTGCGTGTCGCGTCCGAGTCCACTTGCAGACACCTTCGTCTTGCTCAGTATCGGAAAAGTCACTCGTTCGAGCTCGCGCAAGCCCCACAACTCGATCGCCACTAGTTCGTTCTCACTAAAGACCGATCGAACGCCAGAGCAACGACAGCTCGAGTATTGCTCGTCGACCTCAAAGACAGTGTCTGTCGTCGTCACTGCCAGCACCATCGTCCATCCGAAAAGTGCACTCTCCGAGCACCGCGGTTTTTGCACTTGCTTGGTGTCGTGTGCGCGGTGGAGTCTCATCGCGGTTGCTTGTGAGTACTCTCTGTGTCCGATATGATCTCGTCGATGGCCGATTGATGTGTCGCGTGCTAGGCGTTTGACAACACGGACGCAGTGATGTGTGTTGCTGATCACTCGTTGCACGCACCGATCGCAGTAGCTCCAATACACGAACGATGTGTTGAGAAGCAGGCTTGTGTAGGCGAGTGAAGCAGATACAGTAACTGACCGAAAGCTCGCTGGTCGTGCGCATGCGCTGTGTACGACCTGCGGGTGGTCGTAGGAAGGACGAACGTGCATGTTTGCTGTGAGTCGCGGTCGCTCGGGTGATTAGTCTGCCATATCGGCCACTTCGTATGGCTACGGATTCGTCTCCAAGCGCGACCGGACCAATCTTCTTCTCCGAGTGCTTTGCGCACGAGTGCGAAGCGCGCACTTTCGATTTCGAGTCGACGCACACAAGCACTCGCTCACCTGTTGCCCACGCACACACACACACACACGAACGCTTGCTGCTCACGTCGCGATGGCGCCATCGGTACTAAAGCCGCAAGAGAACAGCGGCCTCGCGGGCGAGTACTACCGCGTCGAGACACCGCGCGTCGACGCCAAGGTGAACGTCGCCGAACACAGCGAGACAACCGACAGCGCTGCTGCGAAGAAGCTCCGGGGCAGAGCCGACGACGAGAGCTCTACCACCGACGACGACAAGCCACCGACGAGTTTCCGGTTCACGCAGCTGTATCGCTACGCAACGCCGTACGACTACGTGCTCCTCGGGATCGGGATCACGACGATCATCGCGAATGGCGTGCTCTTTCCGCTGATGGCGATCGTCTTCGGGGACGTCCTCAACGGCTTCACGTCGCGACCCATCGACCAGGACGCGATCAACAAGGCGGCGCTCAACTACTTCATCATTGCGATCTGTATGTTCTTCACGGACTACATCTCGTTCGTGACGTTCTTCCACACGGCGGAGCGGCAGATGAAGGCACTGCGCGGCGAAGCGCTCAAGCACATGCTCTACCTCGACATCTCGTGGTTCGACAAGCACGACGCCATGCAACTCGCCTCCCGCCTCACGGGCGACACGGTCAAGATCAAGGCTGGTATGGGTCAGAAGCTCGGCGACTCGCTCCGGTTCGCGACAACGTGCATCGTCGGCTTTGTGATCGGTATTGTCAAGGGCTGGGACATTGCACTCGTGATGGCGTGCGCTGTGCCGATCATGGCAGTCTCGCTCGCGTGGCTCGTCACGAGTCTCACCAAGCAGTCCGAGTGGGCACAGAAGGTGTACGCGCAAGCCGGTGCCGTCGCAGAGGAGACACTCGGGTCGATCCGCACGATTGCGTCGCTCAATGGTGAGAAGCGCGCGATCGCCGCATACAAAGCCAAGACGGCTGCGGCCGAGAAGGAGAACATCGCGCTGCACAAGGTCATGTCGATCGTCTTTGCGATGTTTGTCGGAAGCATCTGGGTCATGTACTCCATCGGGCTCTGGTACGGCGGCAAGAAGGTCTCGGATGGCAAGAGCGACCCGGGCAGCGTCTTCACAGCATTCTTTGCAGTCATGACCGGCACCGAGACCCTTGCGTTGGTATCACCAAATATCACCGCCGTCTCAGAAGCCACTGGCGCCGCCTTGGCGCTATACGAGATCCTCGACACCAAGTCCGAGATCGACGCGTCCGCTGACGATGGCATCATCCCCGAGTCGTGCGAGGGTGCGATCGAAGCCGTTGGCATCGACTTCACGTATCCGAGTCGTCCGGACGCGCAGATCCTGAAGAACTACAGCGTGACGATCGCCGCAGGCGAGACTGTGGCGTTCGCTGGCGCAAGCGGCGGCGGCAAGTCGACGCTCATTGCGCTGCTCGAGCGCTTCTACGACCCGAGCAGCGGCACGCTGTACCTCGACGGTCGCGACGTGAAGACGCTGAACGTCAAGTGGCTCCGGTCGCAGATCGGACTTGTGTCGCAGGAGCCCGTGCTGTTTGCCACGACGATCTTTGAGAACATCGCCGCTGGCGGCAAGGACGTGACGCGCGAGCAGGCGATCGAGGCTGCGAAACTCGCGAACGCGCACAACTTCATCATGTCGCTGCCGGAGAACTACGATACGCTCGTGGGCGAGAAGGGCGTGTCGCTGTCTGGCGGCCAGAAGCAGCGCGTGGCGATCGCACGCGCGGTGGTGCGCCAGCCCAAGATCCTCGTGCTCGACGAAGCCACGAGCGCACTGGACGCCGAGAGCGAGCGCGTGGTCCAAGCGGCGCTGAACAACCTCATGGCCAAGACGCAGATGACGACGCTCGTGATCGCGCATCGCTTGAGCACGATCCGCCACGCCGATAAGATCGTCGTGCTCTCAGGCGGCGCAGTCGCAGAAGAGGGTCCGCACGATGAGCTCATCAAGATCGACGGCGGCATCTACCGCAACATGTACACGATCCAGCAGCTCCGGTCAAAGGACGAAGAGGGTGCCGCTGCTGAAGATGACGCTGACGACGATGCGACGGAAGATCGCGCACTGGCGCACCGCTCGAGCTTCGTGTCGACAAAGACCGACATCTCGATCAGCGACGTCGAGAACAACGAACTCGAAAAGCAACCGTTCGGCATGATGGACATCGCTCGGCTGTGCAAGCCGGACTGGAAGCACTTCGTCTTTGGGATGATCGGCGCGTGCGTCGGCGGCGTGTCGTTTCCAGCTTCAGCGCTTCTTGTGACCGGCATGATCACGTCAATGACCGAAGGATACGCCAAGTACAAGGAGTTTGGCGAGAGGCGATACTTGGACGACATCTACGACCAAGTGATGCTCTACGGCATCATCTTCCTCGTCGGCGCGGCGGCAATGGTCGGCTTCGTTTGGCTCGAGATCTACTGCTTCAAGTACCTCTCGGAGCGCCTCACGATGCGCCTGCGCAACACCAACTTTGAAGCGCTGTGCCGCCAGAACGTCGGCTTCTTTGACAAGAAGGAGCACGCCACCGGTGCACTCGTCTCAGACCTCGCCACGAGTGCAACGAAGGTCGCGCTCATGTCGGGCGATGCACAAGCGCGCGTCTTCCAAGCGCTCTTTACGATGCTCGGTGCGCTCGCGATCGCGTTTGGCTTTGGGAGCTGGCAGCTGACGCTGATCATGCTCGTGCTCTTTCCGCTCCTCGTCGCCGGTCAGATCGTGCGCGACCGCGAGCTCGAGCAGCGCGATGCGATCTCCGACGACCTCGGCGAGTCTGGCGCGCACGCGTCCGAGGTGCTCACGAACATCCGCACAGTCGTGTCACTCGGTGCCGAGGCAGTGTCGACCGACAAGTTCATGACGCTCCTCGAGGTGCCGCTCAAGAAAGGCAAGAAGGAGGCGCAGATCAACGGCATTGCGCTCGGCTTCAGCTCGTTCATCATGATGGCGTCGTACGCACTCGTGTTCTGGTACGGCGCGAAGCTCGTGAACGAAGGCACGATCACGTTCGAGGAGATGATGAACAGCACCATGGCTATGATGATGTCCATCATCGGTGTCACGGGCGCCGCGTCGTACTTTGGCGATTCCACTGCGGCCTACAAGTCGGGCTCGAAGATCGTGACGCTGCGCGACCGCAAGGTGCCGATCGACTCGTTCGAAGAGTCGGGTCTCCAGCCGCACAAGGTCGAGGGCAAGATCGAGTTCAAGAACATCACGTTCCGGTACCCGACGCGACCGGAAGTGACGGTGCTCAAGAACTACAACCTGACGATCGAAGCCGGTCAGACCGTGGCGTTCTGCGGTCCGTCGGGCGGCGGCAAGAGCACGTGCATCTCGCTCATCGAGCGGTTCTACGACCCGGTCCGCGGCGAAGTGCTGCTCGACGGCACGAACCTGAAGGACCTGAACCTGAACTGGCTGCGATCGCAGATCGGCCTCGTGGGTCAGGAGCCGACGCTGTTCATCGGCACGATCGCCGACAACATCGGGTACGGACTGCAGACGAAGCCGAGCCAGGAGGAGATCGAGTCGGCGGCGCGCATGGCGAACGCGCACGACTTCATCACGCGCTTCCCGGACGGCTACGAGACGCAAGTGGGCATGAAGGGCGAGCAGCTCTCGGGCGGCCAGAAGCAGCGCATCGCCATTGCGCGCGCGATCCTGAAGAACCCGGAGATCCTGCTGCTCGACGAAGCCACGAGCGCGCTCGACTCGGAGAGCGAGAAGATCGTGCAGGAGGCGCTCGACAAGGTCGTGGCGCTCAAGCGCCGCACGACGATCATCATTGCGCACCGGCTGTCGACGATCCGCAAGGCCGACAAGATCTGCGTCGTGAGCGGCGGCCGCATCGCCGAGCAAGGCACGCACTCGGAGCTGCTCGCTCTGAATGGCATCTACACCGGACTTGTTGAGTCGGCATCGTCGTGAGTGGCAGCTCTGTCATAGGAGTAGCAGCTATTAGTCTCTAGCAATATACGTTTGGTTTGAAAGTCGACTTTGTTGGAAAAGGAGGCTTGTGGAGCACGTGCAAGTGGATCATGACTTCTCGTGTGCAAGTAGACTCTCGCTTGTGAATTGGCAGTGGAGCTGGCTCACGTCCTGAGTCGTCACTGATACGACCAGCGTGATGCAGCGAGTGACCTCTCACACATGTGAGAAGGTGCCCGCTCGAAGAAGCATGTCGAGCAGCAGCAAGTTCACTCGCACGGCTTGGACACACACACACACGTGCTTGAAGAGTCAAGGAGCCATCTGTTCGCGACTCGAGATCGATCGCACGCGTGCTGATGTTGTCAACATCTCGCGTTCGAGCACTATAGCAGACGTAGGACTTGTCCAGGCATTCGATAGAGCTAACTGAAGGGCTTCGGACAACTCGAGGGCGAGCACCAGCTCACGTGTGCGCACGTGATCGAGGCAGCTCGACACGATGAACCAGTGAGCAGGTACCGCGTCATGGATCGTCACAGTTTTGTGTGCAACCGTCTCAACGCATACTGATGTCTTGTTATTTGGGTCGCGTTATGACTGAAAGGAATGCGGTTGTTTACTCCTGACCTGTTGAATTTTATAGACGCAATCTGTATTCGTTGTGACAGTTGTGTCAAAATTACTTGAGGTTTGTATAGTATGCAGTTGTCGCCTTGCTGACTGTTACCTTGACAGATCGTGTATGTAGCCTAAAGTCGGGTCTACAACTCGGATGAGTTGTAGACCCTACTACAGATCGTGATGAGTGTTTTGCTTGCCTTGCAAACCGGTCGTTGAGTGTGCATTCAAGAGGCAACCAACGCCGTGCATGGAGTGTTTGTGTATGTCGGTGAAGTATGCTGTGCTTGGTTGGTGTAGCAAGGACTAATGCAAAGCACATTCATTTGTTTGGTTTGGTTTTGAGTAACATTGCGAGTCACCTGGGATCGAGATGCGAACGCTGCTCGCAACATGCGGTGTCTCGGCATCTTGCAACTCAACGGCCAGCAACGACCACCAGCTCTTAGTCGAGTGTGATAGCAGATCAAGCGAGCACGGCGGTTGACGGCATCTCGTGCTGTTGGCTCGACACGTACTTGTACGTATGTAGCCTAAAGTCTACATTGCGAGGAAACGGTGGTACTTCGCTAGTCGTCCATTTGAAATCACCATCATTCCGGACGCGGAATGATGATGACGCGACAGTTCTGTCATTATACTTGTTTCAACTATACTATAGTCCACTCCAGTTATCTACTTGTCCATGAACCGCATCCGAGTTGCGGCGCATCCAGATCTGTTCGAGACCTCTTCGTTCGCACGCGAGTCGGCTCGCTCTCGTCTCCAAGCTTCTTTCATTCGCCAACTTACCGCGCGCCGATCACACTGGTCATCGAGCGAGCTCTTCTCTCGTTCGGTGTCTCGCACACATCCACACATCCGCACCGCTGAACGAGCGCCATGGCGCCGCTCTCGTTCCTCAAGAAGAAAAAGGCACCACCGACACTGGATGCCGCCGTCCATGGCAGCGACGAACACAGCGACAAGCACGCGCTCCAGAGCGAGTACGCCCGTGTCGAGACGCCGCGCCACAGCGATGCGAACGCAGTCGCAGTCAAGCTCGGCGACGCCAAGGACGACAAGCACAGCAACGAGACGCAGTCCGAGCGCTCCTCGAGCAAAGGCAGCGGCGACGCGAACAAGGGTAAGGGCCCGCCCAAGAGCTTCAACTTTGCGCAGCTCTATCGCTTCGCAACCGCGTACGACAAGTTCTTGCTCTCGGTCGGCGTGCTCATGGCAGCTGCGAACGGCGCACTGTTCCCGACCATGGCGATCGTCTTCGGCAACGTCCTGAACGGCTTTGCATCGATTCCGATCGACCAAGACGCGATCAACAAGGCGGCGCTCAACTTCCTCTTCATCGCGATCTTCATGTTTGTCACCGACTACGTGTCCTACGTCGCATTTTACCACAGTGCCGAGCGGCAGATGAAGGCACTGCGTGGTGAGGCACTCAAGCACATGCTCTACCTCGACATCTCGTGGTACGACAGCAACGACGCACTGCAGCTCTCGAGCCGTCTCACAGGCGACACGGTCAAGATCAAGGCTGGTATGGGTCAGAAGCTCGGCGACTCGTTCCGGTTCACAATGACGTTCGTTGTCGGCTTCATCATCGGCTTCACGAAAGGCTGGGACATTGCGTTGGCAATGGCGTGCGTCATGCCAGTGATGGCCATTTCGCTTGGCTGGCTCATCAAGACACTCACGAAGCGGTCGGAGTGGGCTCAGAAGGTTTACGCCCAGGCTGGTGCCGTCGCAGAGGAGACGCTCGGGTCGATCCGCACGATTGCGTCGCTCAACGGCGAGAAGCGCGCGATGAGCAAGTACCGCGCCAAGGTTGATGAAGCCGAGCGCGAGAACATCGCGCTGCACAAGCTCGTGTCGATCGTCTTTGCGATGTTCATTGGCAGTGTCTGGGTCATGTACTCCATCGGGCTCTGGTACGGCGGCAAGAAGGTCTCGGACAACAAGACAGACCCCGGCACGGTCTTCTCGGCGTTCTTCTCGATTCTCATCGGTACAGGATCGCTCGCGCAGATCTCGCCAAACATCTCGGCAGTGTCCGAGGCGACCGGTGCTGCGCTGGCACTGTTCAAGATCCTCGACACCAAGTCCGAGATCGACGCGTCCGCTGACGATGGCATCATCCCCGAGTCGTGCGAGGGTGCGATCGAAGCCGTTGGCATCGACTTCACGTATCCGAGTCGTCCGGACGCGCAGATCCTGAAGAACTACAGCGTGACGATCGCCGCAGGCGAGACTGTGGCGTTCGCTGGCGCAAGCGGCGGCGGCAAGTCGACGCTCATTGCGCTGCTCGAGCGCTTCTACGACCCGAGCAGCGGCACGCTGTACCTCGACGGTCGCGACGTGAAGACGCTGAACGTCAAGTGGCTCCGGTCGCAGATCGGACTTGTGTCGCAGGAGCCCGTGCTGTTTGCCACGACGATCTTTGAGAACATCGCCGCTGGCGGCAAGGACGTGACGCGCGAGCAGGCGATCGAGGCTGCGAAACTCGCGAACGCGCACAACTTCATCATGTCGCTGCCGGAGAACTACGATACGCTCGTGGGCGAGAAGGGCGTGTCGCTGTCTGGCGGCCAGAAGCAGCGCGTGGCGATCGCACGCGCGGTGGTGCGCCAGCCCAAGATCCTCGTGCTCGACGAAGCCACGAGCGCACTGGACGCCGAGAGCGAGCGCGTGGTCCAAGCGGCGCTGAACAACCTCATGGCCAAGACGCAGATGACGACGCTCGTGATCGCGCATCGCTTGAGCACGATCCGCCACGCCGATAAGATCGTCGTGCTCTCAGGCGGCGCAGTCGCAGAAGAGGGTCCGCACGATGAGCTCATCAAGATCGACGGCGGCATCTACCGCAACATGTACACGATCCAGCAGCTCCGGTCAAAGGACGAAGAGGGTGCCGCTGCTGAAGATGACGCTGACGACGATGCGACGGAAGATCGCGCACTGGCGCACCGCTCGAGCTTCGTGTCGACAAAGACCGACATCTCGATCAGCGACGTCGAGAACAACGACATGACGCTGCAGAAGTTTGGGCTGATGGACATCGCTCGGCTGTGCAAGCCGGACTGGAAGTACTTTGTCTTCGGCATGATCGGCGCGTGCGTCGGCGGCGCTGCCATGCCTGCGTCTGCGCTGCTCGTGAGTGGCATGATCACGTCGATGACGTCTGGGTACGCCAACTTCCAGAAGTTCCAGGACCACAAGTACTTGGACAAGATCTACGACGACGTGATGGTCTACGGCATCTTGTACCTCGTCGGCGCTGCAGTGCTCATGTTCTTCATGTGGATGCAGACGTACTGCTTCAAGTACATCTCCGAGAAGCTCATCACGCGTCTCCGCAGCACGAACTTTGAAGCGCTGTGCCGCCAGAACGTCGGCTTCTTTGACGTGAAGGAGAACGCCACCGGCGCGCTCGTCGCAGACTTGGCAACAAGCGCCACGAAAGTCGCGCTGCTGTCGGGCGACTCGCAAGCGCGCGTCTTCCAGGCGTTCTTCACCATGATCGCAGCGCTCGTGATCGCGTTTGGCTTTGGCAGTTGGCTGCTCACACTCATCATGCTCGCGATCTTCCCGCTCCTGCTGCTCGGCCAGATCATCCGCATGAAGCAGATCCACGCCACGGACTCGATCTCAGACGAGCTCGCTGAGTCTGGCGCGCACGCGTCCGAGGTGCTCACGAACATCCGCACGGTGATCTCGCTTGGCATTGAGAAGACGTCGTCGGAGAAGTACTTGGAGCTCTTGGAGGTCCCAATGAAGAAAGGCAAGAAGGAGGCGCAGATCAACGGCCTCGCGCTCGGCTTCAGCTCGTTCATTATGATGGCCGCCTACTCGCTCGTGTTCTGGTATGGCGCGAAGCTCGTGAACGACGGCGACATTACGTTTACCCAGATGATCCGGACGCAGATGGCGATCATGATGTCGATCCAGGGCGTGAGCGGTGCGGCGTCGTACTTCAGTGATTCAGAGACGGCGTTCAAGTCGGGCTCGAAGATCGTGACGCTGCGCGACCGCAAGGTGCCGATCGACTCGTTCGAAGAGTCGGGTCTCCAGCCGCACAAGGTCGAGGGCAAGATCGAGTTCAAGAACATCACGTTCCGGTACCCGACGCGACCGGAAGTGACGGTGCTCAAGAACTACAACCTGACGATCGAAGCCGGTCAGACCGTGGCGTTCTGCGGTCCGTCGGGCGGCGGCAAGAGCACGTGCATCTCGCTCATCGAGCGGTTCTACGACCCGGTCCGCGGCGAAGTGCTGCTCGACGGCACGAACCTGAAGGACCTGAACCTGAACTGGCTGCGATCGCAGATCGGCCTCGTGGGTCAGGAGCCGACGCTGTTCATCGGCACGATCGCCGACAACATCGGGTACGGACTGCAGACGAAGCCGAGCCAGGAGGAGATCGAGTCGGCGGCGCGCATGGCGAACGCGCACGACTTCATCACGCGCTTCCCGGACGGCTACGAGACGCAAGTGGGCATGAAGGGCGAGCAGCTCTCGGGCGGCCAGAAGCAGCGCATCGCCATTGCGCGCGCGATCCTGAAGAACCCGGAGATCCTGCTGCTCGACGAAGCCACGAGCGCGCTCGACTCGGAGAGCGAGAAGATCGTGCAGGAGGCGCTCGACAAGGTCGTGGCGCTCAAGCGCCGCACGACGATCATCATTGCGCACCGGCTGTCGACGATCCGCAAGGCCGACAAGATCTGCGTCGTGAGCGGCGGCCGCATCGCCGAGCAAGGCACGCACTCGGAGCTGCTCGCTCTGAATGGCATCTACACCGGACTTGTTGAGTCGGCATCGTCGTGAGTGGCAGCTCTGTCATAGGAGTAGCAGCTATTAGTCTCTAGCAATATACGTTTGGTTTGAAAGTCGACTTTGTTGGAAAAGGAGGCTTGTGGAGCACGTGCAAGTGGATCATGACTTCTCGTGTGCAAGTAGACTCTCGCTTGTGAATTGGCAGTGGAGCTGGCTCACGTCCTGAGTCGTCACTGATACGACCAGCGTGATGCAGCGAGTGACCTCTCACACATGTGAGAAGGTGCCCGCTCGAAGAAGCATGTCGAGCAGCAGCAAGTTCACTCGCACGGCTTGGACACACACACACACGTGCTTGAAGAGTCAAGGAGCCATCTGTTCGCGACTCGAGATCGATCGCACGCGTGCTGATGTTGTCAACATCTCGCGTTCGAGCACTATAGCAGACGTAGGACTTGTCCAGGCATTCGATAGAGCTAACTGAAGGGCTTCGGACAACTCGAGGGCGAGCACCAGCTCACGTGTGCGCACGTGATCGAGGCAGCTCGACACGATGAACCAGTGAGCAGGTACCGCGTCATGGATCGTCACAGTTTTGTGTGCAACCGTCTCAACGCATACTGATGTCTTGTTATTTGGGTCGCGTTATGACTGAAAGGAATGCGGTTGTTTACTCCTGACCTGTTGAATTTTATAGACGCAATCTGTATTCGTTGTGACAGTTGTGTCAAAATTACTTGAGGTTTGTATAGTATGCAGTTGTCGCCTTGCTGACTGTTACCTTGACAGATCGTGTATGTAGCCTAAAGTCGGGTCTACAACTCGGATGAGTTGTAGACCCTACTACAGATCGTGATGAGTGTTTTGCTTGCCTTGCAAACCGGTCGTTGAGTGTGCATTCAAGAGGCAACCAACGCCGTGCATGGAGTGTTTGTGTATGTCGGTGAAGTATGCTGTGCTTGGTTGGTGTAGCAAGGACTAATGCAAAGCACATTCATTTGTTTGGTTTGGTTTTGAGTAACATTGCGAGTCACCTGGGATCGAGATGCGAACGCTGCTCGCAACATGCGGTGTCTCGGCATCTTGCAACTCAACGGCCAGCAACGACCACCAGCTCTTAGTCGAGTGTGATAGCAGATCAAGCGAGCACGGCGGTTGACGGCATCTCGTGCTGTTGGCTCGACACGTACTTGTACGTATGTAGCCTAAAGTCTACATCTGTTCGTCTCCACGCGAATCCATGCGGTTGCGACATTGCGAGCATGTGGCGACCTCGATGTGTCGATGACTGATGTGTGTTGTGTGTTGCGTCCAGATGGCGCCGTTTGTACCGCGTCGTGATGCCTCGTGTTCGAGCCAGCCGCTTCATGGAGTACATGCCCACGTTCGCTAATGCGCGAGTATGCGCTTGTTTTAGTGTGTGTCTTGGCGATCAACGCGTAGTGCTAGCAGCTTCGGGTCAAAGCAGCATGTCAAAGCTGGTCAAACCAACGAGGTGAACCCATTGGCCATATCGTTATGTGGTCCACACGTGCATCATCAACTACCCCGACCCCTATGTGCACTAATCAGCGCATAAAATGAACAGATATCATCATTCTGCAAAGTATACAAATACCAAGTGGCAACAGTGCTCAGTCGCCGACTTACATCGGTTGATTCGTCCAGTCGAATCGCAAGATCGCCAGGAGCTCCTCCTGCTCGACTTGCAGCTCACTTGGCCACTTTCTCCACTAAGCGCCATGGCAGTGAACGACGACTTTGACTCGACGTCGGATGCGCCGGCGCCAGTCGCGACCGAGTACGTCGCAGTGCTGACGCCGCGCGCCGGCAAGACCACGACCGCAGCGCAGAGCGACACGAAAGCCAAGGAGAAGAAGACGACGGAGAAGAGCAGCGAAAGCGACAGCGAGATTGATGTCGCTCCAAAGAAGGCGGAGAGCGAGGCGCTCAAGGTGCCGCCGATGCCGATCACGCAGCTCTATCGGTACGCCACGCCGTTCGACATTGCCTCGGTCGTGCTCGGCTGCATCATGGCGGCTGCGAACGGCGCGCTCTTTCCAGTCATGGCGCTCATCTTTGGCAGCGCGATCTCAGCGTTCGCTCGTCCTGACGGCAGTGTCGATAAGGACGCGATCAACACTGCAGCGCTCAACTACTTTTTCCTCGCCGTCGGCTTGTTCGTCACGGACTACGCCGCGTACGTGCTCTTCTCGAACACGGCCGAGCGGCAGATGAAGGCGCTGCGCGACCAAGCGCTCAAGCACATGCTCTACCTCGACATCGCGTGGTACGACAGCAACGACGCGCTGCAGCTCTCGAGCCGCTTGACGGGCGACACGGTCAAGATCAAGGACGGCATGGGGCACAAGCTCGGGGACTGTTTCAAGTACGGCTGCCAGTTCTTCGCCGGCTACATCATCGGCTTTACACAGGGCTGGGATATGACGCTGATCATGATCTGCATCGTGCCCGTCATGGCGCTCTCGCTCATGTCGCTCCTCAAGATGATGCGCACGCGGTCCGAGTACTCGCAAAAGATGTACGCTGAGGCTGGCGCGGTCGCAGAGGAGACGCTCGGGTCGATCCGCACAGTCTCGTCGCTCAACGGCGAGAAGCGCGCGATCGCCAAGTACAACGAGCGCGCGCTCGTGGCCGAGACCGAGAACATCAATCTCGCCAAGTACTCGTCCACGGTCTTTGGGCTCTTCTTGGGCAGTATCTGGATCATGTACGCGGCTGGGCTCTGGTACGGCGGCTCCAAGGTCGCGCGCGGCACGACGTCGCCGAGCGAGGTCTTCCAGGCGTTCTTCGGTGTGCTCATGGGCAGTTTCTCGCTCGCGCAGATCTCGCCGAGCATCTCAGCTGTCGCGGAGGCGCGCGGTGCGGCCGCCGCGCTGTACAAGATCCTCGACACAGTCTCAGCGGTCGACGCATCGAAGGACGCCGGGATCATCCCGGACACGTGCGCTGGTGCGATCCAGGCGATTGACCTCAACTTCACGTACCCGAGCCGTCCGGACGCACAGATCCTGAAGAACTACAGCGTGACGATCGAGAGCGGCCAGACCGTGGCGTTTGTCGGTGCGAGCGGCGGCGGCAAGTCGACGCTCATTGCGCTGCTCGAGCGCTTC
Source organism: Pythium guiyangense (assembly GCA_003730235.1). NCBI lineage: Eukaryota > Oomycota > Peronosporomycetes > Pythiales > Pythiaceae > Pythium > Pythium guiyangense. The sequence continues at coordinate 1,008,884 of QXDM01000013.1, forward strand.
TACGACCCGAGCAGCGGTACGATCTTACTCGATGGCCGCGATATCAAGACACTGAACGTCAAGTGGCTCCGGTCGCAGATCGGTCTTGTGTCGCAGGAGCCCGTGCTGTTTGCGAACACGATTGCAGCGAACATCGCCGCGGGTGGCGACGACATCACGCGCGAGCAGGTGATCGCAGCGGCGAAGCTCGCGAACGCGCACAACTTCATCATGTCGCTGCCGCAGAACTACGACACGCTCGTGGGCGAGAAGGGCGTGTCGCTGTCTGGCGGCCAGAAGCAACGCGTGGCCATTGCGCGTGCGATCGTGCGGGAGCCCAAGATCCTCGTGCTCGACGAAGCTACGAGCGCGTTGGACGCCGAGAGCGAGCGTGTCGTGCAGGCGGCGCTCAACGACTTGATGGACAAGACGCAGATGACGACGCTCGTGATCGCGCACCGGCTGAGCACTGTGCGCCGCGCCGATAAGATCGTCGTGCTCTCGGGCGGCGCAGTGGTCGAAGAGGGTCCGCACGACGAGCTCATCACGATCGAGCACGGCGTGTACCGCAACTTGTACACGATCCAGGAAGAAAAGGCGCAAGAGGAAGCCGAGTCTGCTGCCGAGGAGCTCGCGAACGCACGTGAGGGCGGAGCAAGTGCTGACGTCATCGTCGAGATGGTGCGCAAAGACAGCGTCCGATCCATGAAGAGCGATCGCGCTGGCGACGTTGCAGCTGCGAACGAACCGGAGGACCTCGTGAAGAGCGGTCGCTTTACGCTCCGCGACGCGATGGCGTTCAGCCGTCCGGAGCGCAAGTTCTTCTTTGTCGGCATGTTTGCTGCCGGCATCAACGGCTTTGCGCTCCCGTGCTCGGCGATCTTGATCAGTGAGATGGTCGCGACGATGACGCTCAAGTACGCGCGCTTCCGTGACAGCGGCGACCACACGTACCTCGACTCGCTCTCGGACGACGTCATGATCTACGGCTTCTGCTACATCGGCGGCGCGGTCGTGATCTTCCTCGTCACGTCGGTCCAGAACTTTTGCTTCAAGTACATGGCCGAGAAGCTCACGTCTCGCCTCCGCGACATCCACTTCACCGCTTTGTGCCGCCAGAACATTGCGTTCTTTGACGAGAAAAAGAACGCCACCGGCGCGCTCACGGCCGACCTGTCGACGAACGCGACCAAGGTCGCGCTCATCTCGGGCGACTCGCAGGGTCGCGTGCTCCAAGCCGGCTTCACGCTCATCGCCGCCGTGATCATCTCGTTCTCGACCGGGAGCTGGCTGCTCACGCTCATCATGCTCGCAGTCTTCCCGCTGCTCATTGTCGGCCACTTTATTCACATGAAAGAGCTCCATGGGCCAGGCGGTCTCTCGGACGAGCTCGCAGAAGTCGGCGCGCACGCGTCCGAGGCGCTGAGCAACATTCGCACAGTCGCATCGCTTGGGCTTGAAAAGCGCATCTCGGACAAGTTCTCTGCACTGCTCGAAGCGCCACTGAAGAGCGGTCGCCGCGAGGCACAACTCAATGGTCTCGCCGTCGGCTTTGCGTCGTTCATCCTCTTTGCGACGTACGCGCTCGTGTTCTGGTACGGCGGTGTGCTCGTCGACAAGCGCGATATCACGTTCAAAGAACTCATGCGGACACTGATGGCGATCATGATGGCGTCGCAAGGCGTCGGCAGTGCCGCGTCGTTCCTCGGCGACTCTGGCAATGCTGTCAAGTCTGGTGCAGCCATCGTTGCGATTCGTGACCGCGAGCTTCCGATCGATGCGTTTGACGAGTCGGGTCTCCAGCCGCACAAGGTCGAGGGCAAGATCGAGTTCAAGAACATCACGTTCCGGTACCCGACGCGACCGGAAGTGACGGTGCTCAAGAACTACAACCTGACGATCGAAGCCGGTCAGACCGTGGCGTTCTGCGGTCCGTCGGGCGGCGGCAAGAGCACGTGCATCTCGCTCATCGAGCGGTTCTACGACCCGGTCCGCGGCGAAGTGCTGCTCGACGGCACGAACCTGAAGGACCTGAACCTGAACTGGCTGCGATCGCAGATCGGCCTCGTGGGTCAGGAGCCGACGCTGTTCATCGGCACGATCGCCGACAACATCGGGTACGGACTGCAGACGAAGCCGAGCCAGGAGGAGATCGAGTCGGCGGCGCGCATGGCGAACGCGCACGACTTCATCACGCGCTTCCCGGACGGCTACGAGACGCAAGTGGGTATGAAGGGCGAGCAGCTCTCGGGCGGCCAGAAGCAGCGCATCGCCATTGCGCGCGCGATCCTGAAGAACCCGGAGATCCTGCTGCTCGACGAAGCCACGAGCGCGCTCGACTCGGAGAGCGAGAAGATCGTGCAGGAGGCGCTCGACAAGGTCGTGGCGCTCAAGCGCCGCACGACGATCATCATTGCGCACCGGCTGTCGACGATCCGCAAGGCCGACAAGATCTGCGTCGTGAGCCACGGACACATTGCGGAAGAGGGCACGCACGCCGAGCTCCTGGCGCACAACGGCATCTATGCGCGTCTCGTGGAGCACGCGACGAACTAAGTCTATCCGTCGATCCGTTTGTGCCTGTCTCTATGTCTGCCATTCATCTGTAGACGCCTGATGCGGAGTAAATACATACACTTGGAGACTGGACTTTGATGCGCTGCGTCTGCTGCAGCTGTGTGTTCTAGGAGCATTGAGCACCGTTGTTGTCAGATTGGACGCTATGCAGCTCCAAGAGAACACAGCCTTCAAGCAATGTCTCGACACTTAAGCCACATGTGCTGCTCTGGGTTGTGGTCGGTCGCACGGTTTGCAGAGGCAAGCGCGAGGACTCGTGTCGTCAAGTCCAGTGTGAGGACTCGAGAACTTGTGCAGCGATCGTCAGTGTCTGTATTAGAGACACGTCGCCAACCAAGTCTGTCTGTCAGATGAGCATTTGTGGTGCAGTAGCTGCAAGCTTGATACGAAGACACGTGATCTGTCAAAGTATCAAGGGGGCAAGACAGGCACACAACCAAGTGCGAACAAGTCAGGACCACAAACAGACCAACAAAGATGAACGCACACACAACGATTGTCACTGTAGTTCCATGCTCTGCAGTGTCTGTCGTTCGCCTCTGGAAGTACTAGGACTGCTGTTGCTGTGGCACTTGAGGCCGAGTGCGTTTGGTCGATCAACTCGGCAAACTCGACTGGACCGACACTTCACGGCACGCACAACACACACCGGCGAATCTCTTCTCTTCGACTCCACACGACGCTCTCGGATTGACCGTCGTATATCGTCACCAACCATTACAACAACACCAGCGTGTGCTGGCTGCACAAGACGTCTGAGCACGACCAAGAAGAGCTACACAAGAGCTGCACAAGAGCGCATGCATGTGTGTATGTGAACGCGAGACGGACAGGCAAGTAAGTGTATCTGTATTTTGCAAGCTTGGACAACAACAGCAACGACAACGCGCGTGACTGAATGATACAACCGAACAGAGCTCTAGTCTCGCCTGCTAGTTCGTCGCGTGCTCCACGAGACGCGCATAGATGCCGTTGTGCGCCAGGAGCTCGGCGTGCGTGCCCTCTTCCGCAATGTGTCCGTGGCTCACGACGCAGATCTTGTCGGCCTTGCGGATCGTCGACAGCCGGTGCGCAATGACGATCGTCGTGCGGCGCTTGAGCGCCACGACCTTGTCGAGCGCCTCCTGCACGATCTTCTCGCTCTCCGAGTCGAGCGCGCTCGTGGCTTCGTCGAGCAGCAGGATCTCCGGGTTCTTCAGGATCGCGCGCGCAATGGCGATGCGCTGCTTCTGGCCGCCCGAGAGCTGCTCGCCCTTCATACCCACTTGCGTCTCGTAGCCGTCCGGGAAGCGCGTGATGAAGTCGTGCGCGTTCGCCATGCGCGCCGCCGACTCGATCTCCTCCTGGCTCGGCTTCGTCTGCAGTCCGTACCCGATGTTGTCGGCGATCGTGCCGATGAACAGCGTCGGCTCCTGACCCACGAGGCCGATCTGCGATCGCAGCCAGCGCACGTTCAGTTCTTTGATGTCATGGCCATCGAGTCGCACGACGCCTTTGAGCGGGTCGTAGAACCGCTCGATGAGCGAGATGATCGTGCTCTTGCCGCCGCCCGACGGACCGCAGAACGCCACGGTCTGGCCTGCTTCGATCGTCAGGTTATAGCGTCGCAGTACCGACACGTCCAAGCGCGTCGGGTACCGGAACGAGACGTTCTCGAATGACAACTGACCTTGCACTGTGTCGAGCACGCGGCCGCGCTCGGCAAACGCGTCGATCGACACGGGCGTCTCGACGAGCGTGAAGATGCTCGAGCCTGCGCGCTTGGCGTTGTCGGCGTCAGCGAGCCACGACGCCGCGGAGCCAATGCCTTGCGCCGACATCATGATCGCCATGAGCGTGCGAATGAGCTGCTCGAACGAGATCGCGTCGCGCGACACGAGCTTCCCGCCGTACCAGAACACGAGCGCGTAGACTGCAAAGACAATGAACGAGCTGAAGCCGAGCGCGAGGCCGTTCACGTTCGCTTCACGCAGACCGGCGGTCATTGGAACCGCAAGCAGCGTACTGTACGTCGCGTGCATCGACGGCTCGAGGCCGAGCGACACGACTGTGCGGATGTTGCTGAGCGCCTGCGACGCGTGCGCACCGGCGTCTGCGAGATGGTCCGTGCCGGTGCCGCCTTTGAACTGCTGCACGCGCACGACTTGACCGAAGATCAAGAGTGGGAACACGGCGAGCATCACGAGCGTAAGGAGCCAGCTGCCGAGGGCAAACGAGATCGCGAGTGCCGCGACGAACGTGCAGAGCGCCTGCACGACTCGCCCTTGTGCATCACCGGAGAGCAGCGCGACTTTTGTTGCGTTCGTCGCGAGGTCTGCCGTGAGCGCGCCGGTGGCGTTTCGGGTCTCGTCAAAGAAGCCGATGCTCTGCCGACAGAGCGCGGAGAAGTGCATGTCGCGCAGTCGCGACGTGAGCTTCTCGGCCATGTACTTGAAGCAGAACTGCTGCACTGCGGTCGCCACGAGCAGCACGCCAGCGCCGCCAATGTACAGCGCGCCGTAGAGTTCGACTTCGCTGTAGAGTTTATCCATGTACACCGGATCGCGCGTCGCTTGGAAGCGCATGTACTTGTCGGTCATCGAGCTCACCATGCCGCTGATGAGGATCGCGGACCCCGGCATGCTGCAGCCCACAACAGCGGCGCCAAGACAGCCAAAGGCAAAGTACGAGCGCTCAGGGCGACACAGCGCGAGCGCTTTGCGGACTGAGAAGTTGTCAAACGCATTCGTCCGCTTCGCTGTCTTTGACTTCTTGCCAGGCACGGCAGCGCCTTCGGACGCGTCGCGACCCTCAGTCGAGCCTTGGCTGTCCTGACGCGCGATAACAACTGTGTCAACGCTCATGCGCGACGGACGCGTGCTTGTCGTGTCTCGCAAGTCGCTTTCGTCGCCAGGGTTCTCTTGGATCGTGTACAAGTTGCGGTACACGCCGTGCTCGATCGTGATGAGCTCGTCGTGCGGACCCTCTTCGACCACTGCGCCGCCCGAGAGCACGACGATCTTATCGGCGCGGCGCACAGTGCTCAGCCGGTGCGCGATCACGAGCGTCGTCATCTGCGTCTTGTCCATCAAGTCGTTGAGCGCCGCCTGCACGACACGCTCGCTCTCGGCGTCCAACGCGCTCGTAGCTTCGTCGAGCACGAGGATCTTGGGCTCCCGCACGATCGCACGCGCAATGGCCACGCGTTGCTTCTGGCCGCCAGACAGCGACACGCCCTTCTCGCCCACGAGCGTGTCGTAGTTCTGCGGCAGCGACATGATGAAGTTGTGCGCGTTCGCGAGCTTCGCCGCTGCGATCACCTGCTCGCGCGTGATGTCGTCGCCACCCGCGGCGATGTTCGCTGCAATCGTGTTCGCAAACAGCACGGGCTCCTGCGACACAAGACCGATCTGCGACCGGAGCCACTTGACGTTCAGTGTCTTGATATCGCGGCCATCGAGTAAGATCGTACCGCTGCTCGGGTCGTAGAAGCGCTCGAGCAGCGCAATGAGCGTCGACTTGCCGCCGCCGCTCGCACCGACAAACGCCACGGTCTGGCCGCTCTCGATCGTCACGCTGTAGTTCTTCAGGATCTGTGCGTCCGGACGGCTCGGGTACGTGAAGTTGAGGTCAATCGCCTGGATCGCACCAGCGCACGTGTCCGGGATGATCCCGGCGTCCTTCGATGCGTCGACCGCTGAGACTGTGTCGAGGATCTCGTAGAGTCCTGCTGCAGCGCCCTTTGCTTGTGCGACCGCGGTGATGTTTGGCGAGATCTGAGCCATGGCCATTGAGCCGATGAGGATCCCGAAGAACGCGCTGAAGACGCTCCCAGGTGTCGCGTTGTTGTCCGAGACCTTCTTGCCGCCGTACCAAAGCCCAGCCGCGTACATGAGCAACATGCTGCAAAAGAAGATGCCAAACACGATCGCCATGAGCCTAGCGAGCTTGATGTTCTCGTCTTCGGCTTTGCGTGCCATGGCGTTGTACTTGGCGATTGCACGCGCTTCGCCGTTGTTGGACACGACCGTGCGCATGGCGCCGAGCGTCTCCTCTGCGACGGCGCCTGCCTCAGCGTACACTTTCTGCGCAAACTCGGTGCGTGACCGCAGCGTCTTGAGCATCCACGCGAGCGAGAACGCGATGCACGGCATCACGCACGCCATCACGAGTGAGATGTCCCAGCCTTTTGTAAAGCCGATCGCGTAGCCTGTGACGAACTGCGCAGTGAACCGCAGCGAGTCGCCGAGCTTCTGGCCCATGCCGTCTTTGATCTTGACTGTGTCGCCCGTCAAGCGGCTCGAGAGCTGCAGCGCGTCGTGGCAGTCGTACCACGAGATATCGAGGTGGAGCATGTGTTTAAAGCCCTGTTCACGCAGCGCCTTCATCTGCCGCTCGGCCGTTGCGAAGAACAGGACGTACGAGACGTAGTCTGTGATAAAGAGGATGATCGCGACGCCAAAGTAGAGCAGCGCGGCGTTGTTCACAGCGGAGGCGTCGTACGGCTGGAAGCTCGAGATCGCTTCGCCAAAGATCAGCGCCATGCACGGAAATAGTGCGCCGTTGATGACCGTCATGACGAGACCGACAGTGAGCAACAGCAAGTCCCAGCGTGAGGCGTAGCGGTAGAGATCTGTGAACCGGAACGCTGCGCGCGGCTCGTCAAGTTGCTTGGACGCGTTCGTCGTCGCTGTATCGCGGCTGCTCTGTGGCGTCTTGCGCGGATGATCGTCTGGCGAGGCGACTGCATGCGTGTTTGCTGCTGTAGCACTGCCTGGCGCCGTCTCGAGTGGATGCACACTCGCCGCGGCATGGCGGTGGAGATGGTCGTCGTCCTCCATGTCCTCAAGCTCAGCTCTCGCATCGCGCGGCGTCACTGCTTCGATGTACCCGATGTCTGCAGACGGCGAGCGCAGTGCTTCGCCATGGACAGTGGCGCTCGGCATTGCGTCTGCGTGAACTACTAGCAGATGCGTCGACGAGAACTGACGCGAGCAGGATCGATGCGAAGACGACGCGTCGTGTCGGAGAGTGCGTGAGCAAGGGCGACTCTCGAAGCCTTCCATGTGATGTGGCTCACAAAAATGCGACTGTCCACGTGAAGTGGACGCTCGACTTGGCTACGGTATGTGAAAGGCGAGGTCCTCTCTCACATACCGAGGCCAAGTTTCGCAGTCCTGCAGTCTCGCACACCCTGACTCCTGAAACGGACACCATCATGCATCCTTGAGCTCTTGATCATGATGTCGGCGCAAGGCATTGGCTCCGCGGCGTCGTGGCTCGCTGACGCCGACAACGCCAAGCGCGCAGGCTCGAGCATCTTCACGCTCGTCGAGACGCCCGTGTCGATCGACGCGTTTGCCGAGCGCGGCCGCGTGCTCGACACAGTGCAAGGTCAGTTGTCATTCGAGAACGTCTCGTTCCGGTACCCGACGCGCTTGGACGTGTCGGTACTGCGACGCTATAACCTGACGATCGAAGCAGGCCAGACCGTGGCGTTCTGCGGTCCGTCGGGCGGCGGCAAGAGCACGATCATCTCGCTCATCGAGCGGTTCTACGACCCGCTCAAAGGCGTCGTGCGACTCGATGGCCATGACATCAAAGAACTGAACGTGCGCTGGCTGCGATCGCAGATCGGCCTCGTGGGTCAGGAGCCGACGCTGTTCATCGGCACGATCGCCGACAACATCGGGTACGGACTGCAGACGAAGCCGAGCCAGGAGGAGATCGAGTCGGCGGCGCGCATGGCGAACGCGCACGACTTCATCACGCGCTTCCCGGACGGCTACGAGACGCAAGTGGGTATGAAGGGCGAGCAGCTCTCGGGCGGCCAGAAGCAGCGCATCGCCATTGCGCGCGCGATCCTGAAGAACCCGGAGATCCTGCTGCTCGACGAAGCCACGAGCGCGCTCGACTCGGAGAGCGAGAAGATCGTGCAGGAGGCGCTCGACAAGGTCGTGGCGCTCAAGCGCCGCACGACGATCATCATTGCGCACCGGCTGTCGACGATCCGCAAGGCCGACAAGATCTGCGTCGTGAGCCACGGACACATTGCGGAAGAGGGCACGCCGCTTGGGTTCTGGAACTCCATCAAGAAGGTGACGATGGTGAGGTGTCGTTTGTGATCGAGTGGGAATGCGTCTGTGCCGTCTTGACGATCTGTACGCCTTGGCGAGGAACGAATGTTCATGAGCTGTTCAACGTGAGCGACCTCGCATTCCAAACCGTCCGGATCATGCAGACGCTTGAAGCACGGACTCTCATTGCACTCAACACTGTCGCGCTTCCGATACGTGTCAGAAGCGAGATTCAGCATTGGATGCTCGCATTCGATTGCATCAAGTACTTGCGCTCAACTTGCTGTGCTCTTGAAAAACGCGTTGAAGACAAAAGTGTGCGTGTCGAGGCTGACTCTGTCAAGACTGCGGTCGTACGCAAGCGCCTTGACTCACTGGGCATTCGTCACTTGATTCTGAGCGTCAGCACGACCGAAGTACCTCACGACAGACTCGTAGTCTTCACGACGATGCGGCTCGTTCATTTGTGAGCCTGTGCTCGGAGACGCAACGACTTAGTCCTCCAACGCATGCACAGTTCATCGATGTTCATACCAGCACCTGCTCACTACATCATTCCATCTGCAGTCGTGGATGGTTGGTTATACGTATCATCACAAGTCACAAGTGCGTTGTCCGCGCGGACTGCGACTGAGAGTGTTGCGACACGGACTCGTACGCTTGACTGTTTGTCCCGGACGACGCACGCACATCGTGTCTGCTCAAAGAGCACATTGGCGTTGACCATGCGCTGGCGCCATTTCACTCACTCCCAGACACGTCCGTCGATCGACTACGAGTTTGATTCTCTTGCGTTGGTGCGAAGTTGGCCAGCTCGTCGACGTTGGCGCAATGGTAAGCCATCAGACTTGGGTCGGACCGAAGCAGTCATGGCGTTCGGTGCTCTACAAGATCTCAAGACGCACCGACTCACTCGCTCTTGCTCGAGGACTGCCTCTTGTACCTGGCTCATGTTGAGGCTTTGCGCTGAAGCCACTTCATGCAGTGGGTGTGTTACTTTTACATTTTTGGATGAAAATTCAAGCTTGAATGTCGAACATGCTGTCCACTAATAGATAGAAGTATCAAGACTTCGATTGTGTTACTTTTAGCCATGTATTTCGTTCTCGAGTCTGTGACAGAATAAGCACCGCTGGAGCGGAATTTCGCGCGCGTCTTCTGTGTGTCGACGCTCGCAACGCACGGCTACATGTGTGAACTCCTCGTGCGTGCTTGGCGTGCGATGGAAAGCGTGAGTGTGCGACCACGGTGCTGTGTCTGCTGCTGCTGCATCAATCGATCGATGCATTGGGCATTGGGCATTGGGCATTGGGCATTGAGGCATAGAGGCAATGAGGCAATGGTCTTGGCTCCTTACAAAAGTAACACGATTGACGTTTGTGTGCGGTGCTTTGCCCACCTGTTGAAATAGGTGCGTGTGTGAGAAATGGTGCGTTGTGCGTGACGAGCCTTGCTCGCTTCGAAGCAAGCGCGCGAGCACATTGCACATGGTCGCGACACGCTGCTGCGTGTAATGTAGACCAAAGAAGCGAGCGAGCTACATATATGTGTTTGAGCTTGCACGGACTCGGAACTCGGATGCACTGGTGCGGCTGCGAATCCCGCTGCTCCAAGAGCCAAACTCGCTATTCCCTCTCTATGGATGCTTCACCCTCTTCATGCCTGTTGCTGTCGACTTTTGTTGTGCTATTAGTATGTGGATGTCCGCTGCATGGCCTCTCTATTGTAGACCTCTGTATCGAGCATGAAGTAACACGATTGCACCCACAAGCGTGACTTGAACTCAGTATACTCGAGGCTGGACCGCCTCCTCGAGCCCGCCAGCGCGCACTATCCCACTCGCGTCGTTGTGGCAGCGCTGCTCGTCCAGCAGAAGCAGCTCACGTCGAAGCGGTCGAAGCGGTCGAGTGTGCGAGCGTGTGTCGTCGCGCCCGTGCATCATCGTTGTTGTCGTCGTGGTCGTCGTCCCGCGCAGCCACCAGAGCGTCTATCTCCATCTCGCGCCCATTGCTGCGAGCCGCATTCTCGGCACCACCGCACGCGCGCATCGACGCACCGCAGCCCAACCACAACAACAACACACAGACACAGAGTCACACTCAATGGCGACGATCTACCGACGCAACCGCGGACTCTCGCCGACGCAGCTCGACGATGCGAGCGGACCCGAGCACAAAGACGGCAGTGGCGCGCGGCGGTGGTGGGGCTGGGGCCACCGACGCCGACGCAATGCGCTCACAGCACTCGGTGACGCAAGTCCGCTCTCTGTGCGCAACCCGATCATCAACGGCGTCGTCGGTAGCAGCAGCGGCGCGTCGAGCGCCCGGAGGTTCGTGAGTCACCGCGTGAGCCAGATCCTCTGGCTCGCAGTCCTCGTGTACGCGTTCCTCGGGCTCCCTGTGCTCGGCCGCATCCTCAACTTCCTCCGCTACGCCCATCGCTTCAGTCTCTCGAGCGTCCTCAAGAGCCTCGTCGCCGGCTTGTTCCAGGACGTCGCGATCTTCTTCCAAGCCTCGACGCTCATCTGCGTCGTGAAGCTGCTCTTCCACGACAGCTCGCTCCTGCCGTTCCGCGCGAGCGGGAGCTCTAGCGCCGCCAACAGCAGCAGCACCATGAGCGACCGCAGCGCGTCCTGGCTCCGCACTGGCGCAATGGGCGACGCGAGTGCAGCAAGCGCCGCAGGATCGTCGATGCTCCCGAGCCGATCGCTGCGACTGCCCGTGTACATGCCAGTGCTCACGAACGAGCACGACTTGAGCAGCGACGACGCGCCGAGCGACAGCTTTGGGAAGCACACGACGCTCCTCGCGAGCTCGTCAGTGCCGGGACCGACGGCGTCGTACCTCTCGTCGCTCGCGCCGCGCGGGAGCGTGTGCTACGCGACGCTCCGGCGCGTCGTGTGCACGAGCGTGACGGTTGTGCTCATCAAAGTCGTCGTCGTCGCTGCGACAGTCGCGAGCGTCGTGGACTTTTGCTTGCAGGTGACGATGCACCCGCGGCTGAACCGGGCGTTCGTCGAGATCTTTGTCAACTACGCCGCGCAGTTCACGGCGTCGCTCGGCGACGAAGAGGTCGTGACGCGCACCGTCGTGTGGTCCTGGACAGTGTACGTCGTGCTCGTGCTCGCGCTCACGCTCGGGTTCTACTGCAACAAGCTCCCCCTCCTGCCGTCGGTCTTCTTTGCCCCGAGCTTCTTCAGCGCCTGCTTTGCGTGCGACCGCAGTGGGCTCCACCACGGCAAGCGCAAAGACTCGATGCTGTCGTCGACTGCTGCGAGCGCAGCGACTGCAGGCGCACCCGGTGATCGCTCGTGCAGTCTGCTCCCAACGCGGTGGTTCGCACCAAAGACGCTGCCACCGCCTGCGCTGCCGCGGAGTCGACGCCGCAGTGGTCAGAGCCAGAGCCTGTACCCGCACGCGAGTCAGCAAGCGCCGTCGTTGCTCGCGTACGTCTTTGGCTGCAGCACAGCGGCGTCTGCGTCGGCATCGGGTGCGTCATCGGCAGCGTTTGCAGGATCGGCCAAGCCGAGTCCGCCGCTCATTGTGCTCCGGAGCGTCCTCACGACAGTCGCGCTCACAGCACTTGCGCTCGCGACGTCGCTCATGGTCGACGGCAAGGGCGTGGACATGAAGCTCATGTCGAACGCGCTCTTCTCGCTCGAGACCGAGGGTTTCTTCGTCAAGCCCACGACGTTCAGCCGCGAAGAGATCAACTGCACGCGCGCGTCGCAGGCGCTCCTCGCAACGCTCGACCCGAACGAGCAGTACGAGCTCGAGGGACTTGGCAACGACGACCGCTGCGCGCTGCTCTGGCGCAAGACGATCGGCTACGGCGGCGACACGTGGTTCGACTTTGCGCTCCAGAACGTCACGACCACGACCACGACGGCTGAGAGCAGCGCGCACGTTGCAGTCGGCGACGCACACGCAGCGCACGCACCAGACGCGAACGCCTCGACAACAGCAGCAGAGTCGACAACGACGACGACAAAGGTCGCAATGCCCAACATCATCGTGATCAACATGGAGTCGTGGCGCGCACTCGACACTGGCGTGCTCGGCGGCGCGGCGCGCAAAGCCGCGAGCGGCAAGAGCGCGACGCCCGAGTTCGACGCGCTTGCGCAGACGGGCATTCTGTACCGCAAGCACTACACGCAGTGCGTGCAGACGACGCGGACGCTGCTGACGCAGCTCTTTGGCATGCTCCCGTCGTGCACCGAGACGACTGCGCTCAAGCGGTACGCGACGTCGCTGAACGTGCGCGGCTTGCCGCAGTTCCTCAAGGCGCGCGGGTACTCGACGATGTTCTGGAGCGCCGTGAACTTGAGCTGGGAGTACTGGGACAAGTTCCTGCTGCTCAATGGCTTTGACAAGCTCGTGGACGACCGCAAGGTCCGGAAGCTCCTGCACGACGTGCGCGACTACAAGAACCAGGACGACGACCACTTTAGCTGGGGCATGCACGACGACCTGTCGTTCGAGATGCTCCTGTACGCGATCGAAGCTGCGCACAACGCGACTGCAGCAGCGAAGCAGCAGGACGTGCGCAATGCGACGCTCGACCTTGCGGCACTGAACGCGACTGGCGCCGACGTCGCGGCGTCTGCAGATGCAATTAGAGGCGAAGACGACGCAGCAGCCAACGTGACTACTGCGACAGCTGCGCCATCGGCGGCTGCTGCAACGCCAGCGTCGCTGCTGCGCGCTCGAGCGTCCTCAAAGACGCAGGCGCCGCAGAAGAAGAGCGCAGATGCGGCCAAGAGCCACGCGAGTGCGCGAGGGTGGGAAGGGCTCCAGGAGCCGTACTTCATCGACATGTACACGATCACGAGCCACAATCCGTGGGCGCTCCCGCGCGCGTACCGCGTCCCCGACCTCTCGGAGCTCTACACACCGTACACAAAGAAGTACATTGACGCCATGTACTTCTCGGACGACATGCTCGGGCGGTTCATCCGTGCGATGCGCGCCAAGGGCCTCATGGCGAACACTGTCGTCGTGATCCAAGGCGACCACGGCTACGGCCGCATGGAGCACAACAACCCGTCGATCGCCGACTCGGGCATCTACGACGAAGGCGCGCACGTGCCGTTCCTGCTCCTGGCCGACGACTTCTTGGCCGAGCACGAGCGCGGGCTCCAAGTCGACCAGCTCACGATGCAGTCGGACCTCATGGCGACGATCGCCGACATCATTGGCGTCTCGCCGGACAAGCCGCTCTACCAGCACGGCTACGGACACTCGATGAAGCGCCGGCGCGCGACAAAGCGCACAAATACTGTGTCCCGCGCGCCACGCGCAGCTGGCGGCCGCACGACACCAGTCGACGCAGTCGACGTCGCTGCGACAGTGCAGGACGATAGCGACGCAGCAGCAGCAGAGCGCCGCGTGCTCATGTGCAATCCGTTCAACGGCATGACCAAGGGCGTGCGCACCGAGACGCGCAAGTACGCGTTCTTCCCGGACGGCGCGTTCAAAGTGTTTGAGCCTGCGAGTGACCCAGGCGAGAAGAATCCCGTGCGCGCGGGCTTTGACGTCGAGACCATGGACGCGGACGTCCAGGCGCAGTTTGCGTTCGCGACGGAGCACGTCGACCTGAACCAGTTCCTGTTTGAAGCCAACAAATTTAGCGCGCCGCTGCCGTCATCGCCGTCGCCCGCTCGGCGTCCACTACTGCATCACGTCGAGCGCATGCCGATCCAAGTCGACCAGCAGCACGCAGCGTCGAGTGCAGCGGCCAAACGTCCGAGTCTCGAGCCGCAAGACGCAGACGTCGCGATGCAGCACGCAGCGCCAGCAGTGAGTCCGCCTGCGACGCGGTAGCACTGAAGCATCTGCACGTGCCAACGATCGCCGCGACATCGTCACTGCTCCAGCGCGAGCACTCGTGATGAAGCCACCCACCACTCGGACGTCCGAGTCTGTTCAGTAGTAGCCCCCAAACACACCCTTGTTCATACCAACACACACACAGTGCGACGACTACGAATAGATAGAGATACGACGCACTATGAGCATGTAATGCCATATGCGTCCTACTTCATACACGCCCTCTGTCGCCACATCGACCTTCACGTTCTTGTGCATCGTACCATCTTGCTGTTGCTGAGATCCTGCTGCTCGACGAAGCCACGAGCGCGCTCGACTCGGAGAGCGAGAAGATCGTGCAGGAGGCGCTCGACAAGGTCGTGGCGCTCAAGCGCCGCACGACGATCATCATTGCGCACCGGCTGTCGACGATCCGCAAGGCCGACAAGATCTGCGTCGTGAGCCACGGACACATTGCGGAAGAGGGCACGCACGCCGAGCTCCTGGCGCACAACGGCATCTATGCGCGTCTCGTGGAGCACGCGACGAACTAGCAGGCGAGACTAGAGCTCTGTTCGGTTGTATCATTCAGTCACGCGCGTTGTCGTTGCTGTTGTTGTCCAAGCTTGCAAAATACAGATACACTTACTTGCCTGTCCGTCTCGCGTTCACATACACACATGCATGCGCTCTTGTGCAGCTCTTGTGTAGCTCTTCTTGGTCGTGCTCAGACGTCTTGTGCAGCCAGCACACGCTGGTGTTGTTGTAATGGTTGGTGACGATATACGACGGTCAATCCGAGAGCGTCGTGTGGAGTCGAAGAGAAGAGATTCGCCGGTGTGTGTTGTGCGTGCCGTGAAGTGTCGGTCCAGTCGAGTTTGCCGAGTTGATCGACCAAACGCACTCGGCCTCAAGTGCCACAGCAACAGCAGTCCTAGTACTTCCAGAGGCGAACGACAGACACTGCAGAGCATGGAACTACAGTGACAATCGTTGTGTGTGCGTTCATCTTTGTTGGTCTGTTTGTGGTCCTGACTTGTTCGCACTTGGTTGTGTGCCTGTCTTGCCCCCTTGATACTTTGACAGATCACGTGTCTTCGTATCAAGCTTGCAGCTACTGCACCACAAATGCTCATCTGACAGACAGACTTGGTTGGCGACGTGTCTCTAATACAGACACTGACGATCGCTGCACAAGTTCTCGAGTCCTCACACTGGACTTGACGACACGAGTCCTCGCGCTTGCCTCTGCAAACCGTGCGACCGACCACAACCCAGAGCAGCACATGTGGCTTAAGTGTCGAGACATTGCTTGAAGGCTGTGTTCTCTTGGAGCTGCATAGCGTCCAATCTGACAACAACGGTGCTCAATGCTCCTAGAACACACAGCTGCAGCAGACGCAGCGCATCAAAGTCCAGTCTCCAAGTGTATGTATTTACTCCGCATCAGGCGTCTACAGATGAATGGCAGACATAGAGACAGGCACAAACGGATCGACGGATAGACTTAGTTCGTCGCGTGCTCCACGAGACGCGCATAGATGCCGTTGTGCGCCAGGAGCTCGGCGTGCGTGCCCTCTTCCGCAATGTGTCCGTGGCTCACGACGCAGATCTTGTCGGCCTTGCGGATCGTCGACAGCCGGTGCGCAATGATGATCGTCGTGCGGCGCTTGAGCGCCACGACCTTGTCGAGCGCCTCCTGCACGATCTTCTCGCTCTCCGAGTCGAGCGCGCTCGTGGCTTCGTCGAGCAGCAGGATCTCCGGGTTCTTCAGGATCGCGCGCGCAATGGCGATGCGCTGCTTCTGGCCGCCCGAGAGCTGCTCGCCCTTCATACCCACTTGCGTCTCGTAGCCGTCCGGGAAGCGCGTGATGAAGTCGTGCGCGTTCGCCATGCGCGCCGCCGACTCGATCTCCTCCTGGCTCGGCTTCGTCTGCAGTCCGTACCCGATGTTGTCGGCGATCGTGCCGATGAACAGCGTCGGCTCCTGACCCACGAGGCCGATCTGCGATCGCAGCCAGCGCACGTTCAGTTCTTTGATGTCATGGCCATCGAGTCGCACGACGCCTTTGAGCGGGTCGTAGAACCGCTCGATGAGCGAGATGATCGTGCTCTTGCCGCCGCCCGACGGACCGCAGAACGCCACGGTCTGGCCTGCTTCGATCGTCAGGTTATAGCGTCGCAGTACCGACACGTCCAAGCGCGTCGGGTACCGGAACGAGACGTTCTCGAATGACAACTGACCTTGCACTGTGTCGAGCACGCGGCCGCGCTCGGCAAACGCGTCGATCGACACGGGCGTCTCGACGAGCGTGAAGATGCTCGAGCCTGCGCGCTTGGCGTTGTCGGCGTCAGCGAGCCACGACGCCGCGGAGCCAATGCCTTGCGCCGACATCATGATCAAGAGCTCAAGGATGCATGATGGTGTCCGTTTCAGGAGTCAGGGTGTGCGAGACTGCAGGACTGCGAAACTTGGCCTCGGTATGTGAGAGAGGACCTCGCCTTTCACATACCGTAGCCAAGTCGAGCGTCCACTTCACGTGGACAGTCGCATTTTTGTGAGCCACATCACATGGAAGGCTTCGAGAGTCGCCCTTGCTCACGCACTCTCCGACACGACGCGTCGTCTTCGCATCGATCCTGCTCGCGTCAGTTCTCGTCGACGCATCTGCTAGTAGTTCACGCAGACGCAATGCCGAGCGCCACTGTCCATGGCGAAGCACTGCGCTCGCCGTCTGCAGACATCGGGTACATCGAAGCAGTGACGCCGCGCGATGCGAGAGCTGAGCTTGAGGACATGGAGGACGACGACCATCTCCACCGCCATGCCGCGGCGAGTGTGCATCCACTCGAGACGGCGCCAGGCAGTGCTACAGCAGCAAACACGCATGCAGTCGCGTCGATCGACGCCGTGTTACTTCATGCTCGATACAATAATACATTAATTGTAAACGACTACGTATTTTGAGAGGCTTCCCTTTTAAGATTGGGCGCTACATGTTACATGCGTGTGTCTTTTACAAGATCGGGTACAGCCTGAAAAATAAGTGTATTTTACTTTCTAAAAATATTTTCTTGTCGCTCACTTTACACACGTTTTGACTTGCGTTTGTATACTTTCCAACACGTGTTGAAATGTACATTTTGATAGCGAACCACTGAAAATGTACATTGCTATGTGTGTTGAAAAGCATACAAACGCAAGTCAAAACGTGTGTTGAGCTTTTTCTCTCCTCTTTTTTCGCTTCCGCTTCAAGCCGCTCATCAAGCCGCTCGAGCTCCACCGCGCCATGCGCCCGCGGCCGCCGCCGACGCTCGCGTCGCCCGAGCTCGTGCTCGCAGCCGGCATTCTCCGCCGCCACGGCTTTGCTGTAGTGGACATCGCATGGCTCTTCCGCGTCGAACGCTCAGCTCTGCACAGGCGCCTGGATAAGGCAGGCCACCCCAAGACGTTATTCGAGTTCGAGTCGTACGTTGAAACGCCTTTGGCGTTTCCCGCCGATGAGCTTGCTGCATGCGGCAATGTCGTCCCAGTAGCGAAGCTGTTGGCGTACATCGCAAGCGCTCGTCGGACGATTGCCATCTGCATGTACTGCTTCACGTACGAGCCGGTGAGTAGTCTTTGTGTACATTCACAGGCTCTCTGTGAGTAGCAGTTTTGAGCAAATGTAGTGTGAACTCGGCTGACTACAGACCACCACAGATCTGTCTGTGTGAACTGCTGCCCTAGATCCTTGCTGCTCTCGTGGACGTGGCGAACACGTACCCCGTTCAAGTCACGACGCTCGTGGACTCCAAGCAGTCGTATCAGTACGGGTCGCGCATACCGTACACGCCACGCACGGAGTCGTTCACAGTCAAGACCACTCGCGTCGCTTCAACGAGCATGCACCCAGGTCAGTCAACGCTTTCAGCTTTTACTTCAGCTTGCTAACTGACTCGCTCGTGCACTATGCTGTTCAAACAGTACATGATTATCGACGACGAAGTCCTGATCACCGGCTCGCTCAATTGGAGCGAAGCCGGTGTCGCTGGGAATGTCGAGATATCAAGCGTCTTTAAGGGCGGGCGAATCCTGGCAGACATCAACAACACCTCGCTGCGCAGCTCCGAACAGCAGTGACTTGGGAGTGGCGCCCCCCCCTGCGCCGAAGGCGCATCGCAAAAGGACTGAGGCCTTGCCGACAACCGAAGTTCGACCGCTCCCTCAAGCTCCAAGCACACCGCTGTTGCTACCTCTCGAACCTCTACCAGTGCAACAACCGAGCATCAGCTTCTTGCTTGACGACTTGGTCGTTTGGCCATTGACGTGGTACGGCAGTGAGCTTAGCGAGTAGGAACTCGTGCTTCCTGAGGCCTCTCCTGAGACGAATGCACGACTGTGTGAAGCAGCGATGCTGGTCGTGAACATGGACATGACGGCAGCTAAAAGCCTCGACATGAGCCAGGTACAAGAGGTACTTCCAACCAGCTCCAGTCAGTCCTCGAGCAAGAGCGAGTGAGTCGGTGCGTCTTGAGATCTTGTAGAGCACCGAACGCCATGACTGCTTCGGTCCGACCCAAGTCTGATGGCTTACCATTGCGCCAACGTCGACGAGCTGGCCAACTTCGCACCAACGCAAGAGAATCAAACTCGTAGTCGATCGACGGACGTGTCTGGGAGTGAGTGAAATGGCGCCAGCGCATGGTCAACGCCAATGTGCTCTTTGAGCAGACACGATGTGCGTGCGTCGTCCGGGACAAACAGTCAAGCGTACGAGTCCGTGTCGCAACACTCTCAGTCGCAGTCCGCGCGGACAACGCACTTGTGACTTGTGATGATACGTATAACCAACCATCCACGACTGCAGATGGAATGATGTAGTGAGCAGGTGCTGGTATGAACATCGATGAACTGTGCATGCGTTGGAGGACTAAGTCGTTGCGTCTCCGAGCACAGGCTCACAAATGAACGAGCCGCATCGTCGTGAAGACTACGAGTCTGTCGTGAGGTACTTCGGTCGTGCTGACGCTCAGAATCAAGTGACGAATGCCCAGTGAGTCAAGGCGCTTGCGTACGACCGCAGTCTTGACAGAGTCAGCCTCGACACGCACACTTTTGTCTTCAACGCGTTTTTCAAGAGCACAGCAAGTTGAGCGCAAGTACTTGATGCAATCGAATGCGAGCATCCAATGCTGAATCTCGCTTCTGACACGTATCGGAAGCGCGACAGTGTTGAGTGCAATGAGAGTCCGTGCTTCAAGCGTCTGCATGATCCGGACGGTTTGGAATGCGAGGTCGCTCACGTTGAACAGCTCATGAACATTCGTTCCTCGCCAAGGCGTACAGATCGTCAAGACGGCACAGACGCTACGCTCTCAAAGCGCCGTCGAGTTGCGCAAGACTAGCGAGTGCAGCGCGAGAGCTTGCGCTCGCGTCGACGCTTCGAGTGAGAGCGTTCGCGTGTCATCGAGTCGGTCCTGTGGTTTTCGCGTGCACAGTAGTGTGCAGTTTGACACGCACTTCTCCAAAATAGTGTCCATGCTGACAGCGATAATGAAGATAATTTATCTACACATTGTTGCGATCGAGGCAGCCACTTTGACACGCAAACTCTTCGCTCGCCCCATTTCAGCAAATCTACCAAGACCAGCGCTCGTTCGCGACCTCAAGACCCTCCTCTGCTCGCCATGACCACCGACGTACGCGACCCGGATCCCGAGCCTGTTGTCACTGACGCTGCTGCGCACAGCGCAAAGGCACCTGCGCCAGTGCCAGAGCTGCACGAAGCGGCATCGCGCGGCAACCTCGCGCTCGTGCAGTCACTTCTCGAGCTGCCAGAGCACAGCGTTGATGAGCGCGACGCGAGTGGCGCGACGCTGCTCATGGTTGCAGCGCGCGATGGACAGCTCCCTGTCGTCGAGTTGCTCGTGCAGCGCGGCGCAGACGTGACGCTCAAGAACAAGAACCAGTCGACGGCGCTGATGTTTGCAGCGCTCCACGGTCGCGCAGCGATCGCGGCGTTCCTCCTAGCGCAGCCTGCTGCAGTCGAGCGCATCAACGACATGAACGTCGGGTGCTACTCGGCGCTGCACTGCGCGACGAGCGAGGGACACCTCGAAGTCGTGCAGCTGCTGCTCGACCACGGCGCGGACGCCGAAGTCACGAATGACGGTTGGCGACCACTCCACGTCGCATGCAGCAAGAACTACGTTGCGATCATCAAGCTCTTGCTCAAGCATGGCGTGGATGTGAATGCACCGATGCAAGACGGCATCACTGCGCTCCACTTTGTCGCGCTCCACGGCTCGATCGAGCTCGCAACGCTGCTCCTTGACGCTGGCGCTGGCATTGCGATTGGCGCTGGCGAGAGCCACATGACGCCGCTCCACCTCGCTGCCGTGCGCGGCGACGTCGCGATGATCCAGTTCCTCCTCGACCACGGCGCACAAGTTGACACCGAGACGACTGCGCGTGCGACGCCGTTCTACACTGCAGCGGAGCACGGCCACCTCGAGGCGGCAAAGCTCTTTGCGAGCATCGACGCGCAGTGGAAGACGCACAAGTCACCGATCCACGTCGTCGCAGCGAACGGATTCGCAGACGTTCTTGCGTTCCTGCTCGAGAGCGGCGTCGACATTGAGCTGCCAGACGACCACGGACTCACGCCGCTCTGCGTCGCTGCAGTGCGCGACCAAGTCGAGACGGTCAATGCACTCATTGCCGCAGGCGCGAACGTGAATGCCAAGACTGCCGAAGCCGACGGCTACAGCTGCTTGCACTACTGCGCAGAGCTCGGTCGCGTCGAGATCATGGCGATCCTCATCGCGCACGGCGCTGACATCCACGCCCGAACGGCGATGGGCCACTCGCCGTTCAACGTCGCGACGATCCACGGCCACGTCCCGGTCCTCAGTCTGCTGCTCGAGCACGGCGCAGATCCGCTCGCAGACGGCGCCGGCCATTTCTTTGCGCCGCACCTCGCTGCCACGACCGGTCGGCTCGCAGTGCTCGAGTACTTGGCGACGAACGGCTTCACGCGGGACTTTGAGCACGAGACGAGCGGTGTGACGCCCATGTCGCTCGCTGCGGCCGCTGGACACCTCAACGTCGTTGCGTTCTTGATGGAGTTCCAGGACACAAGCGGCGCGCCAGACGCCGCGAAGACAGCGCGCCGGACAGAGGCGCTCATTGGCGCGATCGAAGGCGAGCACTTGGACATTGTCAAGTATCTGTGCGAGCGTGGCGGTGCTGGCATCGAGATGCTCGAGACAAAGGACACGACTGCGCTGCACACGGCAGCGGCGATCGGGAACGTCCCGATCGTCGAGTACTTGCTCACGACGCAGCACGCGAGTGTCCGTGCGCGCAACGCAGCGGGCCTCACGCCGCTGCTATACGCTGCAACGGCTGGACATGCACACGTTGTCGACGTACTGCTCGCACACGGCGCATCGGTCGACGAAGTCGTCGAGCACTCGTGCGAGCCAGAGCTCGATGGCACGGCGAGCATCCACTTTGCTGCGCTGTACGCGCACATGAACGTCTTGGAGACGCTCGTTGCGCACGGCGCTAACATCAACGCAAAGACGTCGCAAGGCACCGGTGTGCTCGACTGCGCGCGCGACTGCGACGACGAAGCTGCGATCCCACACGTCGTCGCGTTCCTCGAAGCGCATGGCGCCGTCGCAAAGTAGATAGAGCACCGATAGTCAGTCAGCCGACGTCTTGCCTCGTCGAGAGTAGCGTCGAGAGGACTCGAGCGCTCGTTTGAGCACACATTGATCGATTGATAGACACACGTGCGGCACGATTCCTCTTCTGTTTGGTGTCGCGCGAGATCCTCTCCTTGTGTCGAGTCCAAGCGTCTAGACTCTATAAGACTGTGTGAAGCGCGCCAGATGGCACTGTGGCTCGAAACAACCAACGCTGCCTTCAACGCGAACAAGAGTCCTGGCGAGCGATCCTTGAAACGCGGCTACTAACAAACATGCGTCGAGTAGCGTGAGTAGAGAGCAACAAATGCAGTAGACAGCAGACAAGTAGAAGCATGGAAGTGTTGTACACTTCAGTCTACGAGCGTGTGAGGTCGCGAGAACGCAGACATACCTGAGCAGATCCGGTTTGTATGGCTTGCTACATGCTCCTTGACACTTCGTATTGGTCTTTTAGAGTTGCCACCAGTAGTTCATTCACTCTCGCACGTGCATTCATGTATCACACAGTGTGACGCTAGTCACTCGCTCTTACTTCACTCGCATCTTGGGTGATCTCCTCGAGCTTGTGCACGACGAACGCCATGCCCACGCGCTCACTCGGTTGTGTCTTGGTCATCAACTCGATCAAGTTGCGCTGCTTTGAAGTCATCGAGGCTGGCAAAGGCGGCGCTTTGCCTTTCTTCACGTGGAACTTGATCGCAGATGCAATCATGTGTGGTCCCCACGGCGGCTCGCCACTCACGGCTTCGATGATGCACATCGCGAACGAGTACACGTCGGATGCAAACGACGGTCGACCACCAGCGAGGTACTCGGGCGAGCGCCAGTTCACGGCGCCGATCTTGTTGCTGGCAATCTGGACCTCGGCTTCGCCCAGCAGACAGCTCAGTCCAAAGTCGATCAGCTTCGCCTTGTGATCGGAGCCGACCATGATGTTGTCGCACTTGAGGTCGTTGTGCGCGACGTTCATACTGTGGACATCCGAGCTCCACTTCGAGTGAAGAGAGCCAAGTAATCGACCTCCGGTTTACACGCGTCGAGCAGGAGACTGAACGTCATGGAGCTGGTCACGGCCAAGTCGCAGGCGTCACTCGGGCTCACACTCTCTCTCTCACTCGCTTTGACTTCTCATGCATCGCGTGTCGTCGCACTGTCGCCGTCGCTGCTACTGCTGGTGCTGCTGTGGTCCTCCGACTCGACCACGACAAACCCACCGCCCGCGCCGTCGTCGTCACTTGTCGTCAGCATGGTCGTGGACGCCATCGACTCCGAGTCACTCGCTGTCTTTGCCTCACGCGCCTCATGCGCAACACACGCGTCGAGCTGCGCCTGGAGACTGCGCTGCATCATGCGCGCCTCCTGCGCCTCTTGCACGAGCGCCGCGACGTTGATGTGCGCAAACGGCTGGAGCTTCCGCACCTCCTGCGCGAGCACGCGCTTGTGCGCCTTGAGCGTCCGGTTCTCGGCTTCGAGCGACGCGATCGCGTGCGCGTGGGTCTCGAGCTGCTGCTGCAGCGCAGCGTTCGTCGCGTGGGCGTCTGTGAGCTGGGCGTCGAGCGTCAGGACGCGCTTCTCGCTCTCGCCGAGCTCGATCGCGCGCCAGAGACACTGCTCCTGGAACGTCGTGCAGAGCGACACGACGCGCGCGTGCTCCTCGCGACTCACGCTGTCGTCGTTGGCAGGACTGGCACGGAGACTGTCGAGGGTGGCTGGACTGACACTGTCAGGACTGCTGCTGCTACTGGATGAAGCCGACTCTGCTGAACCCGACGCCACAGCACAAGGCACGTCCTGCGGCTTCTCCTGCTGCTGTTGCGGTGGCAGCTGGTGTGCTACAGCAGCGATCTCGAGCGTCGCGATGGCTTCGAGACTCGCTTTGTACACTTCGCTCGAGACTGCGAGCTCCTCTTGCGCGCGCTTGAGCTCGCTCGTCGTCGCCTGCAGCTCGTCCTGGAGCTCCATCTGTGCCATGTCCATTGCCAATGCCACGATCGCATGCACAAGCATCGTCAGTCTTGAGCGAGACGCCCGCAGCAAAGACTCGACTCGATGAAGCCCACACGCTCTGTTCACTTACGGGACTGTATGAACCACAACAACGACGACCACCACGTACGACTATCAACTGCCTCGCCTCGGCTCGACCCTACTACGACTTGTTGGGCGTCATGAACTCGGGGCCGTAGAGGTAGTCGAGGTACTTCTCTGGCTGCGACGGACAGCTCACGTTTCGACCCCCGAACGCGCACGTCTGGAGCGGGAAGACCCAGGCTTTCGGGATCTTGAACACCGTGCGGCCGCCCGAGAGCACGCGGCAGCGAAAGCAGCCCATGAAGCACACGGACGGCAGTGGACCAAAGTGCGTCTCGCGCTTCTGCGACTGGAGAAACACAAAGATGTCGACGTAGAAGCCCGAGTCGCGGTGGATGAAGCGACTCGGGATCGCAGCGTCGCGCGAGCCTTGGTGATGGAACTTGCCGCGAAAGACCTGGAGCTCGTACGCGTCTGGGATCCCAGCGAGCTCGCGGTCCCGCAGCGTCAAATACGCCGCTTTCGTGATCCCAAAGTCGGCGTCATTGTCGTACGGAATGACCGTCTTGTCGCGGTACGCACCGAGGAGCGTGCCGCTGTCGAGCCAGTACGGAATGTCGTTGCGCTCGAAGACGTCTGCGAGCGTCCAAACGAGCTCGAGCAGGATCTTTTGAATGTCTGCGCGCGTGTGGCAGCGCTCTGGGTGGAAGTACGCGCGCTCGATGTGCCCTTCGTGCACTTTCACGCAGCTCTTTTCCGCGCCACTGAGACGCAAGTGCTGCTTCCAGTGCGTCGTGCGCGCGAGCTGCCAGACGACGTCGACTTCGACGATCCAGAGCACGGCGCAGAGCGCAAAGACTGCCAATGTGAGGCGCAGGCCGGTGCGATGGCGCAGGCGCGCGAGCTTCTTTGCGAGCGAGCCCTGTGCGCAGCAGCCGCGCGTGCGCGGTGCAGTCGTCGCCGCGGCCATTGTCGTCTCCATCTCGTGCTGCGTGTCGGTCTGTCTGTGACAGCGGCGATCGGAGAGTGCGAGCTCGCGAGCATCTCGTTCGTCGGCAGAGTGCGCGCCTTTCGACGCACAGCGCTCGCGGGTTCTTTTATCTCATTTTGATCATACTCTACCTGCAAGCATGGCTGGGCTCACGAGTCAGAGCAGCTCGACCACACGTTCCGCTGCAGATGCTGCGCCAGCAGGTATCACCGACTCGTGGTACGTCGTGCTCTCGAGCAGACGATCGACTTGAGACGACACAAGCAAGCGCGCGGTCAGTAGGTTGCTCACATCGATCGATCGATCGATCACTTGTACGAGCGCGCATTGCTCGAAGCTCTCTGTGACTGACTGGCTCGAGCACTAGACAACGAAGCGCCGAGCGCACGAGCAAGCAGTCCGCTAGTCCTCATGTGCTAAGGCGCTCGTATGGCTCTGTGTAGGATGCGATTGCGCCAACGGTGCTTGAAGTTGTCGATCGCTTCGAGACAACGCATTCGTGTGAGCACCGACGCGAGCGAGCAGCCACTACTGCCCGCAGTTCGCGACTCCAAACGTCTGGGTCGACCACGCAGTCGGTCGACTTTCCATGGGCGAGATGTCGAAGCGGTGGAATGACACACAACGCTTGTGATATCGCAGCAGTCGCCGTCACGCACTAGGACGACGAGATCGCAACGCCAAGCACCACTCGTCTCTATTACTTGTCTGGGGTCATGAAGTCGGGGCCGTAGAGGTAGTCGAGGTACCGCTCCGTCTTTGCGGGGCAGTTGACGATGCGGCCGCCGAACGCGCACGGCTGGAGCGGAAAGACCCAGTCTTTCGGGATCGAGAACGCGTACGCGCCGTGGTCGTTCACGCGCGGGCACCGATGGCAGCCGTTGAAGCACACGCTCGGCTGCGGACCAAAGAACGGCGTCGGACTCGCTGCTGTTGCGCGGTCGTCTTGGAACACAAAGATGTCGACGTAGAAGCCTGAGTGCGTGTGGATGAGTCGTCCAGGGATCCCAGCGTCGCGCGAGCCGGGCTTGTGGTGCGTGCCGCCCACGACCTGGAGCTCGTACACGCTCGGGAAGTCCCAGTTGCCAGTGCGCAGTGTCTCGAACGTCGCAGTGTCGACGCCAATGTCGACGTCCGTGTCGTGCGGAATGACCGTCTTGTCGCGGTACGAGCCGAGGAGCGAGCCGCTGTCGAGCCAGTACGTCAGGTTGTGCCGCGCAAAGACGTCGTGGATCGCAAACGTCAGGCCGACGAGGATCTGCTGAATGTCAGTGCGCGAGAAGCAGTCGTTTGGGTCGTGGAACGTGCTCTCGACGTGGATCAGCGAGACGTGCTCGCAGCGCTTGCCATTCACGTATCGCGCAAAGAGCACGCGGCGCGCAAAGTCAACAAACAGCACGCGCGCGACGACGCAGAGCGCAAGCACTGCAAAGACGTACTGCAGTCGCACGCGCAGGCGCTGCGCGGGCACAGCAGCAGCGCGCTTGAGCGTCGTCGGCAGCGCAGACGTCGGGGCGGTCGTCGTCGCGTGCATGTTGCTGCTGATGTGATGATGTGGAGACTGGGTATGCTCAAGGTTCAGTCTGTGACGGCACGAGCTCGCATTCGTGCTGTTTGTATTGAAGCACTATCGTTGTGTGCGAATGCTTCATTTTGTGAATTTCAGAATTGCGGACAGGAATGCAACGGTTTTCTGTACTGCATTCAGTATGCTAGACCATTGACCTAATATTTCGATCATCAAATTTCACAATACCGCGACTTGTCGAGAACAAGTCGAACACCAGCGCTCGAGCATGACCGACAACTATCGGAGTCTGCCCATGCGTGTCGCGGTGCGGCCGCTGCACGCCGAGCAGCATGTCGACGCGCATATCGACTCGAGCACACTCGTCGACATTGTGCTGCAGCACTGCGCTGCGCCGTCGCGGTTTCACCACATCCAGCGCACGCTCCACGACTTTCTCCAGCTCCAGCACGGCCTCGAGCGCGAGCTGTGCGACATCAACAGCGCCTGCGCACTCAGGAGCGACATCCGAGCGATCATTGCCAGTTACTTCACAGCGCGTCACAGCTTCATTGAGACCGGAAAGGCTCCAGTGCTTATGCATGGCGACGCCGCGCTGTTTGAAGCGCGCTTTGCGTGGCAGCTCGAGCATGCGCTGTCGGCGCTGCTCACGCACGCGCACGTAGCAGTGCGCTCGTCCCGTGCGCTCCAGCACTTTATCTCTGGCAGTACATTGCCTCTGTACACTGACTCGGCAGCTACAGACGTGTATGATGCGCTCGTGACGCCGCTCTTGTCAGACGCGTCCTTCAGCACCAGCGATACCAATGACGAGACCAGCTCCAACGCGACGTCCTCGCACGATCGCATCCCATCAGGCTGCTCGGTCGAGCACATGGTCGCAGTGAACGCGACTGCGACGCAGCTCGTGCTCTGGCGCTTTGCATCGGAAGGCGACGACGTCATGTTCACTGCGCGTGTCAGCGAGTCACCACACGTACAGGACGCTGTGGATCCGTACGCCGTTGCCGATCCGTACGCTATCGACGCCGCTGATACGAGCGCACTGGACAGCGCCCTCGCAGTCGTGAGAGGCAGCGAAGACATCACGCGACCGATGCGCGCGTACATGGCGCAGTACCGCACGCGCTGTGCGTTCCCAGCGTCCGCATCGCCACAGCGGCGCTTTGTCACGGGCCACTGCATCGTCGAGACTCCGTGTGACGTCATGCTGGAGTGGACAAACGCGGACGCAGCGAGCATCGTGTCCAAGCCGCTGGACTTTGACGTCCGCGTCCTGCCGCTTAGCGCTGCTCGCCTCGCGACGCAGGACGCAGTGACATTCGACCAGCTCTTCGGACAGCGAGCACTCGCAACGGAGGACGACGACAACGAACATCAACACTGGCTCGAGCGCGTCGTTGCTGCGTCGGCGCTTGAGAGTGTCGACCACATCTTCCAGACCGACGACGATGGCGGCAGCAGCGATCGCAATGATGATGATCCAAACGGGAACAGTGCGACAACAGGCGCTTCATGTTCAACCGACGGCGCACTGCGCCGCTTGGAGGAGGAGAAGCGCTTCTACGAGCAGCGCACGACGGCGCTATATGACACAGTGGTGCGTCTTGGTGTTGCGAGTGGCGGTTGTGCTCTACAGCTGCTAGCAAGCGACCAAGTGCGTCACAACGAGACTGACGATGCTTGTGCATGCGATCGTGGCATTGGCAATGGACATGGCACAGATGGAGCTCCAGGACGAGCTGCAGGCGACGACGAGCGAGCTCAAGCGCGCGCAAGAGGAGCTCGCAGTCTCGAGCGAAGTGTACAAAGCGAGTCTCGAAGCCATCGCGACGCTCGAGATCGCTGCTGTAGCACACCAGCTGCCACCGCAACAGCAGCAGGAGAAGCCGCAGGACGTGCCTTGTGCTGTGGCGTCGGGTTCAGCAGAGTCGGCTTCATCCAGTAGCAGCAGCAGTCCTGACAGTGTCAGTCCAGCCACCCTCGACAGTCTCCGTGCCAGTCCTGCCAACGACGACAGCGTGAGTCGCGAGGAGCACGCGCGCGTCGTGTCGCTCTGCACGACGTTCCAGGAGCAGTGTCTCTGGCGCGCGATCGAGCTCGGCGAGAGCGAGAAGCGCGTCCTGACGCTCGACGCCCAGCTCACAGACGCCCACGCGACGAACGCTGCGCTGCAGCAGCAGCTCGAGACCCACGCGCACGCGATCGCGTCGCTCGAAGCCGAGAACCGGACGCTCAAGGCGCACAAGCGCGTGCTCGCGCAGGAGGTGCGGAAGCTCCAGCCGTTTGCGCACATCAACGTCGCGGCGCTCGTGCAAGAGGCGCAGGAGGCGCGCATGATGCAGCGCAGTCTCCAGGCGCAGCTCGACGCGTGTGTTGCGCATGAGGCGCGTGAGGCAAAGACAGCGAGTGACTCGGAGTCGATGGCGTCCACGACCATGCTGACGACAAGTGACGACGACGGCGCGGGCGGTGGGTTTGTCGTGGTCGAGTCGGAGGACCACAGCAGCACCAGCAGTAGCAGCGACGGCGACAGTGCGACGACACGCGATGCATGAGAAGTCAAAGCGAGTGAGAGAGAGAGTGTGAGCCCGAGTGACGCCTGCGACTTGGCCGTGACCAGCTCCATGACGTTCAGTCTCCTGCTCTCTTCGCTCGAAGCAGAGCTCGGATGTCGTTGAAAGTACTGGTCGAGAGCGCCGCACTGCGCGTGTTTGTGACAGCTCCACGACGCGTTTGTTCCACATTCATTGCCACTTCCAGCGCTTGTCGCGACAATCGTTTTGACTCGTTCCAACTCACTTCGTCGCATTGGGTTCATTCGCACTCAATCACTCGAAGACGCAAGCGCGATGACGACGTCCGATGCCGCCAGCAACGTCGTGCACGCGCGCCACTCACCGCCGCTGACCGCCGTGGCGCTCGTGTGCGCCTCGCGCAATGGCCTCGCGACACTCGCGCAAGAGATCAGCGCGTTCATCGACCCGAGTCTTTGGAACACACACGCAATGATCGTCCGCGCATGTGAGCTCGGCGACGTGCGCTTGCTGCAGCGCCTGGTCGACGAAGACGCTGCCGCGAGCACGAAAGCAGATACGAACAAGCCTGCGCTCTACCGCTCGCACGTCTTCAGCCGCGCGCTCGCACACGCAGTCACGCACGACAACGATATGGCGCTGCTCGAGTGCCTACAACGGTACTGCCCGACAGGCTTTGCGTCGCTCGGCATGGAGGCGGCTGCGCGCGTGGGCAAGCTCGAGGTGATGCAGTGGCTCGAGACGCACTGCGTCGCGAACTTGATCTGGAGCTCGCGGTTCGCTGAAGCAGCAGCCGGTGGTGGTCACTTGCACGTGCTGCAGTGGCTCGCGACCAAGTTCCGACCGGACACGTTCCGACTCATTGACAGCATCACGACTGCGATGACTGGCGGCTACTTCGCCGTCGTGAAGTGGATGATTGAGGCGAGCAACTTCGACGACTTTGCCAAGAACGACATCCTCGAGAAAGCGAGCGACGTTGGAGACGTCGATGCGCTCCGGTACCTCCTCACCGAACACCTCTCGAGCATTCGTCGGCCGCTTGCGAGTGGGAAGGTCGAGGCGGCGCAGTGGCTCTACGACAACGGCTACTACAAACCGGGTGTCTGGGACCTATCGACTGCAGTGTCCCAGCGCCACATTGACCTGATGCAGTGGCTGTTCCAGAACGAGGTCGCTGAACTGACGGCTCACCGCGTGGCCGAGATTGCCGGGCGAGGCGACTTTGAGATCACCCAGGTGCTCTACGAGTTCCAGTCCGAGCTCTTTAGCCCAAAGCTGCTCGCCAAGCTGCTCCGAAGCGCCGCGAACGTCGGCGACCTCGCGCTCCTCAAGCGGATGTTCGCAGCGCTCGAGGCATCAGACGAAGACCTTCAGTCGCTGCTGAAGTACGAGTACACGTCGATCATCGGTGCTGCTGCGAATGGCCACCTCGAGGTCGTGCAGTGGCTCGTTGCGAACTTGCGCGAATTCACGTACGACCCACACCGAGCCGAAGAGCAAGCAGTGAGCGACGCCGCAGGGAACGGCCACGTCCACGTGGTCGAGTGGCTCCACACGAACTTGTCGAGGGACAAGACGCCAGAGTATGAGATCGCGAAAGCAGCCGAGCACGGTCGCTTGGATCTCATCAAGTGGATGCTCCAGGACGCCGAGTGCGCTGACGCCGACATCTTTCTCTTGGAAGCGGCAGCCTCGAGAGGCGACTTGGCTCTGCTCCAGTACCTCCACGAGCGCTTTGGCATCGAGCGGTCGCACTGGGACCACCTTGTCATCGCTGCGGCGGTGCAGAAGAGCCACGTCCACATTGTCCAGTGGCTCCACGAGCAAGGCTTTCAAGGCTGGAGCTCCGAGATGATGGACACGGCGCCGTCGCTCGAGATGGTCAAGTGGTTCCACTACAACCGCACCGAAGGCTGCACAACAGCGGCGATGGACAACGCGGCAGCACGCGGCGACTTGGACACAGTCATGTTCTTGCACAAGCACCGAACTGAGGGCTGCACGACTGCTGCGATGGACAACGCAGCAGCTTGTGGCAACTTGGGCACAGTCACGTTCTTGCACAAGCATCGCACCGAAGGCTGCACGACTGCTGCGATGGACAACGCAGCAGCTTGTGGCGACTTTGACACGCTGCTGTTCCTGCACGAGCACCGCACGGAAGGCTGCACGACGCAAGCGGCAGCGCACGCCCAAACACGCGACGACATCCCCATCGCACGGTGGCTCTTTCAGACGTACCCGGAGATCATGATTGTGATCCCGGAACGCACATGCTACCACATGCACGGAAAGTATGTGCGAGAGCCTCGGTACTGCACGTGGGTCTTTGAGCGGTACCATACGTGGCGCGATGGCGACGTCATTGGCTCGCCGGCTTTGTGGCGGCCTCGCTCATGCGAGTGGGGCTGTCCTTACTAGTGGACGTTGCTGAGAGCGAAAGAGTGAGGAGAATGAGTGAGCGAGAAAGTGCGGAGAATGAGTTGGTGCCGACATGCGCGTTGAAACGCGTTGATGTGTACAACCAAACATAAATATATATGAGCTGAAAATGAGATGGAGCTCTTACACAAAGTTGACTTAGCGTCTCGGTCTCGTGGCTCGGCTCGGGTACGACCCGTGCTCAAACTTGCGTGGCGTTTGTTATGGTACTAGACGGAGCAGCGTGGGTGTCGTACTGACGCACTCTGCGGAGACCGACAGTCCAAATCACAACTCCAAGTGCTACGTCGCGATCCAGTCGCGACGCACCTTCACAGCCAACAATGAACAACGACTCTAGCTCGAACACATTATGAGCTGCCACCGAATGATATGCAGTCTGAAGTAGCGAGCGAGCACGATTGGCGAGTAGTACAAGCGAGCGTCGCTCTGTGTTCATAAGTTCTCTCTCTTATCCTAGCGCTTGTTGTCACTCGCTCACTCTCTCACTCGACGATCGTGATGCGTCCTTCGCGCTCGGGGTACGAGATGAGCCGCTTCTTCATCATGAAGTCGGCCACGACCGCCGGGATCTTGTCGGCGATGCGGATCACTTCGCCGCGGAGCCACGCCGAGCAGCCGTCGCCGCCGCCGCAGACAAACTTGGACGTCGCCACGAGCACCCAGGCGTCGAGGTCAATGTCCTCGCCCTGCTCGTCCTTGAACGCAGTGATCGCAGGCGGCTCGCGCTGGCGATCGAGCGTCACGCGCACGCCCGAGACGTGCGGGTGCGAGCCCGACTGCTGCGGGTACTTGGCAAAGTGCTGCAGCAGCGCGTCGCGAAAGTCGCGCGCTTGGATGCGCACGACGACCGCGGGCCGCGGGAACGGCATCTCTTGACCGAGGATCCCGACCGTGACGTTCGTGCGCGCGGCGTACGTCTTGTCACCGCGAATGAAGCCGCCGTTGATGAGCCCAAAGTCCGCCGCGAGCTCGCTCCGGAGCGCGTCGGCGACGAGGTTCCCCATGTTCGCCTCACCCGAGCGCAGTAGCGACGTCTTGGTCGAGAGCGGCAGCGCGAGCGTCGCGAGCACGCGCGCATTCTCGCGCGCACTCTCCTCCGTCTCCATCGACGCCATGTACTTGGTCACGATCTGCTGGCACGCGGGCTGCGGCGGCGTGTGCTGGTTCGCGAGCATCGTCCACTGCGGGCAGACGGCGAGCGGCCGCTCCGGGTGCAGCGCCGACTTGGTCAAGTGGAACTCGAGCTTGGCGAGCCAGAACGCGTTCTGCCCCGACTTGTGGATGAACGTCTTGCCTTCGTACAGCGTGAACGGTTCGTGGTCGTGACCGCCGATCATGACGTCAATGCCCGGCACGCGACGCGCCAGCAGCTTGTCCTGCGCGATGCTCAAGTGCGTGAGCGCGATGATAAAGTCCGCGCCTTGCGCCTGCAGCGCCTCGATGCAGCGCTTGGACGTGGCAAAGACGTCGTCGAACGCCACGTCAGGTCCCGGGAACGACAGCGTCGGCGTCTCCTGTGTGCACACGCCAAAGACGCCGAGCTTGAGGCCGTCGCGCAGCTCAATGACCTCCGTGTCGATGACGCGGTCAAAGAGCGCGTGCGATGTGGCGTCGCGGACGTTCGAGCCGAGCCACTTGAACTTGGACTCGGCCATGCGCTGCTTGAGCACGGCCGCGCCAAAGTCAAACTCGTGGTTCCCGAGCACGACGTACTCGATGCCGAGGTGGTTCATGAGCTCAATCATGTGCGCACTGGGCATGCGTCGTAAGCGAGAGCACAACAGTGAGAGCGTGAGTGTGGTGATCGTCGGGCAAGCAACGCCACGCGAGCATCAGATGCTCATTCACACAGACACAATGACAGATAGACAAGTGGACGAGCGGACGGATGGACGCACCCTTTGTGGCGCTCACCGACTTCCGAGCCCGAGAGAAAGTCGCCGTTGAGTGTCACGAGCAGCGTCACGTCGTGCGGCAGCGCCGCCTTCTCGCGCTCGAGCAGTGTCGCGAGCTCTGCGATGCCTGTGACGTTCGCAGATGCACACAGATAGTATCCGATCGTGCGAGTGTGGTGGTAGTGTAAGTGTCATATGATGGTGAAGCGACCCAACAAGGCTACTGCTGCAGCTATAGTAGAGTTCAAACGCACCGCCGCGGCCCTGCTCGTTGGGGTACATGTCGTACACGTCGTTGACTGAGAGCACGACGACTGTTGCGGCGCGGTCGTTCGCATTCTGCTTCTGGCGCCACGTATTCGCGAGGGACGATGTGCCAAAGACCATGGCTGCTACTGTCTGCTGTGGCTGTTGCGGCGGCTGCGCCTTGTGTGTGTTTGAGCTGGTCGTGCGTCCACTAGCGCAACGAGGAAGTGGCCAAGTTTGTTTGTTGTTCAGGCGTGTTCGTTCACTGGAGGGACATCTCAGCCACGATTAGCTCGCTTTTGCATCGAACACGAGGGAGTGTGCCTGATGTGAGCGACATCCTACAAGCTGAAAGTGACGGTCGTGTAGCATGTCGCACATGAGACCATCACTTTTGGGACGACTGCACTCACATCCTTTTGTCCGGATCAAAACAGTGCATACATCTCTACAAATATCGATAGGAACAAATCGATTACCAGGATATTTTAGCAAAGTTCGAAAGCGGATACTATTGTTGTTGTCGTCACCCGACAATCAAAGATCTTTGCTAATAGCTTCATTTCATGAAAATCAATCTAAAGAGTGATTTGTCTGTTTAAGAAGAGCACCAACACATCCACTTCAAAAGCGGATTGTATTCCTAGTGGATTTCTTTCATTCGTCTCGTCTGTCGCTGCATGCGTTGCTGTGCTGCTATCAAGATTTACAGATTAATGTACCGTATCCCATTGTTTCACAACACCCTCAATGTCGCAAAGAAAAAAATACACCACAAAGTCCAACAAATGCAGTAGTAAGGTGATGTGATCTCCTATGCTTATAGGCCCAACAAATGACATTTCATGCATCCAATGACCCCATGAAAGTATTAGACAATGAACAACATTATCGTATGGCGTTGCCAAGAACACCAAATTTCTGGCAATTTGAGGCTCTGTTCGTACAATGGGTAAATCTGTGTGTATATTCTGTATTTATACAACAAAAACGATACGCAAATTCACGAACGTATGTAAATCAGTAAACCCCGTAAGTAAATATGCTGTCAATAAGTAGCGAGCATAGAGGACGTTCTTATGCGCAACGTCACCCTCCACTCAACTAAGTATAACTAAGGAGCAGTATACTTATACAGGTACCACTCTTTCTTCATTCTAAGATAACAGTTTACTATTAAGATTATTTAGCTTGAAAGAGTTGCACTTCCTCTTCTATATTCACATCAGAATGCTGTAGTTGACCATGATTGTGACTCAAGCCTTCGTGGTCTCGCATTCACGATCACTCGTCAAATATCGAGTACATAGGCAGATTAAGGGTATAAACTACACACACCTTTTTTGAGGTAAGTGGAGCTATTCAGAGCAGACAAGCAGAGCCTTCACAGGGTCTGTATCAGTATATGTTATTGAACATTGAAGCGAACGATCCTTGATCTTAGAGAAAGAGTCCCTATCAGAGCTTAGGCATTTGGTACCGCGTGACTCTATATACACCATGCGATTGCAACGTTTGAGAGCCTACCAGACGCAAGAGCCGCTATTTTCTTTATGACACGATTAAGCGTGTCACTAAGTTTGCGATGTTTAAAGTGAAGCGCATACTCCTCTATACTACCTTATTTTCGATACAGCCCATGACATACTCAATCCCTCTCTTTGTCGTAACACTTGAGCTGATGTGTGATAGTTGTTTTTGTGCAATATCGATGGGTTCATGTTGTATGCACAGCATAACCAAATTGGCCCTTTTATCTAGAGTACCACTCTGAGTGTCCAAAGAGAGCAAGCAATCAACTGAACGTGAGCAGAGTGTGCCAAAAGTCGCCGCCTCGGTCACTCTCGTTCTCGCTGTCGTCGCGCGCCACCGTTGCTTGCTTGCTCGTTGCCTGTGTCGCTCGCGTCGCTCGTTTTATCGTCGCTGGTGCCGGCTTTGCTTGAGTGCCGCTGTCTGCTCCACTGCGCTCGCTGCTGCTCGATGCGTCGTCGTTGCTGCGCTCGGCCTCACTCGCCTCGTCGCGAGCATCAGCAGCAGCATCGCTCTCGTTCTCGCTTGCGCCGCGCGCAGCACTTGCACTCTTTTGCTTGCGCTTGCC
This sequence comes from Pythium guiyangense, assembly GCA_003730235.1. Lineage (NCBI taxonomy): Eukaryota > Oomycota > Peronosporomycetes > Pythiales > Pythiaceae > Pythium > Pythium guiyangense. Next base: position 1,044,775 of record QXDM01000013.1, read on the forward strand.
GAGCGCGCGACCGAGCTTGTGCATCTGCATGTCGCGGCCGACGAGCTGCTTCGGCAGACTCTGACCGTTGCTCCATATGTTGTGCCAAATCTGGTGGCATGTTAGATCGTTGTTGTTGCCTCTGGGTCTGGCCTTGATGCACAGGTAGACCCTGTGCGTACTTATGCACATGTATATGCATCACCGCATTGACACGTACTGCGCGGTGCCCTCGCTACAAGCAGGGCGGTAGTACTTTGACCTTTGCCGCTCTTTCGTGCTCGTCTTGAGCAACGAACAGACTTTGCACTGACGCGACCGCCGCCGCTTAGTGTCGCCAAGAGTCTGGTAGTCCGGACTCTCCAGGAGCTGGTGGTCGCTCGAGACAGGAAGGAAGAGCTCGCGAGGCGGCGACGTCGCGTTGCCCAACGCAAAGTCGTCAGACGTGAGAGCCAAGAGTTGCGCTTGGAGCGTCGACAGGAACTTGGAGGGGTCGCTTTGTCGCTTGCCAGCGCGTTTGACTGCCTCTCGGAGTACCACGAAGGCGTTGACCATCGCCATGACAACGAGCCCCAGGAACAGACCTTTGTAGTTCTTTTGGAGCTTGGCAGAGAGCTGAAGCGAGTAGCGCTGGAGGCGGAGTTGATTATGCACATCAACTCCGCCCATCCAGCGCTGTTATTCCTTCATGACGCTTGGAACCGGCACAGTGACTCTTTCTCCGCCTGGTAATCGGCGTTCTGATACAACATGAGCCACGTACAACATGTGAGTAATCGGCATGTTGTCAAATACAACATGTGGTACTTGTGCTGTCATGGGAGTGTGTTCCGTGACGTAGCTTACACGTGGTCTTACAAGGAAGCGATAGAGTGAAGCGCAGAGGAACTGCGCTGAACTCGGTATTTTCAACTCTGAGGTTTTTGTATTGAGATCATGCATAATGATGAAAGTGAGGGAGCTAACCTAATTAGTGAGCCCTCTGATGGGACGGCCATGGTCGTCAGAAATCAGGTTTGGCCACTAAATGGGAGTCTGCTGTGCTCCTTCGTACTTAGCACAGCAGCCCCGTTACATGTGCATTTGCACTCACCGCATGTGTCGAGACGTCTGCATCCGCCAGCTGCCAAGAGCTGGACCGGACGGTTGTCCCACCAGACGAGCGTCATCACCTGCGGACAGCACTTTGCCACGGCGATGCGCGTTGTGCCTCTTGTCACCGTTGGTGGTCGCGGTCTGTTGTTCTCGCTCACCGACGATGCGTAACCCATGCGATTCGTCTGGATCGTCCCATCCGACTAGACGTTTCTGCTCAGGAGCTACAACGCGAGCTGGACAGAAGTGTAAAAGCGATCGGTGACCACCGCGTGGTAGACATCGTCACGAGGAGCTGGGAGCACTGCGTACAGGTTCCGGATCACTGCCGCTGATCCTCTGTGTGGTTCCGTCGAGCCTGCCGATGCGTGCTGTGTCTTTCCGCAGTTGACCTCGAGTCTGGGTGTACATACATCATGCGATCAGGTAAACGTTGTCAGTTACAACATGTGGGACTTGTCCAAAAAAGAGAGACCTCGCAGTCACTGAGGTGAACATGCAGTACATACATACAAACGCACTTACAGACACGCATACGCAGTGCGCAACTCGAGCAGTACGCTGTACGCGCGCAGCAAGTCATAAAGACCATGGTTCCCCACTTATGGGGCTTGTCATTCAGAAACTGGCGGGTTGTGTCGAAGCGACTGCGACTCGGGAGAACATCTTGTCGAAGGAGGTGACGGACGGGTTCTCGTATTCCGCTTTGAACGTCCGCTGCAGCGTGTCGACCACCGATCGGATCTTCCACGCACGGTCCGGGTCTGCACGTTGGTAGGCGTTGTTGGTAAAGTGTAAGTTCTGAAACACGTGCTCGAAATGGTTTCTCTCCATGAATCGTCCGAAGGTGCCCGCTGGAACTGCTCTGATCGATGTTGCTGCCCAGTAGTTAGTGAACCGGCGCGTTTGGGGTGCGAGCGTCTGTGTGATGAGCAAGCCGATGCAGTTCAGGATCTCGTGCGGCTTGACATCTTTCTTTTTTGCCTCTTACTCCATGATCTCGTTCCGCGTTCGAGTGTCGCTTGCTGCCTTGTTGTCGAAGATGCGGTCGACTCGCTCGGCCAGGTATTGCACATTGTACCTGTTGGTCTCTCTCGCAACCTTTCGCCACAGTGGCTTGGGCATGGAGAAGAAGAACAGATCAACGGGTGAGTCTGCCAGCGACGTGACGGCATGCGTGGGTCCTCCGCCGTCCGCGTCGAGGCCTGGGTAGTGTTCGTCGGAAGGAAATCGCTGAGGGTCTGCCTGTTGTAGGCACAACATAGTCAGTATTCACATGTTGTACGTAGTCCATGACAAGTGCATGAACAACGTACCAGTTTCCCAGCCGTCGTGTCTCATCGCTCTCAGGTGATCGGTATCACTAGCAGGCGATCGATATTATGCTAGCGAGTGTAGTGAGCTGGTCAACACGCAGAGCTGCCCACGTAGCAGACGTGCCGCTACTGCTTTGGTCGGCCAGGATGTCACCGCCGCTCTCGTCTTCCTCGACGTCACAAGCGTCGTTGTCGTTGGTCTCGTCGTCGTCGATCCATTGCTCGATCCCGTCTCCTTCTTCACCGGGCGCGAGCACTTCGAACCCCGCGGCGATCAAACCCGTTGAGTCGTTCACATCTGGGGCGTAACCATCACTAGGGATCGGGAGTCGGTCTCGCGTCTTTTGTTTCTTCGCTGATGGTATACGCGAGGCAGCAGTGGTCTTTTCTGCGCACCGATCGCGAGTCGCTCGTAGCTCGATCGTTCCGCATGCTTCTGCCGCTGCAGTCGCTTAAGGTTGTGCCGCTTTTGCGGCTGCACGGCGCTCTGTTGCCGCTTTCGCAGTAGCTTCGTTCTCGAGTTGTTTCTTTGTCATTGCTCGCGGTCGTGGTGCTGCTTTGCGCTTTCCCGCGCCCGTACAGAAGTTGCAGGCGATGCTGTCGTCTCAGCACGCGTGTGACTGCGTGTAGCTCTTGCAGGACTCGGCGTAGTCGGCGCAGGAGGCGCAACCAGCGTTAGCGTCGGGCTTGATCCTGTTGGCGTAGACATGCGATTCGTTGCACGCTGTTCTTTCGCAACTTCACAACTACGCCCGATGAGGTATGCTGCGTCCTTTCTAATCGGTCGCCGCGGCAGTCTTGCAGGCGCGCTTTCGCTATCAGCATCTCGCTGCGCATTCTCGTTCGCTCTGGTGATGCTTTTGGACATCGCTCTCTACGCAGACATACATACAACGGGAGCATGAGTTCGTGAGTCCATATACATCCAACCGCACACACATTCGCGCGCACGCACCGTTCAGACGTTCTCTAGGCGATTTCTCAAGTGAATGGCGGAGAAGCATGTCGGTGATTCAAACCGCTGAGTTCGCGCCAATTTTCAAACGAGCGAGCTCACGTATCACTTGTTTGCGTTCCACTATGCCCTTTTCTGACCGTTGGCCAACCTAACCCCGTGCGTTTGGAGCAAAAAATTGGGTTGGCCGTTCTCTTGAAAATCGGCGTTTATATTGAAGTTCGTCTTAAAAATGTTTTTTCCGAGCCATTTCTATTAGAACATGTTGTACCTACAACATGTGAAAACGAGACGAAGGCAGCTATAGTTTGAGCAAGTCACATGATTAGGATACTCTTGATTTGATGGTAACATTTTTAGGACTAGGACGTAGTGCCCACCTTCGGCGGGCCAGCCAGGCGAGTCAGTTAGTGCTCTTGTGCGCAAACCTTCAGCAGCTCCACATCAGGCGGAGACACCTACCTTCGCTTCGCTCCGGTGGTGATCTCCGTACTGGTGTGGAAGCGTCCAGGCCGCACCCAGTGATCCGGCGAAAATTTCGCCGGATATTTGCACAGTGCTCTTTCATATTATCGTTTTCTAGTTACACATTTTGACACTCTTTCTTACAAATTACAGATATAATCGTTACTAAGTCATTACCTCGGGGTGTGATGCGAGTTCGTAACAGACACTACCAAAATATGTATATAGACTAGCCAAGCGCCGCCCGCTGCGCGGGCGGTTAGTTTGGTTCTGTAGGAGTGTATGTTTTGCTAAACCTGTGAGATGCGTTTAGTTGGAGTTGAGCGTTTGAATCAGTGAACATTTTCATAGGTAAAGGAGACCGGTTCAGAATCCAAGAAGCCGATTTTTGTCTTCTCTCCAGATCTGGGAAGTAGTAATATAGAGTACAGTACTTCAAACCCGTTTTACCACATGCAGTTTGTTTTTTTCCTTTTCTTCTTATATAGTGTATCTGGAGTTTGGTGTTGTGTTGTTTGTGTCCCTATCCTACGTTTGTTGCTGTCTCATGCATTCCTATCTGTTTGTTTGTTTTGTTTCTGTGCCTACTTGGTGTCTTTTGCATCCTTTCTTTTTCTTGTGTTTTTTTGTTCTGTGTCCTACTTGTGTGTTGTCTTCATATGCAGTCTTGTTGCGCTCTTCAGTCGAAGATCTCGCGGTACACGACGTTCTTCGTGTACAAACCTTCGTCGTCTTCTTTCTCTGGGTCGACAACGACGATCTTGATGTTGTTGCGCGATGTCACTCTCGAAAGAGCGATGTAGCGCTGACCGTGCGCAAACACTGGTCGAGGTAAATACAGGCCCAAGTGGTGCAGCGACTGACCTTGCGCCTTGTTGATCGCCATCGCGAACGCTGGGGTGATCGGGAACTGCTTGCGTCGAATCTGGAACGGGAGCTCCTTCTCCTTGCTGACCAAGATGATCCGTGGGATGAACACCACATCGCCTTTGCGTGGCCCAGTCATAATCGTCGCTTTGATGCAGTTGTCGCGCAGCTCCACAACTCGAAGACGTGTGCCGTTGCACAGACCCAAGTTGCTGTTCAGGTTGCGCACCATCGTGATCGGAGCGCCAATCTTGAGCGTGATCTTGTGCGGCGGGATCCCAGAAAAGTTGAGCGAGTTCAGGAATTCGGTCTCGTACAACCGGCTGTCAACTCGTTCTCGTCGTTGATCGAGACGACGTACAGGTACTCGCGCGCGTCGCCAGTCAGTCGCTTGGTCACTTCGTCGTTGATCCGGTGCACTCCTCGGTTCGTCGGACAAAGAATCGCTCGCTCAGCAAAGTACTCGTCGTTCGCCATCTGCTCGTTGACGTCGAGGTACAGGTGGTCGATGAGGTTGCTCAAGTCGTTCTGCACGCATGAAGGCTGTTCTTCTTCGTCTTCATCGTCTTCTGGCTCCGGTTCTGGCTGTACCGGTTCGTTGATCACCAAGTCTCGCGGCAACTTGATGTAGTCGGATCCGAGCTCGGTATCACGCTCGTGTCGACCTTCACCGACTTGAAGCAAGTAGTTGGAGAACGCAGCGACGTCAAAGCCCTGTGCGTCGTTCGGAGCCGTGTGTACGCGCATGTTCTCGGCCAGTCGCAACGTCTGGAACTTCGACCAAAGCTCCGATCGCTTCAAGCTTGCGTCGATCGATTCAAACCGACCGCCTGGCTTGACGACTGGCAGGATCTGACGGAAATCACCAGACAGCACGACAACTTTGCCGCCAAACGCGTCGTTGATGTTGTGGATGTCTTGCAACATCCTGTCGACAGCTTCAAACGCGAACCGATTGATCATCGGTGCATCGTCCCAGATGATCAACTTTGCGTGCTTGAGCAGTCGTGCGATCTTGGACTGCTTCGAAATCTCGCATGTGCTATCCTTGGTCATTTCGAGCAGGATCTTGAACGTCGAGTGTGCTGTACGACCACTCGTTAGCAGAAGTGCTGCGATGGCACTTGACGCAACTGCCAACGCGATCTTGTTCTCGATGCGCACTGTCGCTAGGATCTGCTCCAGCAAGAATGACTTGCCAATGCCGCCTGGACCGTCGAGGAAGAAGAGTTTCTGCTCTGGAGCGTTGCTGTTCACTGCGTTGACGACTTGATCGAAGACGAACTGCTGGTCGCGGTTCATCGGACTGTTGACAGTGCGCGCGAGAATGCGTTCGAGCAACCTCTTGGGTACGCGTTCCTCTCTTCGTCTTCCAACTTGGTGCTTGCGAGACGCTCATGTAACTCGACGCTGAACTGACTCAGCTGCGGCATGTCGGCGAACTTGGACAGATCTTGGTCGTTTGCTTGAAGAAACTTGTCGATGCTCACCACGGTCTTGAGCTGAACAAACTCATCCTCTGCTTCGACGTTGTGTTGACGTTGGTAGTCCTTGGAGAGGTCGTCGCGGAATGCCGTCCACAACGCTTCAACATCACTTGATTGCGAGTACGCCAAGATCGTTGCAAACAGTACGCGCAGTTGGTACGGCATCTGGAACGTCGCTGCTTCAGACATGTACAGATGCCACTCGTTATCGTCTTCGAGGAACCCTGCTGCCTTGGCTGCTGCCTTGAACGTCGCGTGCTCGACCCCTTCCACAGTGCGCAAGGCTTCGTATGATGTCGGTCCTTTGATGTGACTGAGCAAAAGTCGCAAGTGGGACTGTTCTTCCTGGTGCGGTGAGCAGTGCACCATGCGTCCAATCGATGCGACGCGAACCTTGTACCGCGCCCAGCGCTTGTTTTGCTGGTCCCATCGGTACTTCTTCGGAATGTCTTAGTACAACATCGTTCCTGCGACGCCGGGCTCTTCAGTGCTGATCTGGAAGAACGTTGTCAACTGGCTCCTCTCGCCCGCTGCGATACGCGCTTGGATGTCACTCGTCGTGTCGAACGTGGCCGAGCTCTCACCTGGAAGGTGCACTGGCATGTATACCACCGATTGTGACTTTGCTTGCGTCGGAAAGTCAAACAGTCGCTGACACGCTTCGACCGGGGAGATGTATCGCGCTTGCAGGTACCGCTCGACTTCGTTCGGGTTGCGCGCGCGTTGATGGTCCGTAAGTGACATCGACGTCTTGTCTGCACCCTTGTACTCGTACTTGTAGTCATACTTGACCGCCTTGATCGAAGAGCAGACCTCGATGTTCATGTGGCAGTTATACTTCTGCGTCAAGTACGGGTTGTACGGAACAACGAACTGGTTGAGTGTCGCGTTATCCCAGTCCTTGCCGTTGTGCTTCAAACGACCTGCAGATCCCTCGCGACGCATGTACACTGGGTACCCGTCATTTCCGACACGCGTCACCGAAGCGAACGACTTCGGGATCTTCTTGCTGCACTTGCCGTCCTTCATGCACAGCGAGTTGGCGTTCGCTGTACCGCACGGACTGTGCAACATGCACGTGACCACTTTCTCGCACAGCAGCAGATTCTTGTCTGGATCTAGGAGCTTGACAGACACCAACTTGTTAATGCGAGCGACCGAACGTGGCTTGTCGTCGTCGTGCAGGATCATCAAAATGTGCGCGTGTGGAAGACCGCGCTTCTGGAACTCGACCACGTAAATGCGCGCGACTTGAACTCCGAGGGCGCCTTCGTCCAAGTCCTTGAGCAGTGCTTGGAGCTTCTGTTGCCACACGCGGCTAACGACGTCTGGACGGTCCGTCGCAGTCTGTCCTGGCAAGAGATTATCCGTGATCTCCGGCCACTTCGGGTTGCACGTCATGGTGACGAACAAATCCGGCTTCCCGAACTCGCGCACAATTGCCATCGAGTCTTGGAACTGCTGGTACATGTACCGAGGACTGCCCGTAAAGCTGGCAGGAAGAATGACGCGCTTGCCGATGTTCTGCGCAACTGCAGTCGCTTCGACCCCGATGCGCTGTTCTCCGAGCTCTGGGATGTTGTATACATTCACGTTCTCGTTCATCAACGCGTCGCGGACGCCGGAGAACGTCTCACGCCGGTACTTCTTTTGCAAGTCGTCGGTCTGGATGTACCGAAGCCGTTCTTGCTCGCACTTGGCCCACTGATCGACGACCTACTGCTGGAAGAGGCGACAACCGCGGTGGAGTAATCCTGGATCGTCGTGACGCTCATGCAGTCGGTACGCAACAAACTCACGAAGAGACATCGCTGTCTTGCCTCGAACCGTCACGCCTTCAACGTACGGAGTCGTAAACGTCCAACCGAGCTCGCCGTACGGAAACAGGAGCGGGTACTGCAACGGATCGTACTCTTGGTGCGTCTCCCACAGTCGAAACAGTCTCCCGTTGTTGCGTGTACAAAGAAGAAGGTCGCGGTGTTGTGCACCGTTTCCATCTTCGACCATCACTGCTGCAACCTCGGACGTGGTCGGCAAGTTGTGCGTACGCGGATCGTGGTCGGTAGTGCGTGCAACCGAAGCTGCATGTTGATGTCGGGGATCTGGATTGCTTCTTCATCATCTGCGCCCTTTTCTTGTTCGTCTCGCTCTAGTTGCCGTTGAGCAGGTGCTCGCTCGCGAGTAGCAAGTCGTTCGTGTCGGATGATCTGCCCGGCGTTCAGGAACTTGCGTGCAAACGGGTTGTGGTCTTCCATCACGCTCTCGATCGTTGTCAACGTTGCTGGATCAAGGCCGTCAGACGTTCGCATGCGGTGTTGCACACGAACATCCATGTCTGGATCGGCGATGTAGATCTGCGCGAAGAGCGGCCGCGCACCCGCTGGAGGTAGCAAAGATCCCAAAAGGTGACACAGAGCGCCTTGAACACTGAACGTGTAGATGCCGTTCGTGCCTGCGACGTCTTCGTTGATGTTCAACGTCTTTGTTTCTGACGCCCCGAGCGACGTGAACGCAAACACGTTGTTGTACACTTGGATGCTGTTCTTGAACTCGCGCATGTCGAACAGTCGACGAAGAGCAGCTGCAGGTTCGCGAAATGGCGGCAAGCGAACCCTTCCACTGAGGCAGCACTTGTTCGCTGTCTCGCCGTCAACCTTCCATGCGTTGCATGCCGGACAGACATCGCGCTTGATCTTGACAACACGCCGTCCGTCGACGACGTTTCCCCAGTCACCATCTCTGGTGAGAAGTCGCTCGCGCAAACGCCTTGCCATGTTGCCTCATCCGACTTCTGGAGTGAACACGCTGGGGGTTTCCCTCATTTTCGTCTTCAGTCATCATTGCCCACCGCCGAGCTTGCTGTACCCGACTACGCTCGCGAGACGCCTGTAGTTCTTCAGCGCTCATCTCACCACGGTGTTCGATGTGTCGGGCACGTTGTAGTTGTGGCGTTCTCTCGCGCTGGGTTTCAGTCATGTTGTCACGACGTTCTTGCTCTCGGGCACGCCCTCTTCACGAACACGATCGCGGTCGTCCTGGTTCATGTTGTCTCGTCCTTCTTGCTCGCGTAGTCTATTCTCTTGCCTTCCGAGCGTTCGCTCGAACTCGGTTGCTTCAGCGCGACGTGCGCGTTGTCATTCTCTTTCGTCAGCTGGAGGCGGTCTTGCGCGCTTCCGAGCCGACCGCCGGCGGAGGTACCGGGTGGTTAGCCTTAAGTGCGATGCTCTTGCAACCACGACTTTTAGCTTGTCGTATGTGGTTCAATCGCTTGCTTCTGTCCGCCGGAGTCTCGTCGGGCATCTCCGAGTTGGCATCTTCAAAACCCTCGTAAGCTGCTTGGAGATCTTCTACGTTGGACATCGGTTCCACGAGATGGTCTTGGTCTTGGTCTTGGTCTTGGTCTTGGTCTTGGTCTTGGTCTTGGTCTTGGTCTTGGTCTTGGTCTTGGTCTTGGTCTTGGTCTTGGTCTTGGTCTTGGTCTTGGTCTTGGTCTTGGTCTTGGTCTTGGTCTTGGTCTTGGTCTTGGTCTTGGTCTTGGTCTTGGTCTTGGTCTTGGTCTTGGTCTTGGTCTTGGTCTTGGTCTTGGTCTTGGTCTTGGTCTTGGTCTTGGTCTTGGTCTTGGTCTTGGTCTTGGTCTTGGTCTTGGTCTTGGTCTTGGTCTTGGTCTTGGTCTTGGTCTTGGTCTTGGTCTTGGTCTTGGTCTGGTCTTGGTCTTGGTCTTGGTCTTGGTCTTGGTCTTGGTCTTGGTCTTGGTCTTGGTCTTGGTCTTGGTCTTGGTCTTGGTCTGGTCTTGTCTTGGTCTTGGTCTTGGTCTTGGTCTTGGTCTTGGTCTTGGTCTTGGTCTTGGTCTTGGTCTTGGTCTTGGTCTTGGTCTTGGTCTTGGTCTTGGTCTTGGTCTTGGTCTTGGTCTTGGTCTTGGTCTTGGTCTTGGTCTTGGTCTTGGTCTTGGTCTTGGTCTTGGTCTTGGTCTTGGTCTTGGTCTTGGTCTTGGTCTTGGTCTTGGTCTTGGTCTTGGTCTTGGTCTTGGTCTTGGTCTTGGTCTTGGTCTTGGTCTTGGTCTTGGTCTTGGTCTTGGTCTTGGTCTTGGTCTTGGTCTTGGTCTTGGTCTTGGTCTTGTCTTGTCTTGGTCTTGGTCTTGGTCTTGGTCTTGGTCTTGGTCTTGGTCTTGGTCTTGGTCTTGGTCTTGGTCTTGGTCTTGGCCCTTGAAGTCGCTTTTCACTCGCTGTTGCAAGTCTCCCATGTAGTTCTCTGTATTGTATCCGCACGGGAGACGTGTTATTGTGCACACGTTTCGTCAGACGCATCTGACTCATCAGTTCCTTTGATTAATACGAAGTGGCGACCGTGCATTCACGGATGTGAGTGCGAAGTAGGATGTCTAAATTGATATTTTTCCTTGTGTGTGCGAGACACACGAACGAAGACGGCCAACGAAAGAAAAATATACACACACATAAAGACAAACCAAAGGGACAAACTAACCAAACGGGACAGTCAGGCATCTTCGATACATGAGCCTCTTGAAAGACGCCAAGTACCAACACAACAGTAAACTGCAAATGTTTCATTAGGCGCCCCTAAATCATCAGTCCCTTCATAACACAAAGTGTCAATGCATGGGATACATTTACGCACGAAGCTCCTTTGACGAACATGTTGGGCGAAACATGTTGTGCTATCAAGGACAACGTGATAGGAATTCTCCCGTTTAATCACTCTACTCATGGTGATAGTTGTATCAACTGTCAGGTCTAACGCTTAGAAGGATTGCTCGGTGGCACACGCAAGGGAACACCGAGGGTTGTACTAAGAGGGTACATTTAATCCTCTAGGTCTCGCTCTGTTCCGTAAACGCACGAACTCTCCTTAAAGCATTATCCCGTCAAGTTGTGCTCTTTCTAATGCAAGATACTCGAATTGTCAAGGCCTGAAGGCAAATTACGAACCGTGCGCCAAACACGAAAAAGGTAAAACAGTCATCTAATACTTGCACCAAAGCCAGCGGTCCGTAGTTTGAAAAATAATCCATACGTTACGACAAAGCCACCAGAGCTAAGTGAAACGCAAGGTAACCGTCAGGCTACTGTTAGTTCGCCTGTTAGAATGAATCCCAACCGATTCGACAGCTATGGGCGCCTCGAATTTATTCGAGTTTTCAGGAATGTACCGTCATGCGCACAATGTAATACAGTTCACGGCACGAAGAGCTTACGCTGCTTGTGCTTCTTTGAATCGGGGCATATCCGACAACCGAGGAGGGCTTCACAGAGCAGCCGACCGGGAATTGCCATGCTAAAACCGACACAAAAGGCTTTGCAGCCTGTAGTTTATTTTGTGTGCTGCTTTTGTTTGAGACACAGGGTACTTACAATGGCACGAGCCCAAAACGCCATGCTTTCCCGCCTGACGCGATTAACCGCTCTGAACAGCCGATTAAAGCTGTTATCGCAAGTTCGCTCAGACCTCGGCTTCTAGTGGAAAACCTACACTTAGCATCTAACATTTGATGTGCTTCACACTTAAGCGCACCAAACACCAAACACCATGCGAATTCACCTGGTATAGCGCCCCTCCAGCCTGCAGACCGTTTGTTTGATACCCGTCAATTCACTTCAAACACCACCGTACAACGCCAAAACGACACTAACCAAAGTTGGACATGCTGCTAATGAATTCCGACACAAACAGACATCTCGCCACCGAAAATGCAAGAGTGCTGATATGTGTCGAAATGTACAGACTGCAATTATGATCACCCCCACAATGAAAACACTATCGTCCGTGAATTTCACACACAACACAACAGCAAAAGCTACTGCACATCGGCAAATATCGCTTTAAACAGCAATCTCCACAATGAGGCTATCTCCGCACAATGTATTTCCCACACAAAATGCCAGCAAGCTGACGCTCCGATAGAAAAACACACCATAAACCGTAATAGAGAAATGCCACAGTAAGCTGCCATCGTCCACGATTTCCACACTCAGCACTGCAGCGAACCGCAATGCATCGGCAAAAATGCTTTAAACAGCAAAGTTGTCAATGATGTACTACAATAGGTCAGCCACCGCGAAATCGCTCTCTATTACAATTTCCATAGTAAGCACGGCGGCGAACCACCACGCTCACAGAAAATCGCTCCAAACAACAAACTCCACAATGAAACTCACTAACAGAAAACTCCACAGTAAAACTGCGCCCAAAGCAATTTCCACACAAACGCGCCAGCAAAGCAGCACGCTTGGCAAAAAATCGCTTCAAACAGCAATTCCCACAATGAAACTCACCATTAGCGGGATGCCATACAAAAATGGCTCGCTATTGTAATTTCCATACATAAGCAGCGCAAAAAGCGCCACACAGTATTTCCGATACAAAGCTCCCACCTCGCACAACACCCTCCCTAAATATAGGGAAACCGAAAACCGGCTCCCGCGAATGAAGCCAAGAGTGAAAAAAGCGCGTCGCGTGCATTCACACGCCAGTTTCATGTCCACACTCTCAAAGTTGAGTGTCGACACATGCAGGTTGTGTGACATACAAACCACACTTAAGCTTATGTATCGTGCTTCAAACAGAGAGCGCATGCGAGAGAGTGCCACTCAACCAAAAAAAATCGCTGCGCATGGTATGCTTAGATGCGTCTATGCGATGCGGATCGGATGAGCCTACTCGCAGTCGCTCATGACCAAAACTCTTTTCATTATGCATGCTTTCATGCATGACCTCATGGCCATTTTTGGCTGAGTGTGTTTTGTATGGAAATGCTATGGCAGGCAGTCCCAAAACAGCAATACCTATTCTGGCAACGCGTGCGGGACATGTCCCTAATCCAATTCAATTGTAGATGATTCAAAAAGTGATTTCATGTCTCGACAAATCAGTAATAAAGAGCCAGTCGAAACACCCTCCTTGATCTAAAAAGGCGTGACACATCTAGGGGTGTCCCTTGGACGTACTCACGCACGCAACGACACATTGCTAGAGTAGTTAAAGGTAAGATTTCCCGCATGTTGGCGAATACAACACTGGGGAAGCAGGGGTTAATCTACCTATGTACTCGATATTTGACGAGTGATCGTGAATGCGAGACCACGAAGGCTTGAGTCACAATCATGGTCAACTACAGCATTCTGATGTGAATATAGAAGAGGAAGTGCAACTCTTTCAAGCTAAATAATCTTAATAGTAAACTGTTATCTTAGAATGAAGAAAGAGTGGTACCTGTATAAGTATACTGCTCCTTAGTTATACTTAGTTGAGTGGAGGGTGACGTTGCGCATAAGAACGTCCTCTATGCTCGCTACTTATCGACAGCATATTTACTTACGGGGTTTACTGATTTACATACGTTCGTGAATTTGCGTATCGTTTTTGTTGTATAAATACAGAATATACACACAGATTTACCCATTGTACGAACAGAGCCTCAAATTGCCAGAAATTTGGTGTTCTTGGCAACGCCATACGATAATGTTGTTCATTGTCTAATACTTTCATGGGGTCATTGGATGCATGAAATGTCATTTGTTGGGCCTATAAGCATAGGAGATCACATCACCTTACTACTGCATTTGTTGGACTTTGTGGTGTATTTTTTTCTTTGCGACATTGAGGGTGTTGTGAAACAATGGGATACGGTACATTAATCTGTAAATCTTGATAGCAGCACAGCAACGCATGCAGCGACAGACGAGACGAATGAAAGAAATCCACTAGGAATACAATCCGCTTTTGAAGTGGATGTGTTGGTGCTCTTCTTAAACAGACAAATCACTCTTTAGATTGATTTTCATGAAATGAAGCTATTAGCAAAGATCTTTGATTGTCGGGTGACGACAACAACAATAGTATCCGCTTTCGAACTTTGCTAAAATATCCTGGTAATCGATTTGTTCCTATCGATATTTGTAGAGATGTATGCACTGTTTTGATCCGGACAAAAGGATGTGAGTGCAGTCGTCCCAAAAGTGATGGTCTCATGTGCGACATGCTACACGACCGTCACTTTCAGCTTGTAGGATGTCGCTCACATCAGGCACACTCCCTCGTGTTCGATGCAAAAGCGAGCTAATCGTGGCTGAGATGTCCCTCCAGTGAACGAACACGCCTGAACAACAAACAAACTTGGCCACTTCCTCGTTGCGCTAGTGGACGCACGACCAGCTCAAACACACACAAGGCGCAGCCGCCGCAACAGCCACAGCAGACAGTAGCAGCCATGGTCTTTGGCACATCGTCCCTCGCGAATACGTGGCGCCAGAAGCAGAATGCGAACGACCGCGCCGCAACAGTCGTCGTGCTCTCAGTCAACGACGTGTACGACATGTACCCCAACGAGCAGGGCCGCGGCGGTGCGTTTGAACTCTACTATAGCTGCAGCAGTAGCCTTGTTGGGTCGCTTCACCATCATATGACACTTACACTACCACCACACTCGCACGATCGGATACTATCTGTGTGCATCTGCGAACGTCACAGGCATCGCAGAGCTCGCGACACTGCTCGAGCGCGAGAAGGCGGCGCTGCCGCACGACGTGACGCTGCTCGTGACACTCAACGGCGACTTTCTCTCGGGCTCGGAAGTCGGTGAGCGCCACAAAGGGTGCGTCCATCCGTCCGCTCGTCCACTTGTCTATCTGTCATTGTGTCTGTGTGAATGAGCATCTGATGCTCGCGTGGCGTTGCTTGCCCGACGATCACCACACTCACGCTCTCACTGTTGTGCTCTCGCTTACGACGCATGCCCAGTGCGCACATGATTGAGCTCATGAACCACCTCGGCATCGAGTACGTCGTGCTCGGGAACCACGAGTTTGACTTTGGCGCGGCCGTGCTCAAGCAGCGCATGGCCGAGTCCAAGTTCAAGTGGCTCGGCTCGAACGTCCGCGACGCCACATCGCACGCGCTCTTTGACCGCGTCATCGACACGGAGGTCATTGAGCTGCGCGACGGCCTCAAGCTCGGCGTCTTTGGCGTGTGCACACAGGAGACGCCGACGCTGTCGTTCCCGGGACCTGACGTGGCGTTCGACGACGTCTTTGCCACGTCCAAGCGCTGCATCGAGGCGCTGCAGGCGCAAGGCGCGGACTTTATCATCGCGCTCACGCACTTGAGCATCGCGCAGGACAAGCTGCTGGCGCGTCGCGTGCCGGGCATTGACGTCATGATCGGCGGTCACGACCACGAACCGTTCACGCTGTACGAAGGCAAGACGTTCATCCACAAGTCGGGGCAGAACGCGTTCTGGCTCGCCAAGCTCGAGTTCCACTTGACCAAGTCGGCGCTGCACCCGGAGCGGCCGCTCGCCGTCTGCCCGCAGTGGACGATGCTCGCGAACCAGCACACGCCGCCGCAGCCCGCGTGCCAGCAGATCGTGACCAAGTACATGGCGTCGATGGAGACGGAGGAGAGTGCGCGCGAGAATGCGCGCGTGCTCGCGACGCTCGCGCTGCCGCTCTCGACCAAGACGTCGCTACTGCGCTCGGGTGAGGCGAACATGGGGAACCTCGTCGCCGACGCGCTCCGGAGCGAGCTCGCGGCGGACTTTGGGCTCATCAACGGCGGCTTCATTCGCGGTGACAAGACGTACGCCGCGCGCACGAACGTCACGGTCGGGATCCTCGGTCAAGAGATGCCGTTCCCGCGGCCCGCGGTCGTCGTGCGCATCCAAGCGCGCGACTTTCGCGACGCGCTGCTGCAGCACTTTGCCAAGTACCCGCAGCAGTCGGGCTCGCACCCGCACGTCTCGGGCGTGCGCGTGACGCTCGATCGCCAGCGCGAGCCGCCTGCGATCACTGCGTTCAAGGACGAGCAGGGCGAGGACATTGACCTCGACGCCTGGGTGCTCGTGGCGACGTCCAAGTTTGTCTGCGGCGGCGGCGACGGCTGCTCGGCGTGGCTCCGCGGCGAAGTGATCCGCATCGCCGACAAGATCCCGGCGGTCGTGGCCGACTTCATGATGAAGAAGCGGCTCATCTCGTACCCCGAGCGCGAAGGACGCATCACGATCGTCGAGTGAGAGAGTGAGCGAGTGACAACAAGCGCTAGGATAAGAGAGAGAACTTATGAACACAGAGCGACGCTCGCTTGTACTACTCGCCAATCGTGCTCGCTCGCTACTTCAGACTGCATATCATTCGGTGGCAGCTCATAATGTGTTCGAGCTAGAGTCGTTGTTCATTGTTGGCTGTGAAGGTGCGTCGCGACTGGATCGCGACGTAGCACTTGGAGTTGTGATTTGGACTGTCGGTCTCCGCAGAGTGCGTCAGTACGACACCCACGCTGCTCCGTCTAGTACCATAACAAACGCCACGCAAGTTTGAGCACGGGTCGTACCCGAGCCGAGCCACGAGACCGAGACGCTAAGTCAACTTTGTGTAAGAGCTCCATCTCATTTTCAGCTCATATATATTTATGTTTGGTTGTACACATCAACGCGTTTCAACGCGCATGTCGGCACCAACTCATTCTCCGCACTTTCTCGCTCACTCATTCTCCTCACTCTTTCGCTCTCAGCAACGTCCACTAGTAAGGACAGCCCCACTCGCATGAGCGAGGCCGCCACAAAGCCGGCGAGCCAATGACGTCGCCATCGCGCCACGTATGGTACCGCTCAAAGACCCACGTGCAGTACCGAGGCTCTCGCACATACTTTCCGTGCATGTGGTAGCATGTGCGTTCCGGGATCACAATCATGATCTCCGGGTACGTCTGAAAGAGCCACCGTGCGATGGGGATGTCGTCGCGTGTTTGGGCGTGCGCTGCCGCTTGCGTCGTGCAGCCTTCGGCGCGCGAGAGAGAGCGAGAGTAGGCGTACAAGTGGATGAATCCGACGCACGAGCGAGTGAGTGCTCGAGTGGGTGAAGTGAGTGTGCGGACGCTGTAGCTACGGCATTGCCGCCCTGTACCGCGAAGTCATTGACGCCAGCGCTGTACATGAGACGCCCAGCGCCGTCTCTTCAGTCGACGAGCGGCAGTCTCTTACACTGTTGTCCAGAAGACGCACTCGCACCCGTAGCAACGCAGCGAGTGACACGGACGCTTCGGAGGCGATCGAGTCACGCAGCGAGTGAAAGCGCGACTGCTGTCGATGGCTCGCAGCAGCAGATGCACGACTGACGGCAAACGATGGCAGACGACAAACGCGCTGCTACTTGACGTCCTACTGCCACGTGGGCGCCTTGACACACATACACACACACACACATCTTCGCAGGCGCTTGCGACTCGTTTGCGAAGAGCACGAAGAGACTGCGTCTTGTCTGGATCCTGGACTGCGCGCCGCTGTCTCTGGACTCTCAACGAGCGCTGGACTTTTGATCAGCGCACACACCTCAGTCACAGCTTCGCGCGCGCAGAGCCTGCTCGCAAGCCGGCAAATACGCGGTCAAGCGCAGCGCTGTCAACGCCTGTCAGCCCAAAGAACGCCTTGCGCGTCGCGGTCGAGCTCAAGTCGAGCAGCACGATCTCGCTGATGCCTGGGTGCTTGGGTTCGACTGTTGCCGAGTGCGTGGACGCGTCGAACTTCGTCCGGAGCTTCGTCTCGTACTTGCTGGCGCACACGATGAGGACGCTCACGCGCGGCAGGTCGTCGCCGCGAGTAGAGAGCATGCGGAGGAACTCGTCTTGCTCATCCCGGAGCCGCTGCATGCTGACCTTCGTGGCTGACGTGTGGCTCGTTGCCGCAACTCGTACTACCAAGCGCTGCTTGGACGGGAGCTCCGCCATCAAGACCCGGGTCGACGACGCAGACGCGCGTCGAGACTGGCCAGTGTTCGATCGGTCGGAGAGACTCGAGTCGTCGAACGCACGCGCGTCGCAAGCTGGATGCGCATCACTCGAGCGGCGACTCGCGCCTGGCGATGCGCCGACCGAAGGTGCCACTTGCGTCGAGACTGGAGCGAGACTGCTGGCCGCGAACTGAACGCCGCGGAGCTTTCCGAACACGGGCGTCCTAAAGAAGGCAGGCAGGACCTGTTCAGGACGCGAAGGTGCTGCAAACAGGTCCGCTAGCCGGCGCATGCAGAGCTTCTCAATCTCGTACGCGCAGTCGACGGACGATCTGTCGTCACAGGCAGCCGTGAGCAGCGTGATGTGCTCCGGAAGCGACAACGCGAGCTGCACAAGAGTGTCGCGAACGCTCGGCAAGATGTACAGCTTGGCGTGCTTCATGCGACCTTCCCACGCCACGCCGATCTTGCTGGCGATGACAGCGAGCGGCTCCGTGGTCCAAGCTCCGTCGCTGCTGCGGACATGCCTTTCAATCGTGAGGTTCGTACTGACGTCGTCGTCGTCGCGATGCGCGCGTTCGAACATCGCGCGTCGCACGAACTTCTCGACAAGCGGTTTGTAGCGCACCACGTTGCGAACGAGCTCGTCGTAGTCCTCCGGCGTGAGCGTGTGTGTGTACGACATGAGCTCTCCAAGCGTCCTGCACGACTGGAACGCCGACAGCAGCTCGCGCGGATGGCCGCACGTTGCCTTCCAGAGGTAGTGCGAGGCAGTCTCGACCTGGCGCTCCGTCAGTCGCGCTGCGCGTTGTACCGTCTTGTTGCTCTCCGCTCCTGCCGCGCACGTGGTCTTCATGATCTGCGCGATCGCATCGGGCGACAGGAGGCGCAAGTCTAGGCGCGCAAACGTACACCCGAGGCGCTCGAACTCGCTATGCGTCGCCTTGACGTAGCCGAAGAACGGCGCTGAGCCGATGATCACGAAGAAGACGCTCTTGATCGCGAGCCACGCGCTGATCACGTCCGAGTACAGCTGGAAAAAGCGATCGCGCTTTGCCACGTCGTCCAGTGCGCCGTCGTCAAACGCCGCGCCGACGTCGTCGACCACGATGAACAGCGGTCCGACCTCGCTCGTCAGCGCGCGCAGGAACGACGCGACGTTGCGGTGCGCTTCGCCCAGGAGCCGTGGCGAGGGCTCGAACATCGTGCGCAGCTCGGCGACGAGCGCCGCGAGCACCACGTCGTTGAGCGATGCGTCGTCTTTGGCCAGGCTCCCAGGCTTGAGCGCAATGCGCACTGTGCGGCAGCTGCACAGCGCTCTCTCGAACGGAGTTCGCGTGGCAGCGGATGGCCACGTCTCGCGGCACTTGCGGATGTAGTGCGTCGCGAGCGCCGTCTTCCCCATCCCGCTGATGCTGTCGACGAGCGGGACCACCCAGTCGGATCGTAGATCGCTCTCGACGCGCTCGAACTTGGTCTTGTGCAGCTGCTGGAGCTGCTCGATCGGACGCTCGCGCTCGACAAAGAACATGCTGCCGCGCGCGATCGAGTACACTGGCTCGTCGTCACTCATCTTCCACGCCCAGTGCTCTGCGAGCTTTGCCCGCTTGGCGCTGCGCACTCCGTCGGTTGCTGCGTGCGAGCTTGGCGCGTCCACGAGGACTTGCACCGTGTCGGGACCTGGCGCGTCGGTGTCTCCGAGGAACTGCTCCGAGCACAGCTGCCACATCGGGTGCAGCACGAGCCACGGCGAGAGGTTGTCGCCAATCTCGTCGCGCTGCAGAGCGGCAATCGACCCATCGAAGACGCCCAGCCAAGGCGAGTCGCTGCTCTTTCGCGCTTGGTACAGGATCAAGTCAATCGGATCCGTGTCTGCGAGCCTCGCGTGTGCCTCGCAGATCGCGACCTGCAGGTCTCGCACTCGCGCGCTCTTGGGCACGGCGACCGAGAACACGCTTCGATCGTCGACGAGTGCGCACGAGAGCTGCATCATGTCGTCTGTGCGACTGCTCGCTGCTGCTGACGCCATGGTCTCGTTGCTCGTCGCTCGATGTGAGTTGCTCGTTGCTTGTACCTTGCAGCAGAAAGGTCACAACATCTCAAATCAGAACAATCTGATGTGCGCCACACTAAATCGAACACTCAAATCAACACTGTGATCTATTATGTATGCATTTATGCAGGAATGAAGGGTTTCCTGAATAACGACTTGCCTAGTGTGGGCCACTAGAGATTTGAGTTTTGACTCAGTTTGAGTTTGAATGTGAATTGTAACTCAAACGAACGCTTATAAAAGTTGCTTTCGATAATCGTTTAAATTTGAGAGCACTATTTCAGAACCTACGGTTCTACAATCATGTGTCAGAAGAACTTCAGCTGGCAGTGCTCGTTGGCAACGAGAATCAACACTTTGCCCCTTCTTGTAGTCAAACACTTCCTTCTTGTACTCTGTTATGGTCAACGACAACGCGGTTGGATTGCTTGTTGTAACGGGGTACACAAGCTATGGTTATATCGTAATAACATAGCTTTGCGGAATTACTATTCACGCATCTTCTTTAAAGACCGGCCATTCTGGCGGTTGTTCTGATTGGTAGATATCTTAGAATATTAGCCAATCAGTGAGCTTGGACTCTCAGAGCCAACCACATTTTAGTTGACTTAGCTTTAGTATTGCATACTTAGACTTAGTAGCTCACACCAAAGGGTGGAGCCCGCACATCCAACTAAAATGAACACTTGCGATTTAGACCAACTCGACTGTTGTGTTTATTATCTCCGTCTGGAATCCTTGCTGAAGGTGTTCACACACGCTTCCTCGCAAAGGTGCTGCGTAACTCGGACACGTCCGGTTACAACTGGTAGCACTGGTAGTCAATCTACGACCCGGTGATAGTGCATCACCCGAATCTCTTCCTCAAGGATTCGCGATGGTGTCTCTCGACCCATCGATGTCCCCACATCTCACGGCTGAACACCGGAGCATTGTGGCGAACTTGGCAGAGGCGCTTGGTGAACAAGCCGCCATGGAACTACTTGCCTCCTCGCCTGAGCAACAACTTGCCAGGCTTGAGATGTTCAGCACGTTTGTGACTGGACAGCGTTTGCATGCCGAGCAAGCGGCGCAGGCTCAAATGAGCGCTGCTGCCAGCTTGACTGCGGACATGCTACGCTCTGCTGCCGAGTCGCGTGAAGCGCTCGAGCGAGCTGTGAGTGCGGTGTCTAACACCGCCTCGTCGCTGTCGAGTGCCGCGATGGCACCGACGCCGTCCGCACGCATTGCGCATCTGAGAGCCGTCAAGCTTGACGCTCCCAAGTTCGATGGCAGTGACGGCGACAAGCTCATCCACTGGCTTATGGCCGTGGAACGATGTGCGAAGGCACAGCTCATTGACAACAATGAGCAGATGGTGTCCTTCGCCATCTCCAATCTGCGCGGTCACGCGTCAGAATGGGCATACTTAGCGCTGCTTGGCGATGCAGACGCGTTCGAGACGTGGGATGTATTCCGCACGAAGATGAAGGCGCAGTACCAGCCCCCAAACAACGAGGTGCTGCTGCAAGCGCGCTTCTTTGCCTGTCGGCAAGGCAAGCTCTCACTGGACCGCTACGTCCAGGAGATGCGAAGCATATGCGCGGCCATCACCGTTGACCCGTTGCCGGAGTCAGTGAAAGCGCCTGCGTTCATGAACGGGCTCAACCCTGGACCGGCGCGTCAGGTGTTGTACCGACGCCCGCCGTCCACGATGGAAGAAGCCATCCGTATTGCGCTCATTGAGCAGCAATCGTTCAGAGCCTCGCGGCCTGAATGGAACAACGCTCGCCCGAACGGACAGAGCTCGCGTGGTCACGCACCAGGTCACTACGGACCGGTGCCGATGGACCTGAGCAGTGTCGATGTGACCTGCTTCAACTGCGGCAAGCGCGGGCACTTTCAATCGAAGTGTCCCGCTCCACGCAACGGTAATCGCTCTGCACAGCAGGCGACGAACGCTCACGCGCAGCGCGCAGGCGCCCCTCGTCAAGGTGGCGCGCGCACGCAGCGCAGGGGAAATGGCTCGCCCCAGTAGACGCGGGACGCTCTACTGAGGGAGACCGAAGCGCCATGCCGACGAGAGTCGAGCACATGTGCAGCTTAGTCCCACGAGGTCTTGATGGCAAGCCTTAGAGTGAGATGTTGGTGTTTAGCGCCTCTGTGAAGGGCTATGAGAAGCCGATGACGTTGCTAGTAGACAGCGGCGCATCGCAAAACTTCGTGTCGAAGGCAGCTCTGGAGCAGAGTCTGCCGCAATGGCAGCGCTTGACCCGCGAGGGCAAGCGCGAGACCATGCTTGTACGTCGTGCCAATGGCTCGACTGTACATAGTGACGGAGCTGTGGTAGAGCTCTCGTTCAGATTCTGCGACTTTGTCTGCAGAGAGAACTTTGTGGTTCTCGAGATGGGTCAGCGGTATGACCTCATCGTTGGCATGCCGTGGTTGACAAAGCACCAGCCATGGATCGATTGGCGCTCGCGCACAATCGGTAACTCCTCTCTTTCCTCTGGCGAGCGAAGAGCGAGAGAGCTGTTTCTCGCTGCATCAGCGGAAACGTGTCCAAGAAGCGACGCGATTGATCGCGCTGTCGCTGTGTCCAAGACTGCCGTGGCTGATCACCCGGCGTCAAGACCATCAAGGATGAGCGCTGTGGCAGGTAGCCCAGCCCCTGAGGCAGTGAGCCCAGGTGAGCGCACGACTCTGGCAGGTGGCCGAGTCCCTGCGGCAGTGAGCCCAGGAATGCGCATGACTCTGACAGTTAGCCGAGTCCCTGTGGCAGTGAGCCCAGGTGAAGGTATGGCTGCGGCAGTGAGTCCAGCCTCTGTGGCAGGAAGCCCAGAGTGCGCGATCGATCCAGACGTGGATCTCGCGCGCGCGTGTATCTCAGGCGAGAACACGACGCAACGTGATGACGGTGTCGGTGCACGCGCCCACGTGAACAAGAAGGGGCGGCTGAAGAAGCCAGCTCAAGTGAGCGGCAGTGTCGCTGTCCGTGCTGAGGAAGGGCCCTCCTCGCACGCTCATGTGCCTGCCTACGAGCGAGAGCACGCTCGCGTCTGCGCGACCACGACGAGTGGCGCGCGTGAAGTCGATGGCGCTGCGGAAGCAGACGCAACAGTCAAAGATGTCTTTGCTGAGTTTGCGGCGCTCCACGAGCTGCCATCGAATGCGCAGGAGATTCTGTCGCTTGATGAGATGAGCTACGACCTTTTTCTCGACCACGTCAAGAGTGGCGAGATCATGGAGATCGTCGTGCCTACCGCTGTCGCGTGTAGTGAGCTCAACACCTCGTCCGCTGCGGACGAGAGTGTTCTTGAGGCCGAGAAGCAGAAGCGCTTCAAGGCCCAAGATTGGGACGCTCTGAGGAGCAGTCCGTACTTTGACGTACTGTGGAAGTACCGTGAGGTCTTCCCAGACGAAGTGCCAAGCACCCTCCCAATGGACAGAGGTGTGCGCCACGAGATCGATCTCGAGCCTGGGACCAAGTACTGTGTCACCAGGCAATGGCCATTGCCGCGCGAGCAAGTCGACGCGATCGACGACTTCTTTGCGAAGCGTCAGGCGGCTGGGCACGTGAGAGAGAGCAAGTCTCCTCACAGCACGCCGACGTTCTGTGTGCGTAAAACCACAGGTGGATGGCGCATCGTTCACGCTTTCAACAAGCTGAACGCTGCGACCATCCCGGCACAGACACCGATCCCTCGAAAGGACGTCCTGTTGGACTCCATGGGTGGATCCACGGTGTTCTCCGCCTTTGATTTGATGGACGGGTTCTATCAGATCCTGATGCGCGAAAGCGACATCCCTTTGACGGCTGTGAGCACACCCAGCGGAATGCTGTGGGAGTGGCTCGTGATGCCGCAAGGACTGCGCAATGCACCAGCGACGTTCAATCGTCTGGTTACGCATTTGCTCCGGCCGCATCGTGCGTATGCGCCGAGCTACTTCGACGACATCTTCGTGCACAGCCGTGCCGAAGGAAACGTCAGTGCAGAGGAGATGCACAAGAAGCACTTTGCTTCAGTGTTGCAATGTCTACAAGACAATCGTCTGTACTGCGACCTGAAGAAGTGCATCATTGGCGCGCCAGAGATTCCAATTCTCGGCTGCTACGTCGGCAAGTCTGGTGTCCGTGCGGACCCAGAGAAAGTCAGGGCAATCGCCGACTGGCCGACGCCTCGCAGTGTCAAGGACCTGCGCAAGTGGCTTGGCTTGGCAAATTACTTGCACAAGTACAGCCACGACTACGCGGCGCGTGTGCGTCCGCTCACACACCTTCTCAAGAAGGATGTGGAATGGCAGTGGTCACCTGAGGCTAACGCTGCCTTTGATGATGTGAAGCAATCAATCATCACGGCTCCGGTCTTGGCACTGCCAGACCATGAGAGACCGTTCAGCGTCGTCTGCGACGCGAGCGACTTCGCAATCGGCAGTGCGCTGATACAGAAGGACAGCGACAGACGCGATCGCGTCGTCGCGTACCAGAGCCGACTGCTCAAAGCAGCGGAGAAGAACTATCCAGTTCGTGACAAGGAGCTCTTGTCAATCAAGTATGCTCTCTTGAAGTTCCGCGTCCACCTGCTCGGTGCGATGCCCTTCGTCGTGTACACAGACCACGCGTCCTTGCGGACCGCGGTGAACACGCCACATCTCTCGCAGCGCATGGCGCGTTGGCTCGCGTTCTTCGCTGAGTTCAACTTCCGGGTTGAGTACAAGCCAGGGCGAGAGAATGTGTTGGCGGACGCGCTTTCGCGCCGTCCAGACTACGAGGACACAGCTCGGCAACAGCCTGAGCTCTTGTGTCTCGAGTTAAACTCGGTGGTCAGACACACGAGTATCAGCCGCGTTCAAACGCAGCTGAAGGACACGATCGCGTGTCTTTATCCAAAGGACGATGAGTGTCGCTTGCTGATCGCTCACTTCGACGGCACGTCGAAGGAGCCACTGCCTGCAAAACTTGCGGCAAAGATCAGTCGGTACAGCTACAGCGATGGCCTCTTATGGCATCAGCTGTCCGAGTACGACTACCCGAGGGTTGTCGTACCGCACGATCAGGATCTCAAGCTGATGATCCTTCACGAGCTGCATGATGCACCGGCAAGCGGGCATCTAGGCCGTGAGAAGACCTTCTTGCAAGTGTCTAACGTGTTCTGGTGGCCACACTTGTACAAGTGGGTCGCGAACTACGTACGCTCATGCGAGCAGTGCCAGCGCGTGAAGCCGCCCGGCAAGGGCCGAGCACCGCTGCACCCGCTGCCAATTCCGCAAGACTGCTGAAAGTCGGTCAGCATGGACTTTGTCTTCGGTTTCCCGGAAGACAGTGCGCGCAACAGCGGAATAGTCGTCTTTGTAGACAGACTGAGCAAGATGGTTCACATCGCACCCGTGCGCAAGCACGTCACGGCAGAAACAACAGCGTGTCTCTTTCTAGAGCACGTGTTTCGCCACCACGGGCTACCCGAGTCGATCGTCTCCGACCGGGACCCGCGGTTCACAGCTGCGTTTTGGCGCGAGCTGTTCCGCTTGCTGAAGACGGATCTGGCAATGTCGACTGCCGATCACCCAGAGACAGACGGCCAGACAGAGCGCGTCAACCGCGTCGTCGAGGACATCATTCGCAGCATCGCTGTCGACAGACCTCGCGACTGGAGCCGGTGGCTTCCATATGCGGAGTTTTCTGTGAACAACAGCGTTCACGCGTCGACGAACGTCACGCCGTTCTACTTCAACACGCTGCGGCACCCGCGCGTGCCCATCACTCTGCTAGAGGGTGTCAATCGTTCTGAGGTGGGAGGGCAACTCGCTGCGCCCGCTGCGACAGCATTACACCGCTCCCTGTCCTCGGACGAGTCCGCTCTGCCTCACAGCGAGCGTGGATCGAAAGGCGAGTCGCAGGACGCGGTCGCCCCAAGTGATGCTTCGCAGCACGCACGTGCTAGCGAGAGCGAGAGCGAGCGCATGACACGACTCACTGCCACGCTGGCTGCGTCAAGCAGCAACGCAAGAGATCTTGGAGTGGCGCACGCAGCCTGTGCGGCGCCTGCTTGGTCGTCGTCAGCGACGCGTGCATCGTGCACTGCGTCTGCGCCTTCGTGTCTTGATGCTGCGCGCGCGCATGTGCCGCAGACTTGTCTTGACACGCCGTCGCGCGCATAGCGCAGCGCACGACGCGATCGCCTCGAGCCCGAGTGCGAGCATGCGACGTGCCGCTCAACCGCAGATATGCACGAGCTCTTCACAAGAGTCTCGGTCGCCGCGTGAGCGAGTGACGAGTCGATCAGGCCTGCTGTCTACAAATGGACGTGAGCCACAGATAAAAGAAAACAACCCCTTCGCACTTAGTGAGAGCGGCGACTGTGAGTCGCTCGCAAGTAGTCGGAGTGGCACAGTTTCACCCGACGCGCTTGAATGTGTGCAAAGTGCACCATTCGCTCGAGAGACTGAGTCTCCGAGTCAGCTGTTTGCTGCGGCAGCAGCCAAACAGCCAAAGCAAGCGCAGAAGGCCATCGCAATAGCGCGGCACTTCGTCGATGAGCGCGCAGCGCTGTTGCGCCGCCTACGCGACCAACTTGCTGCAGCGCAAGACAAACAGAAGTTCTACGCTGACCGTAATGGCAGAAAGAACAAAGAGCAGTTCAAAGTAGGCGAACAAGTCTTGTTATCCGTTAAGAACTTGCCTAATGACTTAGTCACTGCGCTTCCGAGCGGCAGCAAGTTGTTGCCACGATTTGTTGGGCCATACACAGTGTTGGAGAAGATAGGAGACTTGAACTACAAGCTCGACATCCCAACACAAATGCGAACACATCCTGTGGTTTATGTAGGCTTGTTAAAGCGCTACTACGATCCTGCTGTGGACACTACTCCCAGCCAGCAAAGCGCTTCTCCTCTGGCACTTGCGCATAGTCGTCAACGACACGCTGGTGCTCCAAGAGAGCCTTCACACGCGGCGCGTAGCGCGCGTAGAAGTGCTTTGAGCGCTGGTGCTCCTCAGCACCGCTCTCGCGCAGCTGGTAGACTTGCGTCTCCAGCGCGTCGTGGCTCCGGCGCAACACCGCGAGCTCCTCCTTCACCGAGGCCAGCTGGCTCTCGAGCGCGCCCACAGTACGGAGTGTCTGCGTGCAGAGGGCGACAAGCATCTCCTGCGACCCAGCAGTCGGTGCCGCGTTCACGCGCACCTCCCCAGCCGCTGACTGATCGTCGCGGCGAACAACACTTTCATGTTGAACGCCTGCTGCGCTCAAAGCGTCAGCGCGGCCGCACGCACTTCTTGGTGAAGTGGCGTGGGTACGAGCAGTGCTCATGGGAGCCTGCTGAACGCCTCCGAGAGGACGTTCCGGATCTTGTCGCTGCCTTTGAGGCGCGGGAGGCGGCGAGAGACTCGTCTCAGCAGTAGCGCGTCTGCGAGCTGCTCTCTGCTGTGCTTGCGCACGCATTGGAGGCTGCGGAGCACCTGTGCGTGCCCGCCACTCGCGCATTCGCATGACAGCGAATTGGATGCGTTGACTGCGCTGTCCTTGCGCGTCTTCCTTGATAACGCGGCGTACGCCGTCGTTGCGCGTTCTGGCCTTGGTGATGCTCGCGACAAACGCGGCTTCATACTCGGCCTCTGTCTCTCCATCGCGGAGGACAACCGGAATCGGGTGTACACGGGGTACCCCGCGCTCATCGCAGAGTCAACGCTCGCGATCCTCGAGGAACGAGCGATCGTAGTCTTCAAAGCGAACGCGCGCCTGCGCAAGCAAGGCCGTGTGAGTGTTGCCGCTTGTCCACTCGGATGTCGGCGACATTGACCGCAGGGAGTATGTGCGCTCATGCGACACGATCGGCTCGAGGCCAGACTCGAGGTTGGTCACCACGGTCGGCTCGCCCGCAGCGACAGCCATAGCGGCGTCGCGCTCTTCTTCGGTCCGCAAGAGCGAGACCACGTGTTCTGAGCTCATGCGCTCGAACGGGTCGAGCGTCACGAGCTCGCGCTGCTCGCGGCTCTCGTTGTACGCTTCCCAGTCTTCAGCGGTCCCACCGTATGTGGTACGGACCTCGCCTTCTTCTTCGCTCAAGCCTCCGTCGTCGCGACGCGTGGCATTTTCGGCGGCGCTCACGCTCGCACTCACTTGTGGGTCTTCGGCGGCGCATGCTCTCGCGCTCTCTTGGACTTCGACTGCCGAGCTCGTGCTCTCGCTTTCCTTCGCTTCGGCGGCAGCAGTCGCGCTGCCCGCACTCTCTTGGTCACTGCGCTGCAGCATGCGCTGGACGAGACCTTGCGCGGGTCCGTCGCGCTTGCGCTCAAGGCGCTCTCGCACTTGTCCGTTCGTCGTCATGCACGCAGTCGATGCTGTGCGACTGGCGTCTGAGCACTCCACTCGCTTGCGCGGTGAGCTCGACGTCTTCTCTGGTGGAATGAGGCCTGAACGCGACGCCACGCGTCCGCTTTTCTTCTTTCATCCGTCTCCTCTGTGTGTGGTCCACACCAGAAAACGTTCGAGAACGTTCGAGATTGCTCAAGAATGCTCGAGAATTCTAGAATTCCGACATTTTCAGAAGTCTAGAATTCTAGAATTCTAGAATGTTAGAGAATTCTAGAATTCCGACACTAGTGACTGGTCACTTTTCCTTGTGCTAAAATACATGTGGCGCGGTCCACAGCGCGTTCCACACTAAGTCTGATACTTATCGACTTTAACAGGCGCTAGTCGTCATGTGGTACACACCGTTGAGCTGGTACACACAAATGTGAGTGTAACACACCACATTGGGCCCACATACACAAAGTGCTGTGCCGTACCTTATCTACGACTTCCGCCCTGACATGGGGGAGTCTTACCTTAAGTGTGTGTGGGGGGGGTGTAACGGGGTACACAAGCTATGGTTATATCGTAATAACATAGCTTTGCGGAATTACTATTCACGCATCTTCTTTAAAGACCGGCCATTCTGGCGGTTGTTCTGATTGGTAGATATCTTAGAATATTAGCCAATCAGTGAGCTTGGACTCTCAGAGCCAACCACATTTTAGTTGACTTAGCTTTAGTATTGCATACTTAGACTTAGTAGCTCACACCAAAGGGTGGAGCCCGCACATCCAACTAAAATGAACACTTGCGATTTAGACCAACTCGACTGTTGTGTTTATTATCTCCGTCTGGAATCCTTGCTGAAGGTGTTCACACACGCTTCCTCGCAAAGGTGCTGCGTAACTCGGACACGTCCGGTTACACTTGTCGTGCTGGACTTGCAAAAAATTAGAGTTCACATGTCTAGCGTTCACGCGTATGCATGTGCATGTCAGGCTTGATCGCCATATTGCAAAAAAACGATACTCGTTTTCGAAAGGGCATCAATTTTTGGCGTTTGAATCGCAAAGTGAATCAAAAACAGCAGTTGAGGCTAGAGTGTTTATCCTAACCACATTTGAGTTTGAGTTTGAGCTGTTTGCAACAGAAATGCACTTTTGTGTACAGTGATACTGAAGCTGAACCAAAATTGGCTATTTGAAAGGTCTCTACCAGACATCAGCCGTATCCCTTATCTAACCTTGCTTTCTGTCCGGTTGTGAGTTTGTCTGCCTTTTGGATTGTTGAGATCAGATTTGTGGCTGTTAATTTGTGTGACATGTTTCGATATTTGATTGCGAAAACCAGGCCAGTCGAATCTTGTGATGTTATTGGGATGGTCGCGACGACAAATTGTCTTTATACGTGAAGTTTTTCGAAAAAAGTTCGGGATTGTCTCAGTTTCCAGCCGACAGCACCTCGCGCGGACAGAAGCAGTGCCATCGGTGCCGCACAGCTACCACGTCGGACACGGCGATAGATGCACGCATTTGCTCATCATCCCACCTGCCTCTATGCAACTGGCCGTAACCTATCAGCATGTGGTGTGGATCGATGCCACGTATCGGACCAACCGATAAGATGCCGCTCGTGCACTTCGTCGGTGTCATGTGCACGAACACGACGTTCTCGATCGCATGTTACTTCGTCCGCGCGAAGCAGACTGACGACTACGTGTGGACGTTGACAGAACTGAACCGACTGCTCGACTACAAGTTGCAGCCGCGCGTAGTCATCACCGATTGCGAGCTAGCGCTGATAAGAGCATTCGAAGCAGCTTTTCCTGATCCACTTCACATCTTGTACGTGTGGCACATCGCTAGGAACAACAGCGCTCGCTGCAAGCACCTTTTCCCTCAGCACGACGAGAGCGATCGCGGCGGATTTGTGGAATGGGATATGTTCAACGCCCGATGACACGAACTTGTCGACGACGTCGTCGACGTTAGTGAGTTCGAGTCTAGCTGGAGCTCGCTTGCAACGGTGATACCAGACACAGTAGGAACGTACATCGAGCGCTCGTGGCTCAGATCATGGCAGCAGCGTTTCTGTGCTTATCACTTGAAGGGTAAGATGCTCTTCGGCTCTTTGACAACGTCTAGAGTCGAGGGATGTCACGCAAAGATCAAGAGCCACATCGGAAGCGCGAGCTAGAGCCTCTTTCAACGAGTACCAAGGGATCAAGAAGCACGTCCAAGACCAGGCAAA
This sequence comes from Pythium guiyangense, assembly GCA_003730235.1. Taxonomy (NCBI): domain Eukaryota; phylum Oomycota; class Peronosporomycetes; order Pythiales; family Pythiaceae; genus Pythium; species Pythium guiyangense. Next base: position 1,075,250 of record QXDM01000013.1, read on the forward strand.
CAACTGCTCCACAGAGCTATAGAGGCAAAAGCCGTTCGAGTTCACCCTGAGCCAAGACAACTAGGTATTTTATGATGACTAGAACGTCATCTTGCACCACGCCATCCTGCTAGCTCACAAGCAGCACTACACGATGAAGAGTTTGACACACTTGCAGCAATACCCTCATCAGTTCCAGCACCACCACGGCGTTCCTTGCGTTTATGTTCTGCGGTCTCTACAAGACTCAGCGCAGCAGACAGGGAGCGCGATGCAAGTAAGAGCACAGCACTTTGATAGCTTCTGGCTGCTCAATCCGCCGCGCACAGCTCCATTTCCACAAGTGGTTCGTTTACCAACACGCACACATACTGGCAGCCCAAAGCGACCACTATCAAGCGTATTTGACCGCACAATCAAGCAAATCGCGACCAGTCGTGGACAGCGTCGATGCTCTGCATTTGTAAGAAGTACGCGAACCTCAACACATCAACAATTCCAAGCCGTGTAAGATCGCCTTCCAGCCGACCGGTCAATCGCAGGGTACAAGCTGCGTCTCGACAAGCGACGGTGGTACGAAGACAGCTAAGACATAGTGATCATCTGGCTTGACTAGCTTTACAAAAACCTACCTATCCATCCACATTCAGTTACGCAATACATGAACATTGACTTCAAGAGTTCCGCGATCCAACCTAGGTAAATTGCTACTGCTACTGCTACTGCTACTGTACTGCTACTGCTACTGCTACTGCTACTACTGCTACTGCTACTGCTACTGCTACTGCTACTACTGCTACTGCTACTGCTACTGCTACTGCTACTGCTACTGCTACTGCTACTGCTATGCTACTGCTACTGCTACTGCTACTGCTACTGCTACTGCTACTGCTACTGCTACTGCTACTGCTACTGCTACTGCTACTGCTACTGCTACTGCTACTGCTACTGCTACTGCTACTGCTACTGCTACTGCTACTGCTACTGCTACTGCTACTGCTACTGCTACTGCTACTGCTACTGCTACTGCTATGCTACTGCTACTGCTACTGCTACTGCTACTGCTACTGCTACTGCTACTGCTACTGCTACTGCTACTGCTACTGCTACTGCTACTGCTACTGCTACTGCTACTGCTACTGCTACTGCTACTGCTACTGCTACTGCTACTGCTACTGCTACTGCTACTGCTACTGCTTGGAAGAACAATTTTTAGTGTCGAACACTTTACACAAAGCCTCTTCGATGTGCGGACATCTGAGATATATAGTTGATTTAGGTTTTGCTCAATGATCCGCTATTCATTGTGTGTCGAATCCAGGAGCCTAATCCGTTTTTGCCTCTTTAGCCTTTAGTATACAAGTTAAAAATGACTTGAAAATTGTATGATTCAGGTTTAGGTAGGGTAGGTGAACCGGAAAAGCTTGGCAACAACGGTAAAATAGCAGGACGAAAAGGATATGTGACGTTTGTTATATTGTATATTGGTACTTGAAGTGAATGCTTAACCCTCCGCTGTCCGATCTGATTTGAAAACTCGATTGAGAACTAACAGATGTTGTACGATACAACATGACAGAAAAAGATAATATTGAACACCTCCAATACCGGGAATATTTTCAAAAGTATGATTGTCATGTTGTAATAAGACAACATGTTTAACACATAGTTTTTCACTATTGGTCACATAAAAGACGAGAGTGTAGTTATTGAAGTTGAAAAAAGTGTTTTTCTTTACAAAAAACAAATTCAAAAGTACAGTTGTTCACTTCAATAACTACGCCAATATAAATATCGACAACATGTTTAACATATACTATTGATCACAAAAATAGGCGAAAGCCTTAACAAAAATATCGAAACGATTTTGTAGTCTTAGTCAACATGTTTGACTCAAACCAATAATGATGTTGTAGAAAATAGCTCAATATTATACTACTTGGCTGTTTTCTTGTCAACACAACAACACGATAGTACATTAAGAGGAATCACGGTCATCAACCTAGCACCATACCCATGAAGGTCGAGGATAAGTGTGCGCAGAACGCCAGTCGATGACTGTGCTATGCTATGCGAGCTGTGATGGTCTCACTCAATCGTACATGTTATGTAGTGTGAACGCATACATACTGACTTGTGCTCAGCTACCTCACTCGCCTCACTCGCTTGCACTACACAAAGTCGTCGCTGTCGTCCTCGCCCTTCGTCTCTTCGTCTCGTGCGAGCTGGCGGCGTGCGCGTTTGTGCTTACGCGCACCGGGCGTATCACGAAGCTGGATGCTTGCCTTAGCTGTCGCTGGTTCCTTGCACCGCCAGTCTTGGTGCCAGATGGCGAAGCAACTCTTGGTGTTGCCTTGTGCGGTCCGGATGACAGTGCACAGGAACATGCGGCGTTGGTCCTCGCTGCACTCGACGCAGTAGTGAGAGGTCTCGTTGCTCTTCTTGCCTGGATCACGGAACTTGAACGAACATACTTTGTATGCGTTGCGGGGACACTTGAGCTGCTGCCCGTGCCGCGCCAGACGTCGCTCTGTGCGATTGTGTGGCTGATGCGCGGACCTGGTGATCGTCGTGTGGGTGTGGGTTCATCTTCACGCTTGTGAGCAGCGATGCCTCGACCGTGACCATCTGTGCGTGGAGCTCGGTCATGAAGTTCGCGCGCGTGAGCGCCGTCGTGCTTGCTCTCTTTGCGCACTCGACGTGCGAGACGAACGCATTGACGATAACTAAGTCGATGAGACCGGCAAACAGCGACTTGTAGTATTTCTGCAAGCGGAACGAGGTCTGCATGGAGTATTGCTGCAGTCGGAGCTGGTCGTGTCGATCAACACCACACATCATCGAGTGATAGTCCGACTCGACCGTCGGGCATGACACTGCCTGCGCCGTTCCGCCCGCTCGTTTGCTCACGCTGGATTGGCACGGAGCGGCGCCCGTCGACATAAAGTGCACAGGCTTCTTGTCTGTCCAGCTAAGTGCAACATGAGATGGTACGTCGACGGACCGCGCGGCACTCGCCGCGCCGGTTCACGCACTGACTCGTTCTGCGTCGGTCGATAACCTCGGCGCACAAGCCGAGTCTGTTGACCACGATTGTGCCAACGGCGTAGCACTTGGTCCGTCATCGTCAGCAGTTAGAGCAGGAGCGTCACGCTTGAATAGTAGCGGTCGATGGTGACGACTCGCCACCCGAGGCTTCGATCGTCACTGGAAACTGCTCTCGATGTTGCGAATCACGGCAGCTGGTCCCGTCTTGTTGTCGAGTGCTGGGCGCTGCGGGTCGTGCTGTGCTTTGCCTAAGTAGATCTCAAATCTACAACATGATGGTCGTGAGGAAACGCTATGTCGCGATATACAGCATGTTGACTTGGTCAAAGAAGAAGGCGACTCATACCCGAAGCAGTAGCTTGAGGCAGAGTCGAAGAGCATAAAGAGCTTGGTGCCGAAGCGATGCGGCTTGTCGGGCATGTACTGGCGCGTGATATTGCGGCGTGACGTCGCTGGTAGCACGCCCTCGTCGAACGCAAGTCGTGGAGTGAGGTGCCACGCACTTCTGAACGTCTGCGACATTGTGTCGACGAGTGGTCGGATCTTCCACGCCTTGTCACGAACTGCACCCCGATCGTTGTTGTTCACAAAGTGCAGGTAAACCGGTTGCGCGACATCACGCGGTCGAACGAGCCAGCAGGCAAGCGGCCGTCCGGGTTCACCTTCCAGTGATTCATGATGATGCGAGAGTGGTTACAGAGCACGTTTCCATGTAGTAGACCAATCGCACGGATGATCTCGTGTGCACCGATCGGTTGAGCAAGCCGCATGTCGGACGCTGTGCTCGATTCGTATCACGCCTCGATGTCATCGCCGCCGAACACGTCATCCGAATCATCAAGCTCGTCGCCCGAGTCGAGAACCTTATCCCCTCCTTCGGTCTGTCTGCCCGGCTCCACGACGTTGATGTTAGGCTAGTAGACAGGATCGGGTGTGGCTGCTGCCAGGAATGCGATTGACGACCTGCATGCACGGACGTACAACATGGTCAGCTCACACACATGTTGAATGCTACAACATACGACAGATACACCCAAACGCACCGAGCCGGCGTCCGTGGTGGCTCGTCTTCTTGGTCGACACAGTAAGACGAGACGTCGACGCACTGAACTCCATTGTCGAGATCCTCCTCGTCACACGCTGCGTTAGGAATGATGTCGTCACGTTCTGTGTCTGGATCGACGTCACCATCAGCCATGCGAAGGTCTTCTTCTGGCTGGTCTGGCGTAACTGCGACAGCCAGTTGTTCAGATTTTGAAGCGCCACGTGTCGCAGCAGGTGCAGCTCCCGCAGTTTCCTCGTCCGATCCATTCGAGAGCTCGACAACATCGTCTAGCTCGAAGTCATCGTCGTCGTCGTGCACGGGCGCACGTGCTTTTTGAGTCGACGCCAACGTCGTCTTTATCGTAACGTCCGTGATCACCCGACGCGCCGCAGCATTCCCTCGAACTTCATCCAAACGGGCGAGACGAGAGGCTTCAGCCGCTGTGGCCGGATCGACTGGCACGCGAGCGCCGCTTGCAACCTTCGTCTTCGCCCGCTTCTTCGCACTTGCTGCGACGGAGGCAGCGTACTGGAACTCGGCCTTGCGCTTTGTTAATACGCGTTGTCGCGCAAGGTCTTTGCCAGTCGGTGGTGGCATCGCCGCAAACAGCGATCGCGCAGATCGCGACGAGCGGTGGTCAGCATTCGCGGTCTACATGCATGCAGTAGTAACATGTAAGTTCGAAGACTTGTTGTATGTGTCAACAAGTGACGCTTACGCACCGTGCGGGCATTCGCAGCGGTTGCATGCGCATTGGCGGCAGTTGCAGTCGCAGCAGTCGCTTGGTCGTCGGCAGCAGCCGCTTGAACATCGGTGGTGCTCGCGTCGTCGAAAAAGCCCGTTGCTCGTTCGCCGCGCAGGTAGAGCTGGTGTTCAAACAGCGCGCGAGTGCGCTGTGCTGCGTTTATCTGCGCAATACGTTCGCGGACGCATGCAGCTTCATAGCGCGTCTCGCGTCGTGACGCCATCGGTTTGGCAGTCGTTCTTGCTGGTCTCTCTCTTTCGGCGCAAATCTCGAAACGAGGGGGATCTCTCGCATCCACTGTTTTGCGCGCGATTGCTCGTTTGAATGCGGGTGATGTGGCGGTTTGTGTGGCTTGTCGCTGTACATCACTCGTGTCTCGTTTCTCGCCAACGCTAGTCTTCTTTCACCTATCCCTGTGCATTTTGGTCACTGTCGGCCAATGGCCTTTTTTGCTCAGATCGTCTTTTATGTTGAAATTTGTATCAAACGAGTTTTTTTTCGGGCGATTCGAGCCAATCTCGTTAACTTGTTAAAAACGGCATGCTTACAGATACAACATCGGATACTGGAGGGTTAATCGGTACAATACAAATTTGTGTTTGGGTTTATGTGTGCACAAAGCCGTACGCAACGGTGCAACCACTCATAGAGATTTTTTGTCTACGTTTAGATGTTGCCAAGTCAATACATAAACCAAATGAAAAACACACTGTATTACAAGGCCGGTGTGGTCATCATTGGCTTACAGCGAGCTCAGTCGCCTACAGAGATTCAACTCTGTGCTCATTGAATCTCTGCAGAACATCTGCTTTGATACAGGTTTAGAAATACAGGATAAGAGGGATAAGAGGCAAAAGACGTGGACGAATGCGTTTGTGAGTACGAAGTGTGGCGCATGTCCTACACTATCTGAACTGTGGCATTTCGCTTCTTTATATTTGTGGCTGTGGAAGCACGAGGCGTCGTGGCGCTCGACGCACGCTTTCGAGCGCCAGTACTGGCAGGTGTGACAGGAGACGCACGCGTGCTCGCAGCAGAAGAGCGAGAGCGAGCGGTAGACGATCAAGTGACGGTGGCGGTTGTGCTTGACGATGCGGTCGTACTTGCTGTTGGTGATGCTGTGTGCGATGGTGGAGCGACTGATGATGCTCGGCGATTGCGTATCTGGCGCGAGCCGTCAGGCTTGTCCGCGACGTTGCGCCACTCGCGGTGCCATATCTCCCAGCACGTTGTCTTCGTGCCGCGCACTTCGTAACGCGCCTTATAGCACAAGAACACCGGTGCTGATGCGCAGCCGCCGCAGTACTGAGCGGACGTGAGACCGCGCCCTTCGTCGTCGAGGATTGAGCACACTTTCAGGTATGCTGGCGTCTCTTGCACTGTCCTGTACACTCGCGTCATTCGTCGTTCCGCTCTCGAGTGTGTCGTCCTTGCGTTGTTACTGTAGAGTAGACAGTGGTGCGCGCGGCTGTAGTTCACATTGGTACGATTGATCAGTATGATTACATGTCTACTGTTGCGCGCAGAGTAGTATCGCACCTTGCCCAAATATATTTATGTATGCCATGTCTCTGTCCTTTATCTGAATCAGCTCCATGTGAAGCTGCTTCAGTAATCGCACGTACGACAGCGGCGGTGTGCCACTTGCAGCAGGGTATGCCTTGTGGGACGATGTAGCAGTTCACTGTTGCAATGCCGATGAGGCCCAGGAACAGCGACTTGTAGTATTTGCGGAACACCAAAGAGATGGATGCTGTAGCATTGTAGACGTAGTTGATCGGACATCCACACCGCCCATAAAGCGATGGTAGTGTTTGATCTCACACGGACACGCTACCTCTTGCTGCTGCCCTGCTCGATCTTTCCGCACCACTCTGTCGAGCGGCATGCTGCCGCCCGACGTCAAAAAGTAGACGGGTTTGGAGTCCCAACATTGAATCGAGTGCATGCCCTGGGCGACAGTACTTTCAGCGACTTTGCACGATCCGCGAGGAATGCTGTCCAGGCGCGTGCTTCTTGCGTTTGTCAACCAAAGCCGCGCAAAAGTCCAGGCGCTTCGTCTGGATCGTGCCCACCACCTAGTAGCTCATGTGCAAGAGCTGCATCGCCAAAGGAGATGAATTATAGATGCGGTCGACGATGACCAGACGTATATACGGCGCTCTGTGCTCTCCGAATGCTTGCACGAGGTTCCGAACGACTGATGCAGGTCCTGGATTGGTGTCGAGCACGGCGACATCGCTCGAGTGCTGCTTTTTGCCGCAATACACCTCAAACATGTATGCATAGTACAGGATAAGACCGCAAAGTCAGTGCGCTAACTTGAATGATACAAGTTAAGCGAAAGCTAGAGCCAAAAATTACCGGAGGCAGAATCCAATCTGCGGGGGCTGGCCCAGACTTGAAGTCTAGCGTCGCGACGTCGCTCGCGTGTTGCTTTTTGCGCTCCTTGTTGAACAACGATCGCGACGGGAGTTTTGCTTCGTCGAACGACAACTCGGTGGGAGCAACGTAGCCGCGCTTGAACGGCTGCTGCATGGTGGTCACCACGCGCCGCAGCTTCCACGCGTGGGCAGTAGCAGCACGAGGGTCGCATTTCGAGTTGAACTGGAGATCGCGCGAGATGGCCATGAAGCGGTCTCGCCTCAAGACCTCGCCAAACTAGCCGAGAGAGATCGCGCCTTCGTCTGTTGTCTTCCAGTGATGCGACATATTCTCGCGGTTCGATGCCATCGCGCGAGCGATCAGCAAACCTGTCACAGGAGTGCGTTCTGTGACGTAGCTCGCACGAGGTCTTACGAGGAAGCGATGGGGTGAAGCGCAGAGGAACTGCGCTGAACTCGGTATTTTCAACTCTGAGGTTTTTGTATCGAGATCATGCATAATGATGAAAGTGAGGGAGCTAACCTAATTAGTGAGCCCTCTGATGGGACGACCATGGTCGTCAGAAATCAGGTTAGGCCACTAAATGGGAGTCTGCTGTGCTCCTTCGTACTTAGCACAGCAGCCCCGTTACACCATCCCCCACACAAGCTTGCTGACACGCAAGCGAAAGAAGGCAAATGCACATAAAACGAAAGCACATGACGCGCACGCGTGGCGCGACGCAGCGAGCAAGAAGAGCGACGAACACGGAGACCATGCAGCGCGGCACTGAGAGCCGCGCTATCTGCAAGACCTGCGACCAGCCGATGCCGAGCGCGAGCGTGATAGCAGCAACGACGGCGTATGCCGACGCGCTTCGCCGGCTATCGCTGTACGACTGCAGCGGCGTGCGGGACTCGCCAGGCGACGAGGCACTCGCCGACATGTGGCGTCGATGGCGCCAGTCGCGCGGCAAACCGATCACGACGACCGGCAACGTGACGAAGGAGGCGCTTGACGAGTCGTGGACGCGCTTTGTTGCACGCTGGAACCTCGAGCCAAACATGGCGCTCGAGCTCGAGCGCCGCGAGGTGCAGCACGAGCGCTACCATCTGGGCGACCTCGCCGAGCGCGTGTGTTCGGCGTCGTCGGACGCAGACCGGCCGTGTTGCTTCGTTCACGTCGTGGCGTACTGTCGCATCTGCAACAACCGCGAGAAGCCGACGCTCGCGCAGTGGGAGGCGATGCTCGCCGAGTATCCGCTTGACGAAGACGAGGAGGCTCTCCTCGCCAAGTATCGCCGCGCCGTCTCGCCATCACGTCGCTCGCCCGCGCGCGCGCTCTCGCTCTCGTTCTCGTTTTCGTTCTCGCGGCCGATCCCGCTCGAGGTCTCCGTCTTGTCACGCGCTGAGCACGTGCGGGCCTACGCCTTGGCGCGAGCAGCGGCCTCGTACGCCTATACCAGTTCGCGGACATCTTCAAATATCGTGGTGTGAGGCTCCATCAAGTCATTGAACTGATCGAAGCCAATCCAGCGAACGCGATATTCGCGCGTTTCCGGAACACCATGACGGTCGCGGTAACTGGCACCGCGACGACTGGGGTCGCGGTGATCAAGCAGGCGATCGACGATCCAGCGCGGATGACCCGCGCTGTCGACAAGAGGCGGCGGACCATCGCGGCGGAACGTGGCGCGACGAGACGACGGTCGCGCCTGCGCCTGATCAGCTTCGGATGGTGTCGCACGACGCCGACGTTGCTCTGAGCCGCGCCGATGACGCGATTGCGGAGGCGGATCGACTCGACTCCGAGGTTGCTGCGCTGAAGGCGCAGCTGGTGTCACGGGAGTGTTCTCCGTGACGTAGCTCGCACGAGGTCTTACGAGGAAGCGATGGGTGAAGCGCAGGGGAACTGCGCTGAACTCGGTATTTTCAACTCTGAGGTTTTTGTATCGAGATCATGCATAATGATGAAAGTGAGGGAGCTAACCTAATTAGTGAGCCCTCTGATGGGACGACCATGGTCGTCAGAAATCAGGTTAAGCCACTAAATGGGAGTCTGCTGTGCTCCTTCGTACTTAGCACAGCAGCCCCGTTACAGCTGGCGAAGGTCGTTCAAGCGAACGAGGCTCTTCGCGCGGACAACCGGGCGTTCCGCGCGGGTCAGACGCCGCCAAGCGCTTTGACGAAGCCGCGTCCTCGTCACGTCGGGTCGCGCTTCGAACCTGGCGTGGCGGCATGTCCGTCGAAACCGTAGCAGCAACATAGCGCTTTAAGCGCCCGACATAAAAAGTCGGGTGCACTTTCAATGCACTTGGCATGTCAAGTGTGTACGCCTCGCCTTTGCGTCGTGTGATCGTGAACGGGCCGATGAAGCGCGGTGCGAGCTTGGTCGCACCAAGGTTCGTGATAGAACCAGGTGCAATGCCGGACGCCGATAACAAAACACGGTCACCGACAGCGAATTTCTCCAAGTTCTTGCGCCCGCGCTGGTCGGCTGCTGTTTTCTGCCGATCGACTGCTGCAGCGATCGCATCGCGCACAAAGCAAGCGACCGACTCGCGCTTTTGAACGAACTCGAGCACACGATCGTCGCCGATTGAAGACACAGGCGCGGATGGTTTGTCCGCGCTAGCGCGTGTGGTGATGGCGATAGCGCGTCGCGACGGCACGATGAGAGCCGCGTTGGCCCAACTTGTCGCCTCTGTTGGAGTCATCACGACTGCGCAGTGCGACGACCTGTTGGAGCGCGAGCTCGCCTCCGAAGATGCTGGAAGAGCGACGCATGACACCGACGCGCTCGGTGTCCCTCCCCCCTCAAGAAAGCCGTCGTCGTCAAAGCCAAGAACCGCGGGAACGCGCGGGTGACGCGCGTTGTTGATGAAGAACGGCGTGTGACCGGTCGACTCGTGCACTGCGTTGTTGATCGCGAACTCGACCATCGGCAACAGCGCGCTCCACGACGTGTACGACGACGCGTAACTGCGCAGCACATCTTCGACGACTCAGTTGACGCGCTCAGTCTGCCCGTCGGTCTCCGGGTGCGACGCGGTTGACATGAGCAACCGCGTCCCGAGCAGCTGGAAGAGGCGGTCCCAGAACGCTGCCGTGAAGCGCGGGTCACGGTCAGAGACGATCGACGTCGGCATGCCATGGTGCTGATACACCATGGAGAGGAAGAGCTCAGCTGTCTCCTGCGCGGTGATGCCGACCGCGACTGGCGCAAGGTGTGTCATCTTGCTGAAGCGATCGACAACCACAAAAATGCCCGAGCGACCAGCTTGATCACGAGGCAGCCCGAAGATGAAGTCCATGCTCACGGATCGCCAGGCGTCCGCGGCGATTGGGAGCGGCTGAAGCGGGGCCTGCGACGACTGCGAAGGCTTGACCCTTTGGCATGTCTCGCATGAACGGACCCACTTGCGCACCCACTTGTACATGTGGGGCCAGTAGAAGTCGCGCGCAAGAGCGAGATACGTCTTCTCGCGGCCAAGGTGACCGCCAGACGCAGCGTCGTGGTATTCGTGCAAGATGCGAGCGCGCAAGTCGTCGTCGAGTGGTACGACGACTCGAGGGCTATCGAAGCGGTCGATCTGGTACTTGAGCAAGTCGCCGGAAACCGAGAAGCGCGGCGCCTGGCTCCGCGCTGAAGGAGCGAGAAGCTGCAGCGTCGATTTGGACGGTTCTCGGCAGTACCTGAGCATGGCGGCGCACGACGGGTCGCGGGAGTACGCCGCGACGATCTCGTCTCGCAGCGGGCTCACAGCAGTTGACGCCGTCGCGCTTTTAACGAGCGCGACGTACGCATTGCATTTGTCGTCATCGTCATCGTCGGCGGCGTGGCGCGGCGAGTTGGGTCGCGGGTCGTAGTCCGGACGCCGCGACAACGCGTCAGCGATGATGTTCGTCGAACCGGGCTTGTAGAAGACGACGAAGTTGTACTCGGCGAAGAACGACAGCCAGCGCGCCATGCGCTGGCTCAAATGCGGCGACTTTGTCGCGGTTCGGAGAGACGCGTGGTCGGTGTAGATCGCGAAAGTCTGCTCACCCAGCAGATACACGCGGAACTTCACCAACGCGTAGCGCATCGCGAGCAGCTCCTTGTCGTGCACGGGGTAGTTGCGCTCAGCGGGCTTCAGCTGTCGCGACTGGAAGCTGATGACGCGCTCCCGTCCCTCATCGTCGTGCTGCATGAGCGCGCAGCCAATCGCGAAGTCACTCGCGTCGCACACGACGTGGAACGCCTTGGTGTGATCCGCCAGAGCAAGGACCGGCGCGGTGGAGAGCCGCGTCTTGATGTCATCAAACGCTGTCTGGTGCTCGCGACGCCACACCCACGTGGCGTCTTTCTTCAGCAACTGCGAGAGCGGGAAGATGACGGACGCAAAGTCTTTCGCGTAGTGGTGAAGGTAGTTCGCGAGCCCGAGCCACTGCCGAAGCTCCTTTTGATCGCGAGGCACCGGCCAAGACAATATCGAGGCAACCTTCTCCGGATCAGCGCGAACCCCGTCCGCGCTCACGTAGCTGCCGAGCACCGGGATCTCGGGAGCGCAAAAGATACACTTCTTCAAGTTCGTGTACAGCTTGTTCTCGCGCATGGCTTCGAACACCTTGCGCAAGTGCCCGAGATGGACATCCAGATCTGTCGCGCCCTCGGTGGCGCGACTGTGCACGAAGATGTCGTCAAAGTAGCTCGGGGCAAAGTCGCGCAGCGGGCGAAGCACGTGCGACACCATGCGGTTGAACGTGGCAGGGGCGTTTTTCAGCCCTTGCGGCATCACCAGCCACTCCCAGAGCATGCCGCTGGGAGTACTGACTGCCGTCAGCGGAACATCGGACTCGCGCATGAGGATCTGATAGAAGCCGTCGGTGAGATCGATGGTACTGAAGATCGTGCTGCCAGACATGGTGTCGAGGACCATGTCCTTGCGCGGGATCGGCGTCTGTGCTGGGATCGTCGCGTCGTTGAGCTCGTTGAACGCGTGGACGATGCGCCAGCCTCCAGTCGCCTTCTTTACGCAGAACGTTGGACTCGAGTGCGGCGACGTCGATTCGCGTGCATGCCCGGCGGCTTGCCGGCCTTCGAAGAACGCGTCGATTGCTTCGACTTGGTCGCGCGGCAGTGGCCACTGCCTCGTCACGCAGTACTTTGTTCCAGGCACGTGGTTGATCTCGTGGCGTACGCTCCTGTCCGCCGGTAGCACCGGCGGAATCTTGCCAGGGAAGATGTCGGAGAACTCGCGGGTGAGATCCAAGACTGGGTTCCCAGATGCTTCGAGCTCATCCCAGGACTGCGCAGCGTAGCGTTCATCGCGAGCGGAGGGTCAAGCCGGTGCGCGTGGGTGACTCTCTTGGGGCTGTGGAACTGGAGAACGAGACACTGCTCGCGCTTTGCCGGCTTTTGCACGATCAGGCGCCGTTCTGCTTCTCACCGCAGAAGTCGCTGCCTTCCTGCGGCTCACAGTGACTCACTGGTCATCAGCGATCTTTTGTCTCGTTGGCGTGGCGCACGGTTATTTGCAGCAAACCGCGCATGAAGGGCCATCGCTCACTTCATGTGGATTGAGCGTCGTGGAGTCGGGGTCCACGACTGTCACGTGCGGCCAGGCGCTTGCGCTGTCGCTCAGGTGGGCGAGAACACCGCCGATGTCGATGTCGCGCGGCTTTACTGTGCGACTCAGCCAGTCGATGTCAGGCCTGTGGCGCGCAAGCCACGGCATTCCAAAGATGCAGTCGAACGAGCCGCCAAGATCGACAACGAGGAATGAGTCGCTACTCTTGAACCCGTCGAACTCGTACTCGAACTCGACCGATCGCCGCGGTAGTGACCGCGGTTCGCCGTCTGCAAACTTGACTACCATCGCGCCTGGTTGCTCGCGGGCACGCAGCCGCGAGGGCAGGAGTTGCGGCGCCTCGGCTCGTACAAAGTTGTTTGTCGCGCCTGAGTCGACAAGGGCGCGAAGGGATCGCTTCGCGCCGGCGACGTGCAAACTGAGTACGATCAGCCGCTTGTCGCTGCTCGAGGTGGTGGCAAAGAGCTGCGCGTAAAGTGCAGCGTCAGAGGGGCTAGCGGGACGTGGCACCACCGGAGGCACGTTTCGCTCGATGAGCCCAGTAGGTCGCCCTGCACCTACTGGGTGCCCGCGTTTTTTGCATGCGCGGGCTGCTCGGTCTCGTCTTGAACCTCAACAGTAGCAAGTACTGGGGCTGGCGCGCGGCACACTGCCGCGCGATGACCGACCTTGCGGCAGCGGAAGCAGATGAGCTATTTGTTAGTTGTTCCGTTGCGACGACTGCCGTTGCTGTTGCCGTTACCACTGCTTGCGCGCTACGAGCTCATGTAGTGCTCGATCGCGTCGATCTCCATCGGTTCGGCGCTGTCGTCGGCTCGCGGGGCGACGGTGTGATGGCCCCGCGAGGCGGATACGCTGAAGTCTTTGCGGATCGTGATCGCAAAAGCCTCTTCAAGCGACACCGGAGGCTTCCGGGTCAAGTACAGGCGCTGATGACCAGCGTTCAAGCCGGAGATGAAGACATGGACCTGCGTCGCCATGTCGATCGGAGCTGATGTCAGACATGACACGAGATGGCGAGCACGTTGCACGTAGTCGCGCATGGACGCACGACCTTGCTTGAGTGCGAGGAACGCAGCGCGATGATGCATCTCGTCTTGAGGCGGCTCGAACGCGAGTCGCAGATCGCTCTTCAGCGCGTCGAGCGTTGGGAAGCAGTCAGGGTCGGCGACAAGCCGACCCAGCGCCCACTCCTTCGCTCGACCACCAAGCTTGGACAGGAGGAAGTGGGTGCGTGACAGCTCGGAGGTAAGCTGTCATGCGTGGATGGCGATATCGATCTCACAAAGCCAGCGGTTCAAAGCGAGCCGGTTTGGGCCTTCGCCGTTGTAGCTTGTGACGTCGAGCTTGACGACGTCGCCCCTTGTTGATGCCGCGGGAGTTGAGCCTCGCCGACGCGCGTCGGCGAGTTCGCGGACCATGAACTCTTGTGCAGCGGCACGTTGGTGCTCCTGCGACATCGCGGACAGCATCGCTGCGACGGCCGTCAGGCCGGACACGTCAGCGAGGCGGCGTAGCGCGTCCCACTCGTACGGAGTCAGGTGCGCGAAGTCGCTGTAGTTGAGCGACGTTCCGTTGTCGCCTTCGATCGGGAGCGTGCTCATCTTGGTCGTTAGACGGACTACGAAGTGCTACCAGGAATCAAGGGAGTGTTCTCCGTGACGTAGCTCGCACGAGGTCTTACGAGGAAGCGATGGGGTGAAGCGCAGAGGAACTGCGCTGAACTCGGTATTTTCAACTCTGAGGTTTTTGTATCGAGATCATGCATAATGATGAAAGTGAGGGAGCTAACCTAATTAGTGAGCCCTCTGATGGGACGACCATGGTCGTCAGAAATCAGGTTAGGCCACTAAATGGGAGTCTGCTGTGCTCCTTCGTACTTAGCACAGCAGCCCCGTTACACTCGTAGCTAGTGCGTGCATGAGACACCAAGCGCTCGCGCGCGTACGCGTTGCTTTCCGCAGCGGTGCGGCACCACAAGTCGACGGGCAAAAAGTAGAATATGAGCGCGCTCGGCCTTCCGCGGCACTGCTGAGCGCTTGCGCTTCGTCTTGAGTACGAGTCCATGAGCCTCGGGTAGCTGGACGCGTCGTGGACAGGAACGAACGGTGTCTGCAAGTAGTTCTCGATGTCTGGCTTGTGCTAAAGTATAGAAGCGGTCGTGGACATCTCTCGCAGCAGACGTGGCAATCGTGCTGACGCCGCCGACTCGAGCAAGAAACTGTTCAGCAAGCGCTCAGTCGACACTTGACGTCAACTTCTCTTCCTCGCTTGAGTTGAGTGTGTCTTCGTTTGGCTCGTCGGCGTCATCACTGTTGTAGTTCTCGCCGAGATCGTCGTCTGGTTTGTTACCGGGGTCGAATTTGGAGAAGCCAGTCTCGCCGGTTGTCTTGTCGTTCAGATCGTCGATGATGTCGCTCAGGATGACCTCGTCGCTTGCCATAGTATCGTTTGTCTGGCTAGCAGATGGGATACAGGATATCGCAAGCATCACATACAGGTTAGTGTACAGGATAAGCACACCAGATACAGGTTTGGCGACACTCGAACGCTGTACGCATTATCATCGCTGTCTTCGTCGCTCAGCGACTCTTCGACCACTTCCTCGATTTCTTCTTTGCTCCTATCATCGCTCGTGTCCATTTCCGCGACAACATCGAACTCATCGTCACTATCTGTGAAGACAAGCGAGACTGCTGGCCAATCCAGGCGCCGTTTGACAGGCGCACGTCGCGTTGTTGGTGTGGCATTGATTGCTGATGCAGCTTTTTCCAAGCGTGCCCGCACAGCGGCAGGCACAGCATGTGGCTTTGTCGTAACGCCGGTTGAGCTTTACGCTGACGTCACGGCAGGTGCACTCGTTTTAGTCGCCGCAGGCACGCTCGACGTTGTTGTCGGCGCTGTCGTCGCGGCGGGAGCGCTCGCATTTGCTCTCTGCGCGCCCTTGCGAGCTCGTTCAGCTGGTAGCACTGGCAGCGACGTCCGCACGTTTGTACGCCCACGTAGACGACAGGCAGTACAGTCCATACGCGATCGCACCTCGCACGTGTATCAACACCTCCACCTCGCCTACGAAATTGCCGACCTCACGCTTGCTGCTTGTGCAAGGACCGCCGGGCGGGACGTACGTCCACCGCGTCTCGAGCGACCTCGCCGATAGTGGCTTCGACGTCCAGCCGTCATCTCAAAGACGTCCAAACACGAGGCCGAAACGAGTGGGCATTCACGCCTCGGTTCAAACTAGAATGTTGGAATAATTTGCAAGGGCAGGGAAGGACAAATCGGTTAGACTTGCGCTTCGTATAATAGGACAGGCGACACAAACCCGACATACACACACTATATACCTATCATACATAAGTGCGAATGTCATTCTCCTCGTTTTTCAAAAATTGAGAAACAGAGAGGCAGATAACGAACAGTTGAGCTGTTGCATAAACATACGATTAATCCTAAATCCACGGTGTTGGCACGCATCGGTTTTGACTTGATTTCAGTTTTGAAACAATAATTTCCTATTGCGATCCGATACTTAAGGAGGTTAATCTGTATTATACAGGATAAGCGATTTGTCTAACATGTATGATACAGGATGTAGGGCTTGAGGGTTAAATCAAGATTAGAATATGTATCCATGTCATGTTACATGTGTAAACACGTTGCACCCCGGACTTGACAAGTTAAGAAAACCACTGCAGTCGGTTCTGCTACAGAAAAGTTATCACGACAGTATGTATTTTTCTAAAAAAATACCCGAGAGTGAAGAAACCGAGGGAGTGAAGCCGAAGCAGACATGAGTGGCTGCCAAGCGAAGCGCAGCGAGCAGCACCACTCATATTCTGCGTAGGCGGGCCCAGCGACCGAGGTTTACAGAGCGGAGTAGGCAAATACCGTCCAGTAGGTTGTTTTCCTTCGTTCCGAGCACGAAGGTCCGAAAGACCGAGAGTGCGAGACACTCACTACTCTTTTGTTTCTGATGTAATTTTTGTTGTTGCCGCAACAGATACAGGTTTACAACCGAATTTTTGTTGCGCCTACAGTACTCTGTTGCTGCGAAGTTGTATATGCCAAAACGAGACCAATTTCTTTATGATGCACACGAGTCGATTCGTCTTTTAACGCACACAACTGCGCAATTTTTAGAATCATTATTATAGCGATTCGAGACTTACAATCCGTGTTTAAAAACTGCCGACACACGAATATCACGATGCGGTAGACAGCAGAATATGGCCACCAGTGTTGTTTCAAAATTGTATACATTGATTCGACAAACCAGATTTTCAAAATACATCTGGTAAGCAAAAATGTCACACCTCGTTTCCATTTTCTTCCATGGCCATAAACCGCTGCCACATTGATCGAGCAAATAATTAAAAAGTATTCCGATTTCTAGTGCTGCGATTGGCGATAATTCTCACTCCGGCCATAAAGTGGTGTTGGCCATAAACTGCTGCAGTACGTTATAACAATGCCCTTCCTTACCCACAATTATTTAAATATACTTCTATAACCTGTCGAACTATGTACATGTCCCATTGTACAACAAACACCAGCTCGTTGATGCATACTCTCATTTTGTGATTATTGGTTGACATTTTTACTAATTAGAGACACAGGCAAACCTCTCAAATCGTTACACGTTTAATCACTTGCCGCGCAATCATATATGGTATTTTTGTTGATGATTTTTTAAGGAGAGGTCATAAAAATCATGGTATTTAAAAACCTCGTGATTTTTTTGTATTGAACGGTTTCGGAGGGGTACAGATTTATCATGGTGTAACTATTATCGCTGTCAACATAAAATATATATAAACAGTGCGCGCCAAAAAACCATTTTTTTCCCTTCAATTGACATCAACACCACACCACCTCTGTCATCACCGACCACACGGACACACGCACGCAAGGTCAAAAGTTGCTATGAGGTAAAAGTAAGATGAACGCTTCACGCAGGAGCTACTCCTTTGATATGATGCGCTCTAGTGTGTTGCTGTCAATACTGTCTAGTCCGAAGAATGCCGCGCGTTTCGCTTTCGTTGTTAAGTTGAGCATGATCACCTCTTGAATGCTCGTATGCGCGGGCGTAGGGGTCGCAAAGCACTCCTGCTCTGCAAACATCCCTGCGAGTCCAGGTGAGTATCTCGTCGAGCATACAACTAGAACACTCACAATGTCAGTGTCTAGCTGTGAGCTGTCATCCTGTGAGCTGTCAAACATAGCAGCAAACTTTGCTTGCTCGCTCTGGAGATCGTGAGGCTGGAAGTTGGACGACTTGTAGTTCTTCACTGCCATGCCCAAGGTGAGGATGCTGCTTTCGCTGAGCATGCACATCAGTATCAAGTCTGCTGACTTGGACTGGCGGCGTGGCTTGAACAACACGGAGCCGCTCGCCGCTCGTTGAGTCTGCTGGATCATCTTCCGCAGCAGCGCTGGCCAGCGTTTAGTGTGTGCAGTAGCGTCTCCCTGCTTCTTCGACCCTCGATCCGTGATCTTGGGGATGCTGGTCATACTCGATGGGCAGCGCACACCCAGTTGCCTCCCAAAGAGTGGCGTCGCAAAGTACTCCGGCAAGACCTCGCGCGGTGTCGACGGCTCCGCGAACAAGTCTTGCAGTCTTGTGGCGCAGATGTGCTCAAACTCTTCAGGGTAGTCGATCTGGATGTCTTTGTCCACCACGGCGAGCCGCTCAAGATGCTCTTTAAGCATCGATCGTCGCTGCTCGTTGACACCGTCAAACGCCTTTTGGTTTGTTGCTCGCGCCTTGCTAGCGATGACAGCGACCGGCTCCTTGATCGAGGCTCCGTCGCTGCCGTCGACTCGCCTTTCAATCGTGAGGATCGTACTGACGTTGTCGTCGTCGCAATTCGTGCGGTCATGGCTGTAGCGCGCCACGTTGCGAACGAGCTCGTCGTAGTCCTCCGGCGTGAGCGTGTGTGTGTACGACATGAGCTCTCCAAGCGTCCTGCACGACTGGAACGCCGACAGCAGCTCGCGCGGATGGCCGCACGTTGCCTTCCAGAGGTAGTGCGAGGCAGTCTCGACCTGGCGCTCCGTCAGTCGCGCTGCGCGTTGTACCGTCTTGTTGCTCTCCGCTCCTGCCGCGCACGTGGTCTTCATGATCTGCGCGATCGCATCGGGCGACAGGAGGCGCAAGTCTAGGCGCGCAAACGTACACCCGAGGCGCTCGAACTCGCTATGCGTCGCCTTGACGTAGCCGAAGAACGGCGCTGAGCCGATGATCACGAAGAAGACGCTCTTGATCGCGAGCCACGCGCTGATCACGTCCGAGTACAGCTGGAAAAAGCGATCGCGCTTTGCCACGTCGTCCAGTGCGCCGTCGTCAAACGCCGCGCCGACGTCGTCGACCACGATGAACAGCGGTCCGACCTCGCTCGTCAGCGCGCGCAGGAACGACGCGACGTTGCGGTGCGCTTCGCCCAGGAGCCGTGGCGAGGGCTCGAACATCGTGCGCAGCTCGGCGACGAGCGCCGCGAGCACCACGTCGTTGAGCGATGCGTCGTCTTTGGCCAGGCTCCCAGGCTTGAGCGCAATGCGCACTGTGCGGCAGCTGCACAGCGCTCTCTCGAACGGAGTTCGCGTGGCAGCGGATGGCCACGTCTCGCGGCACTTGCGGATGTAGTGCGTCGCGAGCGCCGTCTTCCCCATCCCGCTGATGCTGTCGACGAGCGGGACCACCCAGTCGGATCGTAGATCGCTCTCGACGCGCTCGAACTTGGTCTTGTGCAGCTGCTGGAGCTGCTCGATCGGACGCTCGCGCTCGACAAAGAACATGCTGCCGCGCGCGATCGAGTACACTGGCTCGTCGTCACTCATCTTCCACGCCCAGTGCTCTGCGAGCTTTGCCCGCTTGGCGCTGCGCACTCCGTCGGTTGCTGCGTGCGAGCTTGGCGCGTCCACGAGGACTTGCACCGTGTCGGGACCTGGCGCGTCGGTGTCTCCGAGGAACTGCTCCGAGCACAGCTGCCACATCGGGTGCAGCACGAGCCACGGCGAGAGGTTGTCGCCAATCTCGTCGCGCTGCAG
This sequence comes from Pythium guiyangense, assembly GCA_003730235.1. Classification (NCBI taxonomy): domain Eukaryota; phylum Oomycota; class Peronosporomycetes; order Pythiales; family Pythiaceae; genus Pythium; species Pythium guiyangense. The sequence continues at coordinate 1,095,053 of QXDM01000013.1, forward strand.
AGCGGCAATCGACCCATCGAAGACGCCCAGCCAAGGCGAGTCGCTGCTCTTTCGCGCTTGGTACAGGATCAAGTCAATCGGATCCGTGTCTGCGAGCCTCGCGTGTGCCTCGCAGATCGCGACCTGCAGGTCTCGCACTCGCGCGCTCTTGGGCACGGCGACCGAGAACACGCTTCGATCGTCGACGAGTGCGCACGAGAGCTGCATCATGTCGTCTGTGCGACTGCTCGCTGCTGCTGACGCCATGGTCTCGTTGCTCGTCGCTCGATGTGAGTTGCTCGTGACGCACGAGCGAGTGTGCTCCGATCTGTTTGGTCGGTGCACTTTCCAGTGGTGCACTGGCGTCGCAAGCTCCCAAACATCGCAGGATCTCCAACGTGTCGTGCCATTCCGATGTGCTATTGGTCCTATCTGCTGCGCTTTCTCATCACAGTGCTAACCTCACGGTGCAGGGCGTGGACGTCACGCGCACGCCCGAGACGTGCGGGTGCGAGCCCGACTGCTGCGGGTACTTGGCAAAGTGCTGCAGCAGCGCGTCGCGAAAGTCGCGCGCTTGGATGCGCACGACGACCGCGGGCCGCGGGAACGGCATCTCTTGACCGAGGATCCCGACCGTGACGTTCGTGCGCGCGGCGTACGTCTTGTCACCGCGAATGAAGCCGCCGTTGATGAGCCCAAAGTCCGCCGCGAGCTCGCTCCGGAGCGCGTCGGCGACGAGGTTCCCCATGTTCGCCTCACCCGAGCGCAGTAGCGACGTCTTGGTCGAGAGCGGCAGCGCGAGCGTCGCGAGCACGCGCGCATTCTCGCGCGCACTCTCCTCCGTCTCCATCGACGCCATGTACTTGGTCACGATCTGCTGGCACGCGGGCTGCGGCGGCGTGTGCTGGTTCGCGAGCATCGTCCACTGCGGGCAGACGGCGAGCGGCCGCTCCGGGTGCAGCGCCGACTTGGTCAAGTGGAACTCGAGCTTGGCGAGCCAGAACGCGTTCTGCCCCGACTTGTGGATGAACGTCTTGCCTTCGTACAGCGTGAACGGTTCGTGGTCGTGACCGCCGATCATGACGTCAATGCCCGGCACGCGACGCGCCAGCAGCTTGTCCTGCGCGATGCTCAAGTGCGTGAGCGCGATGATAAAGTCCGCGCCTTGCGCCTGCAGCGCCTCGATGCAGCGCTTGGACGTGGCAAAGACGTCGTCGAACGCCACGTCAGGTCCCGGGAACGACAGCGTCGGCGTCTCCTGTGTGCACACGCCAAAGACGCCGAGCTTGAGGCCGTCGCGCAGCTCAATGACCTCCGTGTCGATGACGCGGTCAAAGAGCGCGTGCGATGTGGCGTCGCGGACGTTCGAGCCGAGCCACTTGAACTTGGACTCGGCCATGCGCTGCTTGAGCACGGCCGCGCCAAAGTCAAACTCGTGAGCAGTGTCGCGAGCTCTGCGATGCCTGTAGTATTCAAGAGTACGGCGCACGGTTGCGATTGCGCTTGCTTGCGCTGTTGGCGCGCGGTCCGTCCGTCGTAGAGCCAGTCAACCGGTCGTTCGATTGCTTGCGCATGGCATGCGTTGTTCGTTTGCATGAGCAGATGCGCGGAAGAGCGAGTGCCGACACATGCGCTGTTGCTTCCTGGGAGGTCATGGCATGGCATGGCTGCTTCTTTTGCTCTTGCTTGCTTGCTTGTGCTTGTTTTGACAGTGGAAAAGCGCGTTGCTCTATTTTTGTGAAAACACACACTGAATAGTTCAGTATTGATATGTTGGTGATATTTGTATCTCCATACAGTATACTAAATATTCTAGTCATTTGGTATTTGTGAAAGTATTCAGACAATTGAAACGTCGTTATGCGCTTTGCGGAATTTGACTTTCGGGCCCAAGTACGACGCGTTTGACCCCACCGCACACGTCTCGTGGTACCATGTGCGTGCGAGTTTGCACTTGAGAAGGCTGCTTTTGCGATGTTGTACTCTGGCGTCTTGGCTCGCGACTCTTTTGTGCTGAAGACGCTCAAGACTGCGAGTACCCGCTGCTCTCTTTGTCGTGAGCGATCACGGGAACTTGTCGTGTGCGCCGTAGTCGTTCGTTGTGCGCGACGCTTTCGAGAACTTGAGCAGCGCAAGCGCTGCGACGCTGCACGACGCGCTCACGACGAACATCAGGTCAAAGTACCGATGGAAGACGTTGAACTCAATATCGCCGAGCACGTCGTCAATGCGTTGGCTAGCGAGAACGCAACCAGAGCAGTTAGCGTCAGGTCCAAGCAGTTAGTACGAACACACGCGGCGCAGACAACGATGCGATCGCCAAGCAACGCGGACGCACCGGTGCGTTGGACTGAGGTTCATGCGCATGAGCACAAAGGACGAGACAAAGTACATGCCCATGAGGTGCGCGAGCCAGAGCACAACGCTGTTGGACGACACGATGCTCGACCAGGCGCGGAAGATCTTGACGAGCGTGAGGAGGAACCCGCGCGTCTGCGTGAACACGAGGATACCCACGAGTGCGAGCGACGCCATCTCAGCGATCAGCCGCAAGTTGAGCTGTGCCGTACAAAACGAGGGTACAGTGAGTACGCGATCGGTTATACACAGGTACAGAAGCGTAACCAAACGTACCCACAGCGACACGGACGGCCAGATGTACAAGAGCTTCTCGATCGCGTCGGTGATCGGGTCCTTCTCGCGATTGCGCCGAAAGACGACGTTCACAGTGCTCATGACCATCTTGTAGACGCAAAAGACCGAGAGGATGTACCCAAAGAGGTTGAACAGCCGCCCGCGGAGCGTCCGCGCGCGCGTCGAGCGCTCTTGGACGTCGCGCATGTCGTGGACTTCGAGAAAGAGCTCGCGTCCGAGGCTCTCGAGGCTCTCGATCTCGCGCACGAGGCTCCGGATGTACGTCTCTATCCATACACGCGTTGTCAGTCTCAAGTCGATGCGTGCACCATCACTCACTGTCCTATCGTCTATAACCAGATCCGTACCATCGGATGGCGCACGCTGGAAGAACTCGCGCACTCGTGCGAGCAGCGAGCGGCGACTGCCAGTGCCAGTGCTGTCGCTCAGTCTTCGCCGCGCCGCTGCGCGCGTCTCGAACGCCAAGCGCTTCTTCTTCGCCACGAGCATGTCGACGTTGTGGCGCAGGCGCTTCTCCAAGAACGCAATGTCGTCGTCTGCGATGCGGCGCCAGAAGACCGAGAGGTACTCGTACGGACAGTTCACGGCGCCAAAGCCCGAGAGAATCGCCATGAAGATCACGCCGAGGAGACTCACGCGGCTCACAAAGTTGCGCATCGAGAACAGCGCTAGTCGATCGATAGCGAGACACAGGCGGCGCTGAGCTCTTGGACTCCGCCAGACGTACACACAGAGAGCTAGCAGAGCGACGTACCTTCGACTGTCGTTGACGGCAAGTCCTCTTCGAGCACAGCGCCGAGGCGCCAGAAGCCGTAGAGGTAGCCAGCAAAGAGCACGAGCGAGCTCGCGATGGCGTGGCGCCGTGCGAGTCCGTACTCGCGCGCTGCAGTGTAGAAGAGCGTAACCGGCAAGATGAGCACGAGGAGATACGTCATAGCGATGAGGTCGACGCGCCAGACCCACTGCCGCGACGCGACGTCCATGACGTCCACGAGCTCAAACAGCACGACCTCGAAGATGCTGAACGAGAACATGAACGAGAGCGAGAAGAGCACTTGTGTCGCCGTGGCTTTGACTTCGTAGTCGCGAAAGAGCCACCAGGTGAAGAAGCCGCGCGCGAACGCGAAGAACGCGAGCCAGCTCACAAGCAGCAGTGCAGCGTCGCGCGGTGGGAGCAGCAGCGCACCGCCGAGCACAGTCATGGGCGACAGCGCCGGCGGTGCCACGACCTCGCGCTCCATATTCATGCAGCAGCGTGTTGTGTTGTGTTGTGTGAGACCGATTTTGCTTCACAATAGAAAGCTAGCTTGTCGCTATTGTTTAGATGTGTACACAAGATTTGAATTGTTGCTTTTCAATATCCTCTATATATACGCAAATACCCTCGTTTTATGCATGTACCTCTTTGCTTCACTTGTCAAGTTTACAAAATAACAAAACTAGCCAGCACCACTTCAACTTGGTCCAGGCTCAGGACCACTTCAGAGGTACATCTCGATGCTTGTACTTTATCTCGACGCATACAGCACGCTTGCAGTCTCAAGCAGGAGATTCGCTTGACGCGCGCAGTAGAACGAGCGGAATCGCACGAAATGCGCCATCTCGTCCCAGCGCTCGCGCAGTCGGTCGAGCACAGGATCATCGTGAGCCGTCTCGCTATACCACTTGTGTCGCGAGACTTGCGATCCAGACGCGAGAACAACGCTGTGGTGGTGGCTGTAGCGCCGCAAATGCGCTGTGATCGCGTGGTACGCTCCAAAGACCGACGCGTCCACTGGCGAACACCCATACGCTGTCGTCGCCAGCACGTTCGCGTTCATGTCGTCGACGAGGAACTGCACAACGTCGAGGCGGCCCCATATCACAGCAGCGAGCAGCGCTGTCTCGCCTTCGTTGCTCGCGCTCTCGACGTCTGCGCCACTCGCGCACAGGTACTTGACCATCGCGAGGTCGCCGCGGCAAGCAGCAAGAAGCAGCGGCGTCAGCACGACCAGCTCCGGCTCGAGTGCGACAGTGTACGGCGCGTTCACGTCGGCGCCAAACGCGACGAGGAGCTGTGCGATCGGCACGCTGCGAGCGAGAACCGCTTCGCACAGGACGTTCGAGCGCTGTGCGAGGTTGCAGCATGCCTGTGCGTTGTTCGCGAGCAGCACGCGCACAAGCGCAACGTTTCCTTGCAGCACGGCTTCGTCAAGCGCAGTCAAGCCGTAGTCCATCGCAGTCACGTCGGCGCCCCACGTCTCGACCAAGGACGCGACAACCTCGATGTGCTCTCGCTCGGTAGCGACGTTGAGCGCCGTGGCGCTGTCGTTGCGCTGCCAGTTCACGTCGGCGCCGCGCTCGCACAGACACTGCACGACGTCAAAGTGTCCGTTCGCAGCAGCGCCAAAGAGCGCGGTCGACCGAGCGCTTGGATCATTTGAGACCATGGCGGCACCGAGTCCAAGCAGGTAGCGCACGACATGCACATGGCCATTTTGAGCTGCCAGCATCAGTGGCGTCTCGCCAAAGCGGTTCGTGACCTCAAGGTTGAGTCCGTCTGGCGCGAGCGTCTCGACGAAGAAGCGCACGGTCGCGAGGTCGCCATGCCGTGCGGCAGCGTGCAACGGCGTGTGTCTATCGCTGCGGCTCGGTGCACGAAACGCAGCAGTGTCGCCTCGTATCTCGAGCATGAGCTGCAGCAGATCGACGCGTTCACTAATCGCCATCGAGTGGATCACGGGGTACTCGGTCCCCATGGGCGGGACCGAGAGGTCGGCACCGAGCGCGAGCAGCGTCTCCGTCGTGTTGGGCGTCGCTCCGGGCGTCGAGTGCTCGATCGCAAAGAACATGGGCGTCAGACCCGACGGATTCGCGCCGTTCACGTCCGCACCGCTTGCAACAAGCAGCTCCATGAACGCTGGCTGCTGCTGCATCGTAGCGATGCAGAGCGCATTCGTGAGCTCGGAACACGTGAACGCCCGTGCCGATAGCAGTGCACGGGCGACTGCGATGCTCGGTCGGCGGACTGCGATCTCGAGCAGACGCACTCGGAGCTTGCTGTCGTCTACAAGCTCTTGTCTGCGGTTGTGCACGAGGCACGCCAGGATGTCGAGCTTCTCGTCGGCAACAGCAGTCGCCCACACAGAGAGAGACGGGTACAGCTCCGACGATGTCGCTGCGCCGTGTGCGAGTAGGTACTGCGTGATCCGTGCGTTGTCGCACTGCACTGCTCGTGCAAGTGGCGAGTGGTCCCAGTTCGCAGCGTCGTTCACGACTGCGTCGGCGTGTTCAACGAGCCACTTGACAGTCGCAAGGTGGTCGTGTGCAGCTGCAAGAGTCAGTGGCGACTCGCCATCGGCAGTGTAGACGCCGTGGATGCGCGCACCACGATGCACAACCTGCTTGAGCGCGTCGAGGTGGCCGAGTTGGCTTGCCAAGTGCACTGGCAGCGAGCAGTTTGCATCGTCGATTGGCGCATCGACGCTCGCGCCTTGATCAAGGAGCCGTGTGAGCTCCTCGATGTCGTCTCGAATGATCGCGTCTCGCAGTCGAGACGCTGCTGGTGCATTGCGAGTGCGGCGTGGCGGGCGCTGCTGCGCCCGCTCGAGCGCTGCTGCAGCATCAGCGCCTTGCGATTCACTCAGCGCCATCTCGGTCGTGGCGCTCTCTCACTTGCTCTGCTCGCAGCTCGTATCGCGGATGCAGCAAGTGGCGGAGTCGAGCGAGCGAGCGCGTTCTCTTCTTGAGCATCTCGAGGACCCGCATCTCTGTCGCCAAGTGTGAAGCCATACTAAAGCAACGGTGAGAATTACAAAGAGCAGTGAAATCGCTCAATTCCTGAACGAGAGTGAATGTTGCGTTCTCAGAGTCAGGACAACATCAAGTTCACCAGCAACTCAGCAGCCGGATCCAAGCGCTCGCTCGCGTGTGCGTACGTGCGTGTGTCGCTACTGTCAATCTCTCGCTCGATGCCTCTCTCTCTCTCTCTTCTCTTCTCGTCGCGCGGAGGTCGTCGCTCTTGTCGCTCGCTCCGTGTGTGTGTGTGTGTGTGATTGGATCGAAGTGGTGATGCTGGCGATGATCGATCGATCAGTCGCAAAGCAGGCGCGCAAGGTGTTGTTTGAGCCAACTGAAATGCGTGGGCTCACTGTGTCGATTGTGGCATAGGAAGTACAAGATAAAGTGTCGACGATGGCGGATTCGCAGAAAAAGCGACACAATGGAAGAAAGTTTGTTCAGTATGTGTTTTCGTATGCTCAACATAACTATTATGTTTCGTGAGCTAAATACTAGTATTGATCTTGAACCGACAACGAGTATCAAACACCCAACGACGAGTATCAAACGAAGAGCGAAATGGCGCACAGAGCTCCTCGAGCAGCACCAGCGATGTCGCGGCGCGCATGGGCAATAACCACGATGCTGCTGTCTACACTCGCAACTGCAGCGCTCACTGCTGACGCTACAGTCTCGCTCCAATCGCAACCACAGCCGCAGCAGCTCGTTGTGCTTGTGCACTTGCATCCGCCGATCGACTTTTCGCAACACAGCGCGCTTGCTCAAGCGCTCGCACACACTGGTGCTTTGCATCCGTCGCTCACACTACAAGCACGCGCTGCAAGGCGCGAGCACGTGTATCACGTCATGAGCGACTACGTGCGTGCGTCGCAGACCGCAGTGAGCGACGTCATTCGCCACAGCTTTGCGCACGCGAACAACCGCTCGACAAGCGAAGTAGCAACAACCGCAGCAAGAGCAACAGCTGAGCAACTCCCACGCCTCGACGCGATCGAGCACCTGTGGATCCAGAACACGCTCGTTGTTCGCGTCCGTCTGTGCCGCGACGACGACAAGCTGTGCCCCGACAGCAGCAGGCGCCTCGCAGCCGCACAGACGTTCTTTGAGCGCTCGCTCGTGTGGGTCCCTGGCGTTCGTGCCGTCGAGTACGACGCGCCAGTCGTGCGGCTCATTGACGCCGCGCCAAGTGGTTCCATCCACACAGCACATGACGACCTGACGACTGGAGCGCCCCAGACGAACGTTGCGCTCTTGCACGCGCCTGCGCTCTGGCGCCGGAACGCCACAGGCGCTGGCGTCGTCGTCGCGACCATCGACTCGGGCGTGCGGTACACACACGAAGCGCTGCGCGGCAACTTTCGAGGTACTTATGTCCGTACGACTGCTCGACAGCGGCGCCTACGACTGACTGACTGACTGACGCACATCGCTGTCCTCGCTCTCTCGCTCGACTAGGCTCACAACACGCCAGCGCAGACGCCAACAGCGTCACGTTCGACTACGCGTTCTGGTTCCCGCCAGGCACCGACATGACGAAAGAGACGCCGGACACTGCCGACATGGTCGGCCACGGCACGCACACGATGGGCACTGCTGTCGGCCGCAGCGGCATCGGCGTGGCGCCGGACGCGACGTGGATCACCGCGCGGGCGTTCGACATCTACGGCGCGGCGAACAAGAGCGACTTCCTCGCCGCGGCGCAGTGGGTCCTGTGTCCCACGAAGGCCGACGGCACTGGCCGGAACTGCGCGCTCGGCGCAGACGTGATCTCAAACTCGTTTGGGATCGACCGGAGCGCCGGCGCGGCCAAGGACTGGCAGTGGCTCACCGACGTCGTGCAGACGTGGCGCGCCGCGGGGGCGTCGCCGGTCTTTGCGAGCGGCAACACGAACGGGTTCCTGTGCGGGAGCGTGTACTACCCCGCGAGTCTCGCGCAGAGCGTCGCGGTGGGTGCGCTCATTGGCGGCAAGTCGCTCTGGGGGGCGAGCGGCAAAGGTCCCGTGTACATTGACAGCGATGATGGCGCGAGTGCTCGATCGGAGGAGCGGCCGACGCGGATCAAGCCCGACGTCGTCGCGCCTGGCGTCGGCATCCGGTCGGCGCTGAGCACGAGCGACGCCGCGTACACGCGCCTCACGGGGACGTCGATGGCGACGCCGCACGTCGCAGGCGCACTCGCGCTGCTGCTGAGTCTCTACCGCCACGACCAGCAACGTGAGCTGTCGCCGCCATCGCCAGACGAACTGGTGCGCGCGCTCAAAGACGCAGCGACGCGCGACTTGTCCAAGCCGTTCCTCGTCCCGAGCACGTGCGGCGACACGACGTACCGGCAGTACCCGAACAACATCTACGGCTGGGGCCTCCCAGACGTCTGTCGGTCGGCGAAAGCGCTCGGATTCGACTGCTCTGACAGTCACGAGCTTACAGTGGAGACTGAGAGTCACGAAGCGCTCGCAGTCGAGTGAGTCGAGCGAGTGCATGAGTCGAAGCGAAGAGGCCGAGTCGGTCATGCTTGTCATGCTTGTCGATGCTTGTCAGAGAGGGTCACGTACCTCTTCATGATACAATTGGACCTCTTTGTAGCTGCTAGCACGCTCTTTGATGCACATCAGAACGATGGCCACGCACATGGCAGAAGGCGCCAGCAGCTCACATGGCGCGACTGAGCGCTGCTGCGAGCACTTGCCGCCGCTGACTGCAGTCGCTCTCGTGTGCGCAACGCACGACGGATTCTCGACGCTTGCAGCCGAGATCAGCCCGTTCATTGACCCTGCAGCGACGCGACGATGGACAGTCGAAGCCGCGAGTGAGCGAGGCGACGTGCGCTTGCTCCAGCGCGTCCTTGCGCACGAGCCGCTGCGTCGCGGTGCGCTCTACGACTCATTCGTCTTCAGCCGCGCGCTCGTACACGCAGTGCAGCACGACAACGACATAGCCCTGCTCGAGTGTCTCCATGCGTTCTGTCCGAGTGGCTTTGCGTCCGACGGCATGGAAGCAGCTGCTGCGAGCGGCAAAGCGCACGTCATCGAGTGGATCAGCGCGCACTGCTCGAACATCATCTGGAGCGCGCGGTTCCTCAATCAAGCGGCTCATGTCGGGAGCTTGCCAGTGCTCCAGTGGCTCTACGCGAAGCTCGAAGTGTTCCCGAACCGACTCGCCACTGTGATCGCCACGGCCATTGACCATCGCCACTTTGACGCAGCGCAGTGGCTCCTTCGAGCTGCGCATCGCGACGGCGCTGGCGTGGCGTTCCACACTGCCTCCATCTTTCGAGCGGCGTGTCGCGCAGGTCACCTCGAGACGCTTGTGGTCCTGCTCACGGACCTCCAGTACACACCACTAGCACCACCGCTGCTGTCGCCAACAGACTTGCTCGTCTGCGCCGTGATGTCTGGGAATCTTGTGCTCGTTGGCTGGCTCTATGACCACCAGCACTTCAGCAAGTGGAGCTCGAATGCGTACGCGCTCGCTGCTCAGCGAGGACACGTGGACGTCTTGCGGCGGCTACTCGCACACGCCGACACGAGCGCCAAGACGCTGCACTCGAGTCTCCGCGATGCAGTGCGCGTTGCCACACTCGGCGTCTTGAAGCTGCTGCACGAGCTTGTACCTGAGGTTTTGAGCGGTTCGCTCTTGGCAGAGAAGACCCCGAGCGCCGCAGAGAGCGGGGACGTCGCCATGCTCGCGTGGCTCCTGCCGCGCATCGAGGCAGGCGCGACGTCGTTCGCTGCGACGGTGCGCTACCACTACGCGGCAATCGTCGTGGCAGCGTCGAATGGCCACGTCGCAGTGGTCGAGTGGCTCGTTGCGCACGTTCGGCCACACGTGCCGAACCCCACGCAGCTGGATCGGCTCGCAGTGAGCGAGGCAGCAGCGAGCGGCCACGCGGCGCTTGCCAAGTGGATCCACACGCACTTGGCTGGACACACGCGGCCGAGCTACAACATCGTGAGTCTGGCCGAGCGCGGTCGACTCAACTTGATCCAGTGGATGCTCGTGACGGAGCGTGCGGCGTGCGCGTCCGACCCAACGGCGACATTGGAGGCAGCAGCGCGCAGCGGCGATCTCGAGACGCTGCTGTTCCTGCACGCGCACCGATGCGAGGGCTGCACGCTCCAAGCCGCAGTCGACGCGCACGATGCGCAGCACTTGGTCGTGCTCCAGTGGCTCGTCGAGACGTTTCCAGACGTGATGTCGATCCAAGAGATCGAGACGCGCATGCGATGGGCGTGGGGTCCGGACCTTCGGTACTGGTCGCCGCTGCTCACGCGCCTCGGGTTGTCTGACGTCATGACTGTGCGCTGACGGATCAAATGCAGTGAGGTGTTTCGTGTTGGGCCGCGAGAGTGAGTGCACGAGCAGCAGCGGTAGTGATAGTGAGCGTCGTGGTGCGGCTGAGTGGATGTCGTGAGTGGCAGGTGAGTGTTTGCATGAGTGAGTGGAGAGTGTTGTGTCATCTGAGGCGTCCAAAGCAGATCTGCAAGTGCGTGGGTTGAGTGAGTGAGAGAGAGAGCAAAGGCACGAGCGAAGTCACTCGCTCAGCTCCAGTCCTGTTCGTGCTACTACAAGCCACATTGACTAGCATGAAGGCGAGCCAAGTGTGATCGATGGTCGCTGTCGCTGCTTGCTATCGCAGCACTCGAGTGTGAGAGAGAGAACTGGCAAAAGCAACAGTCAATGATCCGCAGCGAGTGAGTGAAGCGAGTGATCAACAGTGTCTGCGTGCTTGAGCCACACGACCAGAACAGCTGCAAGCATCCCTGGGAGGCTGTTGAGAGTGTCAGCACTGGTCCAATATCGACGCGTCCGTCAATGACAGCGTCTCGTGCGCACACTACAAGGACGAAGCGATAGATCTCTCTTACGAGTGCATTTGTCTGCATGTCATCGGCAACCACTGGCGTTCGATCTCTCAGTCGTGCATTGCGACTCAGTGACTGACTCAGTGACTGACAGCACTCGAGAGGTGTGTCTGTGCTTTCATGAGCGCAAGTGACGCCAACTGCACATTGCCATCGCAACCAAACGACCCGAGACGACAGACAATCGGCAGCGCATCGCTTTGAGCGCAGTGACCGCAGTGCAAGCTCAAGCTGTGAGCACATTCAGAGCAGCGGTCTCTTGCTCTCACACGCGCTCTCGTCACAAGCAAATCCGACCCATGCACCAGATCTGCGACTTGGAGCGATGTCGTTGCGCCAGCACCTTCGTTCGTTCGTTCAAACAAGCGAGTGGTGGTTCGAAAGCGCCACTGCAAGCGACGCTCGCTGCCACGAGCAGCACACAAGCGCAGGCGATCCGGTTTGTTGCGCGCTCAAGTGACGGACATCCGCTTACACGAGCGATTTCGAACATTCTCCACCGAAATGGATCGGCATCTTGTCCAGCAACAGGCGCAGTGCTTCTTGCTTGAGCGCTGGCGATCGCAACACACGAGTGCTCACCCACTCACTCACTCTCTTCTTTGCATCTCTACTCTTCCTCTCGCTCGCGACCAGGCGTTCGCTCACTCGATCGCCGCTCATCGTCAAAGAGTCATGCACCCTCTCACGATCAGCTGGATCAAGAGCAAGAGTGCAAGCTCGAGCATGCATCCAGCTGCTTTCTTTCTCTTTGTTGTTTGTCTGTGGACAGACACCTGCATCGTTGCTGTTGTGGGGTGTGCTGCTGCTGATGCAGTGAGGTCGCTCTACAAGACGAACAAACGCTTGTTCGCATCTCTTGTCTCTCTGTGTGTGATGTTATTGAGAGCACTTTCAGCGACTCGAGTGTGGACGCCATTGGCTTGATGGGATGCACTGCACGATAGATCGAGGAACGAGAGTCGCAACACACTCACTCGAGAGCAAGCAGCGATAACAGCCAACCAACCGAGCAAATCAGCGCGTGTGCGTCGAGAGAGCGAGAACAACATAAGAGCCTGCACGCTTGCGAGCTCGTGCTTGTGCTAGCGTGGCTCCTGCGAGCATCCAACTCGCTTCGGTCGATCTGGCTGTGGGTGTTTGCTGCTCCCATTGCTGACTCAGAGCCTCAGCTGCTGTCTGTCTGTCTCTCTCGTGCTCTTGTATGCGCGAATCACAGCGACCACGCACTTCTCAGATGACGATGTCGATGATGATCCGCGCCACTCGGTCCCACTCGCACTGCGATTGCTGCGCGGCCTCACGCCGCTCGACCGCGTTGCTCCCTCTCATGCTGGTCCTCGTACTCAAACTCACACATACCCACAGGCTCAAACGCACAGCGAGATCGAAAGCGATCGTGTGGTGTAAGAGTATGAGAACGACTGCCGACTTGATCATCCACAGCCGTTGCGACGCGATGCAAGATCCAGACGCCGGATGAGCTGCAGCAGCAGCACTAGCAAACAACAACAACAAACGACGACACAGCAGTCCCACTCGCGCATCCACACCTGCGCGCACTCGCACGTCTTGTGTCTTGTGTTTGTGAAAGAGAGAGATAGCATGGAGCGGCGCTGAGTGGCGCGTTGTGGGTGTGCGCGCCACCACCAGCCATGGCGATCGATTGAGCGAGCGAGCGAACGCGTGGCGGTCTCGCGCTCCTTCTCTTTCGTTCTCGTCGTCGTTCTCGTTCTCACATTCGACAAACGCAAGGTGCAAGGCGCGCTGGTGTGGTGTGTGGCGAGAAGGTGAGGTTGACGATGACCTTGAGCGCCGTCGCCTCCTCCACTACATTCGCATTCGCCTTCGCCGCTCCGCTTGTGTCTCTCATTCTCGAATCCGCGATCAACTGCTCACATCCAAGTCTTCAGCTCCAGCACTAGCAACGACCTGCTCAAGACACTCCAGCATCCACTCCACGCTTCACGCTTCGCGCTACTCTCACTACACGCAACCACGATCAAGATGGTGACTCCTGCCCCTGCTTCTGCTACCAATACCAACGCCAACGCGACTAACACCAACGCGACCAGCATCGCGACACCTGTCAGTTCGACCACGTTTGACCTGACGACGCTCCTCGAGAGCGAGCTCCAGACTGCCAAGGGCAACGTCGCTACCACCGATGCGCTCGCCCCCAAGCGCGTCGTCGGACTCTACTTCAGCGCCAGCTGGTGCGCGCCGTGCCGCGAGTTCACGCCTATGCTCGCGCAGGTCTACGACGACATCAAGGAGCTCGACGGTCGCGAGGACGCGCTCGAGGTCGTCTACATCTCGTACGACCGCACGCTCGAGGAGTTCGACGCGTACTTTGCCGACATGCCGTGGCTCGCGCTGCCGTTCGCCAAGCGCGACCTCAAGCGCGACGTCGGCAAGGCGTTCGGCGTGCGCGGCGTGCCGATGCTCATCTTCGTCGACAGCGACGGCCACGTGATCACCGAGGACGGCCGCGACCTCGTCGAGGAGCTCGCCGTCGACGCCGCCGCACTGCTCCAGGCGCTGCACAAGTGAGTGTGTGAGTGTATCGAGTCGAATCGAGGCGTCCTTGTGCAGTAGGTAGTAGGCACTAGCGACATCGCCGCAACAGTAGCTTCGACCCTCTAAGCGCTAGGGCCTTTGACAAAAGCGACCTCGTTCATCCGTCTCGTGTGGCCGTTTGTCTATCGCAGTGCGCTGTTCTGTTGTGCGATGGTGGCTAGTCGTGATGACTACCGCAGCGGCGACAAGTAGCCGGCAAAGAGCAGATCCAGCGCCTCTTTGCGGTCCCAGTACTGGATCTGGCGCTGCTGCTCGCGCGAGAGCGTCGATCGGTCGTGGACCGAGTCGTCCGAGAGGTCCCAGTACGACTCGTAGTCCAGCACCGAGCGCTCTGGCGCATGTGCGCCGCGCTCGAGCAAGAACGCGACGACTGCGTCGTGGCCGCGACTGTGCGCGACGTCGACTGGTGTGAGCTCGAGCGGCGCAGCGCTCGCGCTGTTGACGTTCGCGTGACACGCGTCCACGAGGTACGTCACGACGTCCAAGTGCCCACTCTCGGCCGCGAGGAGCAGCGCCGTCTCGCCTGCGTCAGTCACGCCTTCGACGTCCGCGCCGTGCGCAACGAGTTGCTTCACGATCGCAAGACGCTGCGTCGCAGCTGCGACTGCGAGCGGCGGAAGCTCGAGCACAAACGCGTCGAGGTGGATGCGGCACGCGGCGTTCACACTCGCGCCTCGTGCGAGCAGCAGCGCCACTGCATCGCGCTGGCCACACAGCACAGCGTCGCAGAGCGCGGCCGCAGTGGCGAACTCGCTGCTGTGTGCGAGCAGCACGCGCAAGACGTCGCAGTAGCCGCCAGTGACTGCGTGACTCGCAAGCTCCAGCGGCAACGGACGCGCTGTCTGCGAGCTGCTGCGATGCGCAAGCAAGTACGCGAGCGTCGCAGCGTGGCCACGGCGCGCAGCGCGACAGAGCGCCACGTCGAGCGCCGCTGCAAACGAATCGGCGCTGCCGTCGCCATCCGCATCGCCGATGCGCGTCGTCTCGCAAAAGTACGCGGCGACGTCCACGTGGCCGTGCGCTGCCGCTTGCACGAGTGCGCTCGGTCTATCTCGTTGGTCCGAGACCGCGCCGTGCGGCACTGCGCCGCTCGCGACGAGCGTCTCGACCACTTGGAGGTGTCCTGTCTGAGCTGCAGCAGCGAGCGCCGCGTTGATCATGAGGCGCGTCGCACGCAAGCTGTCTGAGCGCTCTTGGCACAAGCGCACAAGCAACGCGACGACGCTTGCGTGTCCGTGACTCGCAGCGAGCTCGAGCGGCGTCGCGCGGTCGTGCACTCGATCGAACGCGACGGTGCTGCAGCGCTCCGCTACGAGCTCGAGCATCGCCAGTTCGCCGCGTTTCGCCATCACATGGAGCGCCGAGGCGCCGAGTGCGTTCGCTCGCGCACTGACGTCCGCGCCGTGCGACAGCAGCACAGCGAGCGTGGCTTGGTCGCTATGGCGAATCGCGTAGAACAGCGCCGAGCGGTGGGTCGCGTCGACGGCATTTGCGTCTGCACCGTTCATACACAGCAGCTCCACGACGCGTGTCTGTCCAGTCTGCGCAGCAAGCGCCACGCACGAGCGCAGCAGAGGACTCGCCATGTCTGCGCGCTGCACGAGGTACGCCGCAGTGCTGCAATGGCCGCCGCGGATCGCTGCGAGCAGCAGACGAGCGATGCGCGGCGCACCACTGGCGTCGCAGCGATGGACGCCGTTTGCAAAGAGGAACGCGAGCATGTTGGTGTGGCCGCGCGTAGCGCACTCGAGCGCGACGTCGACGTCCCAGTCGCAGAGCCGCGAAAGACTCGCGCCTGCAGCGAACAGCAGCCGCACGATCCCGAGGCGCTGACGCCGCGCAGCGACCATGAGCGGCGTTCGCTCGTGCGCGTCTTCGCACTCGAGGTCGCTCGAGCGAGTCGACACGAGCCACTTGACGATATTGTACTGACCAGACGCACACGCGCTGTGCAGCAGCTGTGCGCTCAATGAAGCGTCGGTCATCGCGCCACAATGCTGCGCCAGCAATTGCGCGATCGCCAGGTCGCCATTGCGGCACGCGGTTGCGAGAAGCGGTGCACAGTCCATGCTGCAGCGTCGTGTGTGCTGAGAAGCGAGCAGCGAGCGCAGAGCGTCCGTGTCGCGCCGCTCGACTGCCTCGCGCAGCAGAAGCTCCGCAGCTCTGAGCGCGTCGCCATCGCTCGTCGTCGAGTCTTCTTTGGACTGATGCGGCATTGTACGATGACCAGTTGAAGCAGACCGGACTCGCTGTACTTGGTTTCACTATACTTGGCGGGCGTCTAACAACAAACGATAGTGAAGTAACAAAGTATAGAGCTGTACTTGGTTTCTCTATGCATGAAGGTGTCTACCAACTGATGCTAGTGACAGAACCGAGGTGCAGAGTGCTTTGTTGTGGTCTGTGGTCAATGGGTGCACTTCTCGCACTTGAAGCTCACCATCACGGTCTCTCTCACGATGGCATGGATCAGCTACCAGTTGTCACTCGCTTCATTACATCGCATTGGATCTCAAACAACCACACGCTCGCACTCACCACTCCTCGAGGTGCGTCGCGACAAACACACCGAGCGCCGAGTGGCGTCGCCAGAACGCAATGCTCGCGTCGTCGCGCTGCTGCGCTGCAGTTGCGTACGCGAGCACTTGCTTTGTCGGCGGCGCTGCGCCGCAGTCGAGTAGCACGTCGCCCATCCCTCGCGCCGCAGCGACTTCACTGGGCGTAAACCCGAGCGCGTCCGGACGATCCAAGTCCGAGTGCTGCGCCAAGTACGCGACGATCTGCGCGTCTCGCTGACCGATCGCCAGGTGAAGCGCCGACTCGCCCTGGTCAGTCACGAGCGTCGCGTCTGCGCCGCACTCACACAGGTACGACACAAGGTGCGCGTGCTGACAGAGCGCGGCGACCATGAGCGGCGTCAGCTCCAGACGCCACGGACCATCGGTCGGCACCACTAACCGACTGTTCACGTCGGCGCCGTAGCGAAGCGCGAGCTCCAACGCGTCGACACAGTCAAAGAGCGACGCGTACACGAGCAAGTTCGAGAGCATCTGCAGCTCAAACGCGCTACACGCGAGCAGGACGCGGAGCGCATCGATGTGATAGACCGCCAAGTCGAGCGCCGTGCGGCCGCGCTCGTCGCGGTGCGTCGGGTCGGCGCCGCACTCGACGACCAAGTACTCGAGCACCGCAGCGTGTCCTTCGCGCGCAGCGCAGTGCAGCGGCGACGTCGCGCCGTCTCGTGCGGTGGCAACTGCGCCGTGCTCACAGAGACAGCGCACGACTGCGACGTGGCCGTTCGCAGCGGCTTTTGCGAGCGCCAAGTTGTCGCCGCCGCTGCCATGCTCTGGGTCTGCACCAACTGTGAGCAGCGCCTCGACGATGCCGAGGTCGCCAGCGTCTGCTGCGATCGCGAGCGCCGAGTCGCCAGACTCGTCCAGCGCGTCGACGTCGAGTTTGTCGAGGTACTCGGTGAGGAGGAACTGTACGATACCGAGGCGTCTGCGCATGCACGCGACCATGAGCGGCGTGAATCGCCACTGCGTTGTGGTCGCGCGGAGGTCAGCAGCGTCGCCGAGGACGCGCAGCGCGAGCTCGAGCATCGCAACGTTGCCAGTCTTTGCGATTGCGTGGAGGATTGTGGACCCATCGCTCGCGACGCACGAGCTGCTGCGCACACCGATCGTCGCGAGCATGAGAGCGACGGTGTCGAGCATCTCGGCTTCGATCGCGAGGAACAGCGCAGTCTTCTCGCGGGGGTGGCTCGGTGCGTTCGTGTGCACGTCGGCGCCGTAGCGGATCAAGCGCGCAGCCATGTCGGCGTTCTTGCGGCAGATCGCCATTGTAAGACTCATAGTCGCGTGAGTGTGTGTGAACGCTCCGAGCGTGAGAACAAGCTGAGCGATCTGCATCTGGTCGTTCACGACTGCCGTTGTGAGCGTGTCCACAGGCGCGCCGCTGCTGTCTGTCGCGCCAATGTTGTGCTCGATCAAGTGACGGAGGACCGCAAAGCACCCGTGGCGCGCACTGAGCCTTCGCACCGAGTCGCGACCGCGAATAGTCAGTCGATTTGCATCTGCGCCAGCGGCAAGCAAGCGCCGGACAATCTGGAGTCGACCATCGCGAACAGCTACGAGCAGCGGTGTCATGTCGTCACTGTCAAGCTCATCGGCGTTTGCGCCGTTCGCAAGCACCGCGTCCACAGCGTCGACGCGACCGCTGGCGACTGCTGCATGCAGAAACAGAGGCGCAGTCTCTCGATCGCGCGTATTCGCGACGTCCTGCGCCTCGTGCGTCTGCTTGCGCTTCTTGCTCGCACGCGCGGGCGCTGCGCGATCATCGTCCTCCATTATCATTGCGAGCTTTGCTAGTCTCTAAATATGTCAAAATTTTGTCGAAATTTATGTTTTGGACACTGCACATCGTCAGAGCTGCTCATCCTCGACAGTGCATCCACATCAGCTCTTGCGCTCGTCACGCGTGCCACTGCTGTCTGCTGCTGCGGCAGTAGACGACGACAGCAGCGATGTACGCAGCAGTAGCGAGTGCGTTTGCGAGTGTGCGTTCGCAGCAGATCCACGCACTGCGCGCTGCGCTGAGCGACAACGCACCGCATGCGCGCGTGAGCGAGCTCATTGTCGCGCTGCACCGCTCGAAGACGACTCGAAAGGACTGGAGGCGCATTGTCGACGACGAGATCAGCGACCTCGCTGCTTTTCTCGAAGGCAGCAAGCTGCGAACGCCGCACGAGTCGACACACGCTGTCGTAGCTGCTTCAGGTGATGCCGCGCTGCATTTGCCACCGCCGATGCTCGTCGCGTGCCTCTTTGGCGACTTGGAAGCGGCGCAGCTGCTGTCCGAGTCCGCCGCGTACGACCAAGTGAACTGCACGCACACGCCACACGATATCTCGCCGCTGTACGTCGCCTGCGGCTTTGGGCACCTGGCGTGCGTCCAGTGGCTCGTGGAGCGCGGAGCCGAGATTGACAGCGCAGACGCCGATGACGTCACGCCGCTCATGGTCGCGGTGGCACGACAGGACGCGCCGATTGCGCAGTACCTCGCGCGCATTCCGCGCGACTCGGGCACCGGTGCGATCGGCGCAGTGGACCACGGCAAAGCGGCGCTCGTGGCTGCTGTTCGCCTCGGTCACGCTGCGCTCACCGAGTTCCTGCTCGACGTGTGCGCCGTCGAGCTGGACTTCCCGCGCACGCTCGGCGTCACGCTGCTCGACGAAGCAGGGTACTTTGGTCACGCAGACGTCGTGCGCGTGATGCTCGCACACGGCGGCGAGCTCCCGATAGACAGCGACGACAGTGACGGCGATTGCTCCGAGTTGCTCTGTGACAGTGCCCTCCGCGGCCACTGGGCAATGGCGCTGTACTGGATGAAGCGCGGCGCAAACGTGAACGCCACGTCGACGTACAGGACAAACAGCTTGATCGGCGACGTCAGCGACGAGATCACGATCCTTGTCGAGCTCTCGCCGCTCATGCTCGCTGCGGCGCGCGGACACCTCGCAACAGTCACGCACCTGTGCGAATTCGGCGCGAGTGTCGACGCCGCGACAGATGCCGGCGAGACGGCGCTGTTCTTCGCAGCGCAGTACGGACACGCGGACGTTGTCAAGTACCTCGCGCTCACACGCGGCGCCGACACGACGCGCAAGACCGTGTACAACGCGACACCGGCGACTGCAGGCAGGGATCACAGTACAGTGCTCGAGGCGCTTGCATTCATTGCAACACAAGCGAGTGGTGTAGATAGTAGCGACGACAGGGAGACGACCGACCAAGCGGCTGGTGACGACGTAGACCATCAAGGCCATCAAGAGCGCAAAGGCTTCATCGGCGTGCTGCTAGACATGCCATCGTAGATGCCAATCACATAGAAGAGGTGCTACACGACTCTCGTGTCGATCTGCGATCAACTCTCTCTCTCTCTCTCTTAGCACAGGACATTGGTGCGCACCACTGCTGCGAGCATCGCATGGTACGTCCACGTGCGCTCCTCCAGCATCGTGCCACTTTGACAGATGAGTCTCATTTCATCAACGCACTCGCTCGTCTGCGTGTACCACGGCTCTTGGCGCATCCTCTGGCGATCAAAGGCAGCGCGAGATCAACAACGGCATATCGTGGCTCGACTCGCTGAAGACACGAAGAGGTAGACGTCATGGTAAACACGAGTTGGATTCTATCGATCGCGATGTACAGTACTGCCGACAAGACCTCCTACTTTGCTCAATCTTTGCTCGAGGGGATAGATACGACCAACAGAATTGCCGTTGCTTACAAGGACGGAGACGTTTACTCGTGACGAAGCGCGCTTGGGACTGGGGTCTCTGCCGCCGGGACTGGCGTCTCTGCTGTCGCAATGAGCGCCTCCGTCGACGTATTCACGCTCGCGCTCTCGACGCAGCAGATTCGGTTCGGGACACACCAATAGACGCAGGCGTCAGCAGCGCCAATGTTGAGCACAGCGGCGAGGGCAAGCGTGAGGACGGCAGCGATCTTCATGATTGGGCTCGGAGGATCGAGTGTCCTTGACTGGATGGGAGACGACGGCTCAGTGGCTTGATGCTCACGTTGTAGATCGAGGAATGACTCGAGCCGGCACACATCAAGTTCCGAGTCTCGAGTCCCAATCTTGGGTCTTGAGCCTCAGCCAAGCTAGAGTATTGTCTTCTGAGGCCACTCGCCTCCGACGCGAGGTCGCGTCGATTCGTCGGAGACGCGACGGGAGTCCTCGTCGGATCGTGCGCTGGCTTGCCAAGAGTTGTTGAAGGTGATGTATATTCGGCCGCGGCGGTACGAGCCCAAATATCCATTCCCCGTGCTACGCGGCGGTGCCGTTCCGTCACGGAGTCGAGAAGCGTGCTTCTCTACACGCAGTCTACTCACGGTGCCTGGCCTTCACGTTCTGGCCGGTCTTGTTGATTCTGCTTCAGTTCGTTCTTCGTGTCTGTCGAACCAGTGATGGACGTCGCCGTTCAGGAGTTCCAGGAGCTCCGCGCCTTCCGTCCTCGATGTTGGGTAGTCGTATTGTGCTGACCTCGAGCTGTCCATGGCGTGGTTCGCAGCGCGATCTGCCATCTTGTTGTGTGCTCTGTAGTGATGCGACCAGCTCGCGATGTGACTGGCTTTCCAAGAGCCTGCGTTGTTAGACGTCGTGCGCCGCGCATGTTAGGCGATACTACGTAGTACTAGTAGTATACTACTATAGCACAGCGCATGTAGACGCTTGTGCGCTTTGTGTGTCAAAGTCGCACGCCGAGCAGTGCTAGTACATGCGCTACACGTACATGTAGTACCGGTCGCAGTTGTTGCTCGCTCAGGCGCACGCGCTGTCGAGCAGGGCATCGGCTCTCGATAAGTTGTTGAAAGTGGGGTGCTGCTAGTATATTCGAGTAGAGATGTGCCTACATCTAACTCTCGAGAAGCGCCTCACCCGCCGGCGAAAGCAAGAGGCGCTTGAGTCGCTGGTACGTTGGTGCATTTCCTCCTGAGTATCGCACTGCATCGCCAACCGCCGTGGCAAGTCGCACACCCGTCACCTTGAGTGCACTGCGTGTGTGCGAACTAGTACATGCATTAGACAAGCAGGCGCTTCGTGCATATGCTATGCGCGGCGACAGAGCTGGACCGGGTCGATGCGAGCAGCAGCCCATGTGCGCGCATTGTTAGACCACATGCAGCGCGGTCTACCACTGGCTATGCGCGCGTGGAGTCTCGTACTCCCGTATTCTTGGAGGTCTTGCACTCGCACTCGTACTCGTACTACCCTTCCGCGCCACATGACTTGCGGCCTGTATCAGTTGGAGCGTAACTTGACAGAAAGAGCATCACTAGCGAACGCTCACGAGGAGCGTAAAGCCATGTCGACCAGTGTGTTGCTTGCATGTCGTACTAGATAGTATGTTGTTCACGATGTTCCTTTCACGGGGACCTTGCGTATCAGGTTGACTTGCGTGGCGTATATGACATCCAGTCGCGTACATGGGGGAAAAGCGTCTAAATCGTCGTAGGACGTCCTGGTACGAACTACTTCGTTAGTACCAGACAAATGCAGTGCATCCACTGCTAGTGTTGTAGTACTTGTGCACAGTGTAGTACTAGTGCTCGATTCGACAATCAAGCGGTGCATGTGGTTGACGCTGAGTTGTGCTGATTGAAGCGAGTACTAGTATTGCAATACGCGATCCACTTGATCCAGAAACAACGGATAGGATGATAGGATTGAGACAAGATGCCTGATCCTAAGGGAGACAGCATCGCGTTCGTCACCGCGGCCGCGCTCTGCGACGCTGTGCTGTGTGACCGGCGCGATGCAGTGGCGCTACTACTCGCACGAGGTGCGAGTGTGAACGCCGCGTGCCGCATCCACCTCGACACGTTTGTGCTTGAGCTCCCTTCTTTGAAACGGCTCGATTGACGAATTAGCCTCAAAGTTTTCAACTGCTGATGACACTAACCAGCTATTGTACAACGTGTCAGCGACTGCCTTCATGAGAGTCCGAACATGGCCTGGATGACGTCGAGTGGTATGAAGCGTGTGACACTGCGGCAAGCAAGCAGACGCAGGTACCAGTCGAAGACAGCTCCGCCACTCGCGCTTCTGCGTAGTTAGTCGACTACTTGAGCAAGGTCTGCCGAGTCCGGCATCTGGCGCCGGAGAGACCGAAGGTGTGCGGCGAACGACGAGTACTGCTCGAACACTTGTTGTCGCAGGGCGCGCGGCTGTCGAGCATCGAAGACAGTCGCCAGCGGTCGCGTCGACGCTGTGGACGCGGTGCTTGCGAACGGCGCAAACGCCGATGAGCTTGACAGTGACGACATGACACCGCTGCTCGTAGCTGTTCGCGATGGTCGACTCCAGATTGTCCGGCGCTTGCTTGCCGCTGGCGCAGATGCAAATCGACTGACTATTCGCGGTCGCGACTCGGTGCGAAGGCTCAGTGCGCGCCACGGGTGCTTTGCGGTCCTCCGTCACTTGATCGAGCACAACATTGGCGCGACAGACAGCAGCGGCGCGCCTGTGGACACGCTCACAACGGCAGTCGTGAACGACCAGATGCAGATCGCTCAGCTTGTTCTCACGCTCGGAGCGTTCACACACACTCACGCGACTATGAGTCTTACAATGGCGATCTGCCGCAAGAACGCCGACATGGCTGCGCGCTTGATCCGCTACGGCGCCGACGTGCACACGAACGCACCGAGCCACCCCCGCGAGAAGACTGCGCTGTTCCTCGCGATCGAAGCCGAGATGCTCGACACCGTCGCTCTCATGCTCGCGACGATCGGTGTGCGCAGCAGCTCGTGCGTCGCGAGCGATGGGTCCACAATCCTCCACGCAATCGCAAAGACTGGCAACGTTGCGATGCTCGAGCTCGCGCTGCGCGTCCTCGGCGACGCTGCTGACCTCCGCGCGACCACAACGCAGTGGCGATTCACGCCGCTCATGGTCGCGTGCATGCGCAGACGCCTCGGTATCGTACAGTTCCTCCTCACCGAGTACCTCGACAAACTCGACGTCGACGCGCTGGACGAGTCTGGCGACTCGGCGCTCGCGATCGCAGCAGACGCTGGCGACCTCGGCATCGTCGAGGCGCTGCTCACAGTTGGTGCAGACCCAGAGCATGGCAGCGGCGGCGACAACTTGGCGCTCGCAAAAGCCGCTGCGAACGGCCACGTCGCAGTCGTGCGCTGTCTCTGTGAGCACGGCGCAGTTGCCACCGCACGAGACGGCGCGACGTCGCCGCTGCACTGCGCTGCGCGCGAAGGACACGCTGCGGTGCTCGAGTACTTGGTCGTCGAGTGCGGCGCCGACCCGACGCACCGCGACGAGCGCGGCCGCACGGCGCTCGACTTGGCGGTCTATCACATCGATGCGCTCCGCGTCCTGCTCGCGTGTAGCGCGTTTGAGCTGCAGATGCTCTCGAACTTGCTCGTGTACGCGTCGCTCTTTGACTGTGTCGACGCGTTGGAGCTCGCGCTTCGCTACGGCGCCGACGTGAACAGTCGGTTAGTGGTGCCGACCGATGGTCCGTGGCGTCTGGAGCTGACGCCGCTCATGGTCGCCGCGCTCTGTCAGCACGCGCACCTTGTGTCGTACCTGTGTGAGTGCGGCGCAGACGCGACGCTCGTGACTGACCAGGGCGAGTCGGCGCTTCACCTGGCGATCGGTCAGCGAGACGCGCAGATCGTCGCGTACTTGGCGCAGCACTCGGACTTGGATCGTCCGGACGCGCTCGGGTTTACGCCCAGTGAAGTCGCTGCGGCGCGAGGGATGGGCGACGTGCTACTCGACTGCGGCGCAGCGCCGCCGACAAAGCAAGTGCTCGCGTACGCAACTGCAGCGCAGCAGCGCGACGACGCGAGCATTGCGTTCTGGCGACGCCACTCGGCGCTCGGTGTGTTTGTCGCGACGCACCTCGAGGAGTGGTGAGTGCGAGCGTGTGGTTGTTTGAGATCCAATGCGATGTAATGAAGCGAGTGACAACTGGTAGCTGATCCATGCCATCGTGAGAGAGACCGTGATGGTGAGCTTCAAGTGCGAGAAGTGCACCCATTGACCACAGACCACAACAAAGCACTCTGCACCTCGGTTCTGTCACTAGCATCAGTTGGTAGACACCTTCATGCATAGAGAAACCAAGTACAGCTCTATACTTTGTTACTTCACTATCGTTTGTTGTTAGACGCCCGCCAAGTATAGTGAAACCAAGTACAGCGAGTCCGGTCTGCTTCAACTGGTCATCGTACAATGCCGCATCAGTCCAAAGAAGACTCGACGACGAGCGATGGCGACGCGCTCAGAGCTGCGGAGCTTCTGCTGCGCGAGGCAGTCGAGCGGCGCGACACGGACGCTCTGCGCTCGCTGCTCGCTTCTCAGCACACACGACGCTGCAGCATGGACTGTGCACCGCTTCTCGCAACCGCGTGCCGCAATGGCGACCTGGCGATCGCGCAATTGCTGGCGCAGCATTGTGGCGCGATGACCGACGCTTCATTGAGCGCACAGCTGCTGCACAGCGCGTGTGCGTCTGGTCAGTACAATATCGTCAAGTGGCTCGTGTCGACTCGCTCGAGCGACCTCGAGTGCGAAGACGCGCACGAGCGAACGCCGCTCATGGTCGCTGCGCGGCGTCAGCGCCTCGGGATCGTGCGGCTGCTGTTCGCTGCAGGCGCGAGTCTTTCGCGGCTCTGCGACTGGGACGTCGACGTCGCGCTCGAGTGCGCTACGCGCGGCCACACCAACATGCTCGCGTTCCTCTTTGCAAACGGCGTCCATCGCTGCGACGCCAGTGGTGCGCCGCGCATCGCTCGTCTGCTGCTCGCAGCGATCCGCGGCGGCCATTGCAGCACTGCGGCGTACCTCGTGCAGCGCGCAGACATGGCGAGTCCTCTGCTGCGCTCGTGCGTGGCGCTTGCTGCGCAGACTGGACAGACACGCGTCGTGGAGCTGCTGTGTATGAACGGTGCAGACGCAAATGCCGTCGACGCGACCCACCGCTCGGCGCTGTTCTACGCGATTCGCCATAGCGACCAAGCCACGCTCGCTGTGCTGCTGTCGCACGGCGCGGACGTCAGTGCGCGAGCGAACGCACTCGGCGCCTCGGCGCTCCATGTGATGGCGAAACGCGGCGAACTGGCGATGCTCGAGCTCGTAGCGGAGCGCTGCAGCACCGTCGCGTTCGATCGAGTGCACGACCGCGCGACGCCGCTCGAGCTCGCTGCGAGTCACGGACACGCAAGCGTCGTCGCGTTGCTTGTGCGCTTGTGCCAAGAGCGCTCAGACAGCTTGCGTGCGACGCGCCTCATGATCAACGCGGCGCTCGCTGCTGCAGCTCAGACAGGACACCTCCAAGTGGTCGAGACGCTCGTCGCGAGCGGCGCAGTGCCGCACGGCGCGGTCTCGGACCAACGAGATAGACCGAGCGCACTCGTGCAAGCGGCAGCGCACGGCCACGTGGACGTCGCCGCGTACTTTTGCGAGACGACGCGCATCGGCGATGCGGATGGCGACGGCAGCGCCGATTCGTTTGCAGCGGCGCTCGACGTGGCGCTCTGTCGCGCTGCGCGCCGTGGCCACGCTGCGACGCTCGCGTACTTGCTTGCGCATCGCAGCAGCTCGCAGACAGCGCGTCCGTTGCCGCTGGAGCTTGCGAGTCACGCAGTCACTGGCGGCTACTGCGACGTCTTGCGCGTGCTGCTCGCACACAGCAGCGAGTTCGCCACTGCGGCCGCGCTCTGCGACGCTGTGCTGTGTGGCCAGCGCGATGCAGTGGCGCTGCTGCTCGCACGAGGCGCGAGTGTGAACGCCGCGTGCCGCATCCACCTCGACGCGTTTGTGCTCGAGCTTCCGCCGCTCGCAGTCGCAGCTGCGACGCAGCGTCTTGCGATCGTGAAGCAACTCGTTGCGCACGGCGCGGACGTCGAAGGCGTGACTGACGCAGGCGAGACGGCGCTGCTCCTCGCGGCCGAGAGTGGGCACTTGGACGTCGTGACGTACCTCGTGGACGCGTGTCACGCGAACGTCAACAGCGCGAGCGCTGCGCCGCTCGAGCTCACACCAGTCGACGTCGCGCACAGTCGCGGCCACGACGCAGTCGTCGCGTTCTTGCTCGAGCGCGGCGCACATGCGCCAGAGCGCTCGGTGCTGGACTACGAGTCGTACTGGGACCTCTCGGACGACTCGGTCCACGACCGATCGACGCTCTCGCGCGAGCAGCAGCGCCAGATCCAGTACTGGGACCGCAAAGAGGCGCTGGATCTGCTCTTTGCCGGCTACTTGTCGCCGCTGCGGTAGTCATCACGACTAGCCACCATCGCACAACAGAACAGCGCACTGCGATAGACAAACGGCCACACGAGACGGATGAACGAGGTCGCTTTTGTCAAAGGCCCTAGCGCTTAGAGGGTCGAAGCTACTGTTGCGGCGATGTCGCTAGTGCCTACTACCTACTGCACAAGGACGCCTCGATTCGACTCGATACACTCACACACTCACTTGTGCAGCGCCTGGAGCAGTGCGGCGGCGTCGACGGCGAGCTCCTCGACGAGGTCGCGGCCGTCCTCGGTGATCACGTGGCCGTCGCTGTCGACGAAGATGAGCATCGGCACGCCGCGCACGCCGAACGCCTTGCCGACGTCGCGCTTGAGGTCGCGCTTGGCGAACGGCAGCGCGAGCCACGGCATGTCGGCAAAGTACGCGTCGAACTCCTCGAGCGTGCGGTCGTACGAGATGTAGACGACCTCGAGCGCGTCCTCGCGACCGTCGAGCTCCTTGATGTCGTCGTAGACCTGCGCGAGCATAGGCGTGAACTCGCGGCACGGCGCGCACCAGCTGGCGCTGAAGTAGAGTCCGACGACGCGCTTGGGGGCGAGCGCATCGGTGGTAGCGACGTTGCCCTTGGCAGTCTGGAGCTCGCTCTCGAGGAGCGTCGTCAGGTCAAACGTGGTCGAACTGACAGGTGTCGCGATGCTGGTCGCGTTGGTGTTAGTCGCGTTGGCGTTGGTATTGGTAGCAGAAGCAGGGGCAGGAGTCACCATCTTGATCGTGGTTGCGTGTAGTGAGAGTAGCGCGAAGCGTGAAGCGTGGAGTGGATGCTGGAGTGTCTTGAGCAGGTCGTTGCTAGTGCTGGAGCTGAAGACTTGGATGTGAGCAGTTGATCGCGGATTCGAGAATGAGAGACACAAGCGGAGCGGCGAAGGCGAATGCGAATGTAGTGGAGGAGGCGACGGCGCTCAAGGTCATCGTCAACCTCACCTTCTCGCCACACACCACACCAGCGCGCCTTGCACCTTGCGTTTGTCGAATGTGAGAACGAGAACGACGACGAGAACGAAAGAGAAGGAGCGCGAGACCGCCACGCGTTCGCTCGCTCGCTCAATCGATCGCCATGGCTGGTGGTGGCGCGCACACCCACAACGCGCCACTCAGCGCCGCTCCATGCTATCTCTCTCTTTCACAAACACAAGACACAAGACGTGCGAGTGCGCGCAGGTGTGGATGCGCGAGTGGGACTGCTGTGTCGTCGTTTGTTGTTGTTGTTTGCTAGTGCTGCTGCTGCAGCTCATCCGGCGTCTGGATCTTGCATCGCGTCGCAACGGCTGTGGATGATCAAGTCGGCAGTCGTTCTCATACTCTTACACCACACGATCGCTTTCGATCTCGCTGTGCGTTTGAGCCTGTGGGTATGTGTGAGTTTGAGTACGAGGACCAGCATGAGAGGGAGCAACGCGGTCGAGCGGCGTGAGGCCGCGCAGCAATCGCAGTGCGAGTGGGACCGAGTGGCGCGGATCATCATCGACATCGTCATCTGAGAAGTGCGTGGTCGCTGTGATTCGCGCATACAAGAGCACGAGAGAGACAGACAGACAGCAGCTGAGGCTCTGAGTCAGCAATGGGAGCAGCAAACACCCACAGCCAGATCGACCGAAGCGAGTTGGATGCTCGCAGGAGCCACGCTAGCACAAGCACGAGCTCGCAAGCGTGCAGGCTCTTATGTTGTTCTCGCTCTCTCGACGCACACGCGCTGATTTGCTCGGTTGGTTGGCTGTTATCGCTGCTTGCTCTCGAGTGAGTGTGTTGCGACTCTCGTTCCTCGATCTATCGTGCAGTGCATCCCATCAAGCCAATGGCGTCCACACTCGAGTCGCTGAAAGTGCTCTCAATAACATCACACACAGAGAGACAAGAGATGCGAACAAGCGTTTGTTCGTCTTGTAGAGCGACCTCACTGCATCAGCAGCAGCACACCCCACAACAGCAACGATGCAGGTGTCTGTCCACAGACAAACAACAAAGAGAAAGAAAGCAGCTGGATGCATGCTCGAGCTTGCACTCTTGCTCTTGATCCAGCTGATCGTGAGAGGGTGCATGACTCTTTGACGATGAGCGGCGATCGAGTGAGCGAACGCCTGGTCGCGAGCGAGAGGAAGAGTAGAGATGCAAAGAAGAGAGTGAGTGAGTGGGTGAGCACTCGTGTGTTGCGATCGCCAGCGCTCAAGCAAGAAGCACTGCGCCTGTTGCTGGACAAGATGCCGATCCATTTCGGTGGAGAATGTTCGAAATCGCTCGTGTAAGCGGATGTCCGTCACTTGAGCGCGCAACAAACCGGATCGCCTGCGCTTGTGTGCTGCTCGTGGCAGCGAGCGTCGCTTGCAGTGGCGCTTTCGAACCACCACTCGCTTGTTTGAACGAACGAACGAAGGTGCTGGCGCAACGACATCGCTCCAAGTCGCAGATCTGGTGCATGGGTCGGATTTGCTTGTGACGAGAGCGCGTGTGAGAGCAAGAGACCGCTGCTCTGAATGTGCTCACAGCTTGAGCTTGCACTGCGGTCACTGCGCTCAAAGCGATGCGCTGCCGATTGTCTGTCGTCTCGGGTCGTTTGGTTGCGATGGCAATGTGCAGTTGGCGTCACTTGCGCTCATGAAAGCACAGACACACCTCTCGAGTGCTGTCAGTCACTGAGTCAGTCACTGAGTCGCAATGCACGACTGAGAGATCGAACGCCAGTGGTTGCCGATGACATGCAGACAAATGCACTCGTAAGAGAGATCTATCGCTTCGTCCTTGTAGTGTGCGCACGAGACGCTGTCATTGACGGACGCGTCGATATTGGACCAGTGCTGACACTCTCAACAGCCTCCCAGGGATGCTTGCAGCTGTTCTGGTCGTGTGGCTCAAGCACGCAGACACTGTTGATCACTCGCTTCACTCACTCGCTGCGGATCATTGACTGTTGCTTTTGCCAGTTCTCTCTCTCACACTCGAGTGCTGCGATAGCAAGCAGCGACAGCGACCATCGATCACACTTGGCTCGCCTTCATGCTAGTCAATGTGGCTTGTAGTAGCACGAACAGGACTGGAGCTGAGCGAGTGACTTCGCTCGTGCCTTTGCTCTCTCTCTCACTCACTCAACCCACGCACTTGCAGATCTGCTTTGGACGCCTCAGATGACACAACACTCTCCACTCACTCATGCAAACACTCACCTGCCACTCACGACATCCACTCAGCCGCACCACGACGCTCACTATCACTACCGCTGCTGCTCGTGCACTCACTCTCGCGGCCCAACACGAAACACCTCACTGCATTTGATCCGTCAGCGCACAGTCATGACGTCAGACAACCCGAGGCGCGTGAGCAGCGGCGACCAGTACCGAAGGTCCGGACCCCACGCCCATCGCATGCGCGTCTCGATCTCTTGGATCGACATCACGTCTGGAAACGTCTCGACGAGCCACTGGAGCACGACCAAGTGCTGCGCATCGTGCGCGTCGACTGCGGCTTGGAGCGTGCAGCCCTCGCATCGGTGCGCGTGCAGGAACAGCAGCGTCTCGAGATCGCCGCTGCGCGCTGCTGCCTCCAATGTCGCCGTTGGGTCGGACGCGCACGCCGCACGCTCCGTCACGAGCATCCACTGGATCAAGTTGAGTCGACCGCGCTCGGCCAGACTCACGATGTTGTAGCTCGGCCGCGTGTGTCCAGCCAAGTGCGTGTGGATCCACTTGGCAAGCGCCGCGTGGCCGCTCGCTGCTGCCTCGCTCACTGCGAGCCGATCCAGCTGCGTGGGGTTCGGCACGTGTGGCCGAACGTGCGCAACGAGCCACTCGACCACTGCGACGTGGCCATTCGACGCTGCCACGACGATTGCCGCGTAGTGGTAGCGCACCGTCGCAGCGAACGACGTCGCGCCTGCCTCGATGCGCGGCAGGAGCCACGCGAGCATGGCGACGTCCCCGCTCTCTGCGGCGCTCGGGGTCTTCTCTGCCAAGAGCGAACCGCTCAAAACCTCAGGTACAAGCTCGTGCAGCAGCTTCAAGACGCCGAGTGTGGCAACGCGCACTGCATCGCGGAGACTCGAGTGCAGCGTCTTGGCGCTCGTGTCGGCGTGTGCGAGTAGCCGCCGCAAGACGTCCACGTGTCCTCGCTGAGCAGCGAGCGCGTACGCATTCGAGCTCCACTTGCTGAAGTGCTGGTGGTCATAGAGCCAGCCAACGAGCACAAGATTCCCAGACATCACGGCGCAGACGAGCAAGTCTGTTGGCGACAGCAGCGGTGGTGCTAGTGGTGTGTACTGGAGGTCCGTGAGCAGGACCACAAGCGTCTCGAGGTGACCTGCGCGACACGCCGCTCGAAAGATGGAGGCAGTGTGGAACGCCACGCCAGCGCCGTCGCGATGCGCAGCTCGAAGGAGCCACTGCGCTGCGTCAAAGTGGCGATGGTCAATGGCCGTGGCGATCACAGTGGCGAGTCGGTTCGGGAACACTTCGAGCTTCGCGTAGAGCCACTGGAGCACTGGCAAGCTCCCGACATGAGCCGCTTGATTGAGGAACCGCGCGCTCCAGATGATGTTCGAGCAGTGCGCGCTGATCCACTCGATGACGTGCGCTTTGCCGCTCGCAGCAGCTGCTTCCATGCCGTCGGACGCAAAGCCACTCGGACAGAACGCATGGAGACACTCGAGCAGGGCTATGTCGTTGTCGTGCTGCACTGCGTGTACGAGCGCGCGGCTGAAGACGAATGAGTCGTAGAGCGCACCGCGACGCAGCGGCTCGTGCGCAAGGACGCGCTGGAGCAAGCGCACGTCGCCTCGCTCACTCGCGGCTTCGACTGTCCATCGTCGCGTCGCTGCAGGGTCAATGAACGGGCTGATCTCGGCTGCAAGCGTCGAGAATCCGTCGTGCGTTGCGCACACGAGAGCGACTGCAGTCAGCGGCGGCAAGTGCTCGCAGCAGCGCTCAGTCGCGCCATGTGAGCTGCTGGCGCCTTCTGCCATGTGCGTGGCCATCGTTCTGATGTGCATCAAAGAGCGTGCTAGCAGCTACAAAGAGGTCCAATTGTATCATGAAGAGGTACGTGACCCTCTCTGACAAGCATCGACAAGCATGACAAGCATGACCGACTCGGCCTCTTCGCTTCGACTCATGCACTCGCTCGACTCACTCGACTGCGAGCGCTTCGTGACTCTCAGTCTCCACTGTAAGCTCGTGACTGTCAGAGCAGTCGAATCCGAGCGCTTTCGCCGACCGACAGACGTCTGGGAGGCCCCAGCCGTAGATGTTGTTCGGGTACTGCCGGTACGTCGTGTCGCCGCACGTGCTCGGGACGAGGAACGGCTTGGACAAGTCGCGCGTCGCTGCGTCTTTGAGCGCGCGCACCAGTTCGTCTGGCGATGGCGGCGACAGCTCACGTTGCTGGTCGTGGCGGTAGAGACTCAGCAGCAGCGCGAGTGCGCCTGCGACGTGCGGCGTCGCCATCGACGTCCCCGTGAGGCGCGTGTACGCGGCGTCGCTCGTGCTCAGCGCCGACCGGATGCCGACGCCAGGCGCGACGACGTCGGGCTTGATCCGCGTCGGCCGCTCCTCCGATCGAGCACTCGCGCCATCATCGCTGTCAATGTACACGGGACCTTTGCCGCTCGCCCCCCAGAGCGACTTGCCGCCAATGAGCGCACCCACCGCGACGCTCTGCGCGAGACTCGCGGGGTAGTACACGCTCCCGCACAGGAACCCGTTCGTGTTGCCGCTCGCAAAGACCGGCGACGCCCCCGCGGCGCGCCACGTCTGCACGACGTCGGTGAGCCACTGCCAGTCCTTGGCCGCGCCGGCGCTCCGGTCGATCCCAAACGAGTTTGAGATCACGTCTGCGCCGAGCGCGCAGTTCCGGCCAGTGCCGTCGGCCTTCGTGGGACACAGGACCCACTGCGCCGCGGCGAGGAAGTCGCTCTTGTTCGCCGCGCCGTAGATGTCGAACGCCCGCGCGGTGATCCACGTCGCGTCCGGCGCCACGCCGATGCCGCTGCGGCCGACAGCAGTGCCCATCGTGTGCGTGCCGTGGCCGACCATGTCGGCAGTGTCCGGCGTCTCTTTCGTCATGTCGGTGCCTGGCGGGAACCAGAACGCGTAGTCGAACGTGACGCTGTTGGCGTCTGCGCTGGCGTGTTGTGAGCCTAGTCGAGCGAGAGAGCGAGGACAGCGATGTGCGTCAGTCAGTCAGTCAGTCGTAGGCGCCGCTGTCGAGCAGTCGTACGGACATAAGTACCTCGAAAGTTGCCGCGCAGCGCTTCGTGTGTGTACCGCACGCCCGAGTCGATGGTCGCGACGACGACGCCAGCGCCTGTGGCGTTCCGGCGCCAGAGCGCAGGCGCGTGCAAGAGCGCAACGTTCGTCTGGGGCGCTCCAGTCGTCAGGTCGTCATGTGCTGTGTGGATGGAACCACTTGGCGCGGCGTCAATGAGCCGCACGACTGGCGCGTCGTACTCGACGGCACGAACGCCAGGGACCCACACGAGCGAGCGCTCAAAGAACGTCTGTGCGGCTGCGAGGCGCCTGCTGCTGTCGGGGCACAGCTTGTCGTCGTCGCGGCACAGACGGACGCGAACAACGAGCGTGTTCTGGATCCACAGGTGCTCGATCGCGTCGAGGCGTGGGAGTTGCTCAGCTGTTGCTCTTGCTGCGGTTGTTGCTACTTCGCTTGTCGAGCGGTTGTTCGCGTGCGCAAAGCTGTGGCGAATGACGTCGCTCACTGCGGTCTGCGACGCACGCACGTAGTCGCTCATGACGTGATACACGTGCTCGCGCCTTGCAGCGCGTGCTTGTAGTGTGAGCGACGGATGCAAAGCACCAGTGTGTGCGAGCGCTTGAGCAAGCGCGCTGTGTTGCGAAAAGTCGATCGGCGGATGCAAGTGCACAAGCACAACGAGCTGCTGCGGCTGTGGTTGCGATTGGAGCGAGACTGTAGCGTCAGCAGTGAGCGCTGCAGTTGCGAGTGTAGACAGCAGCATCGTGGTTATTGCCCATGCGCGCCGCGACATCGCTGGTGCTGCTCGAGGAGCTCTGTGCGCCATTTCGCTCTTCGTTTGATACTCGTCGTTGGGTGTTTGATACTCGTTGTCGGTTCAAGATCAATACTAGTATTTAGCTCACGAAACATAATAGTTATGTTGAGCATACGAAAACACATACTGAACAAACTTTCTTCCATTGTGTCGCTTTTTCTGCGAATCCGCCATCGTCGACACTTTATCTTGTACTTCCTATGCCACAATCGACACAGTGAGCCCACGCATTTCAGTTGGCTCAAACAACACCTTGCGCGCCTGCTTTGCGACTGATCGATCGATCATCGCCAGCATCACCACTTCGATCCAATCACACACACACACACACACGGAGCGAGCGACAAGAGCGACGACCTCCGCGCGACGAGAAGAGAAGAGAGAGAGAGAGAGGCATCGAGCGAGAGATTGACAGTAGCGACACACGCACGTACGCACACGCGAGCGCTTGGACCGTCGCGAGGAACATAGCGCGCGCGAACGAACGAACCAACAAACGAACCAACAAGAGAGAGAGAGAGACGCTGCTGCTGTACGTGCCCGCGCAAGTCGCCAGACACCAGCACCGCCAACGACGCGCGCTTTGCGGTCGGCGAGACCCGCCGCGAGCGCTCCATACAAACACAGACACACATACAGATACGTTGCCACGTAGCCGATGGTCCGGTATGGCGACATTACGACTCAGGAGTGCGTGAGCTGGACGCTCCTGCCGCTCATTGTGCTCGAATGCGTGGTCGCTGTCGTCACGCTCTGGCGCCTCGGCCACCAAGTGTGGTGGAAGAGTCACCCGCGCCGCGTCTTCTTCCATCTGGTGCGTCTGCTGTCCTCTCATGAGACCACGAGTGCCGCTATCCTCACACCTCTTCGATCTCATCTCAGGCGCTGCTGCTCTCGTGCATCCTCCGGTGCCTCTTCTGGCTCGGACTGTGCCACCCAGCGCTCTTTGCGCCCGGCCTCGCGTTCCTCTGGTGGTCCAACTCGCTCATCTTGCTCTGCACGGCGTCGATCATCCTCCAGTGGTCGAGCGCCGTCGCCGCTGGCCGCGTCACGGCGCAAGAGATGCAGCGCACGAAGAAGTTTGGACTGCACCACCCGCTCGTGTTCCTCCACTCGATCCACTTGCTGAGCTCGCTCGGCGGCGGCATCGACGCGATGCTCGAGCACCCAGACTCGACACCAGCGATCGCGCGCTACGCGTCGCACGCTGCAGTCTTCCTCGTGATCTACCGCGTCGTGAACGTCGTGACCGTCGCAGTCGACGCAGTCGTCGCGTGCGTCGTCGCGTGCCAACTGCGCCAGCGCCTGCTCTCGGCCGCAATGACCGACGAGATGAAGCGCAAGTCGGTCACGCAGATGACGCTCTTGATCCTCGTCATGATGGCGTCGCTCCTACTCCAGAGCATCATGGACGTCCCGCCGCTCGTTGTTGGCTTCACAGATGTCTACAACCGCCTCACGCTCACGAGCTACTGCGTGCTCAAGTACTTTGTCCCTGGCGTGCTCTTGAGCGCGTGCTTCCTCTACATCATGCGCCGCGTCGAGCAGCGCGAGCCTGCGCGCCTTGTGATCGCACCGACGCAGTCGCTCGTCGAGTTTGAAGAGTGCGCTGCGCCGTGCGTCTGGTGCTCGCACCACCGGCGCTTCCAAGCAGCGAGCGGCGGTCGGAGTGCTGGACCAACCGCTGGTCCTGGTGCGCGGCACGCAGGCAGCAGCCTCGGGACCGCAACGCACCCACATCATCTCCACCACTCCCACAGCTCAGCACCGAGAGGCAAGTGGGACCCGATGTTCCTCTCGCCGCTCACGACTGACTCGAGCGTCCGGTCCGCGCAGTCGGCGACGCATGTTCACAGTACCGAGCCGTGGGCAAGCGCCGATGTGCGCGTGTCCGTCCCCGCGCCGCAGCCAGATGCGAACTACGCAGTCCGGTTCCACGTCGTCGACGACGCGTTCCCAGCGGTGCGCTTCAGTCCTGCGGCCGAGGCGCCGTACCATCCGCACGAGCACTCGCACTACTACAGCGGCTTGAGCAACCACAGGCGCGGACCCGGTGCGCCGTACAGCTGAGCGCGTGGCGACACCGTTCCATCTTATCACGTCTCCACACACAAGACGCACAAGACTGAGGCCAAGCCAGCGCGGTCTCGAGTCTCCAGAGCCACGACTGACGCGGATCCTGTCGCCTCGACGCCTCGTCCTGTGCCGATGAGCGTCCAACACGTCGTCCCTCGCTCGTGACGCGCACCATTCTCCAGTAGTTTACTCCCCTCGTAGTGTAACTTATCACGCCTTGCTCCTTCCATCGCGGCGTCATCTCTTGAGCGTCACGTGCTCTTCCACAGCCGCGCGTCGTGCGCCATGTGCCACTGCTGCGTGCGACTGCGCACACTCGCCGTGTACGTCGCAAACACGCCGGTCGCCTCTTTGCGCCGGAGCTCGCGCGTCCGCGGACTCAAGAGCCCGAGTGCTGGGTCGTCGCTGTCGTCGAGGTCGAGCGACGGCGTGTACGACCGGCGGCACCGCGGCGTTGCATCGTCACGAGCGCTCAGTCCGCTCGACTCGCACGCGATCGTCGGTGTGCTGAGCTCGTACTGCGCGAGCAGGTCTTGATGCACAAACGCCTCGGGCGTCGGGTAGAGCTGCTCCCAGCGCGACGCAAAGCCGTCGTGAAGCTTGTAGAACGCGCGCTGGTCGTAGTAGATCGTGTCGAGCACGCGCTCGATCGCGAGCTGCTCGTCGAGGAACTCGATCCGCGCGCTTGCGAGCTCGCTCTCGCCGCCCGGGAGCTCTTGCTCCGAGCTGAAGAAGACGACGCCCCACTTCTCCGGTCGGTGGATGTCGATCACACCGGTTGGTGCCCACACGATGTTGTCTTCGCGTCGGTCGGGGACCTTTTCGTACCGGAGCTCGCGCGAGTCGGCGTCGACGACTGTCGCAAGTGCGTACTGCACGCGCGAGAAGTTGACGCGCCAGACGTCGCCTGGGAGCGCCGCGCGGCGCCGCAGTGCGTCAAACTGCACGAGCTCCGAGAGCGCGAGCTCGACTTCGACGCACCACTTGGTGCACTCGACGAGCGGCGCGTTCGTGACGCCGTCGACGTAGACTGCGGACCGGAGGCTGCTGAGGTTGTACGGGTTCTCGATCGCGTAGCCGTCTTTGTACGGCTTGTGGAGCAGCAGCTCCCAGATCGTATTGAGGCAGTTGAGCTCGAGCTCACTAGCATTCGTTAGTATGGAGGCCGCGAGCCACGAGCGGCACATGTACATGGAGACGTACTAGTAGTGATGGCGACTCCCGTCCGGGTTGAGAAAGACCTCGAAGTCGTTTTCGTGGTACATGGTGCTGTTCTTCTCGCGAATGGTGCCCCAGATCTTGGGCTCCAGGAGCTCCGCGCCGATGAACACGTGGCTGTCGTCGTGCATCATCTTGAAGCGCGTGAGCGGGTACTCGGTTGGCTTGCGCGCCGTGCCTTCAATGTCCACGAACGACTCGGACCACGGCACGTGCTCCCACTCGTCTTTGTCGACACTAGACACGAGCACGTGCGTGAGCGTGAGTGAGGTCGACAGTGTGGCTGCTGCAGACGTGCATCATGGCACGCACCGTCCGTCAATGAGCATGCGATGGAACTTGCCGTCGCTGCTGGGCTTGCGGCGCAGACAGATATACACGGGCGGCCGCAGCGAGTCCATGTACGTCCACTCGGACGGCGATGGCGTGGTATCATCGGTCGTTGTCGTCGTTGCCATGTTGGCTGCTGCGGGAAGATCACAATGCGCTTGAGCATCGATCGTCTTGAAGTTTGTAGGACAACAAGCAATAGCGAAGAAGCGATAGTGCAATAATTCAGGTCGAATCGCGACCAACATGCCCTTGTATGCGATTGAGCTCAAGAACTCCGATCATGGATCTGTCTGTGACTGGCACTGCCCGGTCGACTTCATTTGACTGCTCTCTCTCTCGCTTTGTTCTATACTCATGAGCGGCTCGCGAGCGTCATGACCTCTGCATCGTTCGAGAGACTGCCAGTCGGTTGACTCGGACTGCTACACGCGCTACTCGTACTCGCATGCGGCTCGCGCACGTGCGTCTGCGGTTGCTGCTGTGCGAGTTCGTGCAAGAGCGCTCGACAGCGCGTCTCAGCAGCGTCGACGTAGCACTGGAAGAACGCTTGGAGCTCGCGCTTCTCGTGCTTGAGCTGCGCGATCTGCTCTGTGAACGCAGCGTGGTCGTCTACGACATCTGCCGGTTTGTCGTTTGCGACATCTGCCGGATGGTCGTCTATGACATCTGTAGTAGAGCCCTGCTGCTGCTGATGATGATGATCTTCTGCACTCATGCGCTGCTGCTCTTGCTGCGCCACGAGCGCGTCGTTCATCACCTGCACGCGCGCGACTTCTGCTGCGAGCGCTGTATTCTCCGCTTGCACGGCGCGCACCTCAGTCTTGTACGCCTCGGCGTGCTGCCGCGTCGCGCGGAGGTCGCTCGCCAGCGCTTTGAGCTGCGCACGCATCGTCGCTTTGTCATGAAGGAGTCGCGCAACTTCGTTCTTCTTGACGGTTGCCTCTGCTTCTGCGACGCGGAGCTCCAGCTCAGCGCCTGCAAGTTTCTCTTCGAGCTGCTGGGTCTGCGTCTCGAGCTCTGCGATGCGCTCGTGCAGCACGCGCGTCTCGAGCGCTTCGAACGCGCGCATCTCGTCCTGCGACTGCGTCGCGCGCAGTTGGCGCTCGAGCTCATGTACGCGGTCGTGCGCAAGTCGGAGCTCGTGGTCGAGCGTGTCGTATTGCGCTTGCCAGGATGCATTTTGTGTGTTGGAGTCGGATACTTGGGCACCATTTAATCTGTCCGAGTCGGATACACGAGCATCGTTTAATGCGTCGAGCTCCTGTTGCAAGTGCGTGATCGCATCGTCTTTCTCGCGCTCGCGCAGTCGCGTCTGCGTGAGTTGGACCTCAAGCTCTGCGACGCGGTCGTCGAGTACCCGGCGCTCGAGCGCAGCGAACGCGTCGCTGTCGGTCCGGTCCTGCGCCATGCGCTGCATCGCGCGCTCGAGCTCGTACTGCTGCTGTTCGAGCTCAAGACACGCGGTGTCGAGGTCGCGCTCGCGCTCTGCGAGCTCTTCGGCGCGCACTTGCGCTTCGACAGCGGCGACAAGATCGAGCACGACTGCGTGGACGTCGTCACGCGCTGGTTGTGATACTGTAGAGAGCGGTGTCGTCGTGTGTGTGCGAGTTGTCATGCGCTGCTGCTTACTGAGTGCAAGGCGCTGTTCCAGTGCTCGGGCGTTCGCTTCAAGCAGCTCGACCTCGACTTGGAGCTGCTCGTTGCTCGTGCGCAGCTGCTCGTTGCTCGCACGTAGCGACTCGTACTGCAGTCGCGCGAGGTCACTCGCATCGGCAGCTGCTGCCGCAGCGGAGCTGTTTGAACGCGCGCGACTCGCACTCGTCGGAATGCGCGACGTCGAAACGTGTTTGCCAAAGCTGCTGTTGCTGCTGCTTGGTGTTGGCGCACCCCAGCGTGGTTTCTTGATCGACTGTGCGCTGCTGCTCGAGCCACTGAGCGCAGCGTCGCGCGTGCGCTTGGCCATGGACGACGACGACGACGATGGCGCAGCTGTCATGCTCGTGTCGTTGATGTGCTTGAGAGTGCGCGCGAGCAGATTTGAATTGACTTTGCCAAAGTATTTACAGATACAGCCCTGTTGCTCTGTTAATTTTGTGTGATATGACCGCATATACTGGTGATTTTGCGCAATAATTCTGTATTTGTGACAGCATACATTGTCCAAGTGATTTGCACAGCTTGGAATGAAGCCAGCTGCGGCTGACGTTTGAGCTGCTTGAACAAGATCACGACCGAAGGCATCACCAAGCGCTCTTCGTCTCCATCTCGACGCTGTTGACCAGCGCAGACTCGGATCCGTGCACACGCTAGCAAACGAGAGAGATCGACACCCAAAAGCGACATGGTCGCGCAAGCGCTCGTGCAGCTCGTGCGCGCGTGTGCGTCGCTCGCTGCGTGCTACATGTTTGCGAGTCTGTACCCCGAGATCCGCCGAGTGCAGCGGACCAAGACAACCGGCGTGCTCCAGCTCCTGCCGATCCTCGCAATGCTCGCAAACTGTGTCTGCTGGGGTCTCTACGGCCTCTTGCGCGCCGACTACTTCCCACTCGTCGCGACGAACGTCGTCGGCGTCGGCTTCTCGCTCTTCTACACCGCCGTGTACTACCAGAACGCACCGGAGCCACGCATTGTGCTGCGCAAGACTGTCGCTACAGCCGTCGCGCTCGCGCTCCTCACGCTCTACGCACTCGCTAGCACCCAGCCAGCCGCGATGGTGCAGAACAACGTCGGCTACGTCGCGATGGGCGTGTGTGCGATCATGTTTGGCGCGCCGCTGCTCACGGTGCGCGAGGTGCTCGCGACCAAGAACACCGCGGTCATGCCGTTTTCGCTCATCGTCGCGGGCTTTGTCAACTGCCTCCTCTGGCTCCTCTACGGCCTCATCCTCGAAGACGCATTCGTCATTGCGCCGAACCTCGTGAACCTCTTCCTCGGCGCGCTCCAGCTCGCACTCTTTGCCGTGTTCCCTCAGAGCGCGGCGTTCAAGTACGACAAAGTCGGTGCCAAGCGGCGCGACTCGGCCGACGCAGACGCAACTAAGCGCGACGCGATTGAAGACACAGTCACGAGCAGTAGCAGCAGTAGCGTCTGTGCGTCGCCCTAGTCGAGGAGCTAGATGAGGAGCTCGCGTTGAGGAGGAGACACGTTGATTTGATAAATAATGGGACCGATGTGCTGGTGGTCGGCCGAGTCTCTCTCTCTCTCTCTCTTTGTAGGGTCTCTCTATCGCACAGTGGCGCGTCGTCGCTGCTGCCATCGCACGCGACGACGCGTCGTCTTCTTCCTTTGCTTCTTATTGTACAAGACGGAGTGCAACTGCACGCGCGGTAACGCACGGCAGCACGCGACGTGGACGCACAAACGACGATGCGCGCGGCGACTGCGTCAGTGGCTCGTGTGCGCGCTTGGTGCCTGTAGTCGCGTTCTGGCGCTCAAGCACTGGGTGGAGCAGACGTGGGAGCTTGAAGCAGCCGTCTGGTCCGACAAACTCATTGTCGTTAACGTCCGCAGCGCCAGTCACCCTGTCAATGAGCGGACTGCAGCGCTGCGTGGCGAGGCACACGTGCTCGGGCTCGCGCGCTGGCAGACGGCGCTTGAGACGCAAGTAGTACTGCGGAGGCGGCGGTAGGAGCATGCTCTCGTCGTCGTCGTTGTTGTGATTGTCGACCGGCACGTTGGCGCTGCAGCGCTGCGGTTCCCGAAAGCTGTCGTCGCACGCAGCAGCAGATGCGTCTGCGAGCGCCAGCGCTTTGGCTTTGAGGCGCTGGATCTGCTCGCGCATGAGCACGTGCTGGACACCATCAGCGCTCGTGGTGATTGTCGTCGCGGTTGTCGAGCTCGTGCTGGGGAGTGGCATTGGTGCGAGCGAGCAAGTCGAGTGCGATGTGGGGATGTGGCCTGGTGGTGTGAAGTGGGAAATGTGGGAATGCGAGAACGAACGACGAGCGAGAGCGATGCGCGAGGTGCGAGAGAGGCAGCGCAAGGACTCAACATGGCTCAACAATAGAATCGAGTGTGTGTGGTCGAGTTGCTGATATAAAGTCGACAGTCATTAATGCGTCAAAATTGAATGATGGTGCTTCGAGCGAATGATGGTTACTCCAAAATCAAATGGAGTTCAGCTGAAAATGCATCAACTCGATACAGTTTGACTTGAATCGTGCTTGAAATGCGTGGATCTGGAACTCCAATATGCACCAACAGAGCACGACTTGATCTGATATCAAGTTGTTGATCTGTGTGTGGTCTGTATGTGCAGCACAGACGACTTGCCTCCTCTGACCGAGCCGAGCAAACCGAGCGAGATCGAGCGATCGATCGAGCCCACGTGTGTGTGTGTGTGTGTGTGTGTGTGTGTGTGTGAGCCCAGTGTGGGTGCGAGTGCGCGCTCTCTTGGAGCCCAAGAGCTCGTTCGGCTGGCCGCTCGTCTGTGGTACATGCTCTCGGACGCAACTCGTAGTCGCTTTCTCGAATCGCATCGAGAGCGTGTTTTCATGCAGCGAGGCTCGCAGACATTCCGGCATCCAATGACTTGCGCGCAAACAACAACAACAACAACAACAACAGCAGCACGCATGCGAGCAGCACACGTACACGAATCAGACACGCTCGTGTCGAGTGTTGGCGCTCGTGTGTGTGTGTGTGTGTGTGTGAAGCAGCAGTCCACACTCAAGCTCACGCTCGAGCACCAAGTCGAGGTCGACCGAGTGTGGCGCAATCCAGGACACTCGCATACAAATACCAAGTCATTGTGGGACAAATCGTAGACGCTGCAAAGAGTA
Organism: Pythium guiyangense; assembly: GCA_003730235.1. Classification (NCBI taxonomy): domain Eukaryota; phylum Oomycota; class Peronosporomycetes; order Pythiales; family Pythiaceae; genus Pythium; species Pythium guiyangense. Next base: position 1,137,175 of record QXDM01000013.1, read on the forward strand.
AGTGAAAAAACCCTGCAAATTAGCGCATTTCGCGACAAATTAATGTGTGGTTCATGTCGCAGATCGCGTGCAGCCATCTCTGAAACGACACACTCGATCACTCACTCACTCACTCACTCACTCACTCACTCACTCGAGCAGCTCCAGCAGCACCATGGGCGGCGTCTTCAGCTCGCAGGTGCCAGTGCCCGACGAGCGCATGCTCCAGTGCATCGTCAAGCTCAAGCGTGCGTGCGTGCGTGCGTGCGTTCATGCGTGTGCGTGCAGGGGTGGTCACGACTGTGTGCATCCACAGACACATCTGTATTCACACAAAATGGTGCTACGCTGCAGTGAAAGACCCGGATCTCCGCACACTCTACGCGCGCTTCTCCAAGTACGACCAAGAGGTGCGTCGCTGCGTCCACAACAATACACCGCCGCCGCTGATACTCGCTTATTGACACTTTTGCTATCGCTGCTTGTGTGTCTGTGTGGATGCGATGTGCAGTGAGTGCACACCATGCAGCGCTTTGAGCCGTGCACTGTCTTGCTGCTGCTGTGGCATGGGGTCGCCATGTACCAATCGCTCCTGCACTGCTATACATGTACGCTCTCTTGCTTGCTCGGTCGCGTTTAGCCGGTTTGCTGCAAAACCAAGACGTGGACGAGCAGATCCAGCACGAAGTAGAGGGGCTCGACATGCAGCAGATTAATGTACGAAACCCAGGACTAACCCCAAGTGGCTAGGAGCGACACAGCTAGGACGAGCTCCGCGCGTACAACGAGCTCTTGTGCCGCTGACTCCACATGTCGTGGGTCATAGCGAAGCGACGAACCGCGCGGAACTAACAGGGCTCGTCAAATGTCCAGGCAAACACTACAGAATAGGAAGTGGGCCAAGTGCATACCACACTGTCCGAAACAGCTATTGTGCAGGATCGACAACAGCTCGGAAACACTAGTGGCAGCCGCTGTGCTCGCGACGTCGTGCATGCGGATGCGCACGTGCGTGAGCGAGAGCTCGAACTGCACGCGCATCTGCCGTCCGATCCACATCGTGCGCGGCGAGCGGTGCATAAAGCGCAGCTCCAAGCGCGTGAGCAGCGCGTGCAAGTCGTCGCTCACGAGCGTCGCCGGCGCGGCCACCATGGGTGCTGGCGGCGGCGGCGATTGTTTACGCGCAGATGCGTCGTCGGCGCTCGGAGACGCGACTGGGTCGCTGCTGCTCGTGCTCATGGTCGGCAGTGTGTGTGTGGTAGTGCGTCGTGAGTGAGCGAGCAAGCGCAAGGCAGTCGGTCGACGCTCGTGTCGGCTTGAGCGCGTTGCGGCGGTCTTGAGAATGGCCGCCAGGCTTGCTCGAATGCCTGCTCGCTCAAAATGCTTGCTCGCTCGCTCGAGCCGTCTGGACGACTTGTGCGAAAGGCTTCGCAATTCTCAAAAGCAAACAACACCGTGTTTCCCGATTTTCAAGATACAGCGCCTGTCTGGTTGTAAAACGAGGATGTTGGGAGACAGCAAACACAGCGGGAATGTATGAAATTGATACATCTCGATGGAAAACGCGGTTGCCGCCGGCTCTTTGCCACAGAATCGAGACGAGGATCACTTGCATTTTCTATATTTTTGCGAGCAGACTGGAGTATAGTGATTTCGATCAAACAGAGACGGTGATGAGAAAACATACGTGCCACTCTATGTAACGCGCAGCAATACCAGCAAGCACAAATACTGTGCGTCACAAATCATTTGAAACAGCACGCTCAAGTCCCCACTTGCAGTCGACAAGGACTTGTGATACACGAGCTACTGGTACTTGAGTTGCTGCTCTGGAGTGCTTGTAGTACTTGTACGATGATGTTTGCTTCGGCGTTGCCTCGGACGCGCATCGGATGTCTCGCACCAAACGTCTTGGCAATCCTCTTCTTCTCCATAGCTTGGCGTCTGCGTCCTCTCTCTCCGAGCTTCTCCTTGCCTCTCTTCTGGAGCTTCTCTTCTTTCTGCTCAGCGAAAGGGCTTCGCTGCCTTTATTGTCTTTGTTGTATGAATGGTGGTGCTGGTGCTGCTGGCGGCGAGAAGATGAAGGAGACACCAGTGACGACATCACTTTATCGTTTGTGTGTGTGTGTGTTGCTGCAGTGCAGTGATGACGACTCCGCGCTTTACCTTGCTCTGCGTCAAAGGCGCAATCGGAATGGACTGGTTGCTTCGGCGTGAGCAAGTTGCCAACTCGTGTGGCACCGCCAACACCACTCATGTTGGATGTTCAATGCATCAGCTCGAGGTGTGACTGTCGTTGTCGACGACGTCACCAACGTGAACGACTCTACTCGACGACAACGATTTGACTCTCATGGAGCAGGTACGCTCCAGTGTGTTTGTCTGTGGACAAACGATCGGTCCGTTCGCAACGAGCACTTTGCTCGGCTCAAAGCCATCCATCTCATCGCGCACACAACTCGACGCTGGGACGCGAACGATCGCATCGAATGTGAGCTTATGCGCATGATGCCCGTTATATAAGGGCCGAAGGATCTCGAGTTCTGCAAAGCAGACCTGCTCACCGTTCACGACGACGACGTCTGCATCGACTACTACTAGTATGCGCATCGCGGAGTTGATTGCTCTGCCGATGTTGCCTTCACTTGAGCGACACGTATTGCACGCCGCGTTCAGTGGTGTCATCGAGATCGCGAGCGCCCTGAAGCAACCAGGTTGCTCGTTCACGCGCTAGACACGATCCAGAAGGCGCACAAGAGCGCGGCACCGTGCTCGAGAGACTTGGTTCAGAAGCAGTCTCGAGTTGCAATAGGCAGCGAAGCGAGTTCGATCATTGGCAAAGCTAGCCGTGGTGTCATGGTCATTATGCTTGTCTACAGATCGCGAGCTGGACACTGCACGTCCGATCGACAGCGCGTCTTGTCCAGACTTGCGGGCGAGTCGCCGAAGCAAATCGATCGATACCAGTCACACCTCGAGCTGATGCATTGAACATCCAACATGAGTGGTGTTGGCGGTGCCACACGAGTTGGCAACTTGCTCACGCCGAAGCAACCAGTCCATTCCGATTGCGCCTTTGACGCAGAGCAAGGTAAAGCGCGGAGTCGTCATCACTGCACTGCAGCAACACACACACACACAAACGATAAAGTGATGTCGTCACTGGTGTCTCCTTCATCTTCTCGCCGCCAGCAGCACCAGCACCACCATTCATACAACAAAGACAATAAAGGCAGCGAAGCCCTTTCGCTGAGCAGAAAGAAGAGAAGCTCCAGAAGAGAGGCAAGGAGAAGCTCGGAGAGAGAGGACGCAGACGCCAAGCTATGGAGAAGAAGAGGATTGCCAAGACGTTTGGTGCGAGACATCCGATGCGCGTCCGAGGCAACGCCGAAGCAAACATCATCGTACAAGTACTACAAGCACTCCAGAGCAGCAACTCAAGTACCAGTAGCTCGTGTATCACAAGTCCTTGTCGACTGCAAGTGGGGACTTGAGCGTGCTGTTTCAAATGATTTGTGACGCACAGTATTTGTGCTTGCTGGTATTGCTGCGCGTTACATAGAGTGGCACGTATGTTTTCTCATCACCGTCTCTGTTTGATCGAAATCACTATACTCCAGTCTGCTCGCAAAAATATAGAAAATGCAAGTGATCCTCGTCTCGATTCTGTGGCAAAGAGCCGGCGGCAACCGCGTTTTCCATCGAGATGTATCAATTTCATACATTCCCGCTGTGTTTGCTGTCTCCCAACATCCTCGTTTTACAACCAGACAGGCGCTGTATCTTGAAAATCGGGAAACACGGTGTTGTTTGCTTTTGAGAATTGCGAAGCCTTTCGCACAAGTCGTCCAGACGGCTCGAGCGAGCGAGCAAGCATTTTGAGCGAGCAGGCATTCGAGCAAGCCTGGCGGCCATTCTCAAGACCGCCGCAACGCGCTCAAGCCGACACGAGCGTCGACCGACTGCCTTGCGCTTGCTCGCTCACTCACGACGCACTACCACACACACACTGCCGACCATGAGCACGAGCAGCAGCGACCCAGTCGCGTCTCCGAGCGCCGACGACGCATCTGCGCGTAAACAATCGCCGCCGCCGCCAGCACCCATGGTGGCCGCGCCGGCGACGCTCGTGAGCGACGACTTGCACGCGCTGCTCACGCGCTTGGAGCTGCGCTTTATGCACCGCTCGCCGCGCACGATGTGGATCGGACGGCAGATGCGCGTGCAGTTCGAGCTCTCGCTCACGCACGTGCGCATCCGCATGCACGACGTCGCGAGCACAGCGGCTGCGTCACGCACTAACGGTCGCGAGCGCCTTGACCACGAATTCATGTGGGACGACGTCCTCGGCGCGCATATTGTGACGCTCAATGGCGAGCACGTCGACATGCCGAGCGCGCGTGTCGACGCGTCTGCGACGTACTTGCTCGGCGTGTTTGCGTGTCCAGCGAAGCACCAGCGCAAGGGCTCGACGGCGCTCAAGAAGCGGCAGCTCGTCGAGCTCTTTTTTCAGTTTCGCGGCGACCAGATGCGCGACGTCGACGTGCTGCGGACGTGGATCAACTACCTCGCGGACCCGCGCTCAGTGTCGCAGCGCGCAAAAGCGCAGAGCGTCGTCGCGCTCTCGCCGGACGCGAGTCGCGGCGTGCGCAAGTTCTTTGTGATCATCAACCCTGTCGGCGGCTCTGGCAAAGGCAAGCAGATGTACGAGAACAAGGTCGCGCCGCTGTTCAAGTACGCGAACATCGACGCACACGTCGAGATCACGACGCACGCAGGTCATGCAACGGAGCTCATGAAAGCGCTGCCGCTGAACGTGTTCGACTGCGTCCTGTCGGTAGGTGGCGACGGCAGTCTCAGTGAAGGTACGTTTTGTTTACGTGTACTGAGGTATGCGATCGGGATCCGTAACCTAACGCAGTGTTTGTGTGATTTTTCACGTAACCAGTCACGCAAGGGCTAATGGCGCGTCCAGACTGGAACCGCGCGATTCGGCAGCCGATTGGGATCGTCCCGAGCGGCTCTGGCAACGGCCTCTCGCACTCGATCTTGCACCAGAGCCGCGAGCGCGCGAAGCCACTGAACGCTGCGTTTGCGCTCGCGAAAGGCACGGCGCAGGACATTGACATTGCGTCGATCCGGAACGGCAAAGCCGCAGTCATGTACTCGTTCCTGTCGCTCGAGTGGGCCGGCATCGCAGACGTCGACTTGCTCTCGGAGAAGCTGCGCATGCTCGGCGGCTTGCGCTTTGGCGTTGGCTTTGGGCACCACATCTACTTCACAAAGAAAGAGTACTCGGGCACGCTCGTGTACCTCGACGACGACGCTGAGCACGCTGCGCAGGCGCCGCCGCGGTACTTTGACACGCACGACCCGAACGCGACGGCGTACCCGCCGCTGGACCTCATTGACTGCAGTCGCGACGACCACGCGGCGCTCGGAGGGACGTGGAAAGAGGTGACTGGCCACTTCCACTTGCTCTGGGTCATGAGCATCACGCACGCAGCAGGCGACGCGCTCGTGGCTCCGGACGCGCAGCTCGACGACGGCTACCACTACATCTTCTACATTGACGGCCAAGCGCATCCGCGCACAGAGCTCATGTCTGTGCTCTTGGCGATGGAAGATGGCTCGCACGTCAAGCGCGCATCAGTGGAGCAGATCCGCACACGCGCGTACAAGATCGTGCCGGACCGTCCAGGCGACGCGCTCTGCGTGGACGGCGAGCTCTTTGAAGGCCCGGCGCTCGAGTGCCAAGTGCACCGCGGACTCGGTCGCGTCATTGCGCTGCCGCGTGCTGCCGTCGCGTAGGTGTGAGTGTGAGTGTATGGTATGTGAATGAGCAAGAGAGACAGAGAGAGGAAGATAACTTAGTGAGCGTGTGCTGCTAGCCTTTGCGGGTCGGCCGGTCCTGCATATCGCGCATACGACGCTTGCGCGCGCGCTCGAGGCGCTCCTCTTGACTCAGCGGCTTGCGCGGTCCGACCTTGACAATGTTCGCCTGGCGCTTGTCGTTGCCTCTCTTGGACGCCACGGGCTTGCGCTTCTGCTGCTTCTGCTGCTTCGCGTCGTCCTCGTCCGAGTCGTCCGAGTCGTCGGCGTCCGGCACGTGCTCGTTCACAATGTACAAGTGACGCCTGCATGGACAGCAGTGGAACTGCAGACAGCCCATGCGAATGCGGATCGCCTGCTCCTGTCGCTTGCGCTTTGCGGCGAGCGCCGCGGCGTCGCGCTGCGCTTTCATCGCGTCTTCGCTCGTGTCACCTGCAGCCGCAGCTTTGAGACGCTCGAGCTCGAGCTCCTTGTCGTGATGGAGCTCTTCGATCTTCTTGCGCCACCACGTCTCGCCCATGGTGTGGAGCCGCATGTTCTGCTGGATCCGGAACGCCGGGTAAAGCAGACTCGGGAAGAGCGCGTTGAGCTGCTTGAACTCGTCAAAGTCGATCTTGCCGTCGCCGTTGAAGTCGAAGCTCTTGAGCGCTTGCTTCATGTTGCTCGTCTGCCCGTCTTCGTGCAGGATCTCGAGCAAGTGCGTCAGCTCCGGGCCCTCGATCGTGCCGTTCCGATCCGAGTCAAACACATTGAAGCAGACTGTACGTGCTCAGGCAGTCGAGCGATCGCCAAGCACGCGAGCACGTAGTTAGCACCATGAGTTCGTCCGAGACGCCCAAGTAAGTTGCCCGAGTGCGAACTTTTGGCGCTTGGAGGCACGTACACTTGAGCATGTCCTCTTTACTGAGGATGCAGAACTTGCCGAGTGCGTCGACGTACTCGCTGAAGTCCAAGACGCCGCTGTTGTCTTCGTCTGAACGCGCAGAAGTACAGAACACGAAGCGAGATCAGACGACTGTGGTGAGTGCCGCTGAGAGAGGCCAAGAGACGGCGCACCGATGAGCGCGAAGATCGCGTCGCCAAACTCCGAGTTCTTCTCATCGACCGACTTGTAGAACTCGGTGCGGTCGATCGTGCCGCTCTTGCTGTGATAGAAAGAGCGAGAAAGTGACCGTACATGTATAGCAGTGCAGGAGCGATTGGTACATGGCGACCCCATGCCACAGCAGCAGCAAGACAGTGCACGGCTCAAAGCGCTGCATGGTGTGCACTCACTGCACATCGCATCCACACAGACACACAAGCAGCGATAGCAAAAGTGTCAATAAGCGAGTATCAGCAGCGGCGGTGTATTGTTGTGGACGCAGCGACGCACCTCTTGGTCGTACTTGGAGAAGCGCGCGTAGAGTGTGCGGAGATCCGGGTCTTTCACTGCAGCGTAGCACCATTTTGTGTGAATACAGATGTGTCTGTGGATGCACACAGTCGTGACCACCCCTGCACGCACACGCATGAACGCACGCACGCACGCACGCACGCTTGAGCTTGACGATGCACTGGAGCATGCGCTCGTCGGGCACTGGCACCTGCGAGCTGAAGACGCCGCCCATGGTGCTGCTGGAGCTGCTCGAGTGAGTGAGTGAGTGAGTGAGTGAGTGAGTGAGTGATCGAGTGTGTCGTTTCAGAGATGGCTGCACGCGATCTGCGACATGAACCACACATTAATTTGTCGCGAAATGCGCTAATTTGCAGGGTTTTTTCACTTACTCTTTGCAGCGTCTACGATTTGTCCCACAATGACTTGGTATTTGTATGCGAGTGTCCTGGATTGCGCCACACTCGGTCGACCTCGACTTGGTGCTCGAGCGTGAGCTTGAGTGTGGACTGCTGCTTCACACACACACACACACACACACGAGCGCCAACACTCGACACGAGCGTGTCTGATTCGTGTACGTGTGCTGCTCGCATGCGTGCTGCTGTTGTTGTTGTTGTTGTTGTTGTTTGCGCGCAAGTCATTGGATGCCGGAATGTCTGCGAGCCTCGCTGCATGAAAACACGCTCTCGATGCGATTCGAGAAAGCGACTACGAGTTGCGTCCGAGAGCATGTACCACAGACGAGCGGCCAGCCGAACGAGCTCTTGGGCTCCAAGAGAGCGCGCACTCGCACCCACACTGGGCTCACACACACACACACACACACACACACACACACACACGTGGGCTCGATCGATCGCTCGATCTCGCTCGGTTTGCTCGGCTCGGTCAGAGGAGGCAAGTCGTCTGTGCTGCACATACAGACCACACACAGATCAACAACTTGATATCAGATCAAGTCGTGCTCTGTTGGTGCATATTGGAGTTCCAGATCCACGCATTTCAAGCACGATTCAAGTCAAACTGTATCGAGTTGATGCATTTTCAGCTGAACTCCATTTGATTTTGGAGTAACCATCATTCGCTCGAAGCACCATCATTCAATTTTGACGCATTAATGACTGTCGACTTTATATCAGCAACTCGACCACACACACTCGATTCTATTGTTGAGCCATGTTGAGTCCTTGCGCTGCCTCTCTCGCACCTCGCGCATCGCTCTCGCTCGTCGTTCGTTCTCGCATTCCCACATTTCCCACTTCACACCACCAGGCCACATCCCCACATCGCACTCGACTTGCTCGCTCGCACCAATGCCACTCCCCAGCACGAGCTCGACAACCGCGACGACAATCACCACGAGCGCTGATGGTGTCCAGCACGTGCTCATGGTGCTCGCATCTGGACCAACTTGATGTGTCCCACGTTAATCAACGTGTACCACACCACACAGATCGTGCTCTCGTCAGACCACGAGCACCAGCGACGGCCACCACGAGGTGCAGCAAGATGCGCTCGACATCGTAAGCCGCAAGCGTTTGCGTCATGACGCAGCTTCGCGTCAAGAATGCGCACAAGATAGCGCACAAGATCTTCAAACAGGTAAATCGATGGCATGCATAGCTTGTGAACAACATATCAATTGGTGCGGGACGTGATCAAACATGCTGATACTGTTGATCGAGCCGCTGCACATGCATGCGCTCGCGCTCCTTGCCGCTTGCGCGCACGAGCCACGACTCGTCAGCGCAGTGGTAGGTGACAGACACACTACTGGTCGGGCGTTTGGCGGTGGCAAGCGCTCGGCGCGTAGCGTCGTCGTCGTCCTGTTGTCGCGTGTGAGCGCTCGTTTGGCTTTGGATGACGACATCCGAATGAACGAGCGCTCCGCGATGCGTGGTCGAGCGCGTGCTGTGGCGCTGTGCGTGCAGCAGCAGCTCATGAGAACAACTGCGTATGATCCCCACAGCGGCGTCCGAGTGCATGCGTGTTGCTTATATATACGAGAGAGTGTGTGATAGAGAGAGAGCGCATGCCGGCGACGCGCTGCTCGTGCTCCTTGTACGTGCGTGTGTATGTGTGAGAATGCGCCAAGCGCACTGGCCGAGAGCTAGACGGAGGAACGGACGAACGGGTCGTAGCGCGATGGAGAGAGGAGGAACTTCCAGATCCATCGCCAGTGGCTTAGAGCGTCACGGCTTGCGAGTGCTGGTTGCTCATGCGCCGGTCGTAGCCGTACGGCGTCGACGCGTCGCCGACGCTCCCAGACGACGGGCGTCCGACCGACGCGTACCCGCCGCTCACGCCGGGACTTATCCGCTCCGGGCTGTTCTCGGCCGACGTGAGCGCAGTCGCATACCGCGAGTCGCTGCCGCTGTAGCTCCCAGGCGTGGCACCCATCGCCGCTTTGCCGTACGTCTGCCGGTTCGAGTCGTAGTAGTCCGTGCCGCTCGTAGACGCCGCAATGCGCGTCGCGCTGCCGCCACTTGGTCCGCCGACTGCTGCAAACGGCTGGTGGTAGTACGTCGCGTCGGCGTCGTGGTCTTCGCTCTCGTTCAAGCGCCGCCGCGCTTTGCAGTAGCACGACAGCAGCGCCACGGCCGCGACGATGAACACGAGCGCCGCACAGCAAATGATGAGCGCGATCTGCCACGTCTGCATGCCATCGGACGAGTCCGAGTTCGCGCTCGCAGACGAGTCTGTAAGAGGCGGCGTGTGAGTCTCTCTGTTGCTCCAGTACGGCTGCATGACAGGCAAAGCGACTTGCGAGACGCACCAGTTCCATTTGCAGTCGGCGCTTTCGTTGTTGTGCTGTTGCTGCTGTTGCCACCACTGCTCGGTCCTAGTGGCGTCGTCGAGGACGGCGCGGTCGTCGTGGGGGAGCCAGTGCCTGTAGCGTTCACAGACGTCGACGAAGGCGACGGAGAGAGTGTGGTTGGTGGTGCACCTGAGGTCGTCAGAGCGGCGCACACGCAGAGAGCGTGGGGAATGAGCGTCGCAGCGAGCGAGCGCGAGGACGCGAGCAATTGGAGTCGAGACAGTACCAGTTGAAGGAGTGGGTGTGGGCGTCGGAGTGGGCGTTAACGTGGGCGTGGGCGTTAACGCGGGCGTGGGCGAAGGTGTGAGCGTGGGCGTCGGAACCGGAGCGCCCGTTGTGGCAACAGAGAGAGCACAGAGCGTGTGAGTCGCTTGCGCTCACAGCAGCAGCAGCAGCATGGGCGTCCTACTTGTGGGGCTCGCAGTCGTCGGCGTTGGCGTCGACGTCGTCGTGTTGTCAGTGCTCGGGGACGAGTCGCAGTCCACTAGAGCAGCAGCGAGATGCGTGAGCACACGAGCGCCTTGTACGAGCCATTGCAGCAGTAAGAGCAATAGAGAGAGAGAGACGTACAGCAGTCGGCGCCGCCCCACTCGCACTTGCCGTCCGTGCCGTACGCAAACGTGAACACGCGGCCGTCGGACTGGATCGTGTAGCACTGCGAGCACTTGCACGTCGGCGTGCTCTTGCCGTTGTTGCACAAGCAGTTGCTCACGCCGCCGGCGGTGAAGCCGTAGACGTCTTTCGTCGAGCAGATCGTAGCGCACGCAGCAGCGTCGGCTCCTGTTCAGTGATCAGTCGATAGATCGCACACACACACACACGCATACGCATGGTCAGTCGAGCTGCTCGTTCGCTGTGAATGCAGTCGCGCATCCTGTACGATCGTGAGCAGCGCACCTGGCGCGAGGCTGCAGACGCTGAGTGCTGCAGCAGCGGCGGCGAGCGCAAGTAGCGGTCGCATGCGTCGCATCGTTGGGGTGTGCGAGGGCTCTCTCTCTGTGGATGTCGCGCCGTGCACGTCAGTCACTCGGACGGTATCTAGCGAGACGTATGTGTGTGCGCGCGTTGACGAGTGAGCGCGCTTGTGTGTGTGCAGATACACCACCACCTCTGCGTGTGCGCACCTCGCGTCTGCGTCTGCTTGTCGGTCGCGTCGTCCTCGAGTGCGTGAGTGCGAGAGCTGTGTCTCTGTGTCGTCGGCTTCTTCGAGGCTCGGTCTGTGTCCTACTGAGATGAGAAAATGTGTGAAGATATCGAGGAAGCGCTTGCTTCAGTCTTACAAAGTGGTTTTGACACTTCATACTTTGTGTGTATGTATTGCATCTACTCTATGATCTCTATTCAAAAGCCTTGATGTTTTGCTTTTATAATACATATAACTGCAGCTTTACGATAATAATCAGTAAATAGAAGCCTGACTGTACATGACAGATGCTGCAACAAGTCAGAGTGGGAAAAATCGACCATACTGGCGCCAAGTCGTCGCGGATCGTGCTGCTGTTTGTATGCCGCGACGAACGAGTGGCGAGTGCGTGACACATCCAGCAGCTCTATGCGGCGGCAACGTTGGGTTGTCGTTGTTGGTGTTGACTGCGATGGCCACATCACATCACACTCGAGTGTCTGCACGTCCATCCATGGCCATGTATGTTGTATGGCGATCAGCATCCGCATTCGTGAGTCCGAGGCAAGAGTGCACGCAATGCATGCTCTGCCTGCATCAAGTGCAGGTTCGAACCAGGCAGACTTGCTTTCAGCGAACGTCCTTTCGCCGCACGGAGCGACGCAGAGTGGCACACATGCGGTTTGTGGCTGCGAGCACGAAGCGCACACGATTCGACTCAATCCACACAGTTTTGTCTGTCATGTCGAGGCAGTCGGGAAATTACCGAATCCTTCATCCTTGCGCTTCGCCTTCATCCGGTCTGAGCGAACGCGAGATCGATCCCACACTGGAGCGAGTCGTTCGTTGTTGAGTGCGTCCGTGCGGCTGGTGCGCACAAGCGACTCGCGTACGACCAGCAAGTCGCACCGCTCGCTCGCTCGGTCTCCGGTGCGTGACTCGGAGCCACACAACGCAGCAGCAGTGCCGCTAGAGCCAGAGCTGCAGCAAGTCGCAACGCTGACACGCACATTTGATCGCAAGTTAGGCTTGACCAGCGCCATGTGATGCTGCTTGGCTAGCACGCCGACTCACTCGCGACGATAGTGAGCAGTGCAGTGTGCACACTCGAGATGAGAAGTGGGTGGCAGCAGGTCAGCTTGAAGCGCTCCTCGATCACATATCCACATCAGCGACTGGTCGGGCGAAAACGAGGCAATGGTGCCGCCCAATGAGCACTAGCGCATTGACACAGGAAGTACCCCAACTCATCAAGCTATAGCGCCGTGTCGTACACGCAGGTACAACAAAGACAGCATGCACAACACTGACTGAGACTATGACCAAGTTGGTTCAAAAATCGTTGGCTTGAGATTCGAGTCTGGAGCTCACTTGCCTCTCGAACAGAGCCGAGCGTGCCACAGACACGACATGCAAAGCATTCACTATCCCGTGTGTCCTCGTAGCTTCGATCGCTAGAACAGTCTTGAGATCTCACTGACGCGCGCTCAAGGTCGTCGTGCTTGAACGAGCTAGCACGAGACGATTTAGTGGCAAATCTTGTGCTTTGACGGCTTCGACGCGGCAGGCGTAGCGCTCGGCGACTGGCCGACCGGAGCTGGGGTGGCGCTCGGCGACTGGCCGACAGGAGCCGGTGTGAGGTGCGGCTTCGACGCGGCAGGCGTAGCGCTCGGCGACTGGCCGACCGGAGCTGGGGTGGCGCTCGGCGACTGGCCGACAGGAGCCGGTGTGAGGTGCGGCTTCGACGCGGCAGGCGTAGCGCTCGGCGACTGGCCGACCGGAGCTGGGGTGGCGCTCGGCGACTGGCCGACAGGAGCCGGTGTGAGGTGCGGCTTCGACGCGGCAGGCGTAGCGCTCGGCGACTGGCCGACCGGAGCTGGGGTGGCGCTCGGCGACTGGCCGACCGGAGCCGGTGTGTGGTGCGGCTTCGACGCGGCAGGCGTAGCGCTCGGCGACTGGCCGACCGGAGCTGGGGTGGCGCTCGGCGACTGGCCGACAGGAGCCGGTGTGTGGTGCGGCTTCGACGCGGAAGGCGTAGCGCTCGGCGACTGGCCGACCGGAGCCGGTGTGTGGTGCGGCGTCGTCGGCTTTGGCGTCTGGTCCTGCGTGTTCGGCGCTGGCGTCGTCGGCTTTGGCGTCTGGTCCTGCGTGTTCGGCGCTGGCGTCGTCGGCTTTGGCGTCTGGTCCTGCGTGTTCGGCGCTGGCGTCGTCGGCTTTGGCGTCTGGTCCTGCGTGTTCGGCGCTGGCGTCGTCGGCTTTGGCGTCTGGTCCTGCGTGTTCGGCGCTGGCGTCGTCGGCTTTGGCGTCTGGTCCTGCGTGTTCGGCGCTGGCGTCGTCGGCTTTGGCGTCTGGTCCTGCGTGTTCGGCGCTGGCGTCGTCGGCTTTGGCGTCTGGTCCTGCGTGTTCGGCGCTGGCGTCGTCGGCTTTGGCGTCTGGTCCTGCGTGTTCGGCGCTGGCGTCGTCGGCTTTGGCGTCTGGTGCCTGCGTGTTCGCGCTGGCGTCGTCGGCTTTGGCGTCTGGTCCTGCGTGTTCGGCGCTGGCGTCGTCGGCTTTGGCGTCTGGTGCTGCGTGTTCGGCGCTGGCGTCGTCGGCTTTGGCGTCTGGTCCTGCGTGTTCGGCGCTGGCGTCGTCGGCTTGGCGTCTGGTCCTGCGTGTTCGGCGCTGGCGTCGTCGGCTTTGGCGTCTGGTCCTGCGTGTTCGGCGCTGGCGTCGTCGGCTTTGGCGTCTGGTCCTGCGTGTTCGCGCTGGCGTCGTCGGCTTGGCGTCTGGTCCTGCGTGTTCGGCGCTGCGTCGTCGGCTTTGGCGTCTGGTGCTGCGTGTCGGCGCTGGCGTCGTCGGCTTTGGCGTCTGGTGCCTGCGTGTTCGGCGCTGGCGTCGTCGGCTTTGGCGTCTGGTCTGCGTGTTCGGCGCTGGCGTCGTCGGCTTTGGCGTCTGGTCCTGCGTGTCGGCTGGGCTTGGTCTGGGTTCGGCGCTGGCGTCGTCGGCTTTGGCGTCTGGTCCTGCGTGTTCGGCGCTGGCGTCGTCGGCTTTGGCGTCTGGTGCTGCGTGTTCGGCGCTGGCGTCGTCGGCTTTGGCGTCTGGTCCTGCGTGTTCGGCGCTGGCGTCGTCGGCTTTGGCGTCTGGTGCTGCGTGTTCGGCGACGGCGTCTGGTGTTGGTTGTTTGGCGACGGAGTGGTTGGCTTTGGGGTCTCCGGCGCCTTCGTCGTTGGTGCCGGTGTCTCTGGCGCCTTCGTCGTCGGTACCGGCGTGTCAGGCGTCTTGGTCGTCGGCGTTGGCGTCGTTGGCGTCGTCGTTGGCGCAGAGGTCGGCGTCTTGGTGGTCGGCGCCGGGGTGGTCGGGACCGGCGTAGGAGCCTTCGTCGTTGGTGCTGGGGTCGTTGGCACTGGCGTCGGAGCCTTCGTCGTTGGCGCGGGGGTCGGCGACGGGACGTCCGGCTGGCACGCCACCGATGCGTCGAGGATCGCACGCAGGTCCTTGTACGACATGCCAAGGTCGGTCACCGTGTCCGGGTTCGGCTTCGTCTCCGGGAACCACATAAAGTCCGGGTGGTTCTGGTTCGAGTTCCCGAGCCACTCGCCACCAATGATGTTACTCTTGTCGTCGAGCTCGAGGAAGTACTCGAACTCGACCGTCTTGGTGTACGTGCCGACGCGGCCAGTCGACACGAGCGCGCCGTCGTCGCCGGACTCGAGGATCCAGCTCACGCTCGTGCGCGTGTACGCGAGCTTCTTCATGTCCTTGTTGAACGGGTACGTGCGCGTGCCGTAGTAGTTCATCGACGCGCGCGCGGGGTCCACGAGGCGCGACTCGAGGACGCGGTACTGGCTCACGGGCTGGTTCCACACCTGCGCGCCGGCAGTCACGTCGAGCACGAACGCCTGCTTGTGCTTCCCGAGCACGTTCGTGATCGCGATGTGGAACAGACCAGGGCCCATGTCGCGCCGAGTCGGGTCGTTGAAGCGACCGTACTTGTCGAGGTTCTTCGGCGAGTCCGGACCGTCGAAGCGAGAGCCCAAAAAGACAACGTCCACGTACGCGTCGTTGTACATTTGCGTCATGAGCGCCTTGATGTCCATCGGGCGGAACGTCACGCCGTTCTTCTTCGTCGGGCAACGAGGCTCCGGCTCGAGCTCCGACGCCGGCGCCCACGCGTGGCAGAGACCGTACCACGTCGGGATGCACACGCCCTTGGACTGGCCCGTGCGCTTGGCGCAGCTGCTGCCGTCTCCCAGGCTGTTGCAGTCGTACGACGACGTGCACGGCTTGTTGCCGCCCCAGGCATCAATGCCGCTCTTCGCCGACACCTGGTTCATAAACTCCTTCGGGTCGAGACCGAACGCGCGCGCGTACTTCTCCGCCGGGCTCGGCTCGCCCGCCTTCCACACGGCGTTAATGCCGTCCTGGTACGTCGGCCAGTAGCTACCCGGCCACGGCGTCGACGCAGTGGTGCCACTCGAGTACTTGGACTTGAGCACGTCGAAGTTGCGCTCCATCGCCTCGTTGTAGTACTTCTCCAGACGCGCCACGTCGTTGTCGGCGAACTCCATGTCGCGCAAGTGGCGGCGCTCCGGCGCGCCGTCCGTCGAGTTCGTCGGCGTCGCCACGATCTCGAGCGCCTCGGCGCGCGCGAGGTTCGGGTCGTACTTGAGCACCGCGGCGACACCGTTCTGGCGCTTGGCACCGAATGCCGGGTGACTCGCCGTCAGCGGCGCGACAATGCCGATCGGCGTCGTTGGGTTCGTCTCAATCGGCGCAGCCGAGGCGAGACTCGCGAAGCAGCTCGCCGCGAGCGCGGCGTACCCGATGAGCGTCATCGGCGTCGCGACCATGGTGACCTGGCTTCGAGTCGAAAAGGAGGGTACTCTCAGCTCTGGACGGAGCTGACGATGAGTTGAGAAGTTGAGAGGGACTGGTCAATCGACCGATCGATCAGCTAGCGGATGCGAGCAGCGAGCGAGCGAGCGAACGAACAGTGGAGTGATGTAAACTTCCCACGAGGTGGAAAATTTAGAAGTGAGTGAGCTCCAGCGAGCGCGCGCCGGCAGGTCGAGTCGAGTGAGTGCGCAGGCTGTCGAGAAGCAAGAAGCAGCAGCGAGCGACGCGAGCGACGAGAGAGGGAGAGCCCGAAAGGAGGAGGGAACCTGCTGTTTGTGAGTGTCCCCTGGTTTTCGTGGCTGCGACGGACTCGCTGCCCCGTTTTCGCCAAGGCTTGAACCGAGCCTCGGAAACTCTCGGGCGTGCTCTAGCCAATGTGATCTGTTCGTGAGTGTGGTGCGGCTTGCGCATGCGCGTGCGCGCAGACTGGTCCGATCAAACCAAGCCAAAGCAAGCGCAGACGCACTGTCGGGTGGTCGAGCCAGGCGGCGGCGGTTGATCGATCGATCAAGCGAGCAGCGCCATGGACCAGGAACGGCGGAAACAAGCAACCAAGCGAGCGAGCATGTCCCGAGCCAGCTGGGCTTTGTTGTGTTTCTCTCTACCAACGCCAATGCGTGACAAGTCAAGAGCTCTCTGTGGAGCTCGCAAGGATGGTGTCTGTCGGGCTTTCAGTCGTTCCTAAGCGCTGGCTTTCTGATTGCTCGTCCGCGCCGCCACTCGCCCTTCGCACTACAGTACGTGCGTCTCGGATGGTTCTTCGAAGCGATAAGCGCGACGAAACACGTCCAAATCGACGTGACGCTGCGAGCTTGGTCGGCAGGCACAACCAAGAGCTTCGAGCGAGCTTGCCGCGAGACGAACGGCGAGTGTGCGGCGTTAGGTTGTGTGTGCACGTGCGTGCTGACTTTCAAACCGCGGCAGCATTGGGTTGATTCCGTCCTGTGCTGCTACTGCGAGCGACCAAGAGAGAGAGAGAGCACCTCATGTTGACTGCGCGCTGATGGTTGCTCGCACTCATGATGGCGAGAGCAAGAACTGGTCGAGCGCCCGACTGACTCTTGAATGTGGCGGCGCTCGCTCGTCGACAGGCGCTCCTCGTCGTCGCATCGTGCAAACACACACTTGAGTGTGCGACTTGATCTAAATCTGCACAATTCGCTCTACATCTGCACATTTGAGAGAAGCCATACAAACATCAAGGCATGTCTGAGCGCGCACCCCCAACTCTGACCAAGTGTTGCCCCATCTGAATGGCGTTTGTCAGTCAGAGTGGATTCTTGCTGAACACTCGACACTCGACATTCGAACCCTTTGCGCGTCCACCCATCTTCGCGAAAGAGCCGGTTCGCAGCCTCACGCAGGTCGTCACGCTCGCACATCAACACGATGCTTCACTTGAGTTGACACTCGCTCCACTCGCGACTGCGCTCTCTGCTCGCGATCGCTTCACACTCGACCTTGCGAGCGCGTAGTTTCCACACGTACGCTGCTCCCAAACGCGAGCGCGAGCACGTGCGCTTCTCATATCCTACCAGTCTCGATGTCTGTGGTGGCCATGTCGACCAATGCGCTCACTCGCTCGCATGCGCCAACGCCAAGTCGTATGTCTGTCTGCCGAAATCGGGTCAAAAAATCACACATGAGCGCTCGTCCGCGTCCTCGCCTGCATGCGCCTGACCTGATCGCAACCCTCTTGCCTCTTCGTTCACACCACGACGGCACCGGCTGCTTTGAGCTCGTCTCGCATGCGTCTTGCATTTTGGCACGCCGCCACCGTTCGTCTCGAGGCGAGCATAAGCAATCGCCTCCTGCAACGTCTTGTGTGTGCGAGTGTCTGTTCTCGCATCGCATCGAGTCAGGTCAGGAGACCATGCGACAGCACTCGCCAGCTGGAGCTCGCACTGCGTCGCCATCGGCTGACGTTCATGCCAAGCGGTCTCTCGTCGGGCAGCGAGCCGATCCAAGCCGGCAAGCAGCGACTTCAACGCCGCCGTTGTGCTGTTGTCGTCGCCGCAAGACGATCACCCTCTCGTGTCTTTACGAAGGTGTTCGCAGCGCGAGTCGTACTCGCACGAGGCGTGTGGCATCCGCCGAGGTCGCACTCTTCTCGCCAGCGCTACGTCGCGGATGCAAAGCTACGCGAACGAAGTTCCGACTTGCGCGCGCACTGAGACTCTCGTACCTGTACTGGTAGTGGCGATCAAGCGAGAGTGGACGATCCGAGACGATGACGTGATGCAAGATCGAGCACCGGCGCCAAACGACGCGCAGATCCACGAGCGCGCGCGTTAGGACGCCAGCGCGGAAAGGAGCGGCAGCAGGGTGCGCGCGCACACGCGCCTCGTGTGTGGACGCAAGAGCAGCTCGCATTGTTCTTGCGTGCGCTCGCTTGAGACGCACAAGCGGCAACATGGACCCTCGGCCGACGATGAGCAAGCTCGAGAGGAACTGCGTCGCACAACCTCCAGCGATTGAGATCTCGCCTTCGTGGCTTGGATGCGTCTCGCTTGGCGCGATCGCGGCGCTCGCTGCCGTTGCCATCGCGAGGACTCGAGCGAAGGGAAGACAGCGCGATGTCAGGCCATGTTGGATGGCTGGAAGAGCTAGCTAGCTCTGCTCTCGCTTAGATCGGAATCGAACGGTGTTCAACAAGCGCTCGCGCGGCGTTCACAACGACTGCCGCTCTCAAACTCGTCCAATGCACACTACTAGGTAGTTGCAGACACACATGGCGATCGATGCCTAGGAAGAAGCTGTATACGCTAGCCTAGTCATCGCACGCAGATTGCTTCAGTGGCAGCTCGTCGAGAAAGACGGATCCGCGACGCACTTGACCCTGCACAAACTCCTCACCGCTTTGCTCATTGTCACCGAGTTGCGTGAGGCTCGGGACGCCGTGAAGCACGTTCGTCGCGCGACCTGCCATCTCGGACATGCTCCGCGCTGTGTCAAACAGCTCCGTGTCGTCCACATCGTCGTCGATAGTGTGGAACCCTGCGCCAGCATGCGCACTGCCGACGCGGTGCTTGGGAGACGGCAGCGCGATCGAGTTGTGGCCAAGGTGAATGATCTCGTCGAGCTTCTTGTGGAAGCGCGTGCGGTACGGCTTGGGCGCCATGGCTGAGATCCCGTCCGGGTCTTTGCGCAAGATCACGGTCTTGACGAACCGCTCGAAGCGCTTGGCCATGTTCCACGTCTGCAGGATGTCAATGAGTCCGATGTAGTAGAACCCGGGGCCGATCACGACTTCCGACGTCCGGAGACACTGCGTCGACTGCTTCACGCGCTCGCGAGGCGCAGTCGCTGCTGTGTCTGTGTCTGTGCCGCTATCGCCGCGCTCGCTCCTGGCGTCTGCGACGATGTTCTCGAGGAAGACGCTGCCGTCGCGCGTGAGGATGTTCTGCTGGTTCACTTGGTAGCTCACCTCAATGACCCCGAGCAAGAGCGAGTAGTCCATGATGCCTTGGTCGCAGAGGAAATCACTATCGCGCTTGAGCTGGTGCACGAGCTTCTTGCCTTCGACTTTGCCGAAGCGGAGCTTCGTGGTCAAGTCCATGTCCTTGAGCACGACGTTCGGCTCGTGACTCCCAGCGCGATTTGGACAGACGCTCCGGCCTACGCCGCAGCGGAACGTGAGGTTGCAGTGGCGGCACGTCGCTTCGGACCCGCGCCGCGCTTTCTGCGCATTGCGGTCGATCCAGGACCCTTTGATGTCGTAGCGCTGGTGGATCGAGATGCCGTGCTGGATATCAAAGACGTTCTCCATCACGACAAAGTGCGCCTTCTTGCCGTAGAGCACGATGCAGTAGCTCCCGAGGAAGCGCGTGAGGAACGTCGTCGGGTACGACGTCAAGTGCGCAACGTACGCGTCGAGGAAGCTGTGGAGAAAGCTGCTCTCGTGGCTCGAGAGCGACTTGACAATGTAGCTCCGGTCGCGTGAGTAGAACATGAACGAACCACTCGCGCCTTCGCTCACTTTCGGTGTCGTGCAGCTCGCGAGCGAGCCCAAGTACGCGTCTTCGTCAATGCCAAAGAACTGTCGGATGCGGTAGAACGCCAGCGGGCGAAAGTCCGTGAACTGACAGTCTGTCCACGATGCACTGCGGTCAGACGCACCGAGCGTGAACGTGCACGCGCCTTCGTCGGCTGGTGTGTACGACGGGACGTTGCGCACGGCTCGCGCGATGCCTTCAGTGGTGTACGCCACGAGCTCTTGCAAGAGCGCGATGTTCATCTGCGGCCGCACGGCATCGTCGTGCTCGTCGTCCGAGTCGCTGGGGTTTGCACTCGACCGGCGCTGCGCTGACGCTTTGTGGCGTTCCTGCTTGCGGAGCTTGGATCGTGCGGCCGCACCGTGTGGGCGCTTGTAGAGACACCAGAGGATGAACGCGATGCTACCGCGATACGAGAGCAGAAACGCAAACAAGTGGCTCAAGACTTGCGTCTGGGTCTCGGACGTCGCGACCCAGTAGCCGCCGTAGACGCCCCAGAGGAGCGCCGAATACACGATCACGGTGACCGTGGTGAGGAAGCCTTCGCGCAAGAGCACGTGGCGAGTCTTGAGCGTATCCGAGATGCCGTCGCGAAAGCGACTGTACGAGACGAACGTGACGTAGATGTTCGCAGCCATGGACAGCGTCACGGGTGCGATGATGAAGATCCAGATGCCGTTGCGACCGACGCTCGTGTCATTTGCGTCTTCGCGGCGCGCACCGACCCAGCAAAAGTTCCCGACGGCAACAGGTGCGTCGAATGCGCGCGACGCACTCATGATGATTGCACCGACGCTCGCGGACGTGTGCGCGATGACCTGGTACTTGCGCCGGTTCATGCGCGGCGACGTGAATGGATCAGTCATCTGCTCGCGTGCGCGGACGTGGACAATCGAGGCGATTGAGTGTGTGAGCATACGTGTAGGTAAGAGAGCGCGGCGCTGCCATCTCTGAGACTGTCGATGCAAGCGAAGTGGACGACGTACGAGGTAGTAGAGGTCGAGCGCCATGCACATCGTCCACGTCGTCGAGCACATGATGAGGTACTCGCGCACGATCGAGAGCTGATGGCGTTCAAGAGACACATACACACAAGCAAACACACGTGTTAGCGTATTCGCCAAGCGGCATTGTGCTCTCAGCACACTCGCACGGCGGCACTGCCAAAGAGTCTGAGCGAACGCACCCATCGGCATGAGAGGCCAGGACCGACCCCAGCGCCAACGCGCTTCCACACCGGCTCGAGCACGAACGAGAGCGCGAGTAGAAAGTCAAAGACTGCGAGGTTGAGCAGCAAGATGTGCATGTGCCGGCGATACCACTTGGTCGTGAGGTACGTCCCGATGATGATCGCGCACATGACGAGCGTGCCAGCAGAACCGAGAATCAGCCCTGCGTTCACGTGCGTGACATTGAAGATCTCGTCGCGGAAGCAGAGCGCGCAGGCACCGAGAACAAGCGAGAGCACGAGCGCGCCGACCGACATGTAGATCTGTTTGTCCATCACGGACGACGGTCGCAGGAGCTGCACAATGTTCCAGATCGCGAGGTCTGCGCTCAGGATGCTCGAGCGATCTGGGTCGACTGGTGTCTGCGCGTTGCTTGGCGTTGCGACTGGCGTCGTTGCAGCAGTGTCCATCGTTGCACGCTCCTGGAGGTTGCGGTCGTCCGCAGAGTCGCCATTGCGAAATGGCTGGTGCCCAGAGCCAGCGCCGTCCTTCGAGCGCTCTTCGCGCAAGTCCGGCATGACTTTGCCGGCATCATGGGAGCTGTTCGAGCGCACTGTTTGCTTTGCCTCGACACGCTTGGGCTGCCGTTGTTGCTGAGGATGCTGACAGTCATCGCCTCTTCGTGACTTGTCGAGGACGTCGCCACTTGGACGTCTTGCATCGTCGTCGCATTCCATGTCGTCGTCGTCATCACGCGGCAGCGCGAGTGCGATCTGCTGCGTGTCGACCGAGAGGAGACTCGCGATCGGCTCGGACCCGCGCTCGTGGCCACGCTCCCGCTCAGGCATCGGCGTATCCCCTGACATCTCGAGCTCGCGACGAAGAGTGTGATGCTCGCGTCTTTTCGAGATCAAGACTCTTGTCACAATTAATTTACAGATCGGCAAGAATACGAAACCAATTACAAGATATTTGTAGTGCGTATAATATTGTATAGAAGTTTGTCACTGTACTTTAACCATACAAAAAAACGAGTGACTGTACAGGGGCGAACTGCAAAAACTACGCAATGCTGAAAATCGATGTAAAGATCGATCATCGGGTTAACATAAGTCGTGATGGTTGGACGCGAACCTGATTGGTGTATTATTAGTCATACTTCTTTTTGTTGCTTTGAGAAAGTGGTCACAATTACGATTTGCCTGCGTGCAAATCTGTCAATCATTTGTCAAGATGGTGTTTTTTGTCATCTTGTCACAGTTGTACGCAGACAATTGTGACTGCAATGCCGATAAATTTGTCATTACAGTCACAATTGTCTGCGTACAATTGTGTCAACCATTTGTTTTGTTCTGAATTTTACTTTTGGTTTGTGTCACTTTGCTTATCTTTATCTAACCTTGCTGTTCGTCCGGTCGTGAGTTTGTCTGTCTTCGGAACCGCTCAGTTAGGCGCCACGCTTTTGGTTAATTGAGATCCGATTTGTGGCTGTTAATTCGTGTCACACGGTTCGATATTTGATTGCGAAAGCCAGGTCCGTCGATTTTTGCGATATTTTCGGGACTGCCTGATGACAAATTGTCGTTACACGTAAAGGTTTTTCGGGACATGTTCAGGACTGTCCCGGCCACAACTGAGATATATATTACACTTTCCGCCCGCGTAGCGGGCGGCGCTCGGCTAGTCTATATACATATTTTGGAGGTGTCTGTCACGAACTCGCATCACACCCTAATTTAGTGACTTAGTGACTACTATGCTCTTCTATGTATATATATTTGATTCGAGTACGCGATCAAGTGACTTGCATGTGAATTTTAACCTAATCCCTCGGTGATCATGCCGCACACGGGTGTATACGGTTTGCACGTTAGAGGTGTAACATTGTCGACGAAGCGCGCGCATCTCTTCTAGAAGAGATGCGCATGCAGTGCCTGCGTACGTGTAAGTAAACGCATCCACGAACTAATGTGTTTGTGTCTGAAGTGTGCGTTTGTGCGAGTTTGCGAACGCGAAACTGTTTCTGTTCAGGCGAAAGCATTTAATGGCGTGACTATAATTTTAGCGCGTGGTCGTCAGCGATGAGACTACATACGTTTTTGCTGACACCGTACGTCAACAGCGAGTTTGATGCGGGTTTGAGGGATCCAGGTGTCTGTGAGCGCTGACGTTAGCGCGAATAGCTCATGGACTTCGTGAGCGTGGGCCAGTCGACGGGTGAAGGTCAGGTGCGGGGAGGCGTCGTCTACAGTTGTGTTGCGCGTGATTGGCTATCACAGCACTCAGAGTGACCATGTTGCAACACGGTATAGCAAGCGGGAGGTTACAGACGGGTTTGTGTCGTTTCAGAGCGATGTGGGCGGCCTTGCCGTGTGGAGGTCGCGATCGAGGGGTCGAGCGCGGCTGCGCCTGGCCCTAGCTTGATCTGCATTTGGATATTGAGAGCGCACCGACACCAGGCCGCTCAATAGGAACACAGTAGGGCCCAAGCGTTGGCGTATAATTATCAAGTGACGGTAGGGACTCCAGGCAGCGCACTAGCAATTCGATGTGATTCTAAGTGGCTCGAGTGGACAGGTGAGATTGTTCTGATCAGTAACACCGAGGGGCGAGACAGATGAATGAGTTAATTCAGTAAGTTCCCCACGATCATCGCTATATTTATATCTGAATATCCCTATAAAGAGATAATCATTTTTGTAATATTTCCTTTTAAGACCGATAATTTTTCACACATTGGATTTGAGACATCGATATAATGTTTGACACTAATTGTTTGGTTCAAGTCCAAACCCCGTCGAAGACGGGCACAACATCCTTGTTTGTTCATGAGATGAGAATTGCCAATCACCTATGTTTAATGGCGTCGTGTTTTACAAGTGTATTTGTACGTTGTGTTTGACACATTGCTATTATGTCAATACGACAAGCATGACTTTTGCCTCTTTTGTCGTGCGAACTCGTATCATTTTGGCACCTGTTTGATACTGTGCATCAACTTGCTCAAGTACTGTTTGCTACTGGTTTGCTACTGGCGTGCGATCTGTTGCTCTCATTGACTTGCATTTGCTTGGCACGTGTCATCGTCGCTTGCTGCTCTTGTAGCTGCTACTCTAGCTATTCATCTCGCTCCATCTCTCTCTCACACGCACAGACCTGCACACTCGCTCGCTGTGTCACGCGTCGCTACACCTCGCACACGCACTCCATGTCACTCTGCCATCTTGCGGTCGGTGCCATGGCTCAACTACTGCAAACGCCACAACAGAGTTGTGGAACACAACTTGAGACTGACTTGGTTGGCGCTGAAGCCAAGCTGACTTGTGCTACACCACTGTCCACACACATCGTTGCGCGCAGTCACACACACTTGAGCTCTTTGACGCAAGTGCTCGCATTGTCATGGCAATCGACACTTGAGCCGCAATCGACTTGCTCGAAGACACGGCCTGTGGCTTCGATCTTTCCTTCATCCTTGTTGGACTATTGATCAGCAGATGCACAGGCGGATCTCAAGGCATGCGCGTACTGAGAGCACAACAGCAGAGAGGAAAGAAGTGTATCGATGTATTCGTTCGGGTGTGTGCAGAACGGTTCGTGTGTGTGTAAGGAGCGTAGGATGCAATGCAAGTGCGTGATGCGTGGTGCGCGTGTGTGTGAATGAGCGTGACGTCGCCGAGACGTACCTCGTTCTCGTGACGAAGAAGCACGAGTAGCGACAACGACAACGATGCGCCGAGTCTCGCTGCCGCCACGACTGCTAGCGCTTCAAGTGGCTCACAAAGCGCAGCGTGAGGAAAATCGCGACTTGGAGCGCGACGAGGAAGCCAATGAGGATCCCGATGTTGCGCCAGACGTCGTTGTAGTCAAAGTCGTAGTTCGTTTCAATGAACGCCTTGAGCATGACATGGTGCGCGGGCGTGACACCGCTCTTGGGCACTGCGACCATCGTGCAGCCGTGCTGCGTCGGGTCGCTGCCGTCGCACTGGCCCATCTCGATCGCTACAAGAGATTCGAGCGAGTAGTTGGTGACCACGAGGTACCGGATCCAGCTGTAGAACGTGCGCATTTGGTTGTGCGGCATGAGGAAGCCTGAGAAGAGGTTGAAGAAGACCGAGAGCGCGCCGACGGCGACGTTCGCGACCTTGATGTTCGGCATAAGCACAGCCATGAACTGCCCGATGCTCGTACAGTTGGCGATGTGGAGGAAGAAGACGAACCAGAAGAGGAAGAAGTTGTGCGCGCTGCTCTCCCACCCGATCATCCAGTACTCGACGTTCATGAACAGCGCCGACGTGAGCACGAGGTACGGGAACTCGGCGATGAAGAGCGAGAGGGCGTACGGCAGCGGACTGTAGTAGTTCGACATGCGCTCGCGGTAGAACACGGCGCGCTCGGTTGAGATCGTCTCGAGCACAGTCATGAGGTTGATCACGCCAATGAAGTCGAGCGTGTTGTACATAAGCCCGACGTGCGAGTTCACGGCGGCACTCGTGCCTTCCGTGAGCTTGTAGAACGCGCTCCCAAAGATCACGGCGTAGATCGGGAACGCCAACATGCGCATGAGGTTGTACTGCGGGTTGCGCCAGTACGTCAGCATCATCTTCTTCGCGCAGCACGTCAGTTGCGCCGTGAAGCCCGTGGAGATCGGCGACAGGTGCAGCGACGAGAACGGCGTCATGGCCACTGGCGCTTTGCTGCTGTCGTCGCTTTCGTCTATTAGGAGCTGGCCGCTGCCGATCGCCACTGTTCGCGCGACGTTGTGTTTGCACAGCTCGCTCTTGGCGTACTCGAGCGAGTAGTCGCGCGACTCGCCGCGGCCAATGCCGGCGCCAATGACCTCGAGCATGTACGTCGCGGGGTTGTACTTGGGCGGCATCGGCGCTGTGCCCGGGATGCCAGCAAAGTACGCGAGGAGCTTCTCGGATGAGTCACCGAGGTCGCCAAAGAACGCCATGAACCCGCCCTTCTGGAGCAGCAGGAGCGCGTCAAAGAGCTCAAAGATCTGCTTGCTCGGCTGGTGGATCGTGCAGACGACGGTACGACCCGTGCGTGCGATCGAGCGCACGCCTTCCATCACGATCGACGCCGAGCGCGCGTCGAGGCCGCTCGTGGGCTCGTCCAGGAACAAGATGCTCGGGTTCGCCACGACTTCGACGCCGATCGTGATGCGCTTCTTCTGCTCCACGGAACAGTTCCGTACGAGCTCCTTCGCGATTCCGTTGAGCTCGAGCAGGTCCATGGTGTTCTGAATGAACGCTTCGCGCTCCCGTGGTGTCGTGTCGGCCGGCAAGCGCAAGTGCGCCGAGAACTCGAGCGCTTCGCGGATCGTCGCGCCGCCCGAGTGAATGTCCATCTGTTCGCAGTAGCCAGCGATGCGGCTGAACGTGAGCGGATCCTTCGGTTCGCCGTTCACGAGTATCTCGCCTTCGCACCGACCGCCAGTCTTGCGGCCAGCGAGCACGTCCATGAACGTCGTCTTGCCGGCGCCACTCGAGCCCATGAGCGCCGTCATCTTGCCAGGAACAAAGTTCGCGTTCACGTCGTGCAGGAGCTGGAGCTCGCCGTCGCCACTCGGGTTCGGGACAAAGTAGCTCAGGTTCTTCACTGCGACGTACGCCGAGACGAATGTCTGTGCTGGAGCATCGCCATTTCGCTCTGTCGACGGTACGTGCACGACCACGTCGTCTTTGGCCGCCGTCGTGACTGTCTCCGTGTCGGCCATCTCTGGCGTCGGAACGGGCGTCACAACGGACGGCGTGCGCAGCGACGCATCCTTGTCGCTCGTTCTCTGTGCATTGTCCTCAGCCGAGTACGACCCCTCTGTCGCCTTGGACGACGATGACGCCGTGGACTGGAACTCGTAGTGGATGAATCGCAGCACGGCTGTGTTGAGGAGCGTGAAGATGACGTAGTACGCCAGCATCACGAGAATGCCGATCCAGATGAACTCCTTCCCGTGCGTGACCTGGAAGCGCGCCAAGTTCGCTTCACGGTCCGTGTCCGAGTACCGATCGTCGTGGAACTCGTTCAGGAGCACGGCTCGGAGCGTCCACGCGAGCGGATTGAACCAGTACATCCAGATCCAGTAGTCCGGAATGAGCTTTGGGAGGATGATGTTGCCGGAGAAGAGGAGGAAGAAGCTCACGGAGAGACTCGCAAGTGCCTGGGCGATCGTGATCGTTGGTGAGATCGACGCGAGGAGCGTAAAGTACGCCGTGATCGCGTGCTGGAAGCTCACGATGATGATGTAGAACACAATGAACGCTCCAGCGTCGCGCGCGAGACCGCTCATGAAGTAGAACACGACCACGAGCGTGAACGACACGACGACGTTCAGAGGGAACTGCACCATGGACTCGGCGACCGTGTACGCGAGCGTGCGGAAGAAGTTGCGCGAGCGCTGCTTGTAGAAGATGTTGCGCACTTGGAACGCGATCGTGATCTGCTGCCACGCCTGGCGCTGGAAGATTGCGATCGTGAAGAAGAGCATGCGGAGGTAGATCGTCGGCTTGGCGTTCAAGTAGATGATCCCGAGCAAGAAGCCGACGAGAACGGACTCGACGAGCTTCCCGAGCACGAGTGCGCGGTCGCGGAGCCAGATCTTCTTCTGCCGCGCCAGGAGCAGCGTCGTCATCTCGACGAACCCAGCTTTGTAGAGCGGCGCATGCGAGCCCTTTGCGATCAAATGAGCCACGGACTCGAGCTCGCTGTGCTGCGCCTTGTCGTAGTCGCGCTTGTTCTCTTCGATCATCGTGATCGTCGCCTTGTAGA
Organism: Pythium guiyangense; assembly: GCA_003730235.1. NCBI lineage: Eukaryota > Oomycota > Peronosporomycetes > Pythiales > Pythiaceae > Pythium > Pythium guiyangense. The sequence continues at coordinate 1,165,118 of QXDM01000013.1, forward strand.
TCGGCGACTGCTGGAACTGCTCTTCAAACTGCGTCGCGAGGCGTGGCGGCTTGAACGCCACTTCGTCCGACAGACTCGCCTGCGGCTTGAGGAACTGACCGCCGAGTCCAGACGCCACATCGACAGCAAACTCTGCTGGGTCAATGTGCTCTGGACACGCGAACCCGAGCTTGTTAAAGTACGGGAGCATCTCGACGCGCGGACCGTGGAACACGAGACGACCTTCCGACAGAATGAGGATGTCGTCAAAGAGCTCGACGACCTCAGGCGGCGGCTGCAGCAGCGCAATCACCGCTGAGCCTCCGAGAGTGCGCGACCAGTCTCGCATCGACTTGACAATGTCGAACGTCGCGGCGCTGTCGAGCCCCGTGCTGATCTCGTCGCAGAGAAAGACGCTCTGGCCGCCGACGAGCATCTCGCCGACTGTCACGCGCTTGCGCTCACCGCCACTCACGCCACGGAGCAGCGCGTCGCCGACGCACGTGTCCGCGCACTTGGTGAGTCCGAGGATGTGAAGAATCAAGTCTGTGCGCAGTCGCGCGACTTCGCGGAGCTTTTCGGGCTGTCGGTCAGGCGAGCCGTTGAGGCACCGGTCGGCGAACTGGATCGTCTCGCGTACCGTGAGCGTCGCAAAGTGGTTGTCGAGCTGGTCCATGAGCCCCACGAGCTTCGAGATCGTGATCTCTTCGGCTGCGAGACCGCTGAACGAGATCTTGCCTTTGAACGCACGCCGGCCGTTGCGACTCGTGAGTTTGCCAGCTAGCGCTTTGAGGAACGTGGACTTGCCGGCGCCAGGACTCGCGAGAATGAGCGTCATGGAGCCGGGGCGAATGATCCCAGACATCGGGTGCAAGATCACCTTCTTCACGGTCCGGAGCTTGCGCCACGGCGCTACGACACTGCGAAAGTAGCCGCCAATCGAGCTCTTGGCCGCTGGACTCTCGCGACTGAGCCAAACAGTGTACGAGAGGTCTTCAAAGTGGATCTCGGGCGTTGGGAACGCCAAGTTGTGCTCGCGCCGCGCATTCTTGATCTTGCCCAGGAACCGGTTGAAGCCGCCAGACATGAGCGACTCGACGTTCGAGACGTCGAACGAGCTGTACCGGTCGATCGTCATGGACTTGAGACGCGTGCCTGTGCCTGTGCGGTCCACGACTGTCTGGAGATCTTGCACCGTGTCATCAGCCTCGCCCTTGGCGCTGTCGTCACTTTGGAAGCGCACACGCGCGTCTGCGTCAGTGGTTGCTGCAGCGCCAGGTGCATCTGGGAGCGGCGCCACAACGCCAGTGTCGCCACCGTCGTCAACTTCACTCCTGTCAACTAGAACGCCGTCAATGTCTGTGGCCGCGACATGCTGCACGACTCGATCGCCGTTTGCTGCTGTTGCTGGCGTCCCTTGCATCGCCTCGCCGCCCATCTCTCGCGTGCGCGTTCACGCACGTGCACACGCGCTTGAACTGAGAGCAGTTAGACCGCGACGATCAAGTCTCTCTCTTTCTCACTTGCTCGCTTGCTCGCGTCGATGCGCTGATGGCGAGATGGCTTCGCCCTCCAAAAGACCTGGCAGAAACGCCTAGCAAGTAGACTGGCGTCGAGTATGTGACCAGCGGGTTCCGGTCGAGGCGGACCAGCGACATACCAAAGTGCTGTGTGCGTCCCGCCCAAGTGTCCTCACTGCCAAGTTGATCACCGCTATTCTTGTAACGGACGCGTCACTTAAAGTGTCACTATTTGAGAGCTAACTTCATCTGCGGACGCGACGCTTCGAGATCTCGTCCGGGTCACACAAACTAAAATCTAATAATCACTTGATTAAATTCAATATTTTCAGTCCTGCGTGTTCGGCGCTGGCGTCGTCGGCTTTGGCGTCTGGTCCTGCGTGTTCGGCGCTGGCGTCGTCGGCTTTGGCGTCTGGTGCTGGTTGTTTGGCGACGGCGTCTGGTGTTGGTTGTTTGGCGACGGAGTGGTTGGCTTTGGGGTCTCCGGCGCCTTCGTCGTTGGCTTTGGGGTCTCCGGCGCCTTCGTCGTTGGTGCCGGTGTCTCTGGCGCCTTCGTCGTCGGTACCGGCGTGTCAGGCGTCTTGGTCGTCGGCGTTGGCGTCGTTGGCGTCGTCGTTGGCGCAGAGGTCGGCGTCTTGGTGGTCGGCGCCGGGGTGGTCGGGACCGGCGTAGGAGCCTTCGTCGTTGGTGCTGGGGTCGTTGGCACTGGCGTCGGAGCCTTCGTCGTTGGCGCGGGGGTCGGCGACGGGACGTCCGGCTGGCACGCCACCGATGCGTCGAGGATCGCACGCAGGTCCTTGTACGACATGCCAAGGTCGGTCACCGTGTCCGGGTTCGGCTTCGTCTCCGGGAACCACATAAAGTCCGGGTGGTTCTGGTTCGAGTTCCCGAGCCACTCGCCACCAATGATGTTACTCTTGTCGTCGAGCTCGAGGAAGTACTCGAACTCGACCGTCTTGGTGTACGTGCCGACGCGGCCAGTCGACACGAGCGCGCCGTCGTCGCCGGACTCGAGGATCCAGCTCACGCTCGTGCGCGTGTACGCGAGCTTCTTCATGTCCTTGTTGAACGGGTACGTGCGCGTGCCGTAGTAGTTCATCGACGCGCGCGCGGGGTCCACGAGGCGCGACTCGAGGACGCGGTACTGGCTCACGGGCTGGTTCCACACCTGCGCGCCGGCAGTCACGTCGAGCACGAACGCCTGCTTGTGCTTCCCGAGCACGTTCGTGATCGCGATGTGGAACAGACCAGGGCCCATGTCGCGCCGAGTCGGGTCGTTGAAGCGACCGTACTTGTCGAGGTTCTTCGGCGAGTCCGGACCGTCGAAGCGAGAGCCCAAAAAGACAACGTCCACGTACGCGTCGTTGTACATTTGCGTCATGAGCGCCTTGATGTCCATCGGGCGGAACGTCACGCCGTTCTTCTTCGTCGGGCAACGAGGCTCCGGCTCGAGCTCCGACGCCGGCGCCCACGCGTGGCAGAGACCGTACCACGTCGGGATGCACACGCCCTTGGACTGGCCCGTGCGCTTGGCGCAGCTGCTGCCGTCTCCCAGGCTGTTGCAGTCGTACGACGACGTGCACGGCTTGTTGCCGCCCCAGGCATCAATGCCGCTCTTCGCCGACACCTGGTTCATAAACTCCTTCGGGTCGAGACCGAACGCGCGCGCGTACTTCTCCGCCGGGCTCGGCTCGCCCGCCTTCCACACGGCGTTAATGCCGTCCTGGTACGTCGGCCAGTAGCTACCCGGCCACGGCGTCGACGCAGTGGTGCCACTCGAGTACTTGGACTTGAGCACGTCGAAGTTGCGCTCCATCGCCTCGTTGTAGTACTTCTCCAGACGCGCCACGTCGTTGTCGGCGAACTCCATGTCGCGCAAGTGGCGGCGCTCCGGCGCGCCGTCCGTCGAGTTCGTCGGCGTCGCCACGATCTCGAGCGCCTCGGCGCGCGCGAGGTTCGGGTCGTACTTGAGCACCGCGGCGACACCGTTCTGGCGCTTGGCACCGAACGCCGGGTGACTCGCCGTCAGCGGCGCGACAATAGTGATCGGCGACTCTGAACTTTTGCATTAGTGCATCAAGTGCGTGACAACGATACAGCAAAGAGTACGCGGCGATGAGCTGGTAGTCTAGGACGCTTCGTTTTACCGCTTTGCTAAACGCCTAAGGCGTGTCAACAATGCTTGGCGTTCGGCCACTACGCCTTGAGCGCCTTCTTCAGACGGCTCTTCTCCTTCGCGATCTCGCTCATCACTTGGTCGTACATCGACGCTTCGATCTCGCTCTTCTTGGCGCGGAAGTTGCCTTCGATCTCACGGAGCGACTCCAAGCGCTCGACCATCTCGTCGCGGGTCAAGCGCGCAGGCACGTCAGACGCTGCGTCGCTGGCCTTGTCTTCGTCGGCATCACCGTCGACCTTGCCGTCGTCATTCGTGTTGGGGAGCACGCCTGAGTCAAGGATCTTGACCTTCGCGGACGGTTTGCCCGACCGACGGCCGCAGCTCGAGATCACCTCGACGACGTCCATGCCTTCGAGCACGCGGCCAAAGACGACGTGCTTGCCATCGAGCCACGGCGTCTCGCCCGTGCAGATGAAGAACTGGCTTCCGTTCGAGTTCGGACCTGCATTCGCCATGCTCAACGTCCCTGGGCCGCCGTGCGGGACGCTCAAGTCTTCGTCTGGGAACCGACTGCCGTAGATCGACTCGCCGCCCATGCCGTTGTGCAGCGTGAAGTCACCGCCTTGAATCCTATGGCACCATTCGTACAGAGAGAGCTAGCGCGTCAGTCACTCGGGTCGGCGAGCTCGAGCGTGGCGCGTTCGTGGACGTACATGAAGCCAGGGATGATGCGGTGGAACGTCGAGCCTTTGTAGTGGAGCATCGTGCCCATGCGACCGCGGCCTTTCTCGCCCGAGCACAGCGCACGGAAGTTCGCCACTGTCTTGGGCTGCACGTCGCCGTAGAGCCCCATCACGATCTTCCCGACGTAGTCGTCGTTGATGCCAATGTCAAAGTACACCTTGTCTGTGATCAGCAGCTGCAGGAAGTGTCGTGTGAGTGTCATACTAGTGTCCAGTCACCTCGCGCTGTTAGTCGCGACAGAACAAACACTATGGACGTACCTCGCCGTCGTACTTGGCGGCTGCCGAGCCGCCCGTGAGCGGCTTGAACAGGTCTTCGAGCGACGGCAGCGGGCCAAAGAAGTACCCGACAGCATAGCCGCCGCCAAAGACTGCAGCGAGTCCGAGCGCGCCTTTGCCGAGCGGACTCAGTCCGCTGTCACCAGCCTTCGCACCTCCAGCGCCAGGCGCAGACGTGCTGAAGCGCGATGTCTGTCAAGCATGATGCACGAGTGTGCGCGAGCGTGTGGTGCGTGTGCGACACATGTGAGGACGTGCATCGAGACGTAGAGAGGTGATATTGACTGAGGACGCACCTGGCGGAGCACGCGCGTTGAGCGCAACAGCAGCGAGTGGCTCGGACGCAGGAGCAGCATGGCGATGACGAGCGATGCCCACAAGTGTGTGGATGGATGTGGCTCAGAATGACCTATGATCGACTGCAACATTCGACAGGCGCGATAAATAAAAGTCCAGATTATACTATCCGATAACCGGCTACGAAAAAGAAACACCAGTTAGAGCAAGCCGTTTGTTAGAGTCAATTGAAACTGCGTATTTGTTGAAGCTTTCACTGCGAGCGCTTGCAGTCTTGCTTGCGGACTCTGCGACCGCGAGATGCCAGACAAAGCAGCGATGCCTAAGTGCAAGCATGAGCAACATCACCTCGAAGACAACGATCGCGGGCTCGAGTCGATCAAGAGACAGTTGTCAACCAACACGTAACGAGTGTCGATTGCCATGACAATGCGAGCAAGCGAGCACTTGCGTCAAAGAGCTCAAGTGTGTGTGACTGCGAGCAACGATGTGTGTGAACAGTGGTGTACAGATAACGACAATTGCCAACGCCAGTTCACTGAACCGAGTTTGTATCGAGTTGGTCTTTCAAAATCTGACGCCAAGTTTGATGAAATTTAGGAATTGGAGAGCAAAAACTAAATTTCATACATTTGCGCATGGAAGCGCTTTGAAGAAGCAGCTGCGAACACAGTCGTCCTCTATCGCTTCCTAGGCAGCAACAGTTCGCTCAACCATACGCTTCCTCTTCTGCCTGGCCGTCATGTGCTCTGGCAGCTGCTCTTCTTCTACCCAACCTACTTCCATGATCTTCTTGAGTGGCCCCATGATCCCGACGTCTAGAGGCTGACAGACGGACGTCGAGTTTGGCGGCAGCGGGTGGATTGAGGAGAAGAGTTCGCCGGCGACGATGTCGTGCGACTCCGCCGATATATGGCAGTCGAGGTTATCGAGGAGGATCACCGAAGGTCCTTCTATCTGCGGCTTGAGGACAGACCGCAAGTACTCGCTCCATACACGCCCGTCCATTCGTCTGAACAGCATAGAAATGGTCTGAGCAGAGTTGTTAACGTTAGAAACTGAGTCAACAAGCGGGTAGCAATTGGCATCGACACTTACACTCACCAGGCGGGAAGTCTGAGATCTCACGCTCAAGAATGGAGCCAAAAGGAGATCCACGCAAGATGAACATGATAGGAAGCTTGCGACCTGTGTGCATACAAATCAAGCCGTTAGAACTCACCACTGACACATCCGTAGGCAATGACAGAGAGCTGCGTACAAACCGTCAGCTCTGATTCCCAAAACCGCAGTCATCCTTGCCGAATGTCGCTCCATCTCGCGTACTCTGGCGTTTCCGCCCCCGCGCTCAGCCCAGCAACGCCTTGGCACGCAGTCCATGTAAATGCCCGTCTCGTCAATGTTTATGATGTTCGAAGCTCTGTAACGGGACTGCTGTGCTAAGTACGAAGGAGTACAGCAGACTCCCATTTAGTGGCCTAAACTGATTTCTGACGACCATAGTCGTCCCATCAGTGGACTCACTAATTAGGTTAGCTCCCTCAGTTTCATCACTATGCATGATCTCAATACAAAAACCTCAGAGTTGAAAATACCGAGTTCAGCGCAGTTCCTCTGCGCTTCACCCCATCGCTTCCTCGTAAGACCACGTGTAAGCTACGTCACGGAACACACTCCCGTGACACCTGGTAGCACTTCGTAGTCCATCTGACGACCAAGATGAGCACGCTCCCGATCGAAGGCGACAACGGAACGTCGCTCAACTACAGCGACTTCGCACACTTGACGCCCTACGAATGGGACGCGCTGCGCCGCCTCGCCGACGTGTTCGGCCTGACGGCTGTCGCAGCGATGCTGTCCGCGATGTCGCAGGAGCACCAACGTGCCGCTGCACAAGAGTTCATGGTCCGCGAACTCGCCGACGCGCGTCGGCGAGGCTCAGCTCCCGCGGCATCATCAAGGGGCGACGTCGTCAAGCTCGACGTCACAAGCTACAACGGAGTAGGCCCAAATCGACTCGCTCTGAACCAATGGCTTTGAGAGATCGACATTGCCATCCACGCACGCCAGCTCACCTCCGAGCTGTCACTTACCCACTTCCTCCTGTCCAAGCTTGCTGGTCGAGCGAAGGAGTGGGCGCTGGGTCGGCTTGTCGCCGACCCTGACTGCTTCCCAACGCTCGACGCGCTGAAGAGCGACCTGCGACTCGCGTTCGAGCCGCCTCAAGACGAGATGCATCATCGCGCTGCGTTTCTCGCACTCAAGTAAGGTCACGCGTCCATGCGCGACTACGTGCAACGTGCTCGCCACCTCGTGTCATGTGTGACATCAGTTCCGATCGACATGGCGACGCAGGTCCATGTCTTCATCTCCGGCTTGAACGCTGGTCATCAGCTCCTGTACTTGACCCGGAAGCCTCCGGTGTCGCTTGAAGAGGCTTTTGCGATCGCAATTCGCGAAGACTTCAGCGTATCCGCCTCGCGGGGCCACCACGCCGTCGCCCCGCGAGCTGATAACGGCGCCGAGCCGATGGAGATCGACGCGATCGAGCACGACGTGTACTCGCAGCGCGCAAGCAGTGGCAATGGCAACAGCAACGGCAGTCGTCGCAACGGAACAAGCAACAAGCAGCTCATCTGCTTCCGCTGCCGCAAGGTCGGTCATCGCGCGGCAGTGTGCCGCGCGCCAGCTCCAGTACTTGCCACTGTCGAGGTTCAAGACGAGACCGAGCAGCCCGCGCATGCAAAAAACGCGGGCACCCAGTAGGTGCAGGGTGACCTACTGGGCTCATCAAGCGAAACGTGCCTCCGGTGGCGTCACGTTCCGCTAGCCCCTCCGACGCTGCGCTTCATGCGCAGCTCTTTGCCACCACCTCAAGCAGCGACAAGCGACTGATCGTACTCAGCTTGCACGTCGCCGGCACGAAGCGATCCCTTCGCGCCCTTGTCGATTCAGGCGCGACGAACAACTTTGTACGAGCCGAGACTTTGCAACTCCTGTCCTCGCGGGTGCGCGCCCGCGAGCAACCAGGCGCGATGATAGTCAAGTTTGCAGACGGCGAACCGCGGTCACTACCGCGGCGATCGGTCGAGTTCGAGTACGAGTTCGACGGGTTCAAGAGTAGCGACTCATTCCTCGTTGTCGATCTTGGCGGCTCGTTTGACTGCATCTTTGGAATGCCGTGGCTTGCACGCCACCGGCCTGACATCGACTGGCTGAGTCGCACAGTAAAGCCGCGCGACATCGACATCGGCGGTGTTCTCGCCCACTTGAGCGACAGCGCAAGCGCCTGGCCGCACGTGACAGTCGTGGACCCCGACTCCACGACGCTCAACCCGCATGAAGAGAGCGATGGCCCTTCATGCTCGGTTTGTTGCAAAGCACCGTGCGCCACGCCGACGCGACAAGCGAACGCCGATGGCGAGTGGGTCACTGTGAGCCGCAGGAAGGTAGCGGCATCTGCGGCGAGAAGCAGAACGGCGCCCAATCGTGCAGAAGTCGGAAAAGCGCGAGCAGTGGCTCGCGCTCCAGTTCCGCAGCCCCAAGAGAGTCACCCACGCGCACCGGCTTGGCCCTCTGCGCCGGCGCCGACGTACGACACGATCCACGTCATCAACATGACTGGTCACGGCCCGCCGCGCCACGACATGAAGATCACGAGTCCGCCTCGCGAAGCAGCCGACCTCACTCGGCTGCCTGTGATGTCTTGGAAGAACATGCTCAGCGAGATCAAACTCGGTCGCGTCGAACAGCCTTGCGCCGTCGTGGTCGACCCAGCGGATCTGGCGCTCGTTGGCAGCGAGCGCCCTGCTGGAGCAGAGCCGAAGTCCGCTCGCGAAGAACGATACGCTGCGCAGTCCTGGGACGAGCTCGAAACATCTAGGAACCCAGTCTTGGACCTCGCCCGCGAGTTCTCCGACATCTTCCCCGACAAGATTCCGCCGGTGCTACCGGCGGACAGGGGCGTACGCCACGAAATCGACCTCGTGCCTGGAACAAAGTACTGCGTGACGCGGCAGTGGCCACTGCCGCGCGACCAAGTCGAAGCGATCGACGCGTTCTTCGAAGGCCGGCGAGCTGCCGGGCACGTACGCGTGTCGACGTCGCCGCACTCGAGTCCAACGTTCTGCGTAAAGAAGGCGACTGGAGGCTGGCGCATCGTCCACGCATTCAACAAGCTCAACGATGCGACGATCCCGGCGCAGACGCCGATTCCACGCAAAGACATGGTTTCATGACACCATGTCTTGCAGCACGATCTTCAGCGGGATAGACCTCACGGACGGCTTCTACCAGATCCTCATGCGCGAGTCGGACGTTCCGCTGACGGCGGTCAGTACTCCCAGCGGCATGCTCTGGGAATGGCTTGTGATGCCGCAAGGGCTGAAGAACGCCCCCGCCACGTTCAACCGCATGGTCTCGCACCTGCTGCGCCCGTTGCGTGACTTCGCCCCAAGCTACTTCGACGACATCTTCGTGCACAGTCGCGCCACTGAGGGCGCGACAGACCTGGACGTCCACCTCGGGAACTTGCGGAAGGTCTTCGAAGCCATGCGCGAGAACAAGCTGTACGCGAACTTGAAGAAGTGTATCTTTTGCGCTCCCGAGATCCCAGTGCTCGGAAGCTACGTGAGCGCGGACGGGGTCCGCGCTGATCCGGAGAAGGTTGCCTCGATCGTCGCGTGGCCGGTACCTCGCGATCAAAAGGAGCTTCGGCCGTGGCTCGGGCTCGCGAACTACCTTCACCACTACGCGAAAGGCTTCGCGTCAGTCATCTTCCCGCTCTCACAGTTGCTGAAGAAAGACGCCACGTGGGATTGGCGTCGCGAGCACCAGACAGCGTTCGATGACGTCAAGACGCGGCTCTCCACCGCGCCGGTCCTTGCTCTGGCGGATCACACCAAGGCGTTCCACGTCGTGTGCGACGCGAGTGACTTCGCGATCGGCTGCGCGCTCATGTAGCACGACGACGAGGGACGAGAGCGCGTCATCCGCTTCCAGTCGAGACAGTTGGAGTCCGCGGAACGCAACTACCCCGTGCACGACAAGGAGCTGCTCGCGATGCGCTACGCGTTGGTGAAGTTTCGCGTGTATCTGCTGGGTGAGCAGACGTTCGCGATCTACACCGGCCACGCGTCTCTCCGAACCGCGACAAAGTCGCCGCACTTGAGCCAGCGCATGGCGCGCTGGCTGTCGTTCTTCGCCGAGTACAACCTCGTCGTCTTCTACAAGCCCGGATCGACGAACATCATCGCTGACGCGTTGTCGCGGCGTCCGGACTACGACCCGCGACCCAACTCGCCGCGCCACGCCGCCGACGATGACAACGACGACGAGTGCAATGCGTGTGTCGCGCTCGGTATAAGCGCGACGGCGTCAACTGCTGTGAGCCCGCTGCGAGACGAGATCGTTGCGGCGTACTCCCGCGACCCGTCGTGCGCCGCCATGCTCAGGTACTGCCGAGACCCGTCCCAGTCGACGCTGCAGCTTCTCGCTCCTTCAGCGCGGAGCCAGGCGCCGCGCTTCTCGGTTTCCGGCGACTTGCTCAAGTACCAGATCGACCGCTTCGACAGCCCTCGAGTCGTCGTACCACTCGATGACGACTTGCGCGCTCGCATCTTGCACGAGTACCACGACGGTGCGTCTGGCGGCCATCTTGGCCGCGAGAAGACGTATCTCGCTCTTGCGCGCGACTTCTACTGGCCCCACATGTACAAGTGGGTGCGCAAGTGGGTTCGGTCGTGCGAGACGTGCCAGCGCGTGAAGCCATCGCAGTCGTCACAAGCCCCGCTGCAACCTCTCCCAATCGCCGAGGACGCCTGGCGATCCGTGAGCATGGACTTCATCCTCTTTTGTATTTTCTTGAGCGTAAAACAATTTGCAATATCTTACGTAACAGAACCAAAACTTGCATATTTGTACCAAATAGAACAGCGACAAACTGTGACTTTGGCGCGCAAACGACACACTGTCACTCACTCAACCAAGCGATGGCAAGCGACGACGACGACGTTGTGGTCTCGTCAGGCGACGAGCGCCAGCGACGCCGCGAGGAGCAGCAAGATGCGCTCGACGCCGCGAGCCGCAAGCGCGTGCGCCACGACGCAGCGGCGCGCGTGAAGAAAGCGCGGAAGCGGAGCTTCCTCGATGAGTCGCACATGACCGAGAAAGACCGGCGCGACGTGCGCTTCAAAGAGCGCGAGCTGCTCGTGACGATGAAAGAGAACGCGAACGAGCTCGCAAAGCTCACGTCCGACAAGTTCGACGAGACGTCGCAGCAGCTCGACCAGATGTACGACAGCGTGCGGTATCCGCGCGAAGCGAACTTGGACGCGTCGAACCTCGACGAGCTCAACGTCGCCGTGGCAAAGCAGAGCCAAGCGCTCGGTGCGAGCGACCTCACCAAGGTGCGTGCTGCTGATCTGCACGGACGCGTCTCGCAACACTTCTCAGCGTGTTAATGGCATCAACTGGGCTGTGGTAGTACGACGTCGCAGACTTGATCCGCGCGACGCGCCAAGCGTGCGGCTCAGACTCGCAGCTGGACTGGACGACGCTCGGGTCCGCTGCCGGCGCGTGCTTTCGGTCCGCACCGGAGATCAGCTTCCTCTTTGGCTTGATGGACACCGAAGTGGTGCACAAAGAGCGCCGCCGTGCGCGTCGCGTGCGCTCCGATTCGGACGACGAGAACGAGACAGGCAAACCGAGCGAGTACACGAGCAAGGTGCGGGCTGGTGTCTGCTCTTGATGGGCATGTGTGTGTGAGAGAGCGCGCGTGAGCTTGCTGCTGCTGGCACTGACATGCGAGAACGATTCGCGGTGCAGGCGGACCGGAAAGACGCGCAAGCGCGGCGCCTCGAAGTGCTGCAGAACAAGATGGAGCAAGCGCGCAAGACGCACTTGTTTGACGTGATTGTGAACCCCGCGAGCTTCACGCAGGTCTGTTGTTTGTCTGTTGATCGATCTGCTTGGCTGGCTCAAACCGATGCAGCTGCGATGCGTCAGTCGCGTCCAGTGGACCAGTGGCTGTAAGCTCACGCCTTCTCTCTCTCTTTGCGTGTCAGACGGTCGAGAATCTCTTTGACATGTCGTTCCTCGTGCGCAATGGCGCCGTCGAGATCGGCATTGACGACACGGGACTACCATACCTCGGTGCGTCCGTGTGCTTGTCGTCGTCATTGCTGCATACCCGATCGATTGGCCCTTGTACTGAGCAGCGCACTCACACGCACACGCACCAACCACTCTCGCTCTGTATGTGAACTGACGCTCCAGAGAACCACGAAGGACGAACGGAGGAGACGATCCCCGCGCAGACGCAGAGCATCATTAGCATCACGCCCGCGCAGTGGCAAGAGATCGCTGGCGTCTGGGAGCAGGACGAGCCGCTCGTCGGCCATCGCTCGTAGCTCGCTCGATGCGTCCATCTATCCGTTCATTCATTCATCGATCTGTTCGTTCCTCCGTTCACTTGTCCACTGCATCGTGCTCCTTCATGACCTCTTGCCAATGTCGGCGTCTCTAGCAGGCGCCAGCTGGTGAGCGGCAAATAATTGAGCCACTGGGTCGCGTTGACAAGCGCACGACGTGCGTGGGACGTCGATCACTCCGGCTCGCAGCAGCACTGAGCGTCTCCAGCGATGATCGACAGGAGCCACGGGAGCATGCTGCGCGCGTCGCGATCGCCGCTGCGGCTGCTGCTCGTCGCAGTCGCTGCTGCGTGCGTCGCGGAGTGCTGCGCCGCAGCGTGCCCTACGATCTGCTCGACGCCGCTGCTCTATGGCTTCACGAGGAACAGCGGCGAGCCGTGCAAGTGTCTGCGCAAGACGAGCAACACTACGTTTGAGCGCATGAACAGCGCCACGTGCGCGTGTAGCGAGTGCTTTGCGGAACAGAGCGACGGAAGCGTCGTTGGCTTTGCGTCACTGGGCGACGGCAGGCCTTGTCCATTCGGCACTGACTGCGGTGCGTCGCTCCTGCTTGAGTGTATTGAGCCGATGGTGATTGTGCTGCTAACAAGCGACCACTTGCTGTATATGCACTATAGCGTATTGTGCGTTCCCAGGCGCATTCAGTACCAGCGGTGCGAACTCGACTCTCAACGGTGCGTCTGCATGACACTCGCACCTGCTGCTACTGCTCCTTGTCGTCTGTACACATGACCCACATGTCTGGTGCGCCACAGACGAAAGCCCAACTCGTCGGACAGCGTCGCCATCACCATCGCCGTCGTCCGCACCGCCACTGCAGTCGTCGCTGTCGCCATCACCACCAGCATCTTCTCCAGACATCGCCACCACCGACTCGAGCGGATGGTCTGGTGTGGCGATCGCCGCAGCGTTCTTCTTTGGCGTCTTTGGACTCGGACTCCTCCTCGTCGCAGCCGCATTGTACCGCAAGCGCTCGAAGAAGAGCGAGCTCGAGTGCAGCAGCACTAGCGCCGCGTGCGACCGCAGTCTGTACTATGAAGCCACCATCTTGGATCGGACTGCTCCTCGTGGTAGCGGCAATGATGTCGCCACAACTGTCGATCCGCATGCACTCGACCACAGCGAGCCGACGTACGAGGTCGTCGTGTATAGCATCAACAACAGTCACGAGTCACTTCCTCGCGCGCTGCCGCTGCAGCCGCCACGCATCCGCGAGCTATAGGACGAAGCTGAATGTTCTGAATGTTATCACTGTGTACGAACACTTGGTGCGCGCTCGCGAGTGCGAGAACGTCGAGGCTGACAAGAAGACGCTAGGTAGCTCAGCAAGTGAGCTGAAGCGCCGTGTTGTGGCTCAGTCACGCTCATACACGGTCATTGCGAGTGGATGTGTGTGTGAGACTGACTATCATGACTTCAGTGTCGAAGGTTGAAAGACACAACGATGTCTGCTCTGCTATTGGTGCTGGTGTTGCGTCGTGCACTACACGACGTGCTCTCGAGAGACTTGCTTGCACTCGTGAGCGACATCAACGACGCAAAAGAAGAAGACAGCGACGACAAGAGCAAAGAGCTCACTCGAGTCGCTCGGTCGCTCACACTCTGGGCGATGCTTGTCAAGCGTTCGGCAGAGTGCGTGTGTGTCCACATGGCTACACTCTCGCTCTTGTTTGCGCGTGACTGTGATTGCCACTTGAAACTCGACGATGCGCTCGAGTCATCACGACAGCAGCAGCACACACTCGCTTGCATTGCCACCAAACCAAACCAAGCATGAGCAAGCGCTTCGGCGACTCGATCGCAGCTCAGTCGTCTTGTGCGCACACCTCTCGTGTGCGTTTGCCTTGCAGTATGTACGTGTCAAGTTTTCGCTCTTGCCTCGCTACTCATTCCTCAACCAGCATCCATCCTCACAAGCAGCACAGACACACTCAAGCAAGCAAGTAAGCTTCATCGATCGACTGCTCTCTATCATGCACTACTCGGCTTCCGCAACAACAACAACAACAACAACAACAATAGCAACGACAGCGACATCAGCTACCACCACTCCACTGCAATCGCCCACACCGCATGTGCTCATCATTGGCGCTGGCATCGGCGGTCTCTGCCTCGCGCAAGGTCTCAAGAAACACGGCATCCCGTTCACGGTCTTTGAGCGCGACCCGACACCGAGCTTTCGCACACAGGGCTACCGACTGCGCATCACGCCAGAGGGGTACGACGCTCTCGTAGCGAACCTCCCGTCGCACGTGCTCGAGCTCTTTCACAAATCGACAGCAGCGTTTGCGCCTGGTCCGTTCTCATTCCTCGACGCGCACACAGCCGAGGCACTGCCGCCAGCGCCAGGTCGTGGCCCACCTCCAGCGCCGTCGTCGTCAACTCCGTCACCCGTCACAACGCCAACGACTAATGCAGGCGATGCTGACGAAGCTGCTACTGCTGACCATAGCGCTCGCAAGGACACCGGCGCTCCAAACAAACCGCAGCCATGGACTCCACCGCCACACACGAGCGCCAACGCGAGCAAAGTGTTCACAGCTGACCGACTCGTGCTTCGCTCCATGCTGCTCACCGACTTGAGTGAGCACGAGCTCCAGTTCGGCATGGCGTTCAAGCACTACGACACACTCGCGGACGGCCACGTGCAAGTGACGTTCAAGAACGGCTGCCAGGCAGTCGGCTCTGTGCTCGTCGGCTGCGATGGCACCCACTCGCGCGTGCGCAAGCAGTACATCCCACACGCCACGCAGCTCCTCGACACGGACGGACGCGCGATCTACGGCAAGACGCTGCTCACACCGGCGCTTGAAGCAGCGCTACCGACATCGATGCTCCAGAGCACAACGCTCGTCGCGAGCGCACAGCCGCACGCGTCGCTCTTCATTGAGCCCGTTCGATTCGTCCAGGGCGATCCGCACGAGCTGGCGCCGCACCTTCCAAGCGTCAGTGACTACATGTACTGGGTGCTCATTGCGCGCTCGCAGTGCTTCATGCAGGCTCATGACAAGAACGAGAGTGCTCGTGTCGACCGCGCAACGACTGCGCTTTCCAGCGCCATCGCGGCCAGCACAACCAGCACGGAGACGGCGACGACCGCCACGACCACTACAACTCGCAGCACGGACCGCGAGCTCTTTGCTCTCTCGCCGCACCAAGTCGCCGAGCTGTCGTGCCAGATGACTGCAGCGTGGCACTCGAGCATTCGCGCACTGCTCGAGCACCAGGAGCGCAGTCTCTGCTCGCTCCTCGGCGTCTCGACCATGTCCCCGAAGATGCAGCCATGGCAGTCGAGCGGCGTGACGCTGCTGGGCGACGCGATCCACGCCATGACGCCTGCCGGCATCGGCGCGAACGTCGCGCTCCAGGACGCGCGCGTGTTGCTCGCGAGTCTCTTGGCGCGCGGCGTCGGAGCGGACGCTGTCGGTGCGTACGAGCAGCAGATGCGCGTGTACGCAGTCGACGCGATCACGAGCAGTGCTGGCGCCGGCAAGAAGATGTACGGTCAGCCAGACTTTGACGGCATGCGACCGGTGGCGCAGCAGTAGAGACATACAGACATGTAGCTAGAGCGCCGTGCACACTCCAGACTCGTCATCTTACACCAGCCGCATCAGGTCACTTTCTCTCTCTCTCTTAGTACACGCTGTGCGCACACTCGTGCTGTCTCTACTCGTCTATTGCGTCTCTTCCTCCTGCTACTACTCCTACTACGGCCATCGCCACTGCCACTGCCACTGCTACTACTGCCATTGCCGACCAGCCTCCACGCGTCTACGACAGCGCGTACGTCTTCTTGAACGCGATCGGATGCGCCTCGAGCGCGTGGTCGATGTTGGCAAAGCGGTGGCCGTAGCGCACGTACCACTTGACTGTCCGGCGCAGACCGTCGTGCCACGAGACCGTCTCACGCCACCCGAGCGCGCGGAGCTTCGTCGCGTCGATCGTGTACCGAAAGTCGTTGAACGGCCGGTCCGAGACGTACGCAATGCGACTCGCCATCGCCGTCGCAGTGGTGTCTGACGGCTTCATGATCGCGAGGAGGTCGCGCGCGACGTGCTCGTTCGAGACCTCGTTCGTCCCGCCGATGTTGTACACTTCGCCGATGCGGCCGCGATGGAGCACGACGTCGAACGCCGCGACGACGTCCGAGATGTAGAGGTAGTTGCGCGTGTGCGTGCCGTCGCCATGGATCGTCACGGGCCGGTCGCGCGCGATCTGGTTGATGAACTTCGGGATGAGCTTCTCGGGGTACTGGTGCGGCCCGTAGACGTTGTTGCTCCGCGTGATGACCGTCGGGAGCTTGAACGACCGCTGGTACGCTTTCACGAGGAACTCGGCGCCGGCTTTCGACGCCGCGTACGGGTTCGTCGGCTCGAGCACGTGGTCCTCGCCCATCGCCGCCGTCTCCGCCGTGCCTTCGCCGTACACTTCGTCCGTGCTCACGTGCACGAACCGCTCGATCTTGCCGTGAATGCGCGCGGCCTCGAGCAGCACGTGCGTGCCCAAGATGTTCGTCTGGCTGAACGCGATTGAGTTCCCGAACGAGTTGTCCACGTGCGACTGCGCCGCAAAGTGCACGATCGTGTCGATCTGCTCGGTCTGGAGCACGTACTCGACGAGGTCGGTGCTCACGATGCTGCCTTTGATGAACTTGTAGTTGCGCGGGAGCTGGCAGCTCGTGGACAGTGTTTGACTTGCGAAATGTATGCAAGTGGTTCGTGCGCAATAAGCGAGGACACGAGCAGACACACAAGAGCGACACAATGAGCGAGAAGCTCTTTGATGGCCTCTGCATCTGCACGACAGGGCTCGAGGTGCACGTCAAGGTGCGCGCGCAATCACACGCGGACACGCACGTTGTCTCTCACTAACGCCCGCACTGCGGCGCAGGAGCAAGTGCGCAAGATCGTGCTCGCATGCGGCGGCGCATTCGACGACGACTTTGCACTCGGCACAACGACGCACCTCGTCGCCGACGCAGTTGGATCGCAGAAGCATCGAGTACGTCAGTCCTCCTGCGCGCTCAGCTGTGCGAGAGCTAACGCACATGCCATGTGCACGTTTGTCTGCTTGTTCACACAGGCCGCAGTGGCGCACAGCCTCCCAGTCGCGACGCCCAAGTGGATCTTCGAGAGCTTCCGCGCGCACGCCTTGCTCGACGTGAGCGCGTACGCGCTGCGGGCGCTCGAGGGCCTGGTCGTCTGCACGACTGGGCTCGCAGCTCAGTCACGCGACCAGGTCGAGCGCATGGCTGTGGTCCACGGCGCGACGTACGACCCGAACCTCGAAGTCGGCTACACGAGCGTGCTCATTGCGCAGCGTCCTGGCGGCGCCAAGTACGACGCGTGCGTGAGCTACGGCATTCCAGTCGTGCACGTCTCGTGGCTCCACGCGTGCGTTGAGAGCGCGACGCTGCTGGACGAGCGCGAGTTTGCGCTCGAGAAGGTCCTGCGACCGAGTCGCTTGTTTGCCCACGTGCAGACCGAGACGGCGCAGGTCCTGAGCCAGTTGCCAGCGCTCGTTCGGCGCTATCGCCAGCAGGACACAGTGACTCTTGATGACGATGACAATGACGAGGACGACTGGATGGCGCTGTTTGATAGCTGCGGCGTGCACTTGGTCGGCTTCCCACCGGCGCTCGAGGCGTCGCTCCAGCACCTCCTGCGCACAGCCATGGGCACGATCTACTACGACTTCACGCCGGCGCTCGTGACGCACGTTGTCGTGAGTCCGTCGCTCCGAGACACGAGTGCGCTCACTCTGCTCGAAGACGCCGTTGCGCGCGACAGCGCAGACGGACACGTCCACTTTGTGTCGCCCAAGTGGCTCCTCGACAGTGTCAAGTGCCTCCGGCTCGAACCGGAAGAGCTGTACCCGGTCGAAGTCGACGCCGAGCACGAGTTGCCAGCTCCAGGGCCACTTGCACCAGGCGCTACCTACGCAGCCGACGTCTCGATGGTCGATGCGTCGTACGACCAGCTCCCAGACGTCCATGCGGACGACGCCAGCGGCGATGTCGAGGCCGACTCGAGGCATACAGAGCCACTAGGCGCGCCACCAGACGACGACCTGAGCCACGAGCCACAGACTCCGACAACAGCGTCGCCGACGTCTGAGCGCGGACTCTTTCGCGACTGCGCGTTCCTCGTGCTCTGTCGCGACCCAGACGACCGCCACGTCGTGCGTCCGATGGTCAAGCAGATCCAGAGCGAGAGCGCTGGGCAGGCGATCCCGCTCGACGCGCGTGACGTCGGGCACTTGGACGTGGGTCAATTCGCGTTCATCACGCACGTCGTACTCTGCGCTGGCGTCGCGCTCGACCCGGTCGTTGCACACGAGCTCGAGCAGCAGATCGTGAGTCTCAAGGCGACAACAGCGTCAGCGTCTTCGCCACGTGCGCGAGGTCGCGCTCGGCGCGAGCGCCTGACGTTTGTCTCGGACCTCTGGGTCCGCTGCTGCCTCGCAGCAGGCGTGAAGCTGTCGCACCAAGCGCACGAGCTCTTTGCGCTCACGCTGCACCAGCCGCGGTCGCTCTTTGCGCATTCGATGCCGCTCGCGTGCTTTGCGTCTGTGCGCGCGAGCACGTCAGTCTACGTCGGCGTCGACCGCATCGTCGTGCTCGAGCTCTTGCGCCTCGCCGGCGCGCAGACCACGAGCAAGCTGAGTAAGCGCAACACGCACCTCATCTGCCTCAAGCCCATTGGGATGAAGTTTGACAAGGCGCGCGAGTGGGGCGTCGCTGTCGTGACCGCACGGTGGGTCATCCAGAGCATGGTGCACGGCGCGCTCTTGGACGTCACGGCCGACGAGTTCCAGGTCAGCGAGCATAGTGGCGACGCAGAGACAAACGGCGATGGCGATGCCACTGGAGCAGAGGCCAGTGAGCACATGGCCGATTGAGACTGTCGGCATTGCCTAAAGCGATAGAGACGACACTAGAGGAGAGAGACTGGAAGAGATGGATAGATGGATAGAAGAGCACTGGCAACGACGCCAGTCGTACTACTACTGCTACGGGTGCTCGTACGGGCAGCAGTGAGGAGGACACAGACAAACGACACATGCGTCGCTCACGAGTAGAACTTGGTGATTGCGTCGCGCACGACCGCAGCGTCAGCGTCGTTCGGGAGCGTGACGCGCAGCAGTGGGTCCGCGGCCATCTCGCGCTCGATCGCAAACCGCGCGTTATCGTTGCGCGCCCACGCGCGGCGCGCGACGCCGTTGTTCACGTCCCACCCGAGCATCGTGCTCGCTTTCAGACCCGCGGCGCGCGAGCCGTCGAGGACCATGCCGAAGCCGCCGTTCATGACTTCGCCCCAGCCGACGCCGCCGCCGTTGTGGATCGCGACCCACGTCGCCCCGCGCGCAGCGTCACCGATGACATTGTGGATCGCCATGTCGGCGCAGAACGCCGAGCCGTCGTAGACGTTCGACGTCTCGCGGAACGGCGAGTCCGTGCCGCTCACGTCATGGTGGTCGCGGCTGAGGATGATCGGCGCCGAGATCTCGCCGCGCGCGATCGCGTCGTTGAACGCCAGTGCGATGCGGCCGCGGCCTTCGCGATCAGCGTACAGAATGCGCGCTTGCGAGCCCACGACGAGCTCGTTCTCCTCCGCGGACTCGATCCAGCGAATGTTGTCGCGGAGCTGCGCAGCGACGCGCGGCGGCGCGTTCACGAGGAGCTCCTTGAGCACGCGGCCGGCGATCTCGTCGGTCTTGCGCAAGTCCTCGGGCGAGCCAGACGAGCAGACCCAGCGGAACGGACCAAAGCCGAGCGAGAAGATGTCGCCCATGATGTCCTGGACGTACGACGGGTACTTGAACGCGCTCGTGTCGTCGCTGCCGTTCGCTTGCGACGGGTCCAGGAGGATATCGGCGCCTGCGCGCTTCGACTCGAGCAGGAACGAGTTGCCGTAGTCCCAGAACCGCATGCCGTGCTTCGTCAAGCGGTTCACGGCCGTGACGTGGCGCCGGAGGCTCTCTTGTACGAGCGCCTTGAAGCCCGCGGGGTCGTGGATCATCATCTCCTGCGCTTCGTCAAACGTGAGCTGCACGGGGTAGTACCCGCCGTTGTACGGGTTGTGCAGCGACGTCTGGTCCGACCCGAGCTCAACGAGGAGCTCGCCCTTGTCGGCTTCGTCTGCGAGGCGCTCCCAGAGCGTCACGATGTTGCCGTGGTACGCAATGCTCACAGCCTTCTTCTCGTCGCGCGCGCGGCGGATGCGCGCAATGCACGCGTCGAGGTCTGTCGCAACTTCGTCGACCCAGCCCTGCTCGTGGCGCTTCGTCACGGCCGCGGCGTCGATCTCAGCCGTGACCGAGATCGCGCCGGAGATCACACCGGCCTTGGGCTGCGCGCCGCTCATGCCGCCGAGACCCGACGAGACGTACACGACGCCGCTCATCGACTCTTTCTGCAAGTACTTGCGGCAGGCGTTGAGAACGGTGATCGTCGTGCCGTGCACAATGCCCTGCGGTCCAATGTAGCAGTAGCTCCCGGCGGTCATCTGCCCATACTGCGAGTTGCCCATGGCGTAGAGCTTGTCGTACATCGCGCGCGTCGAGTAGTTCGGGATGACCATGCCGTTCGTGATGATCACGCGCGGCGCCTCGGGCTTGCTCGGGAAGAGCCCCATCGGGTGGCCCGAGTACATCACGAGCGTCTGGTCCTCAGTCATGTGCGAGAGGTAGTGCATCGCGAGGTGGTACTGCGCCCAGTTCTGGAACACGCTGCCGTTGCCGCCGTACGTCACGAGGTGGTTCGGAAACTGCGCCACGCGCCGGTCGAGGTTGTTCTAGCGAGCACAAGCAAGAGCATGAGCGTGAGCGTGAGGCACTACGCCAAGGCAAGCGATCAAACCAACTGAGACGTACCATGATCATGAGCATGACTGCAGCCGCTTGCTTGCACTTGGCGGGGTACATGTCGATCGGGTACGCCTTCATCTCGTACGCCGTCGGGCGAAAGCTGTCGATACAAGCGAGTGTGTGTGTCAGTACAACTGCTAGTTATGCACACATAAAGATCGCACTGCATGGACGCACCGGTGCATGTAGATGTGGCCTTCGTCCTTGAGCTCCTTTGTGAACTCTGGCGCGAGGACGTCGTGGTGCGCAGCTGGGAAGTACCGCAGCGCGTTTTGCACCGCGAGCACGAGCTCGTCTTGCGTGAGGTCGACGCGGCGGCGCGGCGCGTTCGGGATCGTGCTGTCCGGGTGCGGCCCTGGGTGGACCGGCAGCTCCGTCGGGATGCCATTGCGCAGGCTGCTGAGGTCGGCGTTGAGCGACATGATGGTGCTGGAGGAGCGTGCGTGTGTTGAGGGTTCGAGGCGGATCAGCTTGAGCTGCCTGGTGCAGATTGCAGAGTGATCGCTCGAGAGCGCCACGAGCGCGACGCCCCGCGCATGTTGCGACTGCTGCTGCGTCTGATGAGCAGCTCGAATAGACTCGAGCGCTGCTTCTTCGAGCAGCAGCAGCTCCGATGGCGCTGATGGGATTAGCAAAGTGATTAGACTTTGACACCAAAACGCTTCATAGCACAAATGCGCAAGAACGAATCGAAGCGCGCAGACTTGAGTATTCTATAAATTCGAGTCGACAGAATTGTTGTGTGAAACGGTCCGAGCGCGACATAATCGAGGGAGACAACTTGAAGTTGCCTTTTCAACCTCGAAAAGCCTTGGTGCAGCGATCGAAGCACAGCGAAGACATGCATGACCAGATCGTCGGCACCATGCCACTCAGAGGTCTACTTTGCTTCCACTGAGCATCAGTTCTCGTCGATGAATTTTGAGAGCACTACGCTATGTACATACTTTTGTTCGGTGAAAGCTCACAAAGGAACATCAATAAGTGTAGAAGCCGAATTAACATGAAATGTTCAGTCCAAGATAACGCTGCCATAGTAAGGCACGGCGCGTGCGACGGGGTCACACATCACAATGCGCTTGAGGAAGCGTGCACACACGTGTGCGGCAACTTGTGTTGCAGGGAACGTGTTCCCGTAGCTTGGACGTTGTGAAGACAACAGAGCAGGTTCCAAAATCTTCCTACAATATGCATGTCTAAGTATTCCTATACTAAATGCAAGATAGCACACTAAGTACCGTGAGGTACACGGGGCTCATTAAAGAATGAGTCGCTGTCGTGCGTCCGATGTGACGACGACCTCTTTTTGGTGTGTCCCACACCACAACAGTCCATGCCCAGGACCGGACATCCAGGATTGGTGTACGCCACACCAATCCATGTAACTGGCCACTTTGTCCCCGTTACAGCGCGCTTCATCTGCGTTTCGCTGAGCACCTATCTTCGCTTTTTTGTTGAATTCACTGCAAGGACTTCACAGCTAGATCGCCGGAACGCGCAACTGTTTGCTTCAATTCTCGGCATCCACACCACACCTGTCACGGGACGTGACCTTGGCTTACACGTGGACTAACGAGGAAGCGATTGGATGAATTTTCAACTCTGACGTTTTTGATTTGATCTCAAGAGTGCTATCCGCTAAAGTACATGAGTACTGACAGCCACTCAAATGCAGGGCACTCTAACAGGGGAACTTCTCAAGACAAGGTTCCTCGCAAATGGAACACCTCCTAAAACGAATATGCATGAGTGGAGGGTCGCTAGTCGTACCTAGCAGAAAGTGTACGATGACCCCGTTACAGTAAGCCTATGACGTCGATCATTAGGCTGTGGAAGCACGGATGAATTTGGCGGATATGAACGCTGGAATGAAATGACATCGAGGAGTTTGACTGGTTACTGATATTGTGATCACCAAGAATTTTGACCACGTCAGAATTGCTCATTTATACGGGCATGTGCTTCTAAGAGTTCGATTTACGATGTATCAAAGTGGATTACCCGAGTGATTATTATACGCGCGGTGTCTGCAATATAATACTGATATGTGATCGATTTAATGCACTAGAAGCTGTTTGCCGTCAAACGTGTGCAAAAATCGACGGCCTCACCGATGCATTCACAGTCACTATCTGGTCCGGTTATCACAAATCGGAGTCTTGCCACTCCGTTCAACAACAACAGCAACATTTCAATTTTTGAGGATTAATTGGTTGGATCGCAACTTGATGGTGCGTGATTGGGTGCCAGAGATTGCTCGTTTTCTCCTCTTCATTTTGATATGCATGCTTGTGCTCAATTCGTTCTTAAAGCTCTAAACAAGCACTAAACAATCATTTTCTGTTCATTTTCTGTGTGAAAATTGGACCAAGCTGGACAAGCAGTAAACTCAATAATGCATTCTGAAATCAAGTCAAAAATGGTGCAGTTGATGTGGAACAAATGTAAACGTGGGATGTTGCTATTGATGTGGACGGGACTGTCATATATTTATTTATCAGTGCTAGATTAGCCATAAACAGGTAATGGGCGTAGATTTACTTGTCGATTTGGACGCACTGACTGGTGATCTGGCTGTTGATCACAACAAATGCTGTTGAATACTCCACGCCTAAAAAACAAGAACAGCGCACTTTTCCAGTTTTCTGATGATTGAGCGGCTACTTTTGAATGAATCGAATAGTATTGGACTTGCCAGACTGAGACGCGTTCAAAACTGTGTCGATCTTTGACTAATTCGAACTATTGATCGAGGTACAAAAGTTTGGTGTCAAATGGGCACATAAAAAACGAGAACGCCAGTCACATACACCATTCAAGGTTAATTGTCAGGAGTTTTCAATAAAATTTGCATGTACCGCCTTTTGCTTTAGTCACAAGAAATCATCTTTGACGCATCGAGTCGATGAGGTATCGACATTGAGGGCGTTCTACTCACGCTCAATCGCCACTGTAAGCTCGCCTACTGTCGGAAACTGCTTGCCGTCGCGAAACACGCGCGCAGTCAGGATAACCCATACATTTTCTATTGGGTTCAAATCCGGACTGCGCGCGGGCGAGTCCAACGTTGTGACGCCTTTGTCGCGTAGGAAGTCGCGAGTAGCGCGAGCGGTGTGAATGACCACGTTGTCGTGTTGGAACGTGAAGCCGTCGCTGTGCTTTGCTGCCGCGAACGGCATTAAGTAGGTGCGCAGAGTGTTGATGTGATGAAGTGCCTCAGAAAATCTGGAGAAGTCCTGAGTTGGCGCGCAGTTCTGGGGTGGATCTGGAGTTTTCGACCGACTGGAGAGCTCTTGAGCGACATTGGAGGATCTTGAACAACCTTGGGGTGTCCTTGAACGTCCTTGAGCGACCTTGAGCGGCCTTGAGCCGGAGATTGGGTTCCGGGTTGCGCGAAGGGGTAGCACGCTTCCCAGTTAGTGGTCAGTACCTCACGTTGTGTATCCCTTTGGCCCTTTGAATCTAAGCAAATCTCAAGCCTGATGGCAAGGATGCCTAGATCGTCCGAGTCCAGGTAACACGCCCTTCCGTGTAGTCTTGTTTTTGCTGTGGTCTTGACTTAGGCTTTGCCTGGCGAGACGTCACTTGTTGACTTCGCGGAGCGTCGCCGTTCGCGTTCAGGAAGATCGGGTCTCGAGAAACTGGAGAGGTACTCGAGACACTGGGGAGGAGACAAAGATGGGTCCAACTGGGGCGCCTCCGTTCGCGCCCTCGACGGACGTCGGCTCGAGGATCTGGGAAGACCACCGAGTGACTTGGTGATGAACGTGCAACGTTCAACCGGAGCGTCACCTTTCGCGCTCTTGGGAACAGAGTCGATTTTGGGGAACTGAAGAGGGACTGGAGAGAACCCCAAGAGACAGGGGTGTCAATCGAGTCTGGGGACGCAAGACTGGAAGTCAACCACCTGAACAGGTGAGACGGCGGTGTCAACTAGGAGCTTGCGTGCTTGAGTTTGCTCTTCGGACAGGTGACTGGACGGGATGTTCTCAACCTCACAGTCGGCAGTACTTCACTCGGCGGTTGTTCTCAACCTCGCAGTCGGAAATACTTCACTTGACGAGCGGCGCAGGTCCCAACGGCAGTCCGGGCGGGGCGCCCGAGTCTTCTCACTTGGAGGTCTTCTTTCTTGGTTGCAGATGCTCCGACGTTATGCGTTCTCGTAAACTCAGCTGACGGCTGTGGAGCACCCGATGGGGTAGTGTTTCTGGGTTTTAGACAGCTCCTTCTTCTTCAGTCCGGCACTGAGCGCTTTTCAGCGCACCCGTGCGTTACGACCTCGGAGTACGCGGGCACGCAAGGAATATGGGATACAAACTGATGCACGGCCTTGACTCGCTCACAAGCGCCGAGTATGCAGTTGGAAAATGGGCAGGAGAGGGGGTTGAAGCCTCCCTGGATGCTAGCCGTCACGCCAAGTGGATCGTTCGCACGACACACACCACGCGCAGTTGTGGGCAGCGCTCCGCCGTTGTGAAGAGCCTTGGGTGGGAGCGAGGTTCTGGTCAACTTGAGCAGAAGCTGGCAAAAAGGGAAGGTTATTGAGTCCATGTAAGCGCGCAACATACAACGTGCTAAGCTACTCCTCGCCTGCACTTAGCTCGCGCTCATGAGCGGCACTAGCGTGCCGGCCTTGGCCACTACCGACGTGCGCTCGTGTCTTCGTGTTGGGTGGCGGATCCATGCCTGCCTCGGTTTTGTAGCTCCCAGCGTTTCGAGCTTTTCCAGTCGGGGCGACCGCTCTCCAGTTGGATACATGTATTCGCTTCGCTGGCTTCCAAGCCACACGATAGTGGGTGCGGCTTCTCCAGTTCGTAAACATGGAAGGAAGTGTGGGTCTCCAGTCGAGTCGACGTCGTCTCCAGTTCTCCAGTCGGGGAAAGGCGCGAGTGTCGCAAGCCGTCGGTCTGGTCATCGATGATGACCGCCAGCCCTGAACGGGAAACGACCGAAGTGTCGACTGCACAAGTCTGCTTTCAGTGAGCAACCAGATGGCCTGGTCATCACTTGGTGCGTCTTGCTGACCCCAGTCTCGTTGCGAGAAAGGAGGCCACAGTCGTCCAGCTTGTGGTAGAGCGGGCACGTGCTGACACAAACTGCCGCAAATCGGAGCGGCCGGAGGCAAGCCTTGTTGATCCGACTGCGCCATGAGCGGCTTGCGTATGCCAAGACGGTAGTCCAAGCTCCTTGCATTGCGGCGTAGATCGAGCTCTTCAGGGTGAAGACGGAAGCAACGCTCGCCGAGTCCGACGTTTTGACCCCACTTCACCACATTGATGTAGTCGGTCGCGCGCTGGTTGCCGTGCAGGAAAGCAAGTTGAGCGGTGCCTTGGCGTGAAAACGCCCCACACACACACCATCACTCCACCGCCTCCCATCTGCCGCCGAACGATCGTCCTTGGTGGCTTGCGGATGTCTTGCTGCATGCGCTGATTGTCGGGACCGTCGAGGGACCACCGCTTCTCGTCGCTAAAGATGACTTGGTTCCAGTATGCGGCGCCTCGACGGTCCGACAGCGCGGCGTCGCACCACTCGACGCGAGCGACCTTGTGCTTGTTCGTGAGCGGCAGGCAGCTCTCCAGCTTTGCGTAGTGTAGCCAGTCTGAGTCGTGCACCACACGCTCCACTGTGCGTAGCGAGCATGTGAGCTCGTTGTCTGTACGCAAGCGAGCAGCAGAGCCCCTCGCGACGACGCGTCGCGCAACAAGTGCTGTGCTGTGCGGTCATCCAGGCTGCGCGGTTAGCCACGCGTCTATTGCTTATCTTTCTTGTCTTGAAGCGCTCTCCACACGGCGCTTTTCGAGCGCCCCATTCGGGCAGCGATGGCACCGAGAGCCATTCGCGCGGCACGCATGCCACGCATCTCTGCTTGCTCGAGTTTGCTCACGTGCTTCGTCATTTGTTGCTCAATGAGCGAGTGGTAGATGACGGCGCAAATTTTATAGAAAACTCCTGACAATTAACCTTGAATGGTGTATGTGACTGGCGTTCTCGTTTTTTATGTGCCCATTTGACACCAAACTTTTGTACCTCGATCAATAGTTCGAATTAGTCAAAGATCGACACAGTTTTGAACGCGTCTCAGTCTGGCAAGTCCAATACTATTCGATTCATTCAAAAGTAGCCGCTCAATCATCAGAAAACTGGAAAAGTGCGCTGTTCTTGTTTTTTAGGCGTGGAGTATTCAACAGCATTTGTTGTGATCAACAGCCAGATCACCAGTCAGTGCGTCCAAATCGACAAGTAAATCTACGCCCATTACCTGTTTATGGCTAATCTAGCACTGATAAATAAATATATGACAGTCCCGTCCACATCAATAGCAACATCCCACGTTTACATTTGTTCCACATCAACTGCACCATTTTTGACTTGATTTCAGAATGCATTATTGAGTTTACTGCTTGTCCAGCTTGGTCCAATTTTCACACAGAAAATGAACAGAAAATGATTGTTTAGTGCTTGTTTAGAGCTTTAAGAACGAATTGAGCACAAGCATGCATATCAAAATGAAGAGGAGAAAACGAGCAATCTCTGGCACCCAATCACGCACCATCAAGTTGCGATCCAACCAATTAATCCTCAAAAATTGAAATGTTGCTGTTGTTGTTGAACGGAGTGGCAAGACTCCGATTTGTGATAACCGGACCAGATAGTGACTGTGAATGCATCGGTGAGGCCGTCGATTTTTGCACACGTTTGACGGCAAACAGCTTCTAGTGCATTAAATCGATCACATATCAGTATTATATTGCAGACACCGCGCGTATAATAATCACTCGGGTAATCCACTTTGATACATCGTAAATCGAACTCTTAGAAGCACATGCCCGTATAAATGAGCAATTCTGACGTGGTCAAAATTCTTGGTGATCACAATATCAGTAACCAGTCAAACTCCTCGATGTCATTTCATTCCAGCGTTCATATCCGCCAAATTCATCCGTGCTTCCACAGCCTAATGATCGACGTCATAGGCTTACTGTAACGGGGTCATCGTACACTTTCTGCTAGGTACGACTAGGGATCCGTCTCGAGCGACTGTTACAGCAAGAAGTGCGTGAGCGACAAGCGCGAAGCTCCGACGCAGCTCATCACCTCGCTTTCGTGCATGAGCAAGGCCGAGCGGAAGGTATTGCTGTTCTCCTCGCTGTCACTGAGCGAGAGCTTGTCAAGGGGCACCAGCGCTTGACGGACACGTACATGCAACTCATGTTGAGAGTCACGCGTCTCTCGGACCAGCCTCTGAGAGCCGAGAAGCTCTCTGATGTGCACAAGAAGATCCTTCCCTTCGTGCTCCCCGAGTTTGCGACATACCTGACCTACGCAGCACCCAACGAGGAGACCGAAGATAGCGCGAAGCGCATCAAGAGGACGCGCCGTGAGCAAGTGCCGCGCCGCAAATAAGCTGAGGACGACGAGACCAAGGCAGCTACAGTTTGATCAAGTCATACGATTAGGATACTCTTGATTTGATGGTAACATTTTTAGGATACATTTAGTTTGCGTCGATTAAAAAACAAGTGGTGACTCACAAAAAACACACTTTTCGGGTGCTTAAACGCATTGTTTGAAGAATCCAATCAGGTCATTGGGTAGAGCTTTGAAAACACGTCTAAATATTTATTGAGGTTTTTACAAGCCCAACTTCACAAGGTCATATCTCAACATCTAGAACGAAGTCGAACATGATTGCCAAAAAGTGCGCCGTTCTTGTTTTTTAGGCGTGGAGTGTACATGTGTGCGAACAAACTAAAGTGGAGGACAAAAGTATACGGCCACCGCTGTCTCGCTTGAGAACTCGCGCTGTGATTCGAATTGAGTCACGCTGTTTAGATATGTAATTGACGCGGCAAAGAGCTACACAGACGTGTGCGCCACGCCGCCTGAGCTGGAGCACAGCGTGAGCTCACATACAAATTGTAGGTTTCAGACAGCGGACAAAACATACGGCCACCCGAGCACTATACAAAAATCAAGTACAATTGACTGGCTAGAAAATTGGAGCGTGTGCTGCAGGCTGTCTGGCGTGCCATTCACACAAGAACCAAGCATGGGGCGTGGGCTGCCGCTCACGGACGAAGAGATCGGCCGCGTTCACGGGCTGCATGAGTGCGGTGTGTCTGCGCGCGACATCGCGCGACGGCTTGGTCGGTCTCGTGACGCTGTGTCGCGCGTGCTGAAAGGTACTGCGCGCACAAAATCGCAAGGCCGTCCATCGAAGCTGAGCGAGAGAGACACACGTCTCCTCGTGCGCACAGCAGCAGCAGGCAACCACAGCGCGCCCCAGCTACAGCAAATGCTCTCGCTCCCGTGCCACGAGCGCACTGTGCGTCGTGTGCTGGCTCGTGTCGACTACCTGTCGTACGAGAAGATGCAGCAGACGCTTGCACTCACGCCAGCACACAAGCAAGCCCGCCTCGCATGGGCGAAAGAGCATGTGGT
This sequence comes from Pythium guiyangense, assembly GCA_003730235.1. Taxonomy (NCBI): domain Eukaryota; phylum Oomycota; class Peronosporomycetes; order Pythiales; family Pythiaceae; genus Pythium; species Pythium guiyangense. The sequence continues at coordinate 1,194,801 of QXDM01000013.1, forward strand.
CAAAGGGGACGTTTGGGAGCGAATGATTTTCAGCGATGAAAAGAAGTTCAATCTCGACGGACCAGATGGCCACAAGAGCTACTGGCGCGACTTGCGTCGGCCTCCGCGCACGTATGTGAAGCGGCAGATGGGTGGTGGGTCTTTGATGGTGTGGGGAGCTTTTAGCTCGTGTGGAAAGACTGCTCTGGCGTTCTTACATGGACGACAGTCGTCGGTCGAGTACATATACACACTGTCTGAGTACCTATTGCCTTTTGCTCACTTGCACTATGGGACTGAGTTCGTCTTTCAGCAAGACAACGCGCCGATTCACGTGAGTCGCGAGACTCGCGCGTTCCTCGACGACATGGGAGTCGAGGTCGTGGGGTGGCCTGCGCGCTCCCCTGACCTCAACCCAATTGAGAACTTGTGGGCAATTCTGTCTAGCAAGGTCTATGAGAATGGTACACAGTACACCTCAGTCAACGAGCTCGCAGTAGCAGTAGAGAGCGCTTGGCACTCCATCTCCAGCGACGTCTTGCGCTCGCTTGTCGACTCGATGCCACGCAGATGCATCGAGGTCATTGAGCGCCATGGTGATAAAACCAAGTATTGATTCGAAATATACTTGATTTTTGTATAGTGCTCGGGTGGCCGTATGTTTTGTCCGCTGTCTGAAACCTACAATTTGTATGTGAGCTCACGCTGTGCTCCAGCTCAGGCGGCGTGGCGCACACGTCTGTGTAGCTCTTTGCCGCGTCAATTACATATCTAAACAGCGTGACTCAATTCGAATCACAGCGCGAGTTCTCAAGCGAGACAGCGGTGGCCGTATACTTTTGTCCTCCACTTTATAACGTCTGGGTTAATTCGTTCTATTTGCTCCCCGCGATAATATCGTTTGAAACTATTGAAAGATACAAAAAGTGATTTTAGTGTAATGTTCAGTTAATGTGTTTGCTTTGAGCTGAAAGTCTCAATTTGATAGCTGTTGAAAGCCAGAAAGTGTTGATTTGGGGTTGTATGTACTCTATAATATATTTAGGTTCGGACGAATTGTCAATTTAGACACATCTAAAAAGCGGCTATACTATTCACAAGATATTATGGCTCTCTTCGTTGTTGTACGTTGATTTTTCACAACCCCAAACAGCCGATGCTTTTGTCACAATCGAGGTGATAGTGTCAATCGTATCAATTCTCACACAGTGCTCACTCACACACAGTTCTTCCTGTTCATGAGAGAAGGTATTTTACCACAGTCAATGACGAATTGAATGGACCACGCAACTCCAACGGATGCATCATCGTTTGTCCACGTTCAACACACGTCCGACAGGATGACGGGGTGGTGACTAGTTTTGATATTACTCGTAGATACAATCCAGCTGTTTAGTACCAAGTGTAAGCATGAAGTTTTTGTGGTTTTAGTATTGACGCCAAACATCGCTGTCTGAACCTACATATATTATACAGTACTGTAAGCTGAATACAAATTCCTACGATTTGGTGTTAAGATTAGGAGAACTTTGTTCTTATGTAGTTGAAGTACTCATCGAGTACATCTTGGCTTTGCCCAATACAGTTACACGTGCGAGTTGATTATCGTGATGGTTCTTTCATCCTGCCTGCTTTGTACGTTTGATCAATATTAGTCGGTCTTTAACTATCGATTATACTTGCTAAACTTTTTCAATAGTCACTATCATATGCGTGACGCTGTGTTCAGCATAGTGAAATCAAGAACTGCAATGTCCGCTTTCACTCGATTACTGCACTATCAAAAACTATATGTGCCGACAAGTATAGTGAAACCAAGAACACTGGTGTCAGCGTTGCCTTCTGACGTGGTGGCTTTGATTAGCAACGAACAAACGCAAAGCAGCATGAGCAGCTCAAGCGACATCACTGCTGCTCTCGACCGAGCTTCTGCGCCAGCACCTGTAATGCAGCACTCTGTAGTAGCACCTACTGCTACTATGGCTACCAGTACTGGCGGCTGCACACATACTCCAGCGACGCAGCCGCTACCCACGATGTACGAGAAGCGTGTGCTCGTGACCGGTGGCGCCGGCTTCATCGGCTCACATTTCGTCACGCACCTCGTGAAGCGGTATCCGCAGTACTACGTCGTGAACCTCGACTCGCTCGACTACTGCTCGTGCGTGCGCAACGTGCACACTGCGATTGCGTCTCCGTCCGCGGGAGCACTCAACACGACTGCAGCTGCATCGATCGTAGCTGCTGCAAGTGCGAGTACCAATGCCAGCACAAACGGCTCAAACACCAACTCAGACAAGGTCAACGACGAAGACGACGAGGAAGACGATGTCGGAACGCGCCTACGTGGCAGCTTCTGCGAGTGGGACCAGTACGCCGAGTCGTCTGCACAGCTCCCGCGCAACTACAAGTTCATCAAAGGCAGCATCGTGAGCACCGACCTCGTCGAGTACGTGCTCCAGACCGAGCAGATCGACACGATCGTGCACTTTGCGGCGCAGTCGCACGTGGACAACTCGTTCGGGAACTCAATCGCGTTCAGCCAGACGAACATCTTGGGCACGCACGTGCTGCTCGAGGCCGCGCGCATTCACGGCAAGATCGAGCGGTTCGTGCACGTGAGCACGGACGAAGTGTACGGCGAAGGCACGGCGGAGACGGCGGCGATGGGCGAGGACCACGTGCTCGAGCCGACGAACCCGTACGCGGCGTCGAAAGCCGGCGCCGAGTTCCTCGTGAAAGCGTACCAGCGGTCGTTCAAGCTCCCGACGGTCATCACGCGGAGCAACAACGTCTACGGGCCGCACCAGTACCCCGAGAAGCTCATCCCGAAGTTCATCAACCAGATCGCGCGCGACCGGCCCGTGACGATCCATGGCGACGGCACGCACACGCGCAACTACCTCTACATCTCGGACGTCGTCGCGGCGTTCGACGTCGTGCTCCATCGCGGCCGCATCGGCGAAGTGTACAACATCGGCGGGACGAACGAGGTCTCGAACGAGCACGTCGCGCGCGACCTCCTCGCGATCATGAAGCCGTCAGACACCACTGCGACGGCGATGGCGAGTCGCATTGCGTACGTCTCGGACCGGCCGTTCAACGACTTTCGGTACACGATCGACGCGACGAAGCTCCGCGCGCTCGGGTGGCGTGAGACGGTCTCGTGGCACGACGGTCTGCGCCGGACAGTCAAGTGGTACGTGCGCTACGGCCACCGCTTTGCCAACATCGACCACGCGCTCGAGGCGCATCCGATCGCGTTCAAGAAGACGTACGCGCTGTCGTAGACGCGTGGAGGCTGGTCGGCAATGGCAGTAGTAGCAGTGGCAGTGGCAGTGGCGATGGCCGTAGTAGGAGTAGTAGCAGGAGGAAGAGACGCAATAGACGAGTAGAGACAGCACGAGTGTGCGCACAGCGTGTACTAAGAGAGAGAGAGAAAGTGACCTGATGCGGCTGGTGTAAGATGACGAGTCTGGAGTGTGCACGGCGCTCTAGCTACATGTCTGTATGTCTCTACTGCTGCGCCACCGGTCGCATGCCGTCAAAGTCTGGCTGACCGTACATCTTCTTGCCGGCGCCAGCACTGCTCGTGATCGCGTCGACTGCGTACACGCGCATCTGCTGCTCGTACGCACCGACAGCGTCCGCTCCGACGCCGCGCGCCAAGAGACTCGCGAGCAACACGCGCGCGTCCTGGAGCGCGACGTTCGCGCCGATGCCGGCAGGCGTCATGGCGTGGATCGCGTCGCCCAGCAGCGTCACGCCGCTCGACTGCCATGGCTGCATCTTCGGGGACATGGTCGAGACGCCGAGGAGCGAGCAGAGACTGCGCTCCTGGTGCTCGAGCAGTGCGCGAATGCTCGAGTGCCACGCTGCAGTCATCTGGCACGACAGCTCGGCGACTTGGTGCGGCGAGAGAGCAAAGAGCTCGCGGTCCGTGCTGCGAGTTGTAGTGGTCGTGGCGGTCGTCGCCGTCTCCGTGCTGGTTGTGCTGGCCGCGATGGCGCTGGAAAGCGCAGTCGTTGCGCGGTCGACACGAGCACTCTCGTTCTTGTCATGAGCCTGCATGAAGCACTGCGAGCGCGCAATGAGCACCCAGTACATGTAGTCACTGACGCTTGGAAGGTGCGGCGCCAGCTCGTGCGGATCGCCCTGGACGAATCGAACGGGCTCAATGAAGAGCGACGCGTGCGGCTGTGCGCTCGCGACGAGCGTTGTGCTCTGGAGCATCGATGTCGGTAGCGCTGCTTCAAGCGCCGGTGTGAGCAGCGTCTTGCCGTAGATCGCGCGTCCGTCCGTGTCGAGGAGCTGCGTGGCGTGTGGGATGTACTGCTTGCGCACGCGCGAGTGGGTGCCATCGCAGCCGACGAGCACAGAGCCGACTGCCTGGCAGCCGTTCTTGAACGTCACTTGCACGTGGCCGTCCGCGAGTGTGTCGTAGTGCTTGAACGCCATGCCGAACTGGAGCTCGTGCTCACTCAAGTCGGTGAGCAGCATGGAGCGAAGCACGAGTCGGTCAGCTGTGAACACTTTGCTCGCGTTGGCGCTCGTGTGTGGCGGTGGAGTCCATGGCTGCGGTTTGTTTGGAGCGCCGGTGTCCTTGCGAGCGCTATGGTCAGCAGTAGCAGCTTCGTCAGCATCGCCTGCATTAGTCGTTGGCGTTGTGACGGGTGACGGAGTTGACGACGACGGCGCTGGAGGTGGGCCACGACCTGGCGCTGGCGGCAGTGCCTCGGCTGTGTGCGCGTCGAGGAATGAGAACGGACCAGGCGCAAACGCTGCTGTCGATTTGTGAAAGAGCTCGAGCACGTGCGACGGGAGGTTCGCTACGAGAGCGTCGTACCCCTCTGGCGTGATGCGCAGTCGGTAGCCCTGTGTGCGAAAGCTCGGTGTCGGGTCGCGCTCAAAGACCGTGAACGGGATGCCGTGTTTCTTGAGACCTTGCGCGAGGCAGAGACCGCCGATGCCAGCGCCAATGATGAGCACATGCGGTGTGGGCGATTGCAGTGGAGTGGTGGTAGCTGATGTCGCTGTCGTTGCTATTGTTGTTGTTGTTGTTGTTGTTGTTGCGGAAGCCGAGTAGTGCATGATAGAGAGCAGTCGATCGATGAAGCTTACTTGCTTGCTTGAGTGTGTCTGTGCTGCTTGTGAGGATGGATGCTGGTTGAGGAATGAGTAGCGAGGCAAGAGCGAAAACTTGACACGTACATACTGCAAGGCAAACGCACACGAGAGGTGTGCGCACAAGACGACTGAGCTGCGATCGAGTCGCCGAAGCGCTTGCTCATGCTTGGTTTGGTTTGGTGGCAATGCAAGCGAGTGTGTGCTGCTGCTGTCGTGATGACTCGAGCGCATCGTCGAGTTTCAAGTGGCAATCACAGTCACGCGCAAACAAGAGCGAGAGTGTAGCCATGTGGACACACACGCACTCTGCCGAACGCTTGACAAGCATCGTCCAGAGTGTGAGCGACCGAGCGACTCGAGTGAGCTCTTTGCTCTTGTCGTCGCTGTCTTCTTCTTTTGCGTCGTTGATGTCGCTCACGAGTGCAAGCAAGTCTCTCGAGAGCACGTCGTGTAGTGCACGACGCAACACCAGCACCAATAGCAGAGCGAAACAAGAGTACAGGTGTACTCTTGGTGTACTTACACCATCATCATTGCACACGATTTTGTTCACAAACAGCCGCGACAGCACCCCCTACACGGCGTTCGCGACGCCGGACGGTCTGTTCGAGTATCTCGTGACTCCGATGGGAGTATCTAGCAGCCCTTCGAGCTTCAACAGACTCGTGCGCTCGATCTTCCAAGACCAAACCGCATTCTACCAGACGTACTTTGACGATCTGTTCGTCTTCACTGAGACGGACTCTCTCCAGGACCACCTCACAGCGCTCGACAAGGTCCTCCAGCGCTGCGAGAACGAGAAGCTCTTCGTCAAGCTCTCCAAGTGCACATTCTGCGCCGACGAGATCCCCTGCCTGGCCGACTTCATCAGCCGGCGAGGCGTGCGTATCGATCCAGCAAAGGTCGCAGCCATCCGCGATTGGCCAATCCCTTCGACCTGTCGGCAGCTCCAGTCGTTCATTGGGACATGTGTCTAAGTGCTCAAGTACTGCGCCGGCTTCGCTGAACTCACAGCTCAGCTCACGCCGCTCACGAAGGGCAAGTCTCGCAACGAGAAGGTTGTGTTCAGTCCCGGTCAGCTCCAGGAACCTGATGTGCCGCAGTCGCTCATTCGCAACTACTTGCTCTCGGATGGTCTGCTCTACTTTCGCGCTCACGTCGACGCAGCGTGGCGCCTGTACATCCCGAACGACGTCGACACCAAGTACATTGTCGTGCGCGAGGAGTACGACACACGCGTGCGAGGCCATCCTAGACGCCACGTGACGCTGAGGTTTCTCCGTGCGTTGTACTACTGGCCGCGGATGACCAAGTTTGTCGTGCGCTACATTGCATCGTGTGAGCGCTGTCAGCGCAAAAAGTCGTCGCGTGCCAAGCCAGATGGGCATCTAAACCCTATCGACATCCCGTCCGCCCGACTTCCTCGTCCGCCTGCCTAGGACAGCACGCAAGCACGACGCCATCATTGTCGTCGTGGATCGCTTGACAAAGCGCGCGCACTTTATCCCTACACGAACCAACGCGAGCGCGAGCGACACAGCTCGGATGTGGATCTTGTGCAGTCGAATCAATCAGCCAAGCACGACCGAGCGACCGAGTGAGACGCCAGGAAGAGCGAGCTGTCTGAAGACAGCAAGTCTCGCTCGTGTGCTCCAGCTCAACAGACGACGAGTGTAGCAAGTCAGCAAGTCAGCGTGCTCCAGCAAGACGACAAGCAGAGGTTGTGTCGCTTCATGGTGCGTGTGCGGGCACCATCGGTGCGTCTGCCTCAGCAAAAGTGACTTGGCACAATCGCGACGATTATTGTGCCACTTGAAGGAGCCCGCTCGACATGTATATATGTCCTTCCGATACTTGTCTTGACTATGTCTCACCTAGAATGGTTTGATACCATGAGGGAATAATCGCTCTTGCACGCTTACGCCCATTGCCTGTTCTGCGTTTCTTTTGCCCAGAGGCACCTGTGGCACATGACTACGATGTGTGGGCTTGGCCTTGGCACAATAAAATCATTGTCTGTGACTTTGAGCGAAATGGATTTGTATGGATACCTTTTCTCTGGCACTACTGTTTTCCCTGAATATCTATTTTCTAACCCTGATCTAACCCCGATTTACGTAGTCGTGGATTTTGCCTATTTTGTATTAATGTTAGTCGCTGTTTGAAAACCGATACAAACTAAGTCACAGATCGTTCGAATCGAATATAGGAGTGTCCTCAATACATGCCGAATTCGTAGGGGTTCGTAGTCGCGATTTAGAGCCCGATAGTGAAGCGAGTTACGCGAGTCTTGCGCAACCTTTTCGCAGACCTTGTTCACATCGTCGCTCTTACGTGTACCACGCATACCAATGCGTACCACACATCTCAGGCACATGAACACTGAGAACTCGGTCATTGCACCAACTGCCAGCAGCAAGAGAACATGCCAAAGATGAAGACAACGAAGAGAACGAAGGAGCAGCGCGTGGCGCTCGAACTCAAAGCTACACGACTGAGCGCTGCGCTCGCGTCGGTCAAGAAGGATCTAGAGCCACGGAAGGCGATCACGCCGAAGATTGCAGCTGGCGCAAAAGCTATGCTGGCGCTTGGCTCGCTGTGGAGCGCGGCCGAAGTCGCCAAACACTTTGGCATCAGCCGCAGATGTGCGCTGCGCCTCGAGGCCGAGAAGGAGCAAGAACGCGTGGAGCAGCAGAGACGTGCCGGCGCTCTAGAGCGGTCTCTGCAGCACTGCCAAGTGCGCTCGCGGGCCGCTGAACAGCAGCTGCGGCAACTACAGCAACAGAACCAGCAACAGCAACAGCAAAACCAGGCAGGTGGGCATCAAGACTCCGAGACTGAACACAGCGAGCAGTACGAACCGCTCGATTCCGAGAGCGAGCAAAGCTGGCTGCGTCTACAGGTGCTCGTGAACATGCGACGGCTCGAACTCCGAGAGAACGGCCCGCCCGTGATGATCAAAGGCCCTCGCGTGGAGGATCTCGTCCTTCGCGACGCCGGCGCCCGTTATAAGCTCTTCACGTGGATGCAGAGTGGGAAGAAGATCTTGATCGTGCCCGTGTGCATCTTGACCCTTGATAGAGCGATCGAGGTGATCAACGGCGTCGCAGACCGGTCCGATATGATCGTCATTCTCGTGGTCGATCGATCGGAAGAAGACAAGGTCGAGGGTGAAGTGAAGAAGTTGTCGAAGAACGTGCACGTGTTGATGTCGCACGGCTTCTTCCACCTCAAGGTACGGTGGTACATCATCCTTGCTGGTCGCACAACACCTCGCATACTAACACATGCACCTGCTCACAGTGGTGCATCGTAGACGGAGAGATCATCCTTCACGGTGCGCAGACACGCATGTTCATAACATGCATGTTCTGACTGCTCTGACTGCTCTGTGTGTGTGCCAAGGTTCTATGAGCTTGTCCGAATCAGGCTGCTACAGCAACCACGAAGTGATGACTGTGGACGGAGTTGGCAAGAGCCTCTACTACAAGACGCTGTACGTGTACGACTCGATCGTGACGCAATGCGACTACGTCAAGCTCTGCAGCGACGGCTCGAAGCGCCGCTCGTGCAGCCGTCCAAGTTTGAGTGATCGCACATGCACACGCTGGAGTGACGCAGAGGACGACATACTCCTCAGCGCGTGCGCAAAACACAACTCGTGGTGCCAAGTGGAGCCTCTCCTGCCTGAGCGCGCGCGCGCAGCGATCGAGACACGTGCTCGTCAGACCATCGTGAAAGACCGGAGCCGGGCACAGCAGTACACTCCGACCGAGAACTCCATTATCCAGGCTTTGCTGAACACGACGGAAGACCGGAAGCACCGGACTTGATGCCTGCTCCACTACAGCTCACAGACTTGGTGCCTGCTCCACAACAGCTCATGTCTGCTCCACTCGCACCTCTGCAGCTCACACAGTTCATGCTTGCGCCACTGCAACTCGCGCCACAGCCAGTGCTTGCACCACTGCAGCTCGCAGACCTTGTTCCTGCGCCATTTTTCCTGCTCCGACGTCCCAGGAGTACACGTTTTAGTCAGTGTGTGTTGCAGCTCGTTGGAGCCACTTAGTTGTAGTTGTATGTCTGCTTGTTTGTTTGGCAACACGCTTCGTGCTTTGGTTCATCTTCATCATTTCTAAAAAAATCCTTAAATGGTTGATAACTGTCATTTCGTTTATTGGGTCTCATTTGAGGTGAGGTGATGGTAAAAAAATTTCCTTTAGACAGACAAGTCTGTTGTAACAGTCTAAAAAGGAAAAGACAAAAGATACGTAATAGTTTCGATAGAAATCTTAGCACTCCTCTTGTGTAGCCCCCGCTGGGCTATAATAAATTACTCTCAAACATACTTTGATTACATGTATCTGTAATTTTTGCTCGCAGCCGTCTCTTTTATGCATGATCGACGTCAATCGACTGTATTGACGCCCCGTTTTGGTAAAATACCGAAAATCCGGATAAATATGGGTTTACTCGCGCTCCCGGTCCTCCGGACCTCCACGCTCAGGAACAAGAAAAACAACCTCCTAGTCAGTGTTGCCTACTCCGCTCAGTAAACCTCTGTCGCTAGCCCGCCCACGCAGATCATGAGTGGCTGCCAAGCGAAGCGCAGCGAGCGACGCCACTCATGTCCGCTTCGTCTTCGCTCGCTCAGTTTCTTCGCTCTTTGGTGTAAGTAATATATATCACCTTACTTATTTCGCTAAATAGTTTGTCTGGGAAAACATATAGCCCGGCGGGGCTAAAATACAGGAGTGCCGAAATCTCTTCATGGTTACTCAATATGTTTGGGTTTATCTGTTTTTCGACAACTCGATATGTACATGAATATATGGACAGCATTTCAGACACCACTATGCTTTAAACTAACAACAACGAACAGCAATATGAAAACAACACACAAGACAGCGTTTTAGACACCGAGCTGTTCAAAACACAACAAACAACAAGACAAGGCAAACAACTGTCACACTGACAGCAACAGGATCAAAACAACAATCAAGGCAAGGTTGCAAACGGTCGACCAACTTGACGAATCGGAGCCGACATTGCAAGACGTCTCGTGCTCACCGAGGTGCTCTCACTTTGCGAGGCGCAACAAACTACCACCACCACCACCACCGATCACGACAGCAAGAGCGAGTCGACGACGCAAACGACACTTCACATTCGTCAAGATGTGACTGTGGTTTGTCAGCAGGTCTTTGCAGCCAGCCGCAGTCGAGCATGCTTGTGCAGTCGAATCAATCAGCCAAGCACGACCGAGCGACCGAGCGAGACGCCAGGAAGAGCGAGCTGTCTGAAGACAGCAAGTCTCGCTCGTGTGCTCCAGCTCAACAGACGACGAGTGTAGCAAGTCAGCAAGTCAGCGTGCTCCAGCAAGACGACAAGCAGAGGTTGTGTCGCTTCATGGTGCGTGTGCGGGCACCATCGGTGCGTCTGCCTCAGCAAAAGTGACTTGGCACAATCGCGACGATTATTGTGCCACTTGAAGGAGCCCGCTCGACATGTATATATGTCCTTCCGATACTTGTCTTGACTATGTCTCACCTAGAATGGTTTGATACCATGAGGGAATAATCGCTCTTGCACGCTTACGCCCATTGCCTGTTCTGCGTTTCTTTTGCCCAGAGGCACCTGTGGCACATGACTACGATGTGTGGGCTTGCTCGCGGCGGCGGTCATGGCGCTCCACCACGCCCGCGCTCACCTCACTCGCTCCTCACTCGATTCATTCCGCGATCCGCGCTCTGCACCACAGCGCCAGCGAAACCAGACCGACACTGCTTCGCCACCGCCATCAGCAGCAGCAGCAGGAATCGGACCCATGACGCTCCTCGAGGAGCTCCACGACGGGCTCCCGCCGAAAACAATCGGCTACGAGTCGGGAAAAGCGCTCATGGTCCATGGACCGCACGCCTTGCACGAGCACGTTGCAACGAAGCTCGAGCTCGCACTCGGACGCGCACTGCCGCAGATGGAGGTGCGCTTTGACAACCTCTCGGTCTCTGCCGACATTATCGTCGTCGAAGAGACGGCGGATGCCAAGTCGGAGCTCCCGACGATCAGCAACGCCATCAAGAAGACGTTCTCGCGCTTCTCGGCCAAGAAGCACACCGTGCGCAAAGACATTCTCAAGAACGTCAGCGGCGTGTTCAAGCCTGGGACGATCACGCTCTTGCTCGGCCAGCCGGGCTCAGGCAAGTCGTCGCTCATGAAGATCCTCAGCGGACGGTTCCCGCTCGCAAAGAACATCACGGTCGACGGCACTGTGACGTACAACGGCCAAGCGCAGGACGCGATCACGGACCGCTTGCCGCAGTTCGTCGCGTACGTGAACCAGCGCGACAAGCACTACCCGGTGCTCACGGTGCGCGAGACGCTCGAGTTCGCGCACGCGTTCTGCGGCGGCGAGCTCTCGCGCCGCGGCGAAGAGCTCCTGAGCCAAGGCACGCCGGAAGAGAACCTCGAGGCGCTCGAGGCGGCGCGGGCGATGTTTGCGCACTACCCGGACGTGATCATCGAGCAGCTCGGACTGCAGAACTGCAGCGAGACGATCGTGGGCGACGCGATGCTCCGCGGCGTCTCGGGCGGCGAGCGCAAGCGCGTGACGACCGGCGAGATGGAGTTTGGCATGAAGTACGTCACGCTCATGGACGAGATCAGCACAGGGCTCGACAGCGCCGCGGCGTTCGACATCATCAACACGCAGCGCAGCATTGCGGAGAAATTCCGCAAGACCGTCGTGATCGCGCTCTTGCAGCCGTCGCCCGAGATCTTTGCGCTCTTTGACGACGTCATGATCCTGAACGACGGCCACGTGATGTACCACGGCCCGTGCGACCTCGCGCTCGACTACTTTGCGCAGCTCGGCTTTGTGTGTCCGCCGACGCGCGACGTCGCGGACTTTCTCCTCGACCTCGGCACGAAGCAGCAGCGGCAGTACGAAGTCGCGGTCGGCACGGCGTCGACGGAGGACCCCACGCAGCACCCGCGCACGGCGAGCGCGTTTGCCGACGCATTCCGACGCTCGCTCATCCACGACGAGATGCTGCGCGCGCTCGACGCGCCGTTCAACCCGGAGCTGCTGCACAACGTCGGCGCGCACATGGACCCGATGCCGGCGTTCCACCAGTCGTTCGTCGAGAGCACACGCACGCTCATGCGGCGGCAGGCGATGGTCACGATGCGCAACACGGCGTTCCTCAAGGGCCGCGCGCTCATGGTCGTGATCATCGGGCTACTCTACGGCAGCACGTTCTACCAGTTCGACCCGCTGAACATCCAAGTCGCGGTCGGCGTGATGTTCCAGGCCGTGCTCTTCCTCTCGCTCGGCCAGGCGTCGCAGATCCCGACGTTCCTCGCGGCGCGCGAGGTGTTCTACAAGCAGCGCGGCGCCAACTTCTTCCGCACGGCGTCGTACGTGCTCGCATGCTCCGTGAGCCAGCTTCCACTGGCGCTCGCCGAGACGCTCGTGTTTGGCTCGGTCGTGTACTGGATGTGCGGCTTTGTCTCGGACGCCGCGGCGTACGTGACGTACCTCGTCGTCGTGCTCTTGACGAACTTGGCGTTCGCGGCCTGGTTCTTCTTCCTCGCCGCCATTGCGCCGGACCTGCACATCGCCAAGCCGCTCGCGATGATCACCGTGCTCTTCTTCGTGCTCTTTGCGGGCTTCATCGTCGCGAAGAGCCAGATGCCAGACTACTTCATCTGGATCTACTGGATCAACCCGATCGCGTGGTGCCTCCGCGCCGTCGCGGTCAACCAGTACCGCTCGCCGCCGTTCGACGACTGCTGGTTCCGCGACGTCAACTACTGCGAGACGACCGGGAAGGCGAGCATGGGCGCGTACTACTTGAGTCTCTACGACATTCCGTCTGAGACGTACTGGATCTGGTACGGCATGGTATTCATGATCGCGTGCTACGTGCTCTTCATGTTCCTCGGCTACGTCACGCTCGAGTACAAGCGGTACGAGACGCCGGAGAACGTCACGCTCTCGAAAGGCGCGCGCGACGACGACGGTGCGACTGCGACGACCCACAGCGATGGCGGCGATGATGATGGTGGTCGCGGAAGCTACGCGCTCGCGACGACGCCCAAGAGCGCGACGTCGCCTCGCACGTCATCCGGGTCGTCGACGAAAGGCGCTGACGACGTGGTGCTGCGTGTCGAGCCACGCGAGAAGAGCTTTGTGCCTGTGACGCTCGCGTTCAAGGACCTGTGGTACACCGTGCCGCTGCCGAGTAACCCGAAGCACGAGACGATCGACTTGCTCAAGGGCATCACAGGCTTTGCGCTCCCGGGCACGATCACAGCGCTCATGGGCTCGAGCGGCGCCGGCAAGACGACGCTCATGGACGTCATCGCCGGCCGCAAGACGAGCGGCACGATCCGCGGCGAGATCTTGCTCAACGGCCACGCCGCGACGGACTTGGCGATCCGCCGCAGCACGGGCTACTGCGAGCAGATGGACATTCACTCGGAGGCTGCGACGATCCGCGAAGCGCTCACGTTCAGCGCGTTCCTGCGGCAGGACGCGAGCGTGCCAGCGAGCGTCAAGTACGACTCGGTCACCGAGTGCCTCGACCTGCTCGACATGCACGACATTGCGGACCAGGTCATCCGCGGGAGCTCCGTGGAGCAGATGAAGCGCCTGACGATCGGCGTCGAGCTCGCGGCGCAGCCGAGCGTGCTGTTCCTGGACGAGCCCACGAGCGGCTTGGACGCGCGGTCGGCCAAGATGATCATGGACGGCGTGCGCAAGGTGGCGGACTCGGGCCGCACGGTCGTGTGCACGATCCACCAGCCGTCGTCCGAGGTGTTCTTCCTCTTTGACAGCCTCCTGCTGCTCAAGCGCGGCGGCGAGACCGTGTTCTTTGGTGAGCTCGGGAGCAAGTGCCGCCACCTCGTCGCGTACTTTGAGCGCATCCCGGGCGTTGCGTCGCTGCCGCGCGGCTACAACCCCGCGACGTGGATGCTCGAGTGCATCGGCGCAGGCGTGAGCAACGACAGCGCGAGCGGTGTCGACTTTGTCGCGACGTTCCACGCCAGCGCAGCCAAGCGCGCGCTGGACGACGCGATCGCGCGCGACGGCGTCGGGCACCCGTCTGCGAGCGTCCCGGCACTCGCGTACACGCGCAAGCGCGCGGCGTCGTCCAAGACGCAGATGGCGCTGCTCGTGCGGCGGTTCTTCGACATGTACTGGCGCACGCCGTCGTACAACCTCACGCGGTTCGCCATCTCGCTCGTGCTCGCGCTGCTCTTTGGCCTCGTGTTCCTCAACGCCGAGTACACGTCGTACCAGGGCGTGAACGCCGGTGTCGGCATGATCTTCCTCGCCACGCTCTTCCTCGGCATGGTCTCGTTCAACAGCGTCTTGCCGATCTCGGTTGAAGAGCGCGCGTCGTTCTACCGCGAGCGCGCGTCGCAGACGTACAACGCGTTCTGGTACTTTGTCGGCTCGACGCTGTGCGAAGTGCCGTACGTCTTTGCGAGCGGCTTGATCTTCACGGTCGTGTTCTACCCCATGGTCGGCTTCACGGGCGTCGGCACGGCCGTGCTCTTCTGGCTCCACGCCTCGATGCTCATTCTGCTCCAGACGTACTTGGGCCAGCTCCTGGCGTACGCGATGCCGAGTGTCGAGGTCGCTGCGATCATCGGCGTGCTCGTGAACAGCATCTTCTTCCTCTTCATGGGCTTCAACCCGCCGTCGAGCGCCATTCCGAGCGGCTACAAGTGGCTCTACTACATCACGCCGCAGGGCTACTCGCTCTCGATCCTCACGGCGCTCGTGTTCTGCGACTGCGACGAGCTCCCGGTCTTTGACAACGACGCGCAGGCGTACACGCACGTCGGCGCACAGCTCGGTTGCCAGCCCGTGCGCAACACGCCGCTCGCGCTCAAGCACATCACGGTGAAGGAGTACGTCGAGAGCGTCTTTGGCATGAAGCACGACGACATCGGACGCAACTTTGCCATCGTGCTCTCGTGCATCGTGCTCTTCCGCGTCCTCGCGCTGCTCGCGCTGCGGTTCCTCAACCACCAGAAGCGCTAGAGAGTGCAGTGGCGGCGGCGACTTGTGCTCTCTGGCTTTGGTAGGCTCTTCCATGTGGTGAGCCGAGTGCCGGTGCTGCATGTTGTCGCGCACCGGCGAGCGGTCCTCAGCTCTGGTCTTGTGTGTTGTTGGTTCTTGGGTAATACACACACTTGGTGCACGAACACAGACGCTTGCGTCTGCTCTTGGTCTCTTGTGCAGTAGGATAGCCAGCGCGATGGCGAGCTGTTGCCTCAGACATGTTCCCTGCAACTTGAGACGGGAGGTGCATGGAGTGCACTCGGCCGCTCATCGATCGAGCTGTAGCTGGGACGCACATGTTGCCGAGCATCATGAACTCGACGACGAGTGGACGACGAGTGACATGGCTGTCCACTGATGCTGCTGCTGTACTTGCACCGCCGTACCGCGCGCTCGTCGCCAATGCGCTCGATCGATCTTATGCTACCCGTGAACGACGCAGTCATAGCAGAAACGTCGCGACGTAACAGCGCGCACAACAAGACGCGCCGATCGACTTGAGCGATTTGGGAGCGTCGCCTCGTTGAGAACTGCTGCTGCGTGCGAAGGGGGCTAGCGCAAAGCACGCTTCATAGATCGCGATGCCGCAGCGCGAGACGAAACCTCTAGAGCAACCTGAACAACAAGGTCTCTGGGACTTGCTCGCCGAGCGTGCTCGAGCTCAAGCAGCTCGCCTGACTCGGTGGCGTCACGTCTTTGTCGGACTCACCGCTGTACGCGCCACGTTGACGTCGCTTCAGTGGATCTCGGGATCTACTCGACGCTCGACACGAGAGCAGCTCCGACTCGCTGCTCCGGCTCGTTTCCTTCGACCGATTCGCCGCGTCACTGTCGCCGCCGCCGGCTCCGGCTTGTACATCGAGTCCGAATGCTCTTGCATCGAGTTTCGCTTCTCGCAAGCGTGCTCGAGGACAAGTCGTCTCGATCGAGCACGATGTGGCTTGCTTCAATGCCCAAGGTGCACTTGTATCTCGTTTTGACAGCGTACGCTACATCAACATCGCCTCGTAGAGCTAGCTAGCATCTTCGCTCTCCATCGCGGTGTCCCTGAGAGTCTCAAGTTGAGACTCGCGCTACGTTCATTGTCACACAGCGAGCGAGGATGGATGAATGGAAGGACCATTCGTCGCTGTTCACGAGCTCCATACGAGCTCCATCTTGCCCGCCCATCATCTCTCCACCGAGTCTCTCCATTGCGAAACTCACTCGCTCGTTCGTTCACAAGAGGACCAGACCAGACGACAACGAGCCAAGTGCTCGTCCTTGCTGTTTGTTGTTGGGATCCTCCTCTTGCATCATCGATGATAGTCCCTCGGTTTGTCTCGACCAGGTCGACAGAGGTCGACGATACGCACGCAGGTAGCAGAGCTGCTCATGGGCTTTTGACAACGCATTCGTTCAACGCTGAAAGCTGCGGCTGATGCAGTGTCGTGGTCGTTGCATTTGCTGGGAGTATCGAGTGCAGTGCCGCGATGGCGCTGCTTCCGAGCGTCTGGAGCTCTATGCGTGTTGTTGCCAGCACCACATTGGCGATGATAACGGAACGACTCGAAGCAGTAGCGCCGGCGGTGGCGCGCACGAAAGCGCAGAAAGGAGAAGGTTGTCTTGCCAAGGTTGTTGTTGTCGCTTGCTCGCACACCTCAAGTAGAAGAAGCGCACGTGCGTCAGCTCTTGAGCTTCGAGTTTCGAGCTTTGGGACGGGCATGTGCGCGTGGCGCTGTGACCGTCCGTGCCTCCAAGCGGCACGACCCACCGAAGGTGGTGGTGGTGGCTCCACTGAGTGAGCGAGTGTGTTGCTGCTTGACGACTGCTGCCTGGTGAGCACAGAGCTAGCAACAGCAGCAGCGAGAGCTGTGTTCTTTCCACCGCAGCAAGCAACACACGAAAGCGAACGGGGGTCGACGCCACCAACACTACGCTACGCTACGCTCAGCTCGACTCGACGCCTCGTGCGCGAGAACGAGTCCATTTTGGCGCACGCCAGCTGAGCTCGCTCCGCACCACACTTGTTCGTGCGTCACTTCCACATTCGCCTCGACGAGCGCACGTGCGACGAACCAGTCAACCACCACCGATAGCAGCAGCAGCAGCAGCAGTGTCTTTGCCGCGCGCTTGCTCTACGGACCGCAGCCTCGCCACGATGCCGCGCAACCACGCGACGAACCAAGCCGCGTACTACGACCAGCGTCAGACCAAGGACACGCGCGATGAGTCGAAGCGGCGCAAGATGATCCGCTGGATCAAAGCCAAGATCGGCCTCGAAGACGAGCGGGCGAGCGCGTCGCACAGCGCCAAGGCGTCGACGTCGTCACGCGAGCGCACGAGCATGAGCAACTCGAGCGGCGGCAACCCGAGCTTCTCGAGCATGTACACTGGCGTCCCATACGGCCAGCAGTTTACGACACGCGAGCACCGCACTCACGTGATCATCGTCGGCGGCGGCATCGGAGGGCTCTGTCTCGCGCAAGGGCTCAAGAAGCACGGCATCCCATTCACGGTCTTTGAGCGCGATCCGTCGCCAAACTACCGCACGCAGGGCTACCGACTGCGCATCAACAGCTCGGGCTACGAAGCGCTCAAGGCGAACCTCTCGCCTGCGAACTTTGAGGTCTTCCTGCGGTCCACGGGTCACTTCCAGCCCGGTTTCAAGTACCTCGACGCCCACACCGGCGGCCCAACGATCGAGAACGCTGCGTTCAGCCACAAGTCGAGCAAGATCAACAACGTCTTTAGCGCCGATCGGGCCTTGCTTCGGTCACTGCTGCTCACAGACCTGAGCGACTACGAGATCCAGTACGGCCACGCGTTCAAGCGGTACGAGGTTCTCCCAAATGGCCGTGTCGAGGTCACGTTCGAGAACGGTCGCACGGTCGAAGGCAGCGTGCTCGTTGGCGCCGACGGCACGACGTCACGAGTGCGGCGGCAGTACATCCCCAAGTCCGCCACGCTCCTCGACACGGACAGCGGCGCGATCTACGGCAAGACGCCGATCACGCCCGAGATCGAGCAGTTCTTCGCGACCGAGAGCACGACAATGGTGACGAGCCAGTACCCGATGATGTCGCTCGTGATGGAGCCGCGCTGCACGACGCAAGTGAACCTGAAGGAGTTCGCGTCGCTGTCGATGACCGGACTCCCGGACATGCAGAACTACATCTGCTGGGTCCTCATCGCCCGCGCGCAGCACTTTCACATCTCGGAGAACATGACTGTCCACGACCTGTTCTCGATGACACCGAACGAAGTGGCGCAGCTCTCGTGCGAGATGACAAAGCACTGGGCTCCCGAAGTGCGTCAAGTGCTCGAGCACCAGGCACCCGAGTGGTGCTCGTTCCTGCGCATCTCGACGACATCGCCGAACCTGCGCATCTGGCAGCCGTCCGTCGTGACGCTGATCGGCGACGCCGTGCATACCATGGCGCCGGCCGGCATCGGGTGCAACACGGCGCTCCAGGACGCGCGCATTCTCGTCAAGAACTTTCTGACCCATGGCGTTGGCATCGACGCGATCGCTGCGTACGAGCGTCGGATGCGCGAGTACGGCCGCGAAGGCATCAACGTGAGTGTCGAGGCTGGGAAGCAGATGTACGACATCCCGCCGATCGAGCAAATGCGCGCCGTTGTATACTAAGTCGCCACCGAGCGTCCGACGTGCGCGCCTCGTGTGCTTGGCGCTTGGAGCTCGGAGCTTGCGCGTGTAGCGTTGAATGAGAGATCTTTTTGCCGTTCACATCCGTCAGTCGTTCATCGGACGCGCAAGTCGGCTCTTGCAGCGGATCACTTCGCCACGCACGCACGCATCACCTTTGAGCTGCGCTCGACGTGAGTGCCGTCCCACTCTGTGACGCGTGACAAAGGGCTGCGCCTCGGGGTCTCGACATGTCGAGACACGCGCGCGCTTTTGGCTTCACGCAAAGTGAACGCTTGGCATCCACTCGTTCAGATCCAGGTTGGGGTCCCAATGACCGATAGAGAGAGACTCGTCGAGCTCGTGCCGATACGCTCGCGACTCGCGCCGTCATGCTGGTCTTCTGGACAGCAGATGCCGATGCACACGATGGCGGCATGCACAGGATGTGCGAGTCGCGATACGTCAAGCAGTTCGAGGTGTTCGCCACGTAGCAGCAGCAGCAGCGCTAAAGTGTCGATACTCGGCAAGTGCTCAAGTGCTCAAGAGAGCTTGATCGGTTGACAGAGAGAGAGGAATGAGCTGGTGGACCTTGCGCCGCAGCAAAGATGCCTTGCAGATCATTGCGGACCACTCGATAGGCATCCATCAGCGGCGCTCTTGCGTCAGCGCGCTGGCAATGCCAACGAGCAGGCACCACCCACGACGACGGCGACGCTGATCAACGACAGCGACAGCAGCAATCAGGACACCAGCAGTCGTACACACACCCTTACTCCGCTCGCTTGCTTGCTTTGGTTGCTGGCTTGTGTCCACCCACTTGCTCTCTCGGCCGAAAGAGTGTCAACACATACGATAGATGCGTATCTTTACAAGTCGAGGTCGCGCTGCGCGTCCTCGCTGCCGGCACTTCGGCTGTCCAGCTTTCTGTTTTCTTTCGTGTGAGTCGCGTAGCGAGGTGAGCACGAGCTTGTTGTGAGCATGACGAAGTGCTTTGCCATGCTTGGAGCGGTCGAGTCGAAGCGCGAGCGCCTTGCACTCTTGCACTCTTGCGGTTTTGCAGTCTGTTTGCGGTGGCGCCACAGACACACACAGGCACAGATCGAGGATCGGTACGTCGCTCGCTCACATGTTCACGCACTGTGCGCGTCATGAGTTGCCTCGAGTCGGAGAGTCCATCAGGTCAGGAACAGCAACAGCAACGAGACGAGACCACTCTGGCTTTTCTCTAGTCACGCGACATGCACTGCATACAAACATCGAGAGAAGCGTGCGGTGCGTGTTTTTGGTGCGTCAGCATCAATCCGATCAAAATCGCGACGGTCAAGCAGCGTGCGACTTGAGAGACTTGCGCGCTCGGTTGACTTTGCGCGGCTTGATCCCAGGCGCGTTAAGCGAGCTCGAGCTCTTTGACACTTGCCGGCACGCGCATGCCGCGTGCGTGATGCTTGTGGGTATGTATAAACAGCAGAGGAAGCAGCGCCACGGTGTCGATACTGATCATGCTTGGGAGATTCGTACAAGTACCAGGCATATCGCCAACAGTATGGTTCGGATTGCGGCAAAAGAATCTGAACGCGCTTTCGATTTCGCTGGAGCGCAGTTTTTTGACACTGGTGCATGCCCATGTCGCCGACGCCGGCTTGTTCCTAACGCGCTCTCGAGCCGACGCGCGTCGGGCGAAGCACACATGCGGACCTCGCAACTGCTTGCCTTGAGTTCTGCGCGGCGCGTGGCAACGCACCGCTCATTTCCACAACGGCTGTCAAGCGCTCAGGAGCTTTCTCCCTCTCACCACCACCCTCTCTCGATCTCGACCTCCCTCGACGTTAACGCACATTACGCACACACACACGCGCTCCAGCGAGTCGACTTCCTGAACACTACACACTACACACTACTACTACACACAACACATCCTCTTCATTCGCCACCATGCCGCCCCAGAAGTACACGTCCCAGTACGAACCCGAGCAGCAGTACGACCAGCGCCGGTCGCGAGACGTCTCCGACGAGTCCAAGCGCCGAAAGTTCCTGCGCTGGGTCAAGCACAAGATCGGCATCCAGGAGGACCAGAAGGAGCAGATGCGTCGCCAGCTCAGCAGCAGCACGCGCAGCAGCGAGTCCCTCGGCTCCCGCGACTACAGCACGGCATCGAGTGTCAGCACGGCGCTCACGTACCGGAACAACAGCATCCCGCGTCCAATGTCACTCTACTCGCACGCACACGTCCTAATTGTCGGCGGAGGCGTTGGCGGCCTCTGCCTCGCGCAGGGTCTCAAGAAAGCCGGCATTCCGTTCACGGTGTTTGAGCGCGACCCGACGCCGAACTTCCGCACGCAGGGTTACCGTCTGCGCATCAACAGCGCCGGGTACAAGGCGCTGAAGGCGAACTTGACGCCGGAGGACTTTGAGGTGTTCCTCCAGTCGGCCGGGACGTTCCAGCCGGGCTTCAAGTACGTGGACGCGCGCACGGGGTTCCCTGCGCCGGAGAACGCGCCGTTCAGCCACAAGTCGAACAGCATCAAGCACTTTTTCAGCGCCGACCGCGCGATGCTCCGGTCGCTCCTGCTCACGGACCTGAACGAGCACGAGCTCCAGTACGGCCACGCGTTCACGCGGTACGAGATGATGCCGAACGGTCACGTGCGCGTGTACTTTGACAACGGCCGGAGCTTCGAGGGCAGCGTGCTCGTCGGTGCGGACGGCACGACGTCGCGCGTGCGGCGGCAGTACCTCCCGCGCGTCGCGACGCTGCTGGATACGGACAGCGCGGCGATTTACGGCAAGACGCCGGTGACGCCGGGCATCGAGCGGTTCTTCGCGACTGAGAGCACGACGATGATCCTGAGCGACGACCCGATGATGTCGCTCGTGATGGAGCCGCGGTGTGCCGCCGAGGCGCAGCCGTCCGAGTTTGAGTCCGGGTCGTGGACGAGCGGCGGCTTGCCGGACCTGCAGCAGTACATCTGCTGGGTGCTCATTGCGCGCGCCAAGCACTTCCACGTGCGCGACGACATCACGGTGCAGGATCTGTTCCAGATGACGCCGACCGAGATGGCGGGTCTGTCGTGCGAGATGACGCGCCACTGGTCGCCCGTGGTGCGCCAGATCTTGCAGTACCAGTCGCCCGAGTGGTGCTCGTTCCTGCGCATTTCGACCACGACGCCGGACATCCGTCCGTGGGCGCCGTCGCAGGTCACGCTCCTCGGCGACGCGGTGCACACGATGGTGCCGGCCGGCATCGGGTGCAACACGGCGCTCCAGGACGCGCGCGCGCTCGTGCACTACTTCAAGGAGTACGGCGTCGGCATCGACGCGATCGCTGCGTACGAGCGTCGCATGCGCGAGTACGGCCGCGAAGGCATCAACGTGAGCATCGACGCAGGGAAGCAGATGTTCGGACTGCCGCCACCGGAGCACATGCAGCCAGTCATGTACTAGTCGCTGCGCTCTTTTGCATGAGGATTGAGTCATCTCGGACAAGCTGATCGCACCGAGAGGTAGTGCGTCCTGTTCCGATTTATTTAGTATATTTATGTTTGGTCATGATTCTCTGCTGTTCAGTTGAAGTGCTGGTGCGCTAGGTCGGTCGGTCTCAGCTCAGATCGAGATCGAGCTGCACTTGCGTCAGTCGTGAATATCTGTCGCTGTTGGGCAGAGACTTGCCAGGGATCCACGCCTGGACTTGCCATCTCAAGACGCGTGGATGCCGAACTCGTCCATCTGCTCTTGTGTGCGTGAGCGTACTCGGGAGATCGCATGCGAGTTCGAGCGAGCGCATTCGATGGATGCAGCGAGTACCTCGCGGCACACAATCCTGTGGTCCATCTTGGACCATGTCCAGCTCACACAAGCTTGACATGCCGGTGTCGTTCACAGCGCGTATCGAGTGCGAGTGCGACATCAGAGCGCGCGTAGACTGGACGGTCACAGCTCGCTCTGTGCACGCAATGTCGCCGCTGTGGCTGTCGACTTGTGCATGTGTGTGTGAGAGAGCACGACGACCATTGCCAGCAGATCGCTGACGAGCAGCAACAGCACTGCTCTGGATCTCGGCAGCGCATGCACAAACAAGTAAGCAACCGAACGAGCGTATGCACGATGCACACGGGTCGCCGCCATCTGCTGCCGCCCGCATCCATAGTCTCTGAGAGCCGTGCCGTCGTCGTCGTTGGCAGCAGCAGTATGATCCAGAGCCTTGGCAACGATCGTGATGTTGCCCAGACACTCGCTGTGTGTCTGTGTTGCTTGCTTGGGCAAACGAACGAGTGAGCGTTCGCAGAGACGAACGAGCGGGTCTGCCGCTGCCGCTCGAGAGCGCTGCCTCTGTATGTGTTGTACTACACGCGTTGCGTTCCGTCCGTCCGTCCGACAGCAGCACGAACGCGCGTGCGTTGAGCGCTGGCATGAGCTTGTCACGCAGTTCGGCTCACTCACTTTTTTCAAGCGGTTTTCGTGAATCGCGTCGCTTTGATACTAATTGTCTGATACTTGTTGCACCAAAACCTGCTGACTGGCTGGTGCTCCTTTCAGGATCGCGTCTCTCGGATCACGGCTCCAGAGAGCCTCGAGCGGTCCGTGAGTGGTCTGGAGTGGCCTTGAGCAGCATGGCGGTGCCGGCGACGCAGTGAGAAACGCGGCAGCTTGCAGTCGAGAGTGCAGCGCAGCGCTGTACGCACATGAGCCGTGCGTGTACTGTGAGTGTGTCTCGAAGTCGATGGTGTTTGTTTGGACGGACTGAGGGACAGGAACGAACTGTTGCCACTCTGAGTGCGATACGAGCGGGGTCTTGCGTGAGTGCTGGACACACGCGTGTCCGGTTGGCTGTTTCGCCTCCAGGCGTGTGAGCATGAGCTGGAGCGCGAACTCGAGCTCGAGCTCGAGCTGGAGCTGGAGCACACGACACACGATCGGAGCTGGCGAGAGAGTTGGTCGTACAGGTGTGCGCATGCGCTCAATCCTTCGCTCAAATCTTCTGCAAAAGCCACCGAGCGCGTTACGATACGCTCCAGCGTAGCAGCGCCCGGCACTTCGTGCTGCGTGCTGCGGAGAGGAGTGGTGGCGGGGATGATTCCTCTTGAAGGCGCACTCCACCCACACCTTATTCCCCTCATGCGCCACGCCACGTCAGCCTCGTAATGTGCGCGCTGCCACTGGACGCGTCGTCAGCAGCGCCTCATGGTCATCAACGATCGCCACAGCCGCAGCGCGTGCTTGTAAGGTCCAAGCATGCTCATGCTCGCTCATGCAGAGGCGCGTCGCGAGCCTGTAGGCAACAGTCAGCATCCGCGCCGACAACAACAACAACGACGATAGCAGCAAGGACGACGACGACGACAGGTGTGTGTACTTACAAGTATTGCCTATACTAGTAGGTCCAGGCAAGGTCCAAACACATGAAGAAGAAGAAGCGAGGAGGAGTTGTATGTGGCATGACGAGGATGGCGGCGCCGGGTGGTCCTGGTTCTCTGCACCGGAGCTGAAACGCGGGCTGCTGCGCAGTGGTTGGTTGGCTGATGGGTCCACGCATAAAAAGAGTTGACAGCGCCGCGCGTCTTTGCCGAGCCAACGACTTGCACCGACTTTCCCACACCCGTGTGTGTGCGTTGGCGGACGACAGACGACTGCGCCTTGATCCTCTGCTCCTGGCGCTGCGAGGAGTCAGTCGCGTCGGACGTGGAAGCTTGCGCCTTGCTGCTGCAAGCGCGCTGTCGCAGCCGCACGCTCGCTCGCCGCTCGCCGCCTGGAGCTCACAACGACTGGAGTGCAGTCTCGAGTCGCGAGCTGCTGTCCTGCGTCACCCAGTCTCGCTCACTCTCCAACTCGCCTCGTCAGACGCACTGCTCCGCTGCATCGATCGCTTCGAGCTCCCGTTGCAAGCTTCGCCGCGATCGCCACACACTCGCACACAAACTCTCTCACACACACAGTTGTAGACGACGACCGCAGCTAGCAGATTGCCATGGCGCCTCAGAAGGACACACCGGTGCAGGCTGAGTACTACGACCAGCGCCACAGCCGCGCCGCAGCGGACGAGTCCAAGCGCCGCAAGTTCCTGCGCTGGGTCAAGACGAAGATCGGCACCGTTGCGCCAGAGCGCGACGAGTACTCGAGCATCGAGCAAGTCGTGCAGATCCGCGAAGCGAACCCGAGCGCCTACGTGCGTCCGAGCAAAGCGCGCACGACCGACACGCGCACGAGCTGCAGCAGCGCATCGTCGAACGACCACTACTTTGGCAGCACCACGACCGGCGCTGGCCATGTCCTCATCATTGGCGCCGGCATCGGCGGCCTCTGCCTCGCGCAGGGTCTCAAGAAAGCCGGCATTCCGTTCACGGTGTTTGAGCGCGACCCGACGCCGAACTTCCGCACGCAGGGTTACCGTCTGCGCATCAACAGCGCCGGGTACAAGGCGCTGAAGGCGAACTTGACGCCGGAGGACTTTGAGGTGTTCCTCCAGTCGGCCGGGACGTTCCAGCCGGGCTTCAAGTACGTGGACGCGCGCACGGGGTTCCCTGCGCCGGAGAACGCGCCGTTCAGCCACAAGTCGAACAGCATCAAGCACTTTTTCAGCGCCGACCGCGCGATGCTCCGGTCGCTCCTGCTCACGGACCTGAACGAGCACGAGCTCCAGTACGGCCACGCGTTCACGCGGTACGAGATGATGCCGAACGGTCACGTGCGCGTGTACTTTGACAACGGCCGGAGCTTCGAGGGCAGCGTGCTCGTCGGTGCGGACGGCACGACGTCGCGCGTGCGGCGGCAGTACCTCCCGCGCGTCGCGACGCTGCTGGATACGGACAGCGCGGCGATTTACGGCAAGACGCCGGTGACGCCGGGCATCGAGCGGTTCTTCGCGACTGAGAGCACGACGATGATCCTGAGCGACGACCCGATGATGTCGCTCGTGATGGAGCCGCGGTGTGCCGCCGAGGCGCAGCCGTCCGAGTTTGAGTCCGGGTCGTGGACGAGCGGCGGCTTGCCGGACCTGCAGCAGTACATCTGCTGGGTGCTCATTGCGCGCGCCAAGCACTTCCACGTGCGCGACGACATCACGGTGCAGGATCTGTTCCAGATGACGCCGACCGAGATGGCGGGTCTGTCGTGCGAGATGACGCGCCACTGGTCGCCCGTGGTGCGCCAGATCTTGCAGTACCAGTCGCCCGAGTGGTGCTCGTTCCTGCGCATTTCGACCACGACGCCGGACATCCGTCCGTGGGCGCCGTCGCAGGTCACGCTCCTCGGCGACGCGGTGCACACGATGGTGCCGGCCGGCATCGGGTGCAACACGGCGCTCCAGGACGCGCGCGCGCTCGTGCACTACTTCAAGGAGTACGGCGTCGGCATCGACGCGATCGCTGCGTACGAGCGTCGCATGCGCGAGTACGGCCGCGAAGGCATCAACGTGAGCATCGACGCAGGGAAGCAGATGTTCGGACTGCCGCCACCGGAGCACATGCAGCCAGTCATGTACCGGTAGGTTGCTCGGTATCGATATTTATGTGTCACTCAAGTGGGAGGTGACCGTTTATAAAAATCTTTTTTTGAATCCTAGTTTGTTATAAACGGTCACATGGTCACATGGAGCGACCATGTGACCGTGAAGCAGAGGCTGGTCGTGTGCTCACTCGTTCAAGGCTACTCTTGTGGGGCATGACGGACTTGAACACGTGAAGTGTTCATCCGACGAGTTGAACTCGTCAATGACGGAGTAAAGCTCCTAGAGAGATAGACTCTCTAGAGGTATGCGGGCAGCGCATATAAATAGCAAGTCACTACCTATATAGATTAGATCACATCGACCTATATAGGTCGATGTGCGTTTTGATGCTTTTTACTATCCTTGTAGGATAGAAGTACGCACGCACAACAACCTATATGGGTTGCCGTGCGTGCTGATAGTGAAATAACATGGTAGGTTCGAAAATTGGCGCTCTGCGCACTTTACGAGTTCAAAACACGTATAATGACGCACTGCGCCATTATACCTTTTTTGAATCCTAGTTTGTTGCTATTCAAGTTATTTCCTTTTTGATGCGATTGTTGTGAAATCATGACGCAAATCGCGCGATTCTTCAAGGTGTTGTTTCGGCAGTTTGTCGACGACCTAGAGCCAAGACTCGAATGGAGCTACAGCGATGTGCTGGCTTGTGCTTAGTTGCATCGTGTGTGCTAGATCAAGATTGCGCTGAACACGCTTTCTCGCCTGCATACAACAGCCAGCCAGCCAGCACTGCTGGTAGCGATTCGCTACAAGAACGCTTGACCCGAGCGGCTACTCGCACTCATGATCGTGGCTTGCTTGGTCATTGCTTGCTTGCTTGGACGCCAAACGAATGGCAGCACGCACCGCTTTGTCAAGTTGAGCGAGCTCTCTTGATGGACACAGCGCCAACAAACATCGAGGCGCCACCAACACCGAGCACGTATACGACCTCGGCACGCTTCACGAGGCGGTGTTTGCGGTCATGGGACGAACGCAATACTGCTCGACGATCGCCATGACCGAGCTCTTCAACAAGCAAACCGTCTTGAAGTGCACACCTGTGCTGCGACTAGCGCGAGTTCGGCGAGCTTTCACATCGAATGGGTTTGCCGCGCTAGGCTGGTGCAAGTTCGCGCTGGCAGCACGCACACGACGACGACTGCTGAATGCAGCGAGGTGGTGGTGAAGCCACACACGACGCACGTTGAAGATCGCAGACGCTCGATCGTTCTGTCTTGGTCGGCGCGACACTATTCCAGCTCGAAGATGCTTAGGAACTGTGATCTGCATCACACCATCGACGCGCAGCGCCACGCAGCAGCGACACACACAACTCAACGTGAGTGAAGGATGCTGGCATGTTGTAGTGCTGCTGATCTTCCGCCGACGAAGCCACGTGAAGGTCTTCGCGTGCAGGTCTGTTTGAAGTTGCCGACATCGCGCGAGTGTCCCAAGCAAAAAGCTGCCATCTCAGTGTGTGATATCTGAACACTCGCGTTCACTCACACTCTCGTGCATGCATGCACTAGGACGTTGTGTCGCAGTGGCTCCGGCCGACGCGCGAATGCGGTGGTTGTACAGCGTGTGCGAGATGCGAGCATGTTGGCGTGTATGCTTGACAGAGTGAGCGAACTCACGCATCAAAGGAAGAGCTAGCAAGAGCTGGTGCGGCGACAAAGGAAGACACCCTCTCTCTCCAAGGACGCCCAGGACGAGGAGGAGAGTCGCGTGGTGCTGGACGTGCGTGCGCGGACAAGAGACTGGAGACAGAGAGGCGTGAAGCGCGACTGAGAGCGAGCGAGTGGTGCGCGCTCTGGACAAGCCGCGTCACGCGCGCGTTCGCGTGCATCTCAGAGTCACGCGAGCATCATCATCAGCACCACTGAACGGTCTCGACGATCAACGGCGCGTAGGTGCCAATGGAGTACGAGTATGCAGTGCGCGCCGACGTCGAGTCGCTAAAGAGCGAGCTCGCCCATCGAGACGATCGATCCTCGACCGAGGTGACAGTCCTGATATCCGGTCCTACATGTGTGTCGTCCAGCTCAAGCTGCGTCGTCAACCTACAGAACCAGGTGGACCTAGAGCAGAACCTACATTTGATCAGACGAATCCGATCGTTCCTACATTCCTAGGATGCAATGTAGCTTTGTTTTGGGTAAACCTACAGTAGCAGCGAGTTCTTTCGCGTGTCAATGCCACTCGAGTAATGTGGGACAGCCGACGTCAATGTCACTTCGTGGGCTCTCTTTGACGACGCGGCTCGAGCTCGAGCGCAGGCATTCGGTACGTTACCGCTCGATCGATCGCTTGATCGATCGATCAGCAACAGCACTCTTGCATGGCCTTGCTGCCGTCAACGCCACTGCTGTCTGCCAGTCACTACTCACTTTCCCACAACACCTGAATCGAAGACCTGACTGCTGCTCGACGCCTTCTTGAGCAAGGCACACGCGCACTACTACATCACCACGACGAGAGCTTAAGCACTGCGCTCAACGAGCATGACCACGACCACACGCAAAGACGCGTCTCCAGCGACGCAGATCGAGCTCTACGACCAGCGCCGATACAAGGACGCAGGCGACGAGTCCAAGCGCCAGCGCTTCATTCGCTGGGTCAAGACCAAGTTCGGCGTTCGCGACGGCAGCAGCATCGATGGCGAGTGCGACCCAGCGATGCAGCTCCGCGGTGAGCTCCCGAGCGTTGCTTTCAGCACCTCCAGTGTTCGCAAGATGCTGCGACGAGGCAGCACGTCCATGTCGAGCGACCACCACTACATCAGCAGCGACGAGCGCGTACACATTCTTATCATCGGCGGTGGCATCGGCGGTCTGTGCCTCGCGCAAGGTCTGAAGAAAGCCGGCATCCCATTCACAGTCTTTGAGCGCGACCCGACGCCGAACTACCGCACACAGGGCTACCGACTGCGCATCAACCGCGCCGGGTACGACGCGCTCAAGGCGAACCTCTTCCCAGAAGACTTTGAGGTCTTCCTGCGCTCGGCGGGTCAGTTCCTCCCAGGCTACAAGTACCTCGACGCGCACACAGGTGCTCCAGCGTCGGCCGACAGCGCGGCGTTCCGACACAAGGCGACCGACAGCGTGTTCAGCGCCGACCGCGCCATGCTCCGGTCGCTGCTGCTCACGGGTCTGAACGAGCACGAGATCCAGTACGGCCACGCGTTCAAGCGGTACGACGTGCTGCCGAGCGGCCGCGTCGAGGTCACGTTCGACAACGGTCGGATCATCGAGGGGAGCGTGCTCGTGGGCGCCGAAGGCACGACGTCACGCGTGCGACGGCAGTACGTCCCGCACGCCGCCACGCTGCTGGACACGGACAGCGGCGCGATCTACGGCAAGACGCCGGTGACGCCCGAGCTCGCGGCGCACTTCACGATGGAGAACACGACAATGGTGCGCAGCTCGCGGAGTCCGCGGCTATGCCTCGTGATGGAGCCGCTGTGCTCCACGGACGTAAACAAGTCCGAGTTCGCTGAGGTGTCGTCGTCGCTCTCGGGCTTCCCGGACCTCGAGCACTACATCTGCTGGGTGCTCTTCGGCCGCGCCGAGCTCTTTCGCTCGCGCAACGACGACGACGTGGGCGACGGCGGCCACGACGAGTCGCAGGACTTGTTCCTCATGAGTCCGCGCGAAGTGGCCGAGATCTCGTGCGAGATGACACGGAGCTGGGCGCCGCACGTGCGCGCGATCTTCAAGCACCAGGCGCCCGAGTGGTGTTCCTTCCTGCGCATTTCGACCACGTCGCCCGAGATCAAGAGCTGGGAGCCGTCTGTCGTGACGCTCCTCGGCGACGCCGTGCACACGATGGTGCCTGCTGGCATCGGCTGCAACACGGCGCTCCGAGACGCCCAGACGCTCGTGCAGTGTTTCAAGGAGCATGGCGCGGGGCTGAGCGCAATCGCCGCATACGAGCGCCAGATGCGCGCATACGGCCGCGAGAACATCGTCGCGAGCGTCGAGGCCGGCAAGAAGATGTTCGGTCTCCCCGACGTCGAGGACATGAGCGTCGTCGTGCGGTGACGTCATGACTCGCGACATCCTGACCCTCCTCCTATTTATTCGAACCACGACGCGCGTGTCTTGCTGCCAGAACGAATGGCGGCGAGCGATGCACGCAACTTGATAGAGAGAGCTTAGAGAGCCTAGAGCTTCGAGCGTAGCTATGTGTGTTGTACGTACGAGCATCGACGATCGAAGTCGATCAGCGCCGTTATGGATGAACTTGTGTATCACAAGACGATCATTTGACCTGGTAGTGCCTATCAACAACGCTCCTTGACACGCTCAAGCGCACGCCTGCAGGCGGATCAACGTTGGATTCTCGTCGACGTGATGGCGCATGGCGCCTCTCTGAGTGCGCGCACACATCGAGACGAGTCGACAACCAGACGATCGACCGATCGATCAACCGGTCGGCGCAACACGAAACCAAAGAGCGAGCAGCGCACTCATGCACGAAGTCACTCGGTCTGCAAAGACATGCCGAGCAAGACTCGCTCGAGCTCGAGGACTGGACGTGGTGTGCCGCAGTGGAGCTCGAGAGACGGCGGCGGCACCGGCTCGGTGGCGGCGGAGAGGAAAGCGCAGCAGCGCTCAGCACCGAATGCTTCTGGTGTGCGTCGGACGCAGTGCGCAGATCGTAACAGCGCGGCGGACCACCGCTTGGCGTGTCCTGAGGCGAGCGCACAGACAACCGGACAACCGGCGCGACTTGAGGAGAAGAGGCAGGTGCGCGCTCGAGTGGCAGCAGCATGCGTGGGTTCCGATTTGACACTTGACACGCAAGCAGCGCCCTCAAGGCTCGGTGCCGAGTGCGCGCAGCGTCCTGCCGCTGTCGTCGCTGTCGTCCGACGAGCGGCGCTCGATTACGCCCGCGCGACCGACCGACGGTGGACTGGACCTTTCGGCTGTCGCCGACACACGCGCGCTCCTGTCATGGCTCTCTCTATCTCGCGCAACGACTTGCGTTACACCTCGCTCGCTCTATTTGCTCGATCGCGCGCTGCCAACGATCGCGGCGCTCGTCGAGGCATTGCGGAGACCTCCGGACACGACCGTTTGCTCCATGGCTGCCTCCGTCGCCGGCGCTATGCAAATCAGCAGCTAGCGCGTTTGACGCGCGTGACGACTGTGGGATGGCCCAGCTGAAGACGCTGAAGGCGAGCTGGCGTGCTTGAATGGCTGTCTTGACCTTCCTCGAGAGACATCGCGGCCTTGTCGCGGCGCCAAAAGGCCGCACACCAAACGCTGCACGGCGATACCGCCTCCTCCTTCTTCCTTCTCATGCTTCGTGCGTCGAGCTACGCCGCGGCGCGCTAGCATTCATTTCCAAATCGCCGCTCTCCTCAGCGCAACCACCACCAGCACCACCAGCAGCAACCGCTCGTCTGCCAGAGTGCCAAGCATCACGTACGTGTCTTGACTCCCGCTATCTCGAGCACCGCGGAGTATGAGCACGTTCATCCAAGCGCAGATCGCGTTCTACGACCAGCACTGCGCCAGAGACGCGGGCGACGAAGACAAACGCCAGTGGTTCATTCGATGGATCAAAGCCAGCTCCGCGTCCTCCTCCTCGTCACTATCGTCGACGTACGCCAACGACCGCAGCATGGTCACATTCAGCGACTCGCCAGCGACGATCGACTGCTACGACCAGCGAAGCACAAAGGAAGCAGCTGACGAGTCCAAGCGCAGGCGCTTCATTCGCTGGATCAAGAGCAAGCTCGGGGTGCGCAGTCGAAGCAAGAGCAACGTGCGCAGCGCCATCTACAGCACCACAACGCGCAGCAGCACAATGTCGGCCGACCACTACTTCCTCAACATCGACCGAGTTCCACCCGTGCTCATCATCGGCGGTGGCATCGGCGGTCTGTGCCTCGCGCAAGGTCTGAAGAAAGCCGGCATCCCATTCACAGTCTTTGAGCGCGACCCGACGCCGAACTACCGCACACAGGGCTACCGACTGCGCATCAACCGCGCCGGGTACGACGCGCTCAAGGCGAACCTCTTCCCAGAAGACTTTGAGGTCTTCCTGCGCTCGGCGGGTCAGTTCCTCCCAGGCTACAAGTACCTCGACGCGCACACAGGTGCTCCAGCGTCGGCCGACAGCGCGGCGTTCCGACACAAGGCGACCGACAGCGTGTTCAGCGCCGACCGCGCCATGCTCCGGTCGCTGCTGCTCACGGGTCTGAACGAGCACGAGATCCAGTACGGCCACGCGTTCAAGCGGTACGACGTGCTGCCGAGCGGCCGCGTCGAGGTCACGTTCGACAACGGTCGGATCATCGAGGGGAGCGTGCTCGTGGGCGCCGAAGGCACGACGTCACGCGTGCGACGGCAGTACGTCCCGCACGCCGCCACGCTGCTGGACACGGACAGCGGCGCGATCTACGGCAAGACGCCGGTGACGCCCGAGCTCGCGGCGCACTTCACGATGGAGAACACGACAATGGTGCGCAGCTCGCGGAGTCCGCGGCTATGCCTCGTGATGGAGCCGCTGTGCTCCACGGACGTAAACAAGTCCGAGTTCGCTGAGGTGTCGTCGTCGCTCTCGGGCTTCCCGGACCTCGAGCACTACATCTGCTGGGTGCTCTTCGGCCGCGCCGAGCTCTTTCGCTCGCGCAACGACGACGACGTGGGCGACGGCGGCCACGACGAGTCGCAGGACTTGTTCCTCATGAGTCCGCGCGAAGTGGCCGAGATCTCGTGCGAGATGACACGGAGCTGGGCGCCGCACGTGCGCGCGATCTTCAAGCACCAGGCGCCCGAGTGGTGTTCCTTCCTGCGCATTTCGACCACGTCGCCCGAGATCAAGAGCTGGGAGCCGTCTGTCGTGACGCTCCTCGGCGACGCCGTGCACACGATGGTGCCTGCTGGCATCGGCTGCAACACGGCGCTCCGAGACGCCCAGACGCTCGTGCAGTGTTTCAAGGAGCATGGCGCGGGGCTGAGCGCAATCGCCGCATACGAGCGCCAGATGCGCGCATACGGCCGCGAGAACATCGTCGCGAGCGTCGAGGCCGGCAAGAAGATGTTCGGTCTCCCAGCAGTTGAGCAGATGCGGCGCGTTGTGTACTAGTGAGTGACCCTCACATGTATTTATCATTCGTCGCACTTGCCTTGCCTTGCCTTTGTGAGAGTGAAGAACACAAGGTGCTCGCGTTTAAACTTGCGAACTGTATGTGAGTGCTCGTCTAATATTGTATGCAGTAGTGAAGAAATCGGGTTGCTCGTCGTTTTACTTGGGTATTGTATGTGAGTGCTCGTGCTATTGCGCTTCGATACAACGACGCGCACTGATTTGTATATCAGAAAACAAACAGCAAAATTTGTCGA
Source organism: Pythium guiyangense (assembly GCA_003730235.1). NCBI lineage: Eukaryota > Oomycota > Peronosporomycetes > Pythiales > Pythiaceae > Pythium > Pythium guiyangense. The sequence goes on from QXDM01000013.1 coordinate 1,228,460, forward strand.
GCACAAATCATTCGATATTTGAATTTGCAAAAGGAACATGTCCGAGAATGGAACATGTCCGAGAAATAAATAGCAAATGTTTGGTTGACGGAACTGACTTGAAATTTGTAGCCAGACCGGACGCTGTGCAGGAGTCCGGGTTTGACTTGAAGTTTGTATCGAATCCAGCGAGCAAACCTGTCGAAAATTGAATCTGATAACGGACATGTTCCGAGCCAAGCACTTTGCAACATGCCACTCGGCGCATTTCATGTGATTGTTTCAAACTTTGGATCACAGCACAACGCGATTTGAACCAGCAACATAAATGCAACATCAACTGTTTCGACTGTTCAGAACAAGGCTTTTTGCATTAAAATATATAAAGGCGGTTCGACTAGCCAAAAACTGGCCACATACTGATTCCCTTACTTGATATTATCCTGATTTATGTCTCAAAACTAACGTTTATCAGCATTTTTAAGAAACGCGGACAATTACGTGTGTTGTCTTGTGGAACTGAAAAGAATAAATGCAAACTAACTTTGGACAAAATTGCCTCTTATACAGCAAAAAATCCGGTTTGTTGCATATATTTTGAAACGAAGTAGTATCTTTCTACTTTAATCAGTACAAACTTGTCAAGGATAAAGGTTGTGCAATGATCACACTGTGCTCTCAAGAAATCCGCACTTGTGAGTGACACCAACGACATAAAAGAAGAAGACAGCGACAACAACAGCAAGGAGTGTGGTCGAGTCTCACACCTTAAACGATGCTTGTCAAGCGTTGAGAATCCTCGCTCTCTTGTATATTTGCACACACAAAACGTCAAAATTGTCATTACCATTTCCGACATGACTACACGTTTTAAATGACATGGCTACATGTTCTTTAGATGGTTCCATTAATATATTGTTCGCTAGCGTTTATTTCTTCAAAACAAACGCTAACGAACAATATTTATCAAGTTTTGTACAGTTTGTACAACAAACCCAAGCTCACCGAATAGTGACGTAGAACCTAGAAGGTCAAATAATGACAGGACTAATTCGAGCGCTTTTGAAACAACCAAATTTTGTACCTGGAAAACCTGTTACAAAAAGCGCGAGAGGTTCGCGTGTCGCGTTGCAACCGATGACTGCATCATACCGATTTCAAGTTCGTAATGTACACATCAAAATTGTGACAAGTACGTATAAGATTTTAAAGTGAAACGATTATGAGAGATATGTATTATAAAGGTTGTGACTGTGGTGTTTTCAATTGAGCAAGTCTCGCATAGTTGGCGGTGTCACACGCAGCTTCTCAATGCTGTCTACGAGCTCGTACATGTCTTCGTCGAGCACTTGCGTATGCCGCCAGCAGTGTGAGATAGACGTGCTCGACACTTGAGACCAAGCCTCAGACGCCCATCTCATTACCACCAACACGTCGACGTTGAACAGCGCGTTGACGGACATCTCGCGCTCGCTCTCGTTGATCGTGGGCATGCGCTCGAGTAGGTCGTCGAACCTGTCGCTGACGTGATCATGCTAGATCTTGCTTATGTTGGCCTTGAACGCTCGAATGATTCCAGCATCCTGTGGCTAGAGCCAGGACGTTGTGTTTGGTGCTAGCAATCTTACCTCGACGTGCGGGGTTTCAAGTCGCAGCGGGGGAGTTTCAAGTCGCAGCGGTACGAGCTCACGTTGTCAACGAGAAGCAACACGCGCCGATCTGCTGCTCGCATTTGCTCGTTAAAGCTCTCGAGCCAGTGCACAAAGACTGGCGTCGTCATTCATCCCTTCTTCGTGCACTCGTAGTTGAACCCGAGGTGCGCGACCGACGTTTTCTCGAAGCAGCGCGGCTGCTGCACAGCGCCGACAAAGAGTAGAGACATTTTGGTCGAGTCTGTTGCAGCAGAGCGCCACAGTCAATCGCTTCTTTTGTAGCTTTCTCCCTGCCATTCGATGAGTCGAGATAGAGCGCGTCGGCGCAGCGCAGAAGAAACATGCGCTTTCGTCCTTGTTGAACACGTTCTCTCGTTCGTACGCTCTCGCCGCGTCTTGCACTGCATCTGGTCCACTTTGTACAGCAGCAGCGCAGACAGACGCCGCCTCGCCATGCGTCCTCTTGGACGTCAAGAGATGGCGCCGCTGGAATTTGATGAGCCAGCCAGCCGAGAACGTGAGCGCCCGCAGCTTCGGCGCGTCGGTTGGAGCGGCGGTTGCAAGGAGAAGGTGACATGTCTTCTCAGCCTTGACGCGCAGTGTAGCGCTAGTGATGAGCGAGAACTTGTGTTCCTCGCACGCGCGAGCCCACGCGACCAGACGCTCTTCGAGAGCCGCAGATGCGACGCTGTGAATTGTCTTTCGGTCGAGGTTGGTAGTGTTGGGTGGCGTGCTGCTGGTGAGCACGCGAAAGAGCGTCATTCGGGGGCGCCGTGGCAAGAGTAAACGTTGCTTGTGCCCAGCTTGCGAGCTCTTGTTGCGTCAAATGCTTGCTGCGCTTGTAGTGCTCGCGCAGAGCCTGCTTGTGCGCGAGCGTCATGCGCGCACGAGCCGTCTTGCTGAGCATCATGCGCGTGAGTTCGTTTTTGGCCACCAATTGTTTTGACTGTAGTGTCGATTGTGTTTGGAAGGGTATTGATTATTGATAGTGTAACATAATGAGGATAGCATCTGTACATTATGTGACTAAGTAGTACATGAGTGATTCGCACTTAGAAGGCTTTATTCAACAGAGCCCTGAAAGGTCACGTACTTAGAAGTTCGACTACGGTTCCTCTACAGTGACGTGTTGCATGGCTTACACTGCGTGATATCTTCAACTCGCATTACCCCTGGAACAGCAAGCTCAACACTTGCATCGCACCTCTTCGTTTGCTTGCGCTCTTCGAGCAATGTGAACGCTAACATGGCTACATTTCTAAAATCTAGCAACATTTGCTATAACCTATATTTCTTCACTATTAACAATTTATATAGTCTTACGAACGCCAAGTTTCAAGCTCACCAAATAGTGACGGAGAAGATTAAATAGTGACATGCCTATTCGAGCGCTTTACAACATGGCTACTCGGCTGTTGTTACCCTTGATGGCTCAGCCATTCCTCGACTCGCATCGCCCTCTTATCGGCCACTTCGCAAGTTCAGCACGCGCGCTTGAAGCGTACTTGTCGAAGACATGACAGACGCAGGTGCCGTTCATGCATCCAAGCCAGGCGTCATGAACCGACATGCTGTCAGCACGAAGAACCTCGGTCCAGCGCAGTCAGTGCACCACCAACGGCGCTCGTCTACACTCGGCCACCACCACAGCGGACCTCAGAAGACAGCGGTGCGGCAGTACGTCCACCTCATCCGGCGCATCGCTGTGCTCGCTGCCGCAGTGGTGTACATGGTCACGTCGATCGAGGCGTCGATCGCTGTCACACACGTCTTGCGTGGCACGAAAGACCTCGAGATGGCGTTCCGATCGGATGAGAGCACAGTGATTAGCAAGTGGCTCGGCACTGGCACGCTCCGCCGCAGTCCGCTCATGGTCGAGCTCCTCGGGAACTCGACTGCGCCTCGCAGTCGAGCTCCTCGGGAACTCGACTGCGCCTCGCAACACGTCGCTCTACTTGGACACAAACCGCACATCGTTTGTCGAGTGCGAGAGCCAGACGATCAACAAGATGGTGTACAACAATATGATCAATCGCCTCGGTTGGAGCTCCGTCGTGCGTGACACGGCGCACAGCCTCAAGTTCTTTGCTGCAGTCGACTTGATCATGCCGATCGTCGACTGCACCTTCACAGCCACGGCGCGCGGCGACCCGACGTTGACGCGGATGTACTACCTCGCGCGCAACAAGAGCAACCACGAAGACATCATCCTCTTCGACTCGCGCTTCTCGATGCAAGAGTACGAGATCCCGATGCAGAACGAGAAGGGACCGATCGGCATGGCAATGTTCACGCTCTTCAACGACATGGCGACGCCGGCGAGTGCGATCAAGTTCTACTTTGCCGGTGCGCTCGGGTACCCGTTTGACGTCGCCAAGTTTGACGTCTACAACCTCTTGGGACTCACAGACGATGGGTACTGGGAGATGGAGAGCGTGCCGCGGAGCCTCGCGGCCGAAGCCCCGAAGCGAATCCGCACGACTCGGCGCACTGGCTTCTACGTGAACTCGCCCACGGACCAGTCGAACGCCAAGCACCAGCACTGGACGATGGACACCAACTTGACCGAGCTCTTGACCAAGTGGCACTGGAAAGGCCAAGCCGTGCTGCGCGACGCCTGGTCGTGGGCACACTTGATCCACGTCGTCTTTGCGCTCGACTCGCTCGTGAACCTTTGCTTGCTCTTCCTCGTCATGTTCCGGAACGCGCGCGCCGGCAAGATCTGGATTGGTGACGCGTTCGTGTCCGTGTCGACGACGCTCATCCAGCGCGGCGTCCTCATCGTGCTCACGTGGGTTGTCAACGCCTACTGGACGCTCTTCGAGTTCAGCCTTGCCACTGCGAACGACGTCTCGCGCGTGCAGCAGATCTTTGTGTACCCTGCGATCCTGCATGCGGATCTCCTGACGCTGTACCTGTGCATTCTGAGCCCTCTCGGCTACGCGCTGCGCGAGAAGGTGGACCCAGCGCTCGCGCTGCTCGTGTTCGAAGTGGCGTTCTACGTGCGCGTAGACTTTATCAAATGCTTCCCGAGCCTCGTGGCGACGCTCACGGACGTCGCTGACGCCGACAAGCAGCTCGCGGTCGTGCAAGTGAGCAAGACTGTGGCGCTGTCATCGCCTATGCGGTTCTGGACCGTGCACAAGCTCCCGAGCCTTCCTCTCAAGGTGCTACTTGCGCCGATGCTCTCGATCTGCGCCGGTGTCGGCGTCATGGTCGCGCTCACGCTCGTGCGCAAGGTGTACCGCGTGTACCACCCTGAGGTGCTCCGCGTCCAGCGCCTGACCGACTTCTCAGAGGACGAGCAGTCGCTGCTGTCGCAGAAGCGCACACTCACGCACTTTGAGATCGCGACCGGCGCGGCGCTGCAGAACCGCTACGGCGTTGTCTCGGACTACGACAATTGTTGGTTCATCAAAGGCATGAAGTACGCGTCGGCTGACGGCATCTACTGCAACGGCTACGTCATCGTGAACAGCGTGTTCCTCGTCGCGACGGCCGACTTGCTCTCGATCGTGCTCATGAAGGTTCTACGCTATCGCTTCCGGAACGTCTACGTCTACGAAGTCGACGGTAGTACGGTGAACCAGCGCGCGAAGCTCGTGTATCCGCACACGCTCTCGTGGTCCGACCTCGCGCACATCAACATCAGTGTCCTCTCGTGAGCCAAGGAGTGAGAGCAATAGTGCGAGAGCGAGTTGTGCAGCATCAAGCTAGTGAACGAAGAGGAGATGGCGAGATCCAGGTCTGCCAGGTAGAAGACGCAGCGCAATATGTTGTCTGCTTCGGCTGGGAAGTTTGTGAAGATCGGCGCTGGTTGAGGAATGAACTGAGAGACAAGAACGTAGGTTTGACCAACCGCGCTATCTCTTTCGTATGTGTGAGTCGTCTCACTGCCACGTTCAGTGCAAACGCGCGTGAGAGGCATGCGTACAAGTCGACTGAGCTGTGACGAGTTGGCAAGGTAAGCGAGAGTTTGCTGCTGCTGTCGCGACGACTCGAGCGAATCGTCGAACCACGCGTGCGCACCAGTGCGACTCGAGTCGGATCAGTGGTGTGGCGAGCGATGGCGGCGACGGTGCCATTCTCCTGGCGACGTGTGTGGGTGTGTGTACGACAAGCTCCGCTCCTGCTGCTTGCTTGCAGCTCCTGCTGCTTGTAGATCTTGCTGCTTGCTTGTTGCCAAGGTGCAGTCAGCGCTTGAAGCTGCTGTTGTTTGGTTTGGTTTGACTATTGCTAATGTTTGACTGTTGTTTGACTCGAGATCGAAATGGTGCCACTTGTTTGGTGTCGCGAGCGTACTTACGCGGTGATACTTGCTTGTTTGACACTTTATTGAGCGCGAACTTGTGCAGACTGGCTTTGAGTAAGCACCAATGTGCGTCGTCGATACGTTGCGCAAGTCTCGACGCGTGCTGTTTGATGTCCAAGCTTGGACTTGCGCGACGCATGCGCTGCTCGAATCCAATGATGCACGCAAGTGAGCAGTGTGTCCGAGTGACAACACGCACGAGTGTCAAGCGCGCGAGTAGCGCGAGCATATCCAAACCTAGCCAAGCAAAGCGAGCGAGCAAATCGTGCGTTGTGTGTGTGGGTTCACTCGACCAACAACGGTATCAACAACGGTATCGACAACAACGACTCACGTCGCACTCGCCACTTAAATCGGTATCAAGTCCATCCATCCATCGACCATCACAAGTATCAACAGACTCAAGCACAGTAACAAAGTGCCAAGTGACAACCTTGCAACTCAACCCAGCACAACCCAACACAACACAGCGAGTGTCATTCGCGCCGTCCTCGTTGTCCTCTCCTCCTCCTCCTCCTCATCATCACCACATGCATCACCAGCATTATGTGCATCATCGGCACCAAATGAAAAATGAACATGTTGCGTGTTGTGTGTGGTGCGTATGCAGAGTATGATAAATAGGCGCTCGAGCAAGCACATGCGCGAGCAACGATGACGACGACGGCAACTGCGCGGCCGCTCGTGCGACGCCTCATCGCTTGAGGTGGCTCACAAAGTGCAGCGTGAGGAAGATCGCGACCTGGAGCGCCACGAGGATGCCCACGAGGATCCCGATGTTCCGCCCGACATACGCGTACTCGAAGCCGTAGTTGGTTTGGATGAAGTCCTTGAGCTGCGTCTGGTGCGCCGGCACGAGTCCGATCTTGGGCGTCGACACAAGCGTGCAGCCGTGGTTGTGCACTGGCGTGGCGTCACACTGGCCCATCTCGATCGCCACGAGCGACTCGAGCGAGTAGTTGGTGATCACGAGGTACCGGATCCAGCTGTAGAACGTGCGCATTTGGTTGTGCGGCATGAGGAAGCCTGAGAAGAGGTTGAAGAAGACCGAGAGTGCGCCAACGGCGACGTTCGCGACCTTGACGTTGGGCGTGAGCACGACCATGAACTGCCCGACGCTCGTACAGTTGGCGATGTGGAGGAAGAAGACGAACCAGAAGAGGAAGAAGTTGTGCGCGCTGCTCTCCCACCCAATGAGCCAGTACTCGACGTTCATGAACAGGAGCGACGTCACGACCAAGTACGGGAGCTCCGCGATGAAGAGCGAGAGCGCGTACGGCAGCGGACTGTAGTAGTTCGACATGCGCTCGCGGTAGAACACGGCGCGCTCGGTCGAGACAATGTCGAGGACGGTCATGAGGTTGATCACACCAATGAAGTCGAGCGAGTTGTACATGAGCGCGACGTGCGAGGTCACGGCGGCACTCGTGCCTTCCGTGAGCTGAAGAAACGTCGTGCCAAAGATCACGGCGTAAATCGGGAACGCCACCATGCGCATGAGGTTGTACTGCGGGTTGCGCCAGTACGTCAGCATCATCTTCTTCGCGCAGCATGCCAGCTGCGCCGTGAAGCCTGTGGCGATCGGCGACAGCTGCAGCGACGAGAACGGCGTCATGGCCACTGGTAGTGTTTTGTTGCTGTTGTCGTTGCTTCTGTCCTCCACAAACTGGCCACTGCCGATCGCCACTGTTCGCGCGACGTTGTGTTTGCACAGCTCGCTCTTGGCGTACTCGAGCGAGTAGTCGCGCGACTCGCCGCGGCCAATGCCGGCGCCAATGACCTCGAGCATGTACGTCGCGGGGTTGTACTTGGGCGGCATCGGCGCTGTGCCTGGGATGCCAGCAAAGTACGCGAGGAGCTTCTCGGACGAGTCGCCGAGGTCGCCAAAGAACGCCATGTATCCGCCCTTCTGGAGCAGCAAGAGCGCGTCAAAGAGCTCAAAGATCTGCTTGCTCGGCTGGTGGATCGTGCAGACGACGGTACGACCCGTGCGTGCGATCGAGCGCACGCCTTCCATCACGATCGACGCCGAGCGCGCGTCGAGGCCGCTCGTGGGCTCGTCCAGGAACAAGATACTCGGGTTCGCCACGACTTCGACGCCGATCGTGATGCGCTTCTTCTGCTCCACGGAGCAGTTCCGTACGAGCTCCTTCGCGATTCCGTTGAGCTCGAGCAGGTCCATGGTGTTCTGAATGAACGCTTCGCGCTCCCGTGGTGTCGTGTCGGCCGGCAAGCGCAAGTGCGCCGAGAACTCGAGCGCTTCGCGGATCGTCGCGCCGCCCGAGTGAATGTCCATCTGTTCGCAGTAGCCAGCGATGCGGCTGAACGTGAGCGGATCCTTCGGTTCGCCGTTCACGAGTATCTCGCCTTCGCACCGACCGCCAGTCTTGCGGCCAGCGAGCACGTCCATGAACGTCGTCTTGCCGGCGCCACTCGAGCCCATAAGCGCCGTCATCTTGCCAGGAACAAAGTTCGCGTTCACGTCGTGCAGGAGCTGGAGCTCGCCGTCGCCACTCGGGTTCGGGACAAAGTAGCTCAGGTTCTTCACTGCGACGTACGCTGAGACGAATCTGCTTGCCGACGTGCTCTGCGGCTCTGGCTTTGGGACTTCGCCATTTTCGTCTTCACCACTGCCAGCGTGGTGTGGCGATTCCGACGGGATAGGCGTCACAACTGACGCTACGCCGCGAGCTGACGTCCCAGTAACAGCACTGCCGTTCGCAACTGTGTCCTCGTCGTTCTCCTCGATCGAGTACGACCCTTCTGTTGCCTTGGACGACGATGTCGCTGTTGACTGGAACTCGTAGTGGATGAATCGCAGCACGGCCGTGTTGAGGAGCGTGAAGATGACGTAGTACGCCAGCAAGACGAGGATGCCGATCCAGATGAACTCTTTGCCTTGCGTCACTTGGACGCGCGCAAGGTTCGCTTCGCGGTCCGTGTCCGAGTACCGATCGTCGTGGAACTCGTTCAAGAGCACGGCTCGAAGCGTCCACGCGAGCGGATTGAACCAGTACATCCAGATCCAGTAGTCCGGAATGAGCTTTGGGAGGATGATGTTGCCGGAGAAGAGGAGGAAGAACGCGGACGAGAGACTCGCAAGTGCCTGAGCGATCGTCATCGTCGGCGCGATCGACGCGAGGAGCGTAAAGTACGAGAGCGCCGTGTGCTGGAAGCAGAAGATGATGATATAGAACACAATGAACGTCGCTGCGTTGCGCGCGAGGCCGCTCATGAAGTAGAAGATCGTCGCGAGCGTGAACGAGACAGCGACGTTGAGCGGCACTTGGACAATCGACTCGGCGACCGTGTACGAGAGTGTGCGGAAGAAGTTGCGCGAGCGCTGCTTGTAAAAGATGTTGCGGACTTGGAAGGCGATCGTGATCTGCTGCCACGCCTGGCGCTGGAACACGGCGCACGAGAAGAAGAGCATGCGGAGGTAGAACGCCGACGAGACGTTCAAGTACACGATCCCGAGCAGGACACCGACAAAGACCGCTTCTGCGAGCTTCCCAAACACGAGTGCGCGGTCGCGGAGCCAGATCTTCTTCTGTCGCGCCAAGAGCAGCGCTGTCGTCTCAATAAAGCCCGCTTTGTACAGCGGCGCACCAGAGTTCTTCGAGATCAAGTGGACGATCGACTGAAGTTCGCTCTGCTGGACCTTGCCGTAGTTGCGCTTCTTCTCTTCCATCGTCGCCATTGTCGCCTTGTAGATCGGTGACTGCTGGAACTGCTCTTCAAACTGCGTCGCGAGGCGTGGTGGCTTGAACGCCACTTCGTCCGACAGACTCGCCTGCGGCTTGAGGAACTGACCGCCGAGTCCAGACGCCACATCGACAGCAAACTCTGCTGGGTCAATGTGCTCTGGACACGCGAACCCGAGCTTGTTAAAGTACGGGAGCATCTCGACGCGCGGACCGTGGAACACGAGACGACCTTCCGACAGAATGAGGATGTCGTCAAAGAGCTCGACGACCTCAGGCGGCGGCTGCAGCAGCGCAATCACCGCTGAGCCCCCGAGAGTGCGCGACCAGTCTCGCATCGACTTGACAATGTCGAACGTCGCGGCGCTGTCGAGCCCCGTGCTGATCTCGTCGCAGAGAAAGACGCTCTGGCCGCCGACGAGCATCTCGCCGACTGTCACGCGCTTGCGCTCACCGCCACTCACGCCACGGAGCAGCGCGTCGCCGACGCACGTGTCCGCGCACTTGGTGAGTCCGAGGATGTGAAGAATCAGGTCTGTGCGCAGTCGCGCGACTTCGCGGAGCTTCTCGGGCTGTCGATCAGGCGAGCCGTTGAGGCACCGGTCGGCGAACTGGATCGTCTCGCGTACCGTGAGCGTCGCAAAGTGGTTGTCGAGCTGGTCCATGAGCCCCACGAGCTTCGAGATCGTGATCTCTTCGGCTGCGAGACCGCTGAACGAGATCTTGCCTTTGAACGCACGTCGGCCGTTGCGACTCGTGAGTTTCCCAGCTAGCGCTTTGAGGAACGTGGACTTGCCAGCGCCAGGACTCGCGAGAATGAGCGTCATGGAGCCGCGGCGGATGATCCCAGACATCGGGTGCAAGATCACCTTCTTCACGGTCCGGAGCTTGCGCCACGGCGCTACGACACTGCGAAAGTAGCCGCCAATCGAGCTCTTGGCCGCTGGACTCTCGCGACTGAGCCAAACAGTGTACGAGAGGTCTTCAAAGTGGATCTCGGGCGTCGGGAACGCCAAGTTGTACTCGCGACGGACGCTCTTGTACTTGCCGAGGTACCGGTTGAAGCCGCCAGACATGAGCGACTCGACGTTTGACGCATCGAGCGAGCTGAAGCGCTCGCCTGCGTTCGTTCGGTACCGCGTGCTAGTGCGGTCGGACATCGTTTGGAGGTCCTGCACCGTGTCGTCGGCCTCGCCCTTGGCGCTGTCGTCGCTGTTGAAGCGTATGCGCGGGAGAATGTCTGCGAGCGCTGCGATGCTCATTCGTGGCGCAGGACGCACGACGCCCCCGCCGCTCTTGTCGCTCGTCGCCGGCACATCTGTCGCGACGACCTGCTCGTCCAGGTCGTCTCCATCCGAGGCAACGTCGCCACTGTCCTGTTCCGGGTCGTGTTCGTGTGCCATGTTGACAACAGCGAGAGTGCGTGCAGTTGACGCGAGGCCTGAGCACTACGTCGTTGTCGTCGTCGTCGCGAATGCAGAGGCTTCGAGCGCGTGCGCAGGCGGGTGGCGAATGGGTAAATGACCGCATATGCACGTGCGTACGAGAGAGTCGACTCTTAAAACAAGCTTAAGCAAAACGGACGCGACGCTTCACGCGAAACGAACCGAGGGAACGACAAGGGGTGGCGCCCCATAACCGGAGCCCTGCGTCGCCATGGCGAGCCAAGGAGCGGACACACAGCGGACAGCAGTGTGTGTGTGTGATGTGATGTGCCGATAGCATCGCCACACCATTTTATGCAGAGCTTAGAGCCCATGGACGTTGTTGTTGTCGTCGCGAGTGTGCTGCTGAGTGGAGCGAGCTGGTGCTAGACAAGGGCGGCGGCGATGACGCACGTGAGACGACTGAAAGTGCCAACAACAACGCGCGAGCGTCGCGAGAATCCAATCGTGTTTCTCGACGTGCGGGTCGGCGCGTCGGCAGTCGAGAGACTCGTGATCGAGGTACGAGAGTGAGAGTGAGAGTGAGATGTGTCGGCTAGCTCTAGCTCTGCTCACACGTGGCTTGATTAGCCTCGTCTTGTTCTTCATGTTTGCCCACTTCCTCACCATGCTCTTCTCCTCGTCGTTCTCTTCCTATCGCTCTTGTAGCTCCGCGCCGATGTAGTGCCAACAACATGCGAGAACTTTCGACGGCTGTGCACTGGTGAGACGCGAAGCTCCCTCTCAGGCAAGCGGCGCCACTTTGCGCGCTGGTGCGTGTGTGTATGGACTCGCCATCTTGCAGCGGCGGTCTGCTGTGCGCGAGCGTATCGAGTGCTCTCGGAACTGACACTCCTAAGCGTGTCTGGCATCTGCAGTCCATTCCATCGCGTCGTGAGAGACAAGTTTTGCCAGTCCGGCGACTTTGTCGTACGTCGTACATGCATCGAGGCGTCTCGTGCGTGCTTGTGTGTCTGTGTGCATGGGTGAGCTTGTGTACATGACTGTGCTTGTGTGTGCAGCCGCCCGCCCCATTCACGTTCACAGATGTAGTATGCGCGCGTTGTGTGGCCACTGTGGTGTGTCGTTGAGTAAGCAGAACCACGACGGCTCTGGTGGCGAGAGTACGTTTGACGAGCAGGACAACGCACTCGAGCGTGACCGCGATACAAATGCTGGCAACAACAGCAGCAGCCGCAGTCTGGCGCGACTGAGTGCGAGCGCGTTCAAGGACGAGAACTTTATCCTCCGACACACCGGCGCTGGTGTGCTCTCGATGGCGAACACTGGTCCAGACACGAACACGAGTCAGTTCTACCTCCACTTTGCGCCGGTGCGTTCGTAGCGCCTGCTTCGACTCTATCCATCCAACACTCAACACCCGACGGTGCTCCACCAGCGCTACACCACAACGCGCAGAGATCTGTCAACCGCCAAAGCTCACGCTTGTGACCCCTATCTCACTGTGTGCAGGCGCCGAGTCTCGACAACAAACACGTGGTGTTTGGGAGTCTTCTTGGCGACGCGAGCTTTGTCACGCTCGAACACATCGAGCGCGTTGCGACAGAGCGAGGCGATCCAAAGCAGCCAGTCGTGATCACTTCGAGCGGGCAGCTCTATCCGAACTGACGACACGCAAGGAAGCGCAAAGCGTCTCAACACGTGAATGATCGATGATTGTGTTCAACTCAACCATGACTGTTCTCCTTTCATGCGTGGTGAAGCTATCGCTCAGCCGCCAGCACAGCAGCGCGCTCAGAGCAACGACGCGCGACCGCAGTGGGTCACAGCGATCGCTGCACGAGCGCACGGCTGTGCCTTGAGACTGCGCTGACAGAAGCTAGCTCGAACTGCTTAGTTCTTGGCCTTGTTCTCGCGGATCGCGAGCTCCTCGAGGATCGAGAGCTTGATGCCCTTGCCCTTCGGGAGCGACACGAGCGGGCGCGACTCGTTGCCGATCACGAACACGTTGCCGAGACGCGTGGCGAAGTCGTGGCCCGCCGAGTCCTTCACGTGCGCAATGTTGAACGAACCCTCGTGTCTAGAAGACGTCACAGACACAGAAATACACGAGTCAGTCATGATGGTTCAGGCGATCAAGATGGTCGCAGCGCGGCGCGTGCAGTAGCACACTCGAGCTAGCGCACGACAGGCTCTTGCCACGTGCGCTTGGGTTGTCGAGTGGCCACTGCACGCGCTCGCGAGAGAAAAAGATCAAGAGAAGCAGACAGTTGGAGGCGTGGGCAGCGCACATGCGCACTGCCGCACGGCGCGACCAAACCACCACACCCAGCTCGCAATGAGTCCAGAAGGTGTGTTCCTACCTCTCAATGTGGTGGAGGATGCCGACACGGCCCGTGTTACGGCCGCGCGTGATCACGACGAGGTTGCCGGTCTCGAGCTTGACAAAGTCGACGATCTTGCCGGTCTCGAGGTCGATCTTGACCGTGTCGTTCACCTTGATGAGCGGGTCCGGGTAGCGGATCGTGCGGCCGTCGTTCGTCGCGACGTACGGGATCGCCTTCTTCGTGAACTCCTGGCGCGTCACCTTCGCGAGCTTGTACTTCTTCTCCTCGTTGCTGATGCGGTGGAGCACGAAGCGGCCCTTCACGTCGTAGAGAAGGCGGAACTGGTCGCCCGACTTCGGGAGCTCAACGACGTCCATGAAACCCGCCGGGAAGTTCGGGTCCACGCGGATCTTGCCGTCGACCTTGATCTGCTTCTGCATGCAGATCATCGTCACCTCCTGCTTCGTGAGCGCGTACTTGAGACGGTTGCGGAGGATGATCACGAGCGGCAAGCACTCGCGGAGCTTGTGCGGGCCCGACGACGGGCGCGGCGCCCAGATGCCGTCGAGCTTGCCGAGCATCCAGTGCTTCGGCGCGCTCATGCGCTTGAGGTGCATACGAGGTCCACGCGGCATCTTGTCAGAGGTGTTGCTTGTCGGGGACGAAAAGGAGAACTACTGTCGCTCCATGCGCAGCGGCACTCGACGCGACTCGCTCCACGACGTCCAGCCAGCCAACAGGTCGACCGCCAGTCAAATCAAAGGGAGAAAATAGTTGCCACAGTCCGACGCAACATTTGTCTAAATCCGCATATTGAGTCTGTATGCATCCGCAAAAGTACGAATGTAGACTTGTAGGATGTGGATCACTGTCAAAAAATTGACTGTGTCAAAGCAGTTACAAGTGACAACTTACTAACAACTACTGTAGGCAGTGTAGTTGTCGCACCACTCTCAAGCATCTAGGACGCTCAACCAGTCTCTTGTCTATCTGTCCTTGTTCCAGGCATCTCGCTACTGTTGCCCTCTTCAGAGTCGCATCGCAAGCGAACGAGTGCGAACTAACGGACGCTCTTGCTTCTTCAACTCTACTCGAGGACAACGATGCGGTTCTCATGGAGCGGGTACGCGATCTGTCCTTGGTGCCGCTCCACGAAGCTCGCGACAACGTCTGGAACGATCGGGCCGTCCGCAATGAGCACGTTGCTCGTCTCAAAGCCGACCATCGCGTCGCGCACATAGCTCGACGTTGCAACGCGGACGACCGCGTCAAGCGCGAGCTCCTGTTTATGACTCGCGTCGCGAAAGAGTCGAAGCGACCGGTTCGCATCGTCGCGGATGTCGTAGACGACGGCGACACCCGAGATCTGCAGGAACGCAGCGTTCAGGTCCGGGTACTTGCTCAAGTGCTCCAGCATCGCGTCGCGCAAGTCGCACACACGCATCTCGAGCACACACGTCGGGTTCGGGTACGACAGCACAGTCGCTAGCCACGCCTTCGTGATCTTGAGTCCTTTGCTGTAGAGCCGCTCGCCGCGGATGTACCCGCCGTTCATGACAGCGATGTCTGCATCGAGCGCATCGCGCATCGCGTCCGTGATGATGTTGCCGAGGTTGCTCTCGCGCGAGCGACACGTGCTGCGCGTCGCGTCCAGCGGTGTCAACGAGACCGCGAGCGTCTTGGCGCAGCCAGATTGCTCGTTCTCGCGCTCGACGCGATCCGCGTAGACTTGCAAGAGCGCGGCGCAGTCTGGATCGGCGCAATAGCCTCGGTTCGGGAGCATGCTCCAGTTGTACGTGACAGCGCAGCGAGAACGCGCATGCGCGAGGCTAGCCGCAGTATCGATGCTGTCGTAGCCAACTTGTTTGTGGATGTTGAGCTGGACGCTGCCGAGCCAGAGCGCGTCTTGGCCAGACTTGTGGATGAGCGTGGTGCCTTGGAACAGCGACATGGGCTCGTGGTCGTGTCCGCCCAGGATCAAATCGATCCCAGGCACGCGCTGCGCAAGGAGCTTGTCGACCGACAGCCGCACATGAGTGAGCGCAACGACCACGTCCGCACCTTGCGACCGAAGAGACTCGACGCAGCGCTTTGCATGCGCGACTTCGCTCTCGAACGCGACGTTGGGCGTTGCGAACGAGTCTGTCGTAGTCGCCACTGTGCAGACGCCAAAGAGTCCGAGGCGCACACCGTTTGCGAGCGGTACGATCCGTGTGTCGGTCGTGTGGGCCAAGAGCGCACCAGTGTCGCGCAGTCGGATGTTGGACCCAAATGTCGTGAACGCGGCGCGCTCGAGCAGCTCCTGGAGCGTGTCTTCACCAAAGTCAAACTCGTGGTTTCCGAGCACGACGTAGTCGACGCGGAGGTGGTTCAAGACATCAACCATGAGTGCGCTACAAGCACAAGATGACGAGTGTAGTAGTGTCAGTTGCAAGTGTTAGCGGACACAGCCGAGATGTGCAGCACAGAGCAAATGTCGCTGCACCCTTTGTCTCTTCGAGCAAGCTCCGAGCGCCAGAGGAAGTCGCCATTCAGCGTCACAATCACTTGTGTGTCTGCTGGGATGCGAGCGCGCACTTCGTTCAGCAGCGTCGCAAACTCCGCAATGCCTGCGTGCTCATACACAACAGTGTTTGTGATACGAGGTGAGGTCACCCGGCAAGAGAAGGCGCGAGGTCGCGCACTTGAGCTCACTCGACCAGTGCTTTGATTGAGCCACGAACCTCCGTGGCCGTCGTCGTCTGCATACAGCGCATACACGTCGTTGAGCGTGAGGAACACGATGCGAGTGTCGGTAGTCATGGTAGTGCGAGCGAGCACGTGCGTCTCAGAGCGCAAGTGTGTGAATGTGAGCAACGAGGTGTGTCGGGAGCAAAGGAGATCGACTTGGCTTCGGATCCATCCATTCATACGCAATACACTAACCTTCACTCTTGAGTAGCGATCAAGTCGACCACGAGTGATGTCTGAGTTCCCTACTGAGCCAGTCGCGTCGTGCATAGACGTCGTGGATGTCAAACGCCACGTTCGTAGCTGTAGAACCAGCGGTACTGCGGAAGGTCTGGTCGTACAGCAGATCGAGCTCGCGCCAGTACGGGAACGCGCACTGTCGGCTGCTTGGAGCGTCACTATGGACTTGCTGGAGCAACCAGAGCATCACGACCGACATGCTGCGGTGGCAGGGCGCGCCGCGCGTCGGTGCGAGCACGAGGTGCGGCGGCTGGTGCTGCAGCTGGAACGCGCGCCACGCAATACCGACGCGCCAGACAACGCAGTCGCCGTCTACCGAATTGCAGTGGCGCGTCGATGCTTCGAGCACCAGGAGCTCGTTCAGTACGAGGTGCACGACGTGCGCGCGCCACGTTGGACTCGTGTGTGCGAAGAGCTCATCGCGCGTCCATGGCGTTGAGAGTGTTGGTCCATGCGCAGAGCGAACAGCGACGGCGCCAGTCGATGGACTGAGCTCAAAGCCGATCGCTTCGTTGTGGGGACTTGGCTTCCTGTTGTTGTTGCTGTGCGTTGCGATCTGTTCAAGCGCAGCACGTAGAGTGTCTGCGATACTCGCGCTCGTTTGTGTGTCGTCGTCATCGTTGGCAGTCGCACTCACATGGTCGCTCTGAGACGGACGACGATCGTGCTGCATGCGCCACTCGAGCCACAGTGCGTTGCGGTGGTACTGCGGTGTCCACGCCTCTCGAAACGTGAGCGGCAGCGATGCATGGTCGAGCACAACGCGGTCGTAGAAGCGCAGGATCGGATCGCAGAAGCGATTCACACTCTTAGTCTTTGCGCGCTTGCTTGTGCGTGGCGCGTCGCTTCCAGCATGTACATCGCTGGTGCTCTCGTGGCTTAAGCCGCCGTCCACTTCACTCTCGCGGCCAGCATCTGCGTCACGCGGTCGCTTGCGCTGCACATGCGACGGCTTTCGGCGTCCCACAAGATGCTCTCGATGTAGCGAATTTGACCAACATCAACACGCTGTTTGATGATTAGCGGTGCAATTTAAGCTTGAAAATTGTATGTGAGTGGCCTGCTCTTCTAGCTTGTCATAGTGATGAAATGCAGGTTGACCCGAGCATGTCAACACCTTGCTGGTGTTCTTCGTGCTGCCGTCCTCACGCAAGAGCGCGTGTGTGCGTGGCGAACTAGGAGCTGGTTGAGCTCCAGACAGCACGAGTACGACTCAGTTCCAAGTGACACTTGGAACTCGCGCTGGTAGACAAGTTGTCAAGGAATGCTCGTCTTGAAGCTCGAGCGATCAAGCTGGAAGACCCTCGGTGCTAGTTGTTGCTCGTGTCCTAGCGTCCAGTTGCTACTCGTGACTCTAGTCGAGAGACTCGCGCGCTCACAGCAACGTCCACTAGCGAGGACAGCCCCACTCGCACACGCTGGGCCACTGCATACCGAGCACGCCAATGCCATTGCCGTCGACCCACGTCTGGTGGCGCTCAAAGACCCACGTGCAGTACCGAGTCTCACTCACGTACTTGCCGTGCACGTGGCGACACGTGCCTTCTGGGATCACAATCATGATCTCCGGGTACGTCTCAAAGAGCCACCGCGCAATGACGAGGTCGTCGCGTGTCTGGGCGTGCGCTGCCGCTTGCGTCGTGCAGCCTTCCGTGCGGTGCTCGTGCAGGAACAGCAGCGTGTCAAAGTCGCCGCAGGCAGCGGCGTTGTCCATTGCCGCTGCCGTGCAGCCTTCCGTGCGGTTGTAGTGAAACCACCTGACCATCTCGAGCGACGGCGCCATGTCCATCATCTCGGCGCTCCAGCCTTGAAAGCCTTGCTCGTGGAGCCACTGAACGATGTGGACGTGGTTCTTCTGCACCGCTGCAGCGATGACCAAGTGGTCCCAGTGCGACCGCTCGACGCCAAAGCGCTTGTGGAGGTACTGGAGCAGAGCCAAGTTGCCGCTCGAGGCTGCTGCTTCCAAGAGAAAGATGTCGGCGTCAGCGCACTCGGCGTCCTGGAGCATCCACTGGATGAGATCCAAGCGACCGTGCTCGGCGGCTTTCGCGATCTCGTACTCTGGCGTCTTGGCTCGCGACCGGTTCGTGTGGAGCCACTCGACCACGTGTACGTGGCCGTTCCCTGCGGCTTCACTCACTGCTCGCTCCTCGGCGCGGTGCGGGTCGTACGGGAACGCGCGCAAGTTTGCAACGAGCCATTGCACGACCTCGAGGTGGCCATTCGCAGCAGCACCGATGATCGAAGTGTACTCGTACCTCAGCAGCAACTGGAGGTCCTGACCTGACGCTTCGAGCGCTGCGAACACCCGCTTGAGGAGCGCGTGGTCGCCGGCTTTCGCGGCGCCTCGGAGCATGGATGCGCTTTGGAGCAGCTTGGCGAGCAGCTGTGGGCTGAAGAGCTCGGGCCGGAGCTCGTAGAACGCCTGGACAATCTCAAAGTCGCGTCCTTGGACAGTCTGGACCATGCGGTCGGCAGTCAGCCCAGCGACTAGCTCGTTCTGGAGCAGCCACCGCAAGAGGTCGATGTGGCGCCAGGCCACTGCAGTCGACAGGTCCCACATGCCCGGTTTGTAGTACCCGTTATCGTAGAGCCACTGCACGGCCTCGACCTTCCCAGACGCGAGTGGACGGCGAATGCTCGGGACGTGCTCGGTGAGGAGGTACCGGAGCACATCGACGTTCCCGACGTCGCTCGCTTTCTCGAGGATCGCGTTCTTGTAATAGTCACTGAAGTTGTTCGTCTCGATGATCCACTTGACGACGGCAAAGTGGCCACGAGCCATCGCAGTCTTGAGGATCGTGTCGATGAGACGCGTCGTATTGGGTCGGAACTTGGTCGCGAGCCACTGCAGTATGTGCAAGTGGCCGTTGCTCGCAGCGGTGAAAGTGAACCGCGAGCTCCAGATCACGTTCGCGCCGCAGTGCAACTCGAGCCATTGCATCACGTCGAGCTTGCCTACGCGTGCAGCCGCCTCCATGCCGAGCGACGCAAAGCCCGTCGGACAGTATGGTAGTAGACACTCGAGCAGCGCCATGTCGTTGTCGTGCGTGACTGCGTGTGCGAGTGCGAGGCTGAAGACGTGCGAGCGATAGAGCGCAGGCTTGGGCTTGTTTGTGCTCGTTGCGGCGTCCTCATCGACCAGGCGCTGCAGCCAGCGTACGTCGCCGAGCTCACAGGCGCGAATGATCAGCGCGTGTATGCCGCGAAAGTTTGGGTCGATGAACGCGCTGATCTCATGTGTGAGCGTCGCGAGGCCGTCGCGTGAGGCGCATACGAGCGTCACAACAGCTAACGGCGCGCGGCGCGCATGCACAGACGAGCTGTTGTTGGCATTCGTTGTCGTCGTCATGGCGCTTGCGTCTTTGGTATCAAGTAAACGAGTGAGGTAGCGAGTGAACCCAATGCGAGGAAATGAGTGGCAAAGTGTCAAAATGATTGCCTTTTGAGGAGGTTGATGTGGCAATTGATGTGGCAATTTGATAACTCAGAGAGCGTACACTCACTGATTGGACGCGCCAGCTCTTCATGCTCAAGTCACGAGACCGATCGGTGCCAGTGCACTCGCGCTACTCGATGGCGCAGTGCATGGTCTTGACATTGCGCTCGAGACGATCTTGGCACTGGCAAGTGAGATGAAGGAGTTCATGGTGCGTCCTGCTTGACAACGATATGTTCTCAGCTAGTCCCATTTGACATTCTGCCGAGAAGCTGTACGCTCCTCTCCTCGCTCCACTTCGCTATGTAGCACAACAACTCCGAGATCGTGAGAGAGCTGCTGAAGTACGGGAGTTCAGTCGACGCTCGAGCTAAGAACGACATGACGCCATTGCATCTCGCTGCACATACAGGATACCTAGCGTCTTTGTGCGTACTGCTTGAGCGCAAAGCAGACGTTCACATAGTTGCTCGAATCGGTAGCTGACAGCTCAAGCGACCAATACACTACGAGCTTGTACATCGCTTCGAGTGCTCGCGTCCTTGCTCGCACTCTTTTGGACCATACACTCTACATACTCACCCACACTCGTTTGGACTTGAGCCGGTCACAGGACCCGCACGAGCGCCTGCTCGAGCCCATCGAGTTCGTGCTCCAGTGCGTTGAGACTCGCTTGGGACGCCGCGTGGACGCCCGCGACCCACTCGCGCAGCGCATGCGCGCGCCAGTGTGCGACAGCGCCGACTTTGAGCGTGTCGAGGCTCTCGACTGTCGCTTTCGGCCGCTGCTTGCGCAGGCGCTTGAACTGGTACGCGGCGCTAAAGAGCCGCTGCTCTGCTGCTGCGCAGTGGCTCGATGACGCCTGCGGTAGTGAACTGTCTTGCTGCTGCTGATGCTGACGACGACGGCAGTGCCACACCCACGCACTCGCAATGAGCACGGCGCTCGCGTGGCGCATGCGCTGCTGCCACTGCGCGCGCTCGATCGTCCCGAGGACCTTGTGCTCGGCGCGCGAGCCCGTGAGCGTCTCGAGGAAGACGGACGTGAGGAGCGACACGAGCATCGCGCCGCCCACGACAGCGCCGACGAACGTCACAGCGCGACCGAGCGCCGTCAGCGGGTACGCGTCGCCGTACCCGACAGTCGACATCGTGACGATCGTGAGCCAGAGCGCGTGCTCCTCGGTCTCGAGCAGCGACGGCACGGGACGCTCGAGGATCGCGACGGCAGCGGCAGTGGTGACCCAGAGACTCGCGAACAGCGCCACGAGCAGCTGCGTCGGCGCGAGCGTGAAGACGACGCGGAAGCTCCAGCGCAGCGAGTCGAGCGGCACAGCAACGTGCCGCCGCATGTGACCGACAGCCGCTGCGAGGCAGTTGCGCGGCCAGCGCGCGAGCCAGTAGAGCCGCACGAGCACGACCAGGTTGACGACTTCGAGCGGGTACGTGTAGTCAAGACCGCACGTCGTCTCGCCCGAGGCGCCACTGCCACTGCCAGTCCCTGTGCTCAAGAGCGTGAGGCGACTCGGACAGGGCGAGGCGAGTGGCGACGCCGACAACGCGCTCGAGCGTACAAACCGCGTCTCGTGCCACGCGACTCGGCTATGCACGAACGGACCGAGGAGCTCGCGCGGAAACATGCGCAGCTGCAGTCGACCGCCGCTCGCGCTCGGACGCGGCAGGTCGCGGCGCAGCACGAGGAGCTCCATCTTGACGCGGTACCGCTCCACGAGCTGCACGACGAGCGCGAGCGTCAGCAGCATCAGCAGCACGCCGTACGCTTCGCCAGGCGCCTGCAGCGGACGAAGCGACGTCTCGGTCGGTGCCTCGTGCTGCGCCTCGGAGCGCCAGATGCTGCGGAGCTGAGCCACGACTGTGACGATCGACAGCGTCGCGAGCACGAGGCACGCAGTGTCGGCGCGCGTACGCAGCGCGTAGAGCTGCTGCAGTCGCTGCTGCGTCGCGAGCGAGCGCTTTGTCGACAGCGGCAGGCGTTTGGCCATTTGGCTATTGCTGCCGCTGCTTGTGCCGCCACGACGCACAGACGCACTCGTACTCTCTGCTGTGTGCTCTGACACGCTGGTGCGACGGTGCGTGTACCGCACAGTCACGCGCTCGTGGTGCGAGAGCCAGACTGCGAACGTAAGCGCGAGCGCCACGAGACCGAGCGCCGGCAGTCGCTCCCACGCCGACCAGCCAAAGTACCGACTGATTGCGCCTTGCGTCAGCAACAACGTCTCGGTCGGCGTCACATCCGCTGGCACACTGCTGCTGCTGTTGCTGCGACTGAGCGCGACGAGTGGCCGCACGCGGTGGCTCGCAGCGTCGACGTACTGGTCATACGAGGCAGGCGCGTACGTCAGGAACTGGACAAAGTGGCAGCTCTCGAGCGGCAGCAGCAGTCCGAGCACGACAAAGCTCGCAAGCCACTTGCTCGAGACGCCACAAGCGACCGCACGGCCGCGGCCAAGTGACACGCGCAGCGTCTCGACCGGGAGCCCAAAGAGCCGCACGCCGGCAGGCGACGCAAAGCCAGGGTAGCCGGCGTCCTGCACGACCCAGAGCACGTCGAGTGCGACAGCCGCAGCGGCGAGGAGCGCAGTCCACGCTTCGTTGCTCCAGAGCGGCTGCGTCCACGCCACGCTATCGCTGCTCAGATTGAGCGCGAGCCACGCGGTCTGGAGACGCGCAAAGCCCTGCAAGTAGACGCCGCCGACCACGAGCGCCGCGAGCGCGAGCCAGCAGCTCACGAGCCGCACGAGCGGGTGCGTCACGTACGCGCGGCGCACGCGCACGGCCCAGTTGTGGAAGAACGCGCGGCTGTAGTGCGTGTCCTGGAGCACCTGGTCGGCGGTCACGAGCAGCTTCAGGACGCTCAGCGCCATCAGCGCTTGGTACAGCACGCTCTGCGCGCGGAGCTGGACCATGGCGTCGTTGCCGCTACTGCTGTCGCTACTGCTGCTGTGGCGGGTCTGGAGCACTGCAGCAAAGAACGCCGAGTCGTGTGTGAGGCGCTCGAGGAGCGACACGGCAAAGGACCACGCGAGCGGGTAGCAGCCGACGACAAACGTCCACGAGCCCTGCGCGCAAGCGTCGGCGTCTATCAGTGGGATGCGCGCTGTCCGTTGCGACGCGTCCGTCGACACTGCGGCGTGCGTGTGCAGCTCGATCGGACCGAACGCTGGTGTGTGGGTCGTTGTATCACCAGTCTCACTGCCATGGTCACTCACAGGAGGCGCTTGTACAGATGACGTAACTGGCGCTGGTGCTGCGTCGTGACCGACACGCTGTCCAAGCCGAGAGAGCACGCGACGTACACTCGCCAGTTCGTTGTGCCAGTTCCACGTGCGCTGCACGAGCGAGCGGTACGCGACGAGCCGCAGCCAGAGCAGCAACGACGCGCTCAGTGCGACGTGGAACGCGATCCGCTCGACCGACGCGCCAGGCGCGAGCGTGACTGCGAGCCAGTGCGTCGCGACCGGCACGCGCGCAGGCACCAAGAGCGACGCGTTGAGTGGCGAGCTACTGCAGACGAAGAACGTCGCGAGTGTGTGTGCGACGCAGGCGAGCAGCCGCAGCGACGGGTGGCGCAGCGCGCGCACGCGCCAGTGCGACTCGAGTCGGATCAGTGGTGTGGCGAGCGATGGCGGCGGCGACGGTGCCATTCTCCTGGCGACGTGTGTGGGTGTGTGTACGACAAGCTCCGCTCCTGCTGCTTGCTTGCAGCTCCTGCTGCTTGTAGATCTTGCTGCTTGCTTGTTGCCAAGGTGCAGTCAGCGCTTGAAGCTGCTGTTGTTTGGTTTGGTTTGACTATTGCTAATGTTTGACTGTTGTTTGACTCGAGATCGAAATGGTGCCACTTGTTTGGTGTCGCGAGCGTACTTACGCGGTGATACTTGCTTGTTTGACACTTTATTGAGCGCGAACTTGTGCAGACTGGCTTTGAGTAAGCACCAATGTGCGTCGTCGATACGTTGCGCAAGTCTCGACGCGTGCTGTTTGATGTCCAAGCTTGGACTTGCGCGACGCATGCGCTGCTCGAATCCAATGATGCACGCAAGTGAGCAGTGTGTCCGAGTGACAACACGCACGAGTGTCAAGCGCGCGAGTAGCGCGAGCAGATCCAAACCTAGCCAAGCAAAGCGAGCGAGCAAATCGTGTGTTGTGTGTGTGGGTTCACTCGACCAACAACGGTATCAACAACGGTATCGACAACAACGACTCACGTCGCACTCGCCACTTAAATCGGTATCAAGTCCATCCATCCATCGACCATCACAAGTATCAACAGACTCAAGCACAGTAACAAAGTGCCAAGTGACAACCTTGCAACTCAACCCAGCACAACCCAACACAACACAGCGAGTGTCATTCGCGCCGTCCTCGTTGTCCTCTCCTCCTCCTCCTCCTCATCATCACCACATGCATCACCAGCATTATGTGCATCATCGGCACCAAGCTTTTTGCTTGCTTGCTTGCTTCGACTCCTGCTCTCCTGCTCTCCTGCTCGTGCTGTAACTTTCTGCTCTTGCCCGCTTGCTCAATTCCTCTTGCGCTCAGTGCGCAATGCACTCGCCTTCATCATCATCACCACCTCAATCGTCGTCGTCGTTGTTGTCGTCGTCGTCGGAAAATGTGTGGTCGCGCAAGATGACTGCCGACTGCTCAAGCAGCGCGTCGCCGTGCTCGTCCAAGCCCTTCCACTTCATGAGCTGTCCGAGCTGCAGCAGCGCCTGCGCCTCGCGCTTCCAGTCCTGCTGCGCTTGCGCTGCGGCGAGCTTCTTGCGGAGCTTGTCCTCTTCCACGACCGTGTCCACGGACGGCACATCGTGCTTCAGGTACTGTGCGTCGTCATCATTGTCATCAGTGTTAGTGTCATCGTCCGTGTCGTTGCCGTCAGCGCCATTGTCAGCGCCATTGTCATCGCCAGGATTGCAAGCGCATCAGCAGACACAAGCACACAAGGCGATGCATGAACGCAAGCACGAGCACAAGCACAAGCAAGCACGAGCACACAAGTATGAGCTTGAGCATGACCATGGACATGCACTTTGGGTCGAGGATCCACACCCCATGCATCACTCACCACCCAGACACTCGGTCACTCGTCACTCAATCATTGCGCACAAAGAGGCAAAGAGTCGGAACGAACGAGCAAGATACAGCATGCGCTGCACGCAGCATGTAGTGGACGCAGCAGCATTGAGGAGACCGCTGCGCCAAAGACACGAGCGACGACGATGACGTCGGCTGTCTTGCTTGACCTCGTTGCCCTCGTTGCCCTCGTTGCCCTCGCTCGTGGCCAGTCGTCCGTCCGTCTGTTTGCCGCTTGTCACGAGACCGAAGACGAGAACGAGAGTGCTCGCTCGCAAGCCCTCGCAACAGATCCAAGCTCCAAGTTCGCTCTAGACTCGCTCGCTCTCAAACGCAAACGCCAAACCAAACTGATGCACACGACACGCACACACTCGACGCACCCGAGTGCGCTCGGTGATGAACACATGGCGAGTCTGCTGGACCGCACGCATGCACGCACACACAGAGTGAGCGAGACGCGAGTGCGTGAGTGAGTTGCAACCATGACACTTCTAGTGACCTAGCGACCATGTTTGATGCGAGAGCAAACGAGCAGTGCTCGCAACAGGCAAACGCGTCTTGTCAAACAGGCAAAGCGTGAAGATACCGACGCCTTTGGTCTTCTTCTTCTTCGGCTTGGTCTCGACGGATGGAGTTCGTTGGCCTGCTCACATGGCTCGCTGACATAGTTACCCTTGCTTTGCTACGCAAGTATCCATCGAATTGACGTGTATTGAGTGCAGATGAAGAACGTCTCGCAACGTGTACAGTGAGTGCTTCTCTCCTCTCGCTTCGCTCTCTCGTGTCGATCTACGACAGCGCAGATGCGTTCCTACGCAGCAGCAGCGTTCGCACAAGAGCGTGACTGCTCGTCCGCGAGTCAGTCACGGACGCCGCGCCAAGCGCGCTTAGTGCGCCGCCGATGGCGTGATACCGACCGACGCGAGCACGTCCGCGTAGCTCTTGCCGGCCTCGAGCTCCTTCTCGAGCTCAATGAGCTTCCCAACGCCGTCAATCATCGTCTGCACGAGCTCGACCTCCGACTTGCCTATTCTCGCCTTGTTCGAGATGTCCCACATCCCGCCCACGGCGGCCGAGTGCTCGCCGGCGCTGCCGCGCGGTTGGAGCCCGAACGGCGCGCAGATCGCCTCGAGCGCGTGCGGGTCCGCGCCGAGCTTCTCGAGCTTCACGAACATACTCGCGCGCAGACCCGTGCCGAGGTTCGACGGGCACGTGCCGATGAAGCCGTGGTGGTCGTTGTGCATGAACGCGTAGCCGTTCGCCTTGATCACCTGCTCGACCGCAGTCACGCCCTTGACCCAGCGCGCAAAGACGTCCACGATGTCGCCGCCGTCCTGCATGCTGATCACGCGCATGTGGTCCTCTTCGTTGCACCAGACGAGGAACGTCTTCTGGTCGTTGTGGAAGATGCCACGGCCACTTGGCCAGTCGCGCGCGGCGCTCGCGCCCGTGAGCAGAGTGCCACCGCCCGGCTTCTGGAACAAAAAGTGGTCGCGCTGGAGCTGGTCCTCCTCCTCCTTCGTCATGCTGCTGAGCGGGTAGTACTTGCCCTGGAGCTCCTCCGTGAGCGACGACAGCGCAGTCGAGATGAGGTTCTCGACTTCGAGACGCTCGGCACGCGTCGTGCCTGGCGGGAGGCTCAAGCCGCGGATGTTACGGCCCGAGCGCACGCGCGTGGACTTGACGTACGCGTTGTCGATCTTCTCGGCGTTGTGGAGCTTCGAGACGTCCATGTCCGTGAGGTGTTTGTCCTCCGGCTTGAAGCCGTGCCAGCCCTCGATCACCGGGTCCAAAATGTCCTTGAACACGGTGTAGCAGTCTTCGTCGCCCGCGACGATGCCGACGCCCAAGTGCGGGTTCTCAATGCCCGTCTGGATCGCCTGGTCGAGCGTGTAGCCCTTGCTCGACGTCACGTGCTGGAGCTTCGCGTACAGCTCTGGCGTGAGGCACTTGGCCATCAGGCTCCGGTGCTTCGGCGTGAACACCGGGTAGTTGTCCGTGCTCGACGGCAGCACCGCGATGCTCGTGTCCGACGCTGGCACGGCCGCACCGGCGTCGATCACAACCGGCGCCGCTGGCTCGGTCGGGATGAGCGCATCGATCGACTCGCCGGCCATGAGCTTCTGCTCCATGGCGATGAGGATCTTCACGCCGTTGACCATCGTCTGCACGAGCTCGGCCTCCGAATGGCCAATGCGCTGCTTGTTCGAGACGTCGTACATGCCGCCGACCGACGCCGAGTGCTCGCCGGCGCTGCCGCGCGGCTGCAGGTGCAGGAGCGAGCAGATGTGCTCAAAGCGCTTCATGTCTTCGCTCAGCTTCGGGAGCTTGATCATCACGCTCGCGCGCAGACCCGTGCCGAGGTTCGATGGACACGTGCCGATGAAGCCGTGGTGGTCATTGTACATGAACTCGCGGCCGTTCGCCTTGATGCTCGCCTCGACGCTCTTGATCGCGCGGCAGAAACGCTCAAAGACACGGCCGACGTCGCCGCCGTTCTCCATGCTAATGACGCGCATGTGGTCCTCTTCGTTGCACCAGACGAGGAAGGACTTCTCGTCGTTGTGGAAGATGCCACGACCACTTGGCCAGTCGCGCGCCGCGCCAGCCGCCTCCAAGAGAGTGCCACCGCCCGGCTTCTGGAACAAAAAGTGGTCCGTAATGAGCTTCTGCTCGTCCTCAGGCGTCATGTCCGCGAGCTTGTAGAACTTGCCAGCGAGGTCGCCATCCATGGCCGAGAGCGCCGACTGGAGCAAGTGCATGACGTCGAGGCGGTGCGCGCGGTCCGTCGCTGGTGGCAGCGGCATGCCGCGGATGTTGCGGCCAGCGCGAATGCGCGTCGAGACGATGAACTCGTCAGGGAGCTTCGCGTCGTGCACGTGCGTCGGGTCCATGTCGCACTTGTGCACGGCATCGGCCTTGAAGCCGTGCCAGCCCTCGATGACCGGGTCAAAGAGCTCCTTGAAGACGTGGTACGACTCTTCGTCGCCGGCCGTGACACCGACGCCCAAGTGCGGGTTGTCGACGCCCGTCTGGATCGCGCGGTCGAGCGTGTAGCCCGTGGACGTCTTGACGTCCTTGAGCTTGGCGTAGATCTCGCGCGAGAGGTGCTTCGCCATGAGGCTGCGGTGCGCCGGCGTGAAGAGCGGGAAGCCCGAGAGCTGCGCGTCCGTGGCTTGCGCGTTCTCGATCTTCTGCGCGAGCTTGTTCGGCGACGGCGGCGTCGCAACAGGGGCGTCGTCGCTCATGGCTGACGGGGAGTTGGAGGGGAGGGTGGCGCTGGAGGAGAGGGAGAGGGAGAAGAGGAGGTGTCGCTGCTGGAGGGCACCTACAGTTGTGAGCGCCTCGAGCATCGGATCGCGCCAAGCTCGCGCGCGTTCGCGCTGCCCGCCTTGAGCTGCCCTTGACTTGAGCGTCGGCGGTTACAGAAACATGTGGATCCTGAAGAGATACATGCGCAAAACACAGCGATGGGCTATAGTATATAAACACAAAGATACTTTCGCATGCAGTTGTGCAAGTTTTCGAATTGCAATTGCGAGTGAATTAACTTCAACTTCGGTTTCACGCGCAGGTCGAGATCGAGTATTGCAGGTACATCAATTGTGCACAACAATAGGCACCTGATTTGACTTGATCTATATATCACGAACACAATCAATTGTTCATGCGTGTGGCCCACTGATAGTGAAGTAAACGAGAGAGCAATGGCTCGTGTCTTTGAAGAGATTCGGGGCTATTTTCGGCTGTCCTGGCCGTTTAGTGGATGATGATGAAAGGCAAGGTGCCTCGCTCGCTTGACAAGCAAGCACCACGAAGCACCTGCATCGACGAGCGTCTCGACGAGTGTCAAGGCACGCGAGTAGCATGGCGTCTGTCAACACCTCGTTCGGAGCTCCATCCGTCGAGACCAAGCCGAAGAAGAAGAAGACCAAAGGCGTCGGTATCTTCACGCTTTGCCTGTTTGACAAGACGCGTTTGCCTGTTGCGAGCACTGCTCGTTTGCTCTCGCATCAAACATGGTCGCTAGGTCACTAGAAGTGTCATGGTTGCAACTCACTCACGCACTCGCGTCTCGCTCACTCTGTGTGTGCGTGCATGCGTGCGGTCCAGCAGACTCGCCATGTGTTCATCACCGAGCGCACTCGGGTGCGTCGAGTGTGTGCGTGTCGTGTGCATCAGTTTGGTTTGGCGTTTGCGTTTGAGAGCGAGCGAGTCTAGAGCGAACTTGGAGCTTGGATCTGTTGCGAGGGCTTGCGAGCGAGCACTCTCGTTCTCGTCTTCGGTCTCGTGACAAGCGGCAAACAGACGGACGGACGACTGGCCACGAGCGAGGGCAACGAGGGCAACGAGGGCAACGAGGTCAAGCAAGACAGCCGACGTCATCGTCGTCGCTCGTGTCTTTGGCGCAGCGGTCTCCTCAATGCTGCTGCGTCCACTACATGCTGCGTGCAGCGCATGCTGTATCTTGCTCGTTCGTTCCGACTCTTTGCCTCTTTGTGCGCAATGATTGAGTGACGAGTGACCGAGTGTCTGGGTGGTGAGTGATGCATGGGGTGTGGATCCTCGACCCAAAGTGCATGTCCATGGTCATGCTCAAGCTCATACTTGTGTGCTCGTGCTTGCTTGTGCTTGTGCTCGTGCTTGCGTTCATGCATCGCCTTGTGTGCTTGTGTCTGCTGATGCGCTTGCAATCCTGGCGATGACAATGGCGCTGACAATGGCGCTGACGGCAACGACACGGACGATGACACTAACACTGATGACAATGATGACGACGCACAGTACCTGAAGCACGATGTGCCGTCCGTGGACACGGTCGTGGAAGAGGACAAGCTCCGCAAGAAGCTCGCCGCAGCGCAAGCGCAGCAGGACTGGAAGCGCGAGGCGCAGGCGCTGCTGCAGCTCGGACAGCTCATGAAGTGGAAGGGCTTGGACGAGCACGGCGACGCGCTGCTTGAGCAGTCGGCAGTCATCTTGCGCGACCACACATTTTCCGACGACGACGACAACAACGACGACGACGATTGAGGTGGTGATGATGATGAAGGCGAGTGCATTGCGCACTGAGCGCAAGAGGAATTGAGCAAGCGGGCAAGAGCAGAAAGTTACAGCACGAGCAGGAGAGCAGGAGAGCAGGAGTCGAAGCAAGCAAGCAAGCAAAAAGCTTGGTGCCGATGATGCACATAATGCTGGTGATGCATGTGGTGATGATGAGGAGGAGGAGGAGGAGAGGACAACGAGGACGGCGCGAATGACACTCGCTGTGTTGTGTTGGGTTGTGCTGGGTTGAGTTGCAAGGTTGTCACTTGGCACTTTGTTACTGTGCTTGAGTCTGTTGATACTTGTGATGGTCGATGGATGGATGGACTTGATACCGATTTAAGTGGCGAGTGCGACGTGAGTCGTTGTTGTCGATACCGTTGTTGATACCGTTGTTGGTCGAGTGAACCCACACACACAACACACGATTTGCTCGCTCGCTTTGCTTGGCTAGGTTTGGATCTGCTCGCGCTACTCGCGCGCTTGACACTCGTGCGTGTTGTCACTCGGACACACTGCTCACTTGCGTGCATCATTGGATTCGAGCAGCGCATGCGTCGCGCAAGTCCAAGCTTGGACATCAAACAGCACGCGTCGAGACTTGCGCAACGTATCGACGACGCACATTGGTGCTTACTCAAAGCCAGTCTGCACAAGTTCGCGCTCAATAAAGTGTCAAACAAGCAAGTATCACCGCGTAAGTACGCTCGCGACACCAAACAAGTGGCACCATTTCGATCTCGAGTCAAACAACAGTCAAACATTAGCAATAGTCAAACCAAACCAAACAACAGCAGCTTCAAGCGCTGACTGCACCTTGGCAACAAGCAAGCAGCAAGATCTACAAGCAGCAGGAGCTGCAAGCAAGCAGCAGGAGCGGAGCTTGTCGTACACACACCCACACACGTCGCCAGGAGAATGGCACCGTCGCCGCCGCCATCGCTCGCCACACCACTGATCCGACTCGAGTCGCACTGGCGCGTGCGCGCGCTGCGCCACCCGTCGCTGCGGCTGCTCGCCTGCGTCGCACACACACTCGCGACGTTCTTCGTCTGCAGTAGCTCGCCACTCAACGCGTCGCTCTTGGTGCCTGCGCGCGTGCCGGTCGCGACGCACTGGCTCGCAGTCACGCTCGCGCCTGGCGCGTCGGTCGAGCGGATCGCGTTCCACGTCGCACTGAGCGCGTCGTTGCTGCTCTGGCTGCGGCTCGTCGCGTACCGCTCGCTCGTGCAGCGCACGTGGAACTGGCACAACGAACTGGCGAGTGTACGTCGCGTGCTCTCTCGGCTTGGACAGCGTGTCGGTCACGACGCAGCACCAGCGCCAGTTACGTCATCTGTACAAGCGCCTCCTGTGAGTGACCATGGCAGTGAGACTGGTGATACAACGACCCACACACCAGCGTTCGGTCCGATCGAGCTGCACACGCACGCCGCAGTGTCGACGGACGCGTCGCAACGGACAGCGCGCATCCCACTGATAGACGCCGACGCTTGCGCGCAGGGCTCGTGGACGTTTGTCGTCGGCTGCTACCCGCTCGCGTGGTCCTTTGCCGTGTCGCTCCTCGAGCGCCTCACACACGACTCGGCGTTCTTTGCTGCAGTGCTCCAGACCCGCCACAGCAGCAGTAGCGACAGCAGTAGCGGCAACGACGCCATGGTCCAGCTCCGCGCGCAGAGCGTGCTGTACCAAGCGCTGATGGCGCTGAGCGTCCTGAAGCTGCTCGTGACCGCCGACCAGGTGCTCCAGGACACGCACTACAGCCGCGCGTTCTTCCACAACTGGGCCGTGCGCGTGCGCCGCGCGTACGTGACGCACCCGCTCGTGCGGCTCGTGAGCTGCTGGCTCGCGCTCGCGGCGCTCGTGGTCGGCGGCGTCTACTTGCAGGGCTTTGCGCGTCTCCAGACCGCGTGGCTCGCGCTCAATCTGAGCAGCGATAGCGTGGCGTGGACGCAGCCGCTCTGGAGCAACGAAGCGTGGACTGCGCTCCTCGCCGCTGCGGCTGTCGCACTCGACGTGCTCTGGGTCGTGCAGGACGCCGGCTACCCTGGCTTTGCGTCGCCTGCCGGCGTGCGGCTCTTTGGGCTCCCGGTCGAGACGCTGCGCGTGTCACTTGGCCGCGGCCGTGCGGTCGCTTGTGGCGTCTCGAGCAAGTGGCTTGCGAGCTTTGTCGTGCTCGGACTGCTGCTGCCGCTCGAGAGCTGCCACTTTGTCCAGTTCCTGACGTACGCGCCTGCCTCGTATGACCAGTACGTCGACGCTGCGAGCCACCGCGTGCGGCCACTCGTCGCGCTCAGTCGCAGCAACAGCAGCAGCAGTGTGCCAGCGGATGTGACGCCGACCGAGACGTTGTTGCTGACGCAAGGCGCAATCAGTCGGTACTTTGGCTGGTCGGCGTGGGAGCGACTGCCGGCGCTCGGTCTCGTGGCGCTCGCGCTTACGTTCGCAGTCTGGCTCTCGCACCACGAGCGCGTGACTGTGCGGTACACGCACCGTCGCACCAGCGTGTCAGAGCACACAGCAGAGAGTACGAGTGCGTCTGTGCGTCGTGGCGGCACAAGCAGCGGCAGCAATAGCCAAATGGCCAAACGCCTGCCGCTGTCGACAAAGCGCTCGCTCGCGACGCAGCAGCGACTGCAGCAGCTCTACGCGCTGCGTACGCGCGCCGACACTGCGTGCCTCGTGCTCGCGACGCTGTCGATCGTCACAGTCGTGGCTCAGCTCCGCAGCATCTGGCGCTCCGAGGCGCAGCACGAGGCACCGACCGAGACGTCGCTTCGTCCGCTGCAGGCGCCTGGCGAAGCGTACGGCGTGCTGCTGATGCTGCTGACGCTCGCGCTCGTCGTGCAGCTCGTGGAGCGGTACCGCGTCAAGATGGAGCTCCTCGTGCTGCGCCGCGACCTGCCGCGTCCGAGCGCGAGCGGCGGTCGACTGCAGCTGCGCATGTTTCCGCGCGAGCTCCTCGGTCCGCTCGTGCTCGAGCTGCTGCTCTGCTGCGCGTGTCTCCCGCCGTTCGTGCATAGCCGAGTCGCGTGGCACGAGACGCGGTTTGTACGCTCGAGCGCGTTGTCGGCGTCGCCACTCGCCTCGCCCTGTCCGAGTCGCCTCACGCTCTTGAGCACAGGGACTGGCAGTGGCAGTGGCGCCTCGGGCGAGACGACGTGCGGTCTTGACTACACGTACCCGCTCGAAGTCGTCAACCTGGTCGTGCTCGTGCGGCTCTACTGGCTCGCGCGCTGGCCGCGCAACTGCCTCGCAGCGGCTGTCGGTCACATGCGGCGGCACGTTGCTGTGCCGCTCGACTCGCTGCGCTGGAGCTTCCGCGTCGTCTTCACGCTCGCGCCGACGCAGCTGCTCGTGGCGCTGTTCGCGAGTCTCTGGGTCACCACTGCCGCTGCCGTCGCGATCCTCGAGCGTCCCGTGCCGTCGCTGCTCGAGACCGAGGAGCACGCGCTCTGGCTCACGATCGTCACGATGTCGACTGTCGGGTACGGCGACGCGTACCCGCTGACGGCGCTCGGTCGCGCTGTGACGTTCGTCGGCGCTGTCGTGGGCGGCGCGATGCTCGTGTCGCTCCTCACGTCCGTCTTCCTCGAGACGCTCACGGGCTCGCGCGCCGAGCACAAGGTCCTCGGGACGATCGAGCGCGCGCAGTGGCAGCAGCGCATGCGCCACGCGAGCGCCGTGCTCATTGCGAGTGCGTGGGTGTGGCACTGCCGTCGTCGTCAGCATCAGCAGCAGCAAGACAGTTCACTACCGCAGGCGTCATCGAGCCACTGCGCAGCAGCAGAGCAGCGGCTCTTTAGCGCCGCGTACCAGTTCAAGCGCCTGCGCAAGCAGCGGCCGAAAGCGACAGTCGAGAGCCTCGACACGCTCAAAGTCGGCGCTGTCGCACACTGGCGCGCGCATGCGCTGCGCGAGTGGGTCGCGGGCGTCCACGCGGCGTCCCAAGCGAGTCTCAACGCACTGGAGCACGAACTCGATGGGCTCGAGCAGGCGCTCGTGCGGGTCCTGTGACCGGCTCAAGTCCAAACGAGTGTGGGTGAGTATGTAGAGTGTATGGTCCAAAAGAGTGCGAGCAAGGACGCGAGCACTCGAAGCGATGTACAAGCTCGTAGTGTATTGGTCGCTTGAGCTGTCAGCTACCGATTCGAGCAACTATGTGAACGTCTGCTTTGCGCTCAAGCAGTACGCACAAAGACGCTAGGTATCCTGTATGTGCAGCGAGATGCAATGGCGTCATGTCGTTCTTAGCTCGAGCGTCGACTGAACTCCCGTACTTCAGCAGCTCTCTCACGATCTCGGAGTTGTTGTGCTACATAGCGAAGTGGAGCGAGGAGAGGAGCGTACAGCTTCTCGGCAGAATGTCAAATGGGACTAGCTGAGAACATATCGTTGTCAAGCAGGACGCACCATGAACTCCTTCATCTCACTTGCCAGTGCCAAGATCGTCTCGAGCGCAATGTCAAGACCATGCACTGCGCCATCGAGTAGCGCGAGTGCACTGGCACCGATCGGTCTCGTGACTTGAGCATGAAGAGCTGGCGCGTCCAATCAGTGAGTGTACGCTCTCTGAGTTATCAAATTGCCACATCAATTGCCACATCAACCTCCTCAAAAGGCAATCATTTTGACACTTTGCCACTCATTTCCTCGCATTGGGTTCACTCGCTACCTCACTCGTTTACTTGATACCAAAGACGCAAGCGCCATGACGACGACAACGAATGCCAACAACAGCTCGTCTGTGCATGCGCGCCGCGCGCCGTTAGCTGTTGTGACGCTCGTATGCGCCTCACGCGACGGCCTCGCGACGCTCACACATGAGATCAGCGCGTTCATCGACCCAAACTTTCGCGGCATACACGCGCTGATCATTCGCGCCTGTGAGCTCGGCGACGTACGCTGGCTGCAGCGCCTGGTCGATGAGGACGCCGCAACGAGCACAAACAAGCCCAAGCCTGCGCTCTATCGCTCGCACGTCTTCAGCCTCGCACTCGCACACGCAGTCACGCACGACAACGACATGGCGCTGCTCGAGTGTCTACTACCATACTGTCCGACGGGCTTTGCGTCGCTCGGCATGGAGGCGGCTGCACGCGTAGGCAAGCTCGACGTGATGCAATGGCTCGAGTTGCACTGCGGCGCGAACGTGATCTGGAGCTCGCGGTTCACTTTCACCGCTGCGAGCAACGGCCACTTGCACATACTGCAGTGGCTCGCGACCAAGTTCCGACCCAATACGACGCGTCTCATCGACACGATCCTCAAGACTGCGATGGCTCGTGGCCACTTTGCCGTCGTCAAGTGGATCATCGAGACGAACAACTTCAGTGACTATTACAAGAACGCGATCCTCGAGAAAGCGAGCGACGTCGGGAACGTCGATGTGCTCCGGTACCTCCTCACCGAGCACGTCCCGAGCATTCGCCGTCCACTCGCGTCTGGGAAGGTCGAGGCCGTGCAGTGGCTCTACGATAACGGGTACTACAAACCGGGCATGTGGGACCTGTCGACTGCAGTGGCCTGGCGCCACATCGACCTCTTGCGGTGGCTGCTCCAGAACGAGCTAGTCGCTGGGCTGACTGCCGACCGCATGGTCCAGACTGTCCAAGGACGCGACTTTGAGATTGTCCAGGCGTTCTACGAGCTCCGGCCCGAGCTCTTCAGCCCACAGCTGCTCGCCAAGCTGCTCCAAAGCGCATCCATGCTCCGAGGCGCCGCGAAAGCCGGCGACCACGCGCTCCTCAAGCGGGTGTTCGCAGCGCTCGAAGCGTCAGGTCAGGACCTCCAGTTGCTGCTGAGGTACGAGTACACTTCGATCATCGGTGCTGCTGCGAATGGCCACCTCGAGGTCGTGCAATGGCTCGTTGCAAACTTGCGCGCGTTCCCGTACGACCCGCACCGCGCCGAGGAGCGAGCAGTGAGTGAAGCCGCAGGGAACGGCCACGTACACGTGGTCGAGTGGCTCCACACGAACCGGTCGCGAGCCAAGACGCCAGAGTACGAGATCGCGAAAGCCGCCGAGCACGGTCGCTTGGATCTCATCCAGTGGATGCTCCAGGACGCCGAGTGCGCTGACGCCGACATCTTTCTCTTGGAAGCAGCAGCCTCGAGCGGCAACTTGGCTCTGCTCCAGTACCTCCACAAGCGCTTTGGCGTCGAGCGGTCGCACTGGGACCACTTGGTCATCGCTGCAGCGGTGCAGAAGAACCACGTCCACATCGTTCAGTGGCTCCACGAGCAAGGCTTTCAAGGCTGGAGCGCCGAGATGATGGACATGGCGCCGTCGCTCGAGATGGTCAGGTGGTTTCACTACAACCGCACGGAAGGCTGCACGGCAGCGGCAATGGACAACGCCGCTGCCTGCGGCGACTTTGACACGCTGCTGTTCCTGCACGAGCACCGCACGGAAGGCTGCACGACGCAAGCGGCAGCGCACGCCCAGACACGCGACGACCTCGTCATTGCGCGGTGGCTCTTTGAGACGTACCCGGAGATCATGATTGTGATCCCAGAAGGCACGTGTCGCCACGTGCACGGCAAGTACGTGAGTGAGACTCGGTACTGCACGTGGGTCTTTGAGCGCCACCAGACGTGGGTCGACGGCAATGGCATTGGCGTGCTCGGTATGCAGTGGCCCAGCGTGTGCGAGTGGGGCTGTCCTCGCTAGTGGACGTTGCTGTGAGCGCGCGAGTCTCTCGACTAGAGTCACGAGTAGCAACTGGACGCTAGGACACGAGCAACAACTAGCACCGAGGGTCTTCCAGCTTGATCGCTCGAGCTTCAAGACGAGCATTCCTTGACAACTTGTCTACCAGCGCGAGTTCCAAGTGTCACTTGGAACTGAGTCGTACTCGTGCTGTCTGGAGCTCAACCAGCTCCTAGTTCGCCACGCACACACGCGCTCTTGCGTGAGGACGGCAGCACGAAGAACACCAGCAAGGTGTTGACATGCTCGGGTCAACCTGCATTTCATCACTATGACAAGCTAGAAGAGCAGGCCACTCACATACAATTTTCAAGCTTAAATTGCACCGCTAATCATCAAACAGCGTGTTGATGTTGGTCAAATTCGCTACATCGAGAGCATCTTGTGGGACGCCGAAAGCCGTCGCATGTGCAGCGCAAGCGACCGCGTGACGCAGATGCTGGCCGCGAGAGTGAAGTGGACGGCGGCTTAAGCCACGAGAGCACCAGCGATGTACATGCTGGAAGCGACGCGCCACGCACAAGCAAGCGCGCAAAGACTAAGAGTGTGAATCGCTTCTGCGATCCGATCCTGCGCTTCTACGACCGCGTTGTGCTCGACCATGCATCGCTGCCGCTCACGTTTCGAGAGGCGTGGACACCGCAGTACCACCGCAACGCACTGTGGCTCGAGTGGCGCATGCAGCACGATCGTCGTCCGTCTCAGAGCGACCATGTGAGTGCGACTGCCAACGATGACGACGACACACAAACGAGCGCGAGTATCGCAGACACTCTACGTGCTGCGCTTGAACAGATCGCAACGCACAGCAACAACAACAGGAAGCCAAGTCCCCACAACGAAGCGATCGGCTTTGAGCTCAGTCCATCGACTGGCGCCGTCGCTGTTCGCTCTGCGCATGGACCAACACTCTCAACGCCATGGACGCGCGATGAGCTCTTCGCACACACGAGTCCAACGTGGCGCGCGCACGTCGTGCACCTCGTACTGAACGAGCTCCTGGTGCTCGAAGCATCGACGCGCCACTGCAATTCGGTAGACGGCGACTGCGTTGTCTGGCGCGTCGGTATTGCGTGGCGCGCGTTCCAGCTGCAGCACCAGCCGCCGCACCTCGTGCTCGCACCGACGCGCGGCGCGCCCTGCCACCGCAGCATGTCGGTCGTGATGCTCTGGTTGCTCCAGCAAGTCCATAGTGACGCTCCAAGCAGCCGACAGTGCGCGTTCCCGTACTGGCGCGAGCTCGATCTGCTGTACGACCAGACCTTCCGCAGTACCGCTGGTTCTACAGCTACGAACGTGGCGTTTGACATCCACGACGTCTACGCGCGCATCGAGACGCAGCAGCAGCTCGCGCGTGATACGCACAAGCAACACCTCTGACAAGATGCCGCGTGGCCATGGCGTGAGTCTCTTGCCAACGCTGCGGCCGTACCAGCGTGCTGCTGTGTCGTGGATGCTCGCGCGCGAAGCCCCAGAGCCTGCGTCGCCATACAGCGTCTCTGTTGCGCTGCGGTCGTTGGTGCAGTTCCCTATGGCGCAATGTGGCGACGCCAGCACATATTTTGTCAGTAGCAACGACGACGACGCCCGGCTCGCGAGTTTCGCGTCTGCGACTGAGACGTCGCGC
This sequence comes from Pythium guiyangense, assembly GCA_003730235.1. Taxonomy (NCBI): domain Eukaryota; phylum Oomycota; class Peronosporomycetes; order Pythiales; family Pythiaceae; genus Pythium; species Pythium guiyangense. The sequence goes on from QXDM01000013.1 coordinate 1,266,706, forward strand.
GCGTGGCGGGATCCTCGCAGACGAGATGGGACTCGGGAAGACCGCTCGAGGACATGGAGAACGAGCGCGCGATGCTCATCTGTGCGCATACGTTCTGCAAGCGCTGCGTCCAGACGCTGCGCCGCGCGAGCGGCTCGGTCCGGTGCCCAACGTGCCACCGCGTGTGCTCTAGTGCGGACACTGTCGTTGTGTGCGACGATGCGACCAGCATGCTGCGTCCGCCGCTTAAGCGACCGTCGCTCACGACTCGTTCAGCGCCCGACACGCACACAGCTCCGCACGCACGCGCTCCTACGGCCACTACCAACTCACGCTCATGGACTTGCTCCTCTGGCGCCTCGCGAATCAGTACCCGACCGTCCACTTCCTCCCGACCGACTTCTTCCACTGCGTCTTGGAGGTAAGACGACTACGAGGACGCGAACACGACAACAGTACGACGACGTCCAAGACGTCCAACGTGCTCGAGTGCACAGCTTGCAACATCAGCGCTCTCGGTCCGTCGGCCCACGTCGGCATGAAAGTGCGATGGCATCGAGACGACAACGCGGAACGAAAGATCCGCGGCGAAGACCGCCCAGAGCCGTTCAAGCGAACCGAAGCACGCGCAGCACGAGACGCCAGAGAAGCAGTCACACAGCAAGCGCAAACACCACTCCGACGCGCGCAAGCCACGGCGCGACGAGCTCTCGCTACAGTTCGTCACGCTCGAGTGATGGCAAGACAACAAGCAGCAGCAACAACAACTTGACCGCGCCTTGTGCGTGGTCAGTGGGTCGCGGCAGACGAGAGTCACCGAGTGGTTTGGACCATGGTGTGGCACAGTGAGTCTGACACGCATCCACGCCGAGACAGAGTTGATCTGTCGGCACTAGTAAGCATCGTAAATCGATCAAGTCAAGTCGAGGTCGTCTCGCATGAAGTTGAACAACGTCGATGTGTATTGAGTAGATCCTGTTGCCGAGATACAAAGGGTTCAGTCCTCTCTAAGTGCAATACAGAGGATGTAGATCGTACTTTACAGTAGTGTCACAGTACACCCAATAACTTGGAATTTGTATGGGAGGCGGCGCATTCGTGACCGTCCCTTTGGAGCTGCACGCACCCGCGGAAAGCAAAGCAGCGAGCGAGCGAGACGATCGACCAAGTGACCTCTATCTACGACGACGATGTTCAAGTCGCAGCTCCGCTCGAAGGAGGAGATCCTGGCGATCCGCGCCGCTGAGGAGGACTATGCCAAGCGCACGCTCATTGCGCAGGAGACAGTCAAGCTCGTGCGCGAGGAGCTCGCGAACTGCTACATGGAGCACGGCGTGAACCACAAAATCGCGTGCAAAGGACTCCGTGAGGAGTACGCCAAGCTCGTGCGCGACCCGACCCACGGCGCTGGCGCTCCGGTACGTCCCATGTGTTTTTGTTGATACGCACACGCACACGCACACGCACCTATGTGCGCGTATGTGCGTCATCTCGTTATGATGGCACCACGCAGCAAGCGTGAGTGTGTGAGCGTATGACTGACGATGGCTTCTGTATATGTATGTGCTTGACAGAACCGGCCAGAGATCTAAGCAGATCAAGTGACCGACCGCGCACAAGAGCGCGCGCGTGAGAGAGAGACAGCGAACGAGTGAAACCGACAGAGAGGGAGAGCGCTAGCAGCTCGCGATCGATCGATGCAGGAGCGCCGCAATGTGGCAGCTGCTGCTGACCGAGACTGTGCGAGTGACGAAGGCGACGAATAAAGTGCGCGCGCTCGTCAAAGCAGAGCGCACGTGTGTGCATCTCGCGTGTTCCCTGTGCCGTCGTCTACCGATCGATCGATCGATCGAGTGAGAGCGAAAGCTCGCTAGAAAAATGAAGCAGCGCGTCGACGCTTGGCGCGCGTGTCCTGAATGCGCTGGAGCGAGCGCCGAAGCGCGCATTCGCTGTTGTCGTCATCGTCGGCGACGTCGCTGTTGGCGCCAGAAACAAGCGTCAAGCTGTGCTCTCGCTGCGAATACGATCGCGCACGACTCGCAGCGGATGCAGACGCTGCTATTGCAACAGCGGGTCGTTCGCGCAACGCCTCGACAAGCTCGCTTACGTCGCCCTTGACGTCTGTGAGCTGGTTCTCCATGTCGCCGAAGCGGGACTCGAGCGACTTGATCGCCGAACGCATCGCACTCGTCTCACTCGCGATCTTGTCGCGACACTGCTCACAGGTCGCAGCCATGCCTTCGCTCTGTGCGATGTATACAAGAGACCTGTCAGTGCCGGCATGATGCTGTTCATGAAAGCACAACAAGCAGTGTCGACCTGTTTTCGCAGCTGCTGAACCGAGGTGCAGAGCTCCTTGACGTCCGCAGCGACTGCTTTGAGCCACTCGCCTTGCGCCGTGCTGTCTGCGATGTGCGACCAGAGTGGCGTGCTCATCTGAGCGATCTCGCGCTGGATCGGGGCTGTGACTTTCTCGACGAGCTCTTTCTCGAGCTGGTTGAGCTCGCTTCGTGGCGGAATGGCAGTCTTGCTTGGATCGTTGTGGCTCGATGGATGTGGATGTTGCGGGATCGAGCGCGCGTGGTGCTGCTCATGGCACGATCAACGATGTGAGACTCGCTGCTGCAAGCGACACGTACGTATGAACCACGGACGAAGAGTACGAACGAGGTCGTCTTGGCTGGACTGCAGCAGGTTCTGCGACTGCGAGAACGTGGTCTGCGACTGCGATGTGAAGCCACCGTAGTCTTCGAACACTGCAAGGCACAATAAGTTACATCCGATGAATGCGCTTGGTCAGATCGGCCTCGAGCACATGACTGTACATCAGAGTGTGTCTCTTGTACGCACTATCTTGCGACTGCGAGTACCCCAAGCCGTGGTGCGTCATGCTCTCTGCGTCGAAAGCACCAGCGCTTTGGCTCGTCGGTCGCTGCGTCATGTGTTGCTGCTGGTGACCGCTGCTGCTCGCGCGCACAGGCAGCGGACTCGGTCGCTGCCGCATCGGTCCATAGCGCGACGGCGTGGACTGTACCAGTGGCAAGCGACGCTGTTGTGTGTCTCCACTCGTATCTGGTCCACTGCAGAACGTGTGCGCATTCACAGTCATGCATCGAAAGCAGGTGTTGGACAAGGGCTCTTGAGAGCATTGCCACATCACACTCAAGCGATAGCAACAGCATGCACACGTACGCTTTCCGGCGCTGCAGCAGTTGCGAGAGCGAGACGACTTCGCGGCGCACAGACATGGTCGGCTGCGTCTCTGGATGACCGCGCGCGCGTACTAGAGACGTCGAATGCGGTGTGGCGTGTGTCGAGCAGTGCGGAATTGGAAGAATGCAGGTTCAACTTTGAGTCAGAGTGATGGTTGCTTCAACTCGAGCCGAATGGAGAGAAGACAAGCTCTCGAGCGCATGCTGCCGCCGTCGTTCCCAAAGCATTGATCCGACGAGTGCGCCTGCAGAGTTGATGGGCTCACACTAGCTGGCTCGCCCCGCCAGAGAAGTGTCCGTGCCACGACGGCGCGCTTGCCTTGCTCATGTCTGTCGCGATGCAGTTGTTGTTCATCGTCATCTGCGATCGAAGATCGCCGCGTTCCATGCATTAACCGCATTGGCACGATCAAGCGGAGAGCAGCAACAATAACAACTTGGCTCCTCGTAGCGTTGCAGTGCACTCGCAGACTGTGCTGCAGACTCTGCGGACTACGCGCCAGCCATTCGTTAACGTCTTGGGTCTGCAGGCAGTCCAGGTCGGGTGCAGACCCTGCTGCCGCTGTTCATGATCCAGGACGTCACCTCGACGTTTTCATACGTGGCGCACGTCAGTGTAGATTGCGACGAGAGGAACCATGAACGAGAGCAAGGGGTGGTTGTGTATTGATGGTTCGATTCGCATAGTCTATCAAGTCGGCACTTGTGATGACCTGAGTTGCTAGCAAAGCTCTAGGATCGTCGAGGGACGTGGAAATGACGTACGCGCGCACACGCACACACACGCGCGCATGACAATGAAGATCGCTGAGAGACTTGCTTCAGAGTGCAGTTAAAAAGAAGTATTGGTTGTCGTCACCGTAGTTCTCAGTGGATTGACAGAAAATAGTTCCTCATCACGCGCAAGTCGAGCACACACGCAGCACATGCACACACATACACACATGTAGCACATACACACACATGTAGCACGCACGAGTAGAGACGACTTGCATAAGAGTGCAGTTAAAAAGAAGTATTGGTTTGTCGTCACTGTGGTTCTCAGTGGATTGACAGATTTGGTTTCTCATCACTTGCAGGTCGTTCACGCACGCAGACACATGCACGTCATGCACATGCAGACATACACACGTGGTTGGGGGGAATGTCAGAGTAAAGTTTTGCTTCTCGAGTGTCACCAACGCAAAGCCAGCTTGTGGCCGCTCAGAAGACCGTCGTGAAAATGTCGAGATAAGGGGTTCATCATCTTCCGCACACCGTTCGTTCACACCATGCAGCATTCATACACACATAGGCATGTAGATACACAGAGATATAAGGATGCAGACGCTGGGATACAGCTCGTCGCTGTGCTGTCGTTCTTGTCGTCGTCGCGCTGCAGTTGCTGCTTGCTGTTGTTGCTGGAATCGCCGACTGAGCACTTTGAAGCGACGACTGCTCTGTTTGCACAGAGCAAAACCAGCCATTCATTCAATGTGGTGTGGCGAGCGCAGTGTCACACAAAATACTATGTTCTTGAATAGTTGAGCTCAAGTTTCAATAAATTTAGTGAATTAAGTTGGCAATCTTGGCGCGAATACCTGCACACAAGAAGCTCAAGCTTGACCTCGTACAGACGCAGCAGCAGCAGCTCGCTCGCTCGCGCAGTCGATCTCATGGTCAGCAGCGACGCGCAGCGCTGGCGCGACGAGAACGACGCCATGAACACACGCAGTCATGCCCTACCGCTCGACGAACAGCGCGTTGGGACCTCGGGTGCGTCGTACGCGATCCATCTTTTCGTGTCTTCACGAGTCGCGTCGCTTGTCGTGCAGCAGCGCATGCGCACTTGCGAGACGACAATGTACTGACAAGTACAATGGACTTGCTACGCATATGCAGTGACATCGTTTGAAGAGCTCCTAGCGCGCGAGCTCGCCAAGTCGCAGCAAGTTCAAACCATTAGCAGTGCACAGGACGCTGCAACGACCAACAACAACAACAGCAGCACACGACGGCGAGGCGTACAGAAGAAGCCGTTCTTGAAGAAAGGAGACCGCGGGTGGTGGATGGAGCGCCCAGACGCAAAAGCCAAGGTCTTCAAGCACGTGCTCGTGTCGAAAGACGTCGATAGCCCAACGAGCAGCAGCTCGAAAGCGACGACTGCCGCTGCGAGTGCGAGTCAGCGGAGCGCGTCACAGCCCGCGTCGCGTCCTCAGAGCAGTGCACGTGCACCGCTTGAGCGTCCACATAGCCGCCGATCGGATGCATCCGAGCGACTGCGGCAGACAGAGCAGCCGCGGCATCCTCCGCCAGCCGCAGCTCCCGTCTCGAGTCGCCAGCCGCCAGCAGCGCCACAGCCGCTCGCACGCGACAACGCACTGCGTCCGAGCGTTGATCACCAGTCAATGACACTGCCACCACCGCCACCACCTCGTCTCAGCGACTCGATGCGCACGACCACGAGCGTCGAGACGCTTGGCATGAGCCGCGTGCGCCAGTCGTACGAAGCGCAACTCGAGCGCGAAGCCGACGAGCTCGCGGACTTTGAAGCAATTGAGCGCGAACTCGCAGCGGAGAAGGACGCGTACTTGAGCGAAAAGCACCAGTACGAGCTCCTGCACGACAACTTCGACGACGATCTCCAGCCATCGGTGCGTCCGTGGCACTATGCATCGACGCACGAGCGGTCAAGACATGGAGCAGACCGCCAGGTGCATGAAGAGAGCGAGCGCGGCGACTTGGACCGCGATGCGCACTCGTCGCTGCTGTTCCACGACGACCACTTGCTGCTCCTAGACGACGAGGAGGACGCACGAAGTGCGCACTTGGCCCCGGAACGACGCGAAAGTGACGCGTTTGCGCCTGCGCGAGAGCTCCAGTACGCCGCGTCAGAGCTGAGTGCAATCAGTCTGAACGACTCCGAGTCGTGGAGCGACCATCACGCAGTGCCACCACCGCAGCGCCAGTCGTCCTGTGCCACGCGACCGAGTCAGCGACATCCTCGATCGCCAGCTGCAAGTGCGTCGCGCTTGCTCAGTGCGCCACCGCACGATTCGGTCCACAGCTACGGTTCATTCCGCTCGAGTGGCGACGCACATGCGCCGCACCAGTCGCTCGCTCGACCGCACGATGCGTTCTCAGACGACGAAGACGACGACGATGACTACGACATGTACGCGTCTGGCTCGAGCCACGGCAGTCGCAAGAGCAGCAGCTGCAGGCGTCAACTCGGTGGCGAACCGCCAGTGTCGCAGCTCATGCGCCAGTTCTTTGGCGACTCGCGCGAGCCAATGACGAGCGCACGAGACAACGATGCTCACGACGATCGTAGTGAACTGGACGATGTCGACGCGTTTCACGACGCAGACCGACGGCGCTCGCTCAGTCGCTCGATCAACGCACAAGTCGCAGCGAATGGACCAGCAACAGCACGCTCGCAGCTCCAGCCAAAGCTCCAGCCACCGTCGTCTTCCGGACCCAAGCGAGCTGCACCTGGCGCGACCAGACCTGTCAAGACCAAGCCTGGCGCACCAGCGTCACGCTCAGCGACGTCCAAGACTCCGCCACCCTCTGCGCCTGGAACGGAACGGAGCAAAACTCGGAGCATCAACAGCGCGAATGGTCCGATCCTGCCGGTCGTGATCGAAGAGAAGCTGTTTGAGCTCGAGGAGGAGGTCAAGTTCTACAAAGCCGAGACGCTCCAGCTCCAGCGCAAGCGCGAGTCGTACGACGTGGCGATGAAGAAGCTCGCAGACGAGCGCGCAGCGTTTGCGCAGTTCCAGACCGAGCAGCGCGCGCTGATCGAGCGCGAGTGGGCGAGCGAGCGCCTCAAGATGAAGCGCGAAGAGAAGCTCCTGGAGCGCCAAGTGAAGCTCAAGCTCAGCGCCGCGGCGTCGCAGCACGACCGCAAGGACCGGAGTGAGATCGATGCGCTGAAGGCGCAGATCGTGACGATGCAGCTCGACGAGAAAGCGCGCGCGAACAAGTGGAAAACGATGAACGAGACACTGCGGCAGCGTATTGCGGTGCGTTGCGTGACAGAGCGAGCGATGATTGCGATGTGTACTGACACTGGTGGATGCTCTTGTATCCGATTGTTTTTCTAGGACTTGGAAGACAAGAACCGCGAGCTCAGTGACGAGATCAAGTTTTTGGAGAAAGACCGGCTCGAGCAGTGGGGCAAGTACGAGGCGCTTGTGCGCGAGAAGCAGTCGCGCGCGACCGAGTCGACAGCGACCACAACTGGAGCAGGAGCGTCATCGACGAGTCGACTCGGCAGTTCGCACTTTGATCTCGACGCAGAGCGCGACCTTCGCACAGTGAACGACTTGTTTGCGATTAAAGACACGGCAGACGAGCTCCTGCGCGGCTGGCAAGCACGTCCAACTCGCGACGAGGACGACGAAGCGACGACTGGAACTAGCCATGCGCATGTCAATAGTGAAGGTGACCAGCGTGGCGCTGCAGAAGAAACAGTGAAGCCGAGCGACACGACCACGACCAAGACCGTCGCGTTTGCTCGTGACCATGACGATGACAACGAGCCGCGTCGCAACGACGAACCAAAGCACGTCGTGCAAGACATTGTCCAGCCAGGCGGGAAGCGCGAAGTGAGCTACTCGGACGGCAGTCGGACGATCTTCTTTGCGGACGGGAACGAGAAAGAGATCGAAGCGAGCGGCCACACGACGATCAAGTTTACGAACGGCGACCGCAAAGAGGTGCGTGCGTGCGTTGTCTTGTGTGGGGATGTGCTCTTGTATGTGGATGTGGATCTGACAGACTATTGTGTGTTTGCTCTTGTATGCAGTTGTTTCCGGATACTGGCATTAGTATTTATTATTATTATGAAGCCCAGACAACGTTGACGACGTATCCGGACAAGACGAAAGTATACGAGTTCCCGAACCAGCAAGTCGAGAAGAGCTACGCGGACGGCACGACAGAGATCACGTTCGCAGACGGCATCACCAAGACGATCCGACCGAACGGTGACGAGTTCTCGGTCTTCCCGGACGGCACGACGATGCTCGAGCAGCGCGACGGACTGCGCGAAGTCACACTCTTGAACCGCAAGAAGATCCGGTACTACCCTGATGGCGCCATGACGTGGCTCACGCCGCAGGGCAAAGAGACGCCCGTGCGCTCGGACGCCGAGCTCAAGACGCTCATGGACGGCTTGTGACGTAAAGCTAGTGTAAAAGGCGTCGCTTCGGCTACCTCATCATGTGCCAACACGACGCTTGAACTGGAGTCTGTGTCATTGGTCGTTCATTCATTCGGATGCAAGGCTCGCAATGCACGACAAGCGGTCCTTGCTTTCTCTAGTCCTTCTTGTCCGTGTAGATCGACGCGTCAGCAGGCCAGAGCGCGCCCCAGTGCGCTTTGCGCGACGCACGGTACACTTCGCGCAAGTGCTTGCCCTTCGTCACGCTCCGTCGCTCGAGCTCACCCTGTTGGAATGCACGAGACACGCATGAGTCGCTCTTGTATGTGACAGCCAGTCGTTGTACACGAGAGAGAGTAGGAAGCCTACCTCGGGCGTGCAGAGGTCGAGGTGGACATGGCGCGTCGCCAGCAGCGGACTCCTGTGCGCCAGACAACGACACAAAACGTGAGCGCTTGCCAGCCAGCTACAACAAGAGCAAGAGGTATAGAACATACCGGATCATACGCGCATAGCGCTGCTTCTTCGCGCTCGCGTCCTCTGCGCCGTTCTTCTCCAGGATCACGTACGAGAACTTGGAGCCTTTCTGGCCGTGCCAGCGCTTCGGTGTCGCTTCGCGCGGTCGGTGCACCTGCGGCGAGCGCTGGACAAAGTGGCACCACGTCCCACCGGCAGCAGGACACTGCAGGTGCATACGATCCCATCGCAGAGTCCGTCAGTCAGTCAGTCGCAGTCTAAAGACATGGACCTGTCCAGTCCTAGAGCACAGAGAACACCACTTATGAGACCACAGGACGCACCTCAAAGCTGTGCGCACACGGCGCGACGATCTGGACCGAGTCGTTGGCGCCGTCGGTCTCGCTCGCCTCCTCTGCGACCGAGTCGAGGATGAACTGCCGCGCCGAGCGCACGTGGTGCGAACCCCACGGACTCCCGCGGTCCACGAGCACCATGCAGCCGTTGTCGCTCAGGAGCTCCCAGAGCGCCGACATGACTGCGACGCGCTCGTAGTCGTTCGTGATCTCCGACAGGACGTAGTTGAGCATGATGAGGTCGTACTTGACGCCGCTCTCGAGCTCGCGCTTCATCTCTGCGAGTCCGCGACGGACGCTCAAGCCTGGGAAGCCTTCGAGCAGGACCTCGGCCGCGTCGACCATCGACTGGCTCGGCTCGACGATGCGGTAGCGCGTCACGCTCTCGTCAAAGAGCTCCTTTGCGACCCATGACGCAGTGCCTGGGCCCGCGCCAAAGTCGAGCACCGACGTCGGCGCGAACGCTGGACGCTGCTGCTGGAGCTGCCGCAGCACGTGGTGCGCACATGCGTACGTGCCTTCGACTTCGTATGCCAAGTACGCCATTGTCTCGGTCGGTCCGTACACGTACGCCGGGATCTGCGCGCTCTTGTCGAGCGTCCAGCCGAGCGGGTTCTTGTGCATGTCGAGCGGGATCCCACGCGTGTTCTTCTCGTCATGGACGTACTTGGCGCGCAGCGCTTCGAGCTGCGAGTGCGTCCGGCGCTTGACGACGCTCGTGAGGCGCCGAAGGAGCTCGTCCGGCATCTCGACGCGCTGCTGGATGCCATTGCGCGTCGTCTCGTCGATCGTCGAGACGATCTTCATCGCTTCGCGCACTTCGCTCACGATGCCAGCGCTGCTGTCGCTCGTCTTTGCGCGACGGAGACGCCGCGCTCGGCGGCTCGAGCTACCACTGCTGCTGCCAGCGCTAAACGCAGCCGTCTGGAGCGCATGACCTGCATGGAGAGCAAGCTTTGGACGCACGAGTGCACGCGTCGCTTGCAGGAGCATCATCGTTGTCGTCGTCGTTGAGCTCTTGCAGATCAAGACGATGCCGGTGGTTGTCGTGGGTGCTTTCAATACAAGGCTCTATTAGGACCAGCATTTTGATCATGCGAATCATGTATACGAATATCAAGAGGTAAAGATTGCGCAATTTATGAGAGTCTCTGAACTCGAACTTGAGCCCTCAACCTTCAGCTCCTCGTGCTCTCAGCGCTCACGATGCGAGCAAGCCGTCGTGTGTGTGAACCTACCTCCTTGCCTAGCTACGCTACATGTGGACGAGAAGCTCGTGATAGCCAACACGTTCCTCGGATCGAAGAGGACGAGCTCGCCAAGATATGTAGTGACTCGTTTGATCACGCAGAGCTTGCACTCAAACTCAAACTCTTGAAGGTACACACACACACACACACCTGTATGGAAGCCCAAACACAAGGATTGCGCAGATCGCTAGCGCCGATGTCGAAGACGCTATCGTTGTGTGCTCGATTGTCGTGCGAGTTGGCACGATGCCATTGGCGGCAACGCAGAGCCCGATGCTGAGGATCTCCAATATCGTCTCGAGCGAAAATGCAAGAGCACTCGACGACGCAAGAATGAGAGCGACTCGTGACGTCGAGCGACCTTGCGTGACGACACGCTCACATTGGCACCGCACCAAGAACAGCGCAAAGTGCAAGGTCGTGTGTCGTCGTCGTTGTGGTTGGTTGTCTGTTGGCGAAGCAGAGAGCATGCGCAGTGAAAAGCTCCAGTCGTGGCTGTGAACCAGAGACGCGAAACGCCACAACCGGATTCAACAAATTGGTATGCATGATTAGTATGTCGATAAAATCGAGTGCAGACGCTCACTACCGGATAACACAGTATCAATAACTATAAATCAGGTCTTATTCGTAAACTTCAGGATTTGCAGCGTGACAGAGTCCCACTGTCAGGCGTTCACTTGTTGTATCGCGAGACACCACTCGCTGGTCACCTTGAGCTCGAGCGCTCGCGCTTCGCACTCCGCATCGCTCGCCTCACTGCGCTCTACGCTTCCAGCGCCACCACACCGCTGCGCACACACTCGAGACACTCTACAATGGAGGTCGTGACTGGCACACTGATGCCGCCGTGCCGAGTCGAGTGCCGCTTCTACCAGAGCCGAGCGACGAGCGCCGCGAAGCAGCTCGAGCTCACGGCGCGCGGCATCGAGCTGCTCTCAGTGCACACTGGCAATGCCACGCTCGCTGGCAGCGCGCTGCCTGCAACCGTGCGCGAGAAGCACGCCGATGTGATTCCGTGGACCGATGTCCTCGGCGCGTCTGTGCTCTCGGCCGAGGCGCTCGTGCACGTCCCTGGCTACAAGCCCAAGCCAGCAGCGGACCCGCGCACCGACTTTGTTGTTTTTGGGTGCATCCCCAAGTCGAGCGCGATCAAGAAGTCGGTGCTCGCGACAGGACTCCAAGTGCTTGCGTGCTTTGGCGGCACCAACGATGCACCGGACGACTCGGCTGCAGCGGCAGGAGATGCGAACGACAAGAAGCGCAAGCGCACGAGTGCCCCTGCGTCTGGCGCGTGCGACCGCGTGCTCGTGCAGTGGGTATTTCGCTACAGTGCAACGGACGCCAGTGCGCTCGTGCCGCAGCTCGTGCAAGCGATCCAGCGCTACGCAGACCCGCGCACGCACGCACAGCTGGCTGAGCCAGACGCCGAGAGCGCGATCGAGCCTCGCCAGCGCGTACGTCATCTGAGGTTACATCACGTGATTGAGTGGCTGGTTACAAGTGTGACTGACCAGTGTGGTTACACGTTGTCGACAGAACTACCTCGTGCTCGTGAACCCAGCCGGCGGCACAGGCAACGCCAAGCAGCTCTACGAGACGACTGCTTCGCCGCTGCTCTACCAGAGCAACATCGTGTGCGACGTTGTGATCACAGAGTTCCAGCACCAAGCGACCGAGATCGCTGTGACCTTGCCGCTTGGCAAGTACGACTGCGTCGTCGCCGTCGGTGGCGACGGTCTGCTCTCGGAAGGTGCGATGCGAGGATGTGTGTGCAAGCTGCTCACTGGCGACAACGAGCTCACGTGTCGCCGTCGTATGTGCATCGGTGCATGGCTCCAGTCGTCCAAGGGCTCATGAAGCGATCTGACTGGCGCGAAGCAATCCAGCAGCCGCTTGGAGTACGTACGACCGTAACCATCTCTGCTTGTGTCGGATGTACCTCGTAACCTCACATACACACGATGACGACCAGATCCTCCCTGCTGGCTCTGGCAACGGACTCAGTGCGACGCTCTTGCACCGGAGCAACGAGAGCTTTGACATTGTGAACGCTGCGTACGCCCTCGCGAAAGGCACGGTCCAGGAGCTCGACATCGCGAGCGTCGTGAACGGCAAAGACGACGTCATGTACTCGTTCCTGTCGCTCGCGTGGGCGTTCATGGCCGACGTCGACATTGAATCGGAACGCTACCGCATGTTTGGGGGCTTGCGCTTCACGATGTCGGCGGTCGCGAAGCTCCTGTCCAAGCACACCGACTACACCGGCACAGTCCGGTACTTGTGCTCGGATAACGACACGTCGGCGCCGCCCAAGTACCACGACCGCAGCGACCACGACGACAGCGCGATGCGTCCGACGCTCGACTGCCTCACGGGCGCACCCACAGAGAGTAGCGCGAGCGCGCCAGTCTGGAAAGAGCTCACAGGGCCGTACCACATGTTCTGGGGCGTGAACGTCTCGCACACTGGTGCGCAGGGGTACTTGGCCCCTGCTGCGCACATCGACGACGGCTACTACTACTTGCTCGTCGTCGCTGGCGCGTACTCGCGCTTGAACATGACGCGCATGCTCTATGGTCTCGAAGACGGCACGCACGTCGGGAAGAAGCAAGTGCAGATCATCCGCACGCGCGCGTTCACGATGCAAGTTGACAACCCAGAGGACCGTCTCTGCGTCGACGGCGAGCTCTTCAAAGGCCCAGAGCTCAAGGTACGCACCTTGATAGGCTGACTGTTGTGCGTGTAAGTGCCATGGACTCACATTGTCGTTGACGATAGGTCGAAGTGCACCGAGCCCTCGGTCGCATGGTCTGCTTGCCGCCTGCGCCTCGCGCGCCATGAACATTGCGAGCCCAAAGCTCGCGTGTGTATGTGACGAATCACCACGTCGTGTCTGTTGCTCTTATCATCGCCATCTCCTTCTCTTCTCCATAGGCGCACACACGCCAAGTCCATCAGACGTCGAGCGCCATCATTGCCATCATTGCCATCATCGAGTCTTTCTCTGTCTCTCTCAACAACGCGACCATCATTCTTGGAAAAGATCGCGAGAAAGGGTGTCGCTTCGAGAGCGCTTCTCGCGCTTGAATGCGCCAGTCGGAGCAGATCGCGAGTCGCGCGCTTGAAGAGACGATGGACGCGCCAGCTGCAGCCGCGATGGCGTGGGACACGCGCGTATCGCGCTCGCTCGAGTGCTGCTACTATCAGCACGGTCGACGCAGTGGTGCTGTGAGCGTCAAGCGTCTGCAGCTCTCGCGACGCGGCATTGAGCTCCGTCCTGTGCGGAGCGAGTCACTCACATCACCATCGCTCCCAACGCTGATTGCATGGCGCGATGTCTTTGGCGCAGCGGTGCTCTCGCCCGAGACTGCAGCGCTTGTGCCAGGCTACGCGCCATCGCGATCGTCGATTGATGCATCAGAGCAACAGCAGCCTGCACTCGAGTTTGTCGTGTTTGGCTGTCTCCCACAGTCCGACGCACTCGCATGGAGCACGCACTGCAGCAGTAGCAGTAGCTTGGGCATCACGAGCGTCGGCGGCGCGATCGTTGGCTACTTGGGCAGTCTCCTCGGCATCCTCACGTGCTTTGGTCGCGGCTCGGACCCAGACGAACACGTCACAAGCGACCATCATCATCATCACAAGCAGACAGATGTCGTCGCTGCCACGCCAATCGCAGTCGCACCAGAGACTGCGTCCGGCGTCAAGAGCGACGGATCGTGCAGTGGCTCGCAAACTCGGGCGTTGTGTGAGCGCGTGCTCGTGCAGTGGGTCTTCCGCTACGCTGGTGACGACGCTGCGACGTACGTCCCGCACGTCGTGCAGGCGATCGAGCGCCTCGCCGACCCGCGCATCGCCCATGCGATCAGTCCACTCAGCGGACGCGAGCTCCCGCAGCTCATTCAGCGCGTACGTACCGTTGCTCTTCCGATAGGATGCTTGCGTTTCTAGTTGCTGGAAGTCTGCTCACGAGCACGGCTCGCGCGCAGCGGTACCTCGTGTTTGTGAACCCAGCAGGCGGCTCAGGACGCGCACAGCAGCTCGTCGACAGTGTCGTTGCGCCAGTGCTGACGCAGAGCAACGTCGCGTTCGACGTCGTCACGACGCAGTACCAGCACCACGCGAGCGAAGTCGTGATGGCACTGCCGCTCGACAAGTACAACTGCATCGTCGCAGTCGGTGGCGACGGGTTGCTGTCCGAGAGTGAGTCGCTCTGTCGCGTGGGTCAGTGTGTGGCTTGAGACCGAGTGAACTTACACTGTGTATGCGCACGTCCTAGTTGTCCAAGGTCTCATGAAGCGACCTGACTGGCGAGACGCCATTCAACATCCGCTTGGCGTACGTCCTCGACTGCCATCACCTCTCTTCTTGCCATGTCCAAGACTAACAACACACTCTCGTGTCGACTGTCTCGCTGCAGATCGTCCCAGGCGGCTCTGGCAATGGCTTGGCAGCGTCGCTGCTCCACCGCAGTGGCGAAGCCATGAACGCGCTGAACGCCACGTACGCGCTCGTGAAAGGCGCTGTGCACGAGCTCGACCTCTCGAGCGTCCGGAACAGCCACGGCGACGTCATGTACTCGTTCTTGTCGCTCGAGTGGGCATTCATCGCAGACGTTGACGTCGACTCGGAGCGCTACCCGCCTCTTTGGCGGCTTGCGCTTCACGCTCTCGTCGATCGCGAAGCTCCTGTCGCGCTACAAAGAGTACAGCGGCACGCTGCGGTACTTGAGCTCCGACTGCGACGTTCACGCGCCAACCAAGTTCCACGAAGAGCCTCGCGACACCAGTTCATCGACGAAAGAGACCGAGACACGACCGCCACTCGCGTGTGCTGCGCCAACAACAGAGTCCCAGCCACCGCTGTCGTCATCTCAAGACGCCACCGCTCGAGGCGACTGGAAGACGATCACAGGATCGTTTCACATGTTCTGGGCCATGAACGTCTCGCACGCTGCGAGCGACGGACACATTGCGCCGCCAGCGCTCGCAGACGACGGGTACTACTACCTCATGCTCATGGCCGGGCCGTTCTCGCGTCTGAACCTCGTCAAGCTCCTCTTTGGCATCGAAGACGGCTCGCACATTGGGAAGCCGCAGGTCGAGCTCATCCGCACGCGCGCGTTCACGCTCGAGCTCGCGAACGCAAGCGACGTGCTCTGCGTCGACGGCGAGCGCTTTCACGGCCCCGAGCTCCAGGTACGTCCTTCTGTGTCTTGAGTGAGTGAATGGATGAATGGACCCTGCGGATCTAGGAGCTGACGGTCAGTGTCGCGTGTGAATGGCATGACAATTGCAGGTCGAAGTGCACCGAGCGCTCGGTCGCGTCCTGTGTCTGCCAGAGCGGCGGTAGAGCGATCAGAGAGAGACGAGAGACGGAAGGCTCGTACGTTCGTTCATCCACAGTGTTGCAACAGATTCATCGAGAGCGCGCAGAGCGTCGGTCCTGCGCCTCGCCCACGTGAGACGCTCACTCACTCACAAGTACGTCCCTAGAGCTGCATGTACTTGCTCGACGCCATCGCCATGTGGCCGTACGACGACGTCCGGTTCGACACAGACGCGCGCCGGAGCGTGTCGACCCACTCTTTCTTCGTCTCGAGCGACTTGGCGTGCAGGTGCAGCGGGTAGAACTTGTTCTCGGCGAACGAGATGCTGAAGGCCTCGGGCACGGCAAAGTTGTCTTCGATGAGCGCGCCGGTGACGTCCATCGGCGGCGTGTCCGAGCGGCAGCGCTCGTAGTCGTCCTTCGTGTCAAAGAGCGAGAGCTGCGTGCCCTGGAGCACAAAGTACCGTTGCTGCCACTTGGGCTTCGCACCGGTCGCCGCGGCCTGCGACGACACGCCCTGCTGCTTGATGAGGTAGCCGGCAAGGACGCTCGCGAACGCCGACGTCGCGAATTCGGTCGCGCGGTACTGCCCCTGCTGCGCCGTGTCGGCGAGGCGCTTGAGCGTCGAGTTGTGGTTCAAGACGTGCTCGAGCTCGTTCGTCTTGAACTCAAGCGTCGCGCGGAGTGCTGCGACTTCGCCTTGGCACCGCTGCTCCGCCTCCTTCACGCTCAGCTCGCACTTTTGCTTCTGCTGCGTCGCGAGGTCGTGCATCGCGCTCGCTTGGCCCTGCGCCACGGCGACCTGGACGCTCATGTCGTTCATCGCGGCCTCGAGCGCGCGGACCTCGGTCATGTGCGCGACGTTGCTCATCTCCGTGCGCTGGATGACCTGGTTCACGACCGTCTGGCTCACAAACTCGCAGTACGCTGCGTCTGCTGACGGCCCGACGGCTTTGTCAAAGTACGCGTCGTAGAGCAGCGCGACGTCGTGCTCGAGGTACTCGCGCGCTTCGCGGTGGAGCTCCATCGCCGACTTGATGCTGTTCTCCTTCGTGTTCTCCAAGTACGCCTGGCCAGGGCGACTGAGCGTCTCGAGCACGTGGCGGCAGTACGCCATCGACGCTGCGGCGTTCTGCTGCTTGTACGGCTCGAGCGCACTCACGACTGCGGCGCGGAAGCTCGCGACGTACGTCTGCGCGTCGTCGCTCATGTCGCTGTCGACGACGTCGCGCAGCCGCTTCTTCGCAATGCGCTTGCAGAGCTTGTGCACTGCCGTGAGCGTCTCGTCCGAGCACGGCAAGCGCGTGCGCTCAATGCGCATCGGGTGGTCGTCGTCGTCGTCCTCCATGACGTCAATCATCTCGCTCTCGCCATTCGCCGCGTCGTCGTCGTCTGCGGCACTCGCGTCCGGCGCCTTCACTGCGACGGTCCGGAGGTTCCCAAACTCGTCGAACATGGCGTTGTCGCCCTGCCCAAAGTCGATCGCTGCGAGCGCCTCGGCCTCGTCTTGGCTTGCGCTCCCGCCGTCGTAGTCGGCGTCCAGCTCGTACTGCTCTGGCGACGTGAACGGCCGAATGCGACTGCTCAGCTCCTTCTTGTAGAGCTCGATCGCATCGGCGAGCGCGTCGTCGCATTGCGCTTGGACCACGCGGCTCCAGGCGCTCGAGATCACGGGCGCTTTGCCGCTGTTGAGCGCCTCGACGTACGACGACACGAGGTTCGTGTACATCGCGCCGTTGAGCGCTTTGCCAAAGAGCATCTTGGGCTTCGCCTTGTCAAAGAGGCGCTTGCGCAGCGTCTCAAACATTGCGCGGAACTCGTCGCGGAGGTCGCTGTACGGCACAGTCGGGAGCGTCCGGAGCTTCTGCTCGTCGTCCACGGGCCGCACGAGCGTGATGCAGTCGCGCTGCCGGAAAAAGTCGGCGAGGAGCGACCGGATCTGGTCTTTCGAGACCGCATCGTCGCTGTAGCCGCCCTGCGGTTTGAGCGCGTTCTCGAGGTACTGCTTCGACGAGATGCGCTTGCCGTTGTCCTGGAGCTGGAGCGTGAAGTCGCGCACGACCCACATGAACGACGGGAAGAACTCGTGCAAGTCGGCGCCACTCGCGTCTTTTGATCCCGACGCCGACGACGTCTGGATGTGCTTGGACAGGTTCACGACGAGCGAGAGGTCCTCGATCGCATTGCCGTCGATCACGCCGCGGCTGTTGTAGATGAAGTTCGTCGCGAGGAGCAGCGCGAGCGCAAAGATGCGCGTGTCGTGCGTCTGCTCGCGGTCGACAGACCCGAGACCCTCCGTGTCGAGGAAGAGGTAGCTCGTGCCGTCGTCCATCACGATCGGCTCGCCCCACATCCAAATCCCCTTCGTGCATGCGTTGACTGTGCCGCCGACTGCAAAGCCCGGTGCGTCGGCCATCGTGTCGGACGCGACGCCGCTAATGTCGATCCCGCGCGCATGACGCACGAGCAAGTTGAGCAAGAACGACTTGCCTGTGCGGTAGAGCCCTGCGACTGCGATCACGACGAGCTTGCCTTTGATTCGCTCAATGCGCTCGCACGCTTCCGGGTTCACGCTAAAGCTCCCGTCGTCCGCGACGACGACAAATGGGATCGGCTTGACCGCCTCTTCGCCCATGCTGCGCACCGTCGTATCGAGTGTGACGTGCGGGTGTGTCCTGGAGCGCGAGTGAGGAAGACAGACGTGCACACAGACGCAGACGCTCGTGTCGTCGTCCTGACTTCTTCCCTTTCTCGAGCTGATCAGCTGCGTGTGGGTGCAGATGTACTCGATGCGCAACAAGTAAAAAGCCAGCAAGTGTCCCCTCTGTTACTTCACTACCTATAACTCAAATAGACGAGTTGGTGGACACAGCAGACGCACTCAAGACGACACACCATGGCACCGAAAGGCGGCAGCAGCAGCGGCGGCGGCGCGAAGAAGAACATGAAGCGCGGCGGCAACAAGCACGGCGCGAAGAAGAAGAGCGGCGGCGCGAGTGCCGGCAGCAGTGGCCACGATGGCCGCAAAGGCAGCATCGGCACTGGCGGCAGCAAGAAGCCAAACCTGAAGAAGAAGTCCAAGCTCGTGGTCACCTTTGACCCCGAGAAGCGCACGTACGTCACGCGCCTGTGTGTTTCTGTTTATGCGTTGTATCACTATGTACTCACCATGCTGCTGTCGATCGGTGTCATGCAGTGAGTACTTGACTGGCTTCCACAAGCGCAAGCAAGAGCGCCGTCGCTTTGGACTCGACATGGAGGCGTTCAAGCAGCAGAAGCGGCTGCTCGAAGCGCGCAAGCAGGTGCGTCCATGCGCTCTAAGCAATCCCAAGCGGCCTCATAGTGCTGGCATTCACGTCCACATCTGTATGCATCACTAGCGCCGCGAAGAGCAAAAGGCCAAGCTCGCGGAGCTGAACTTGCTCGAGCCGCCAGCGAGCGACAACGACGCAAAGGTCGGCGCGAGTGACGACGACAGCGACGGCGACAATGCGCCAGTAACGAACGTCATGCAGTTTGACGACGCGCACACGCAGCACAAGTTTGGCGACGTCGTCACAGTCACAACGTCGATCGGCGACCTCAAGAGCGACAGCAGCGACGACGGCATTAGCGCGGACGAGTACGACCTCTCGGACGACGACGACGAGGAGTCTGGGAAGAAGTCATCGGACGGCCACGCCAAGTTCAAGGAGAAGCAGCTGAGTCTGTTCCAGCGGATACAGCTAAAGCGCCGCGGCATGGCGCTGCCGTCGAAGCGCGCTAAGCTGAAAGAAGCGCGCGCGAACCGCAAAGCGACGCTCGGCCGCAAGGGCCACAAGGCAAAGGCGCCGTCAAGCGGCCGCGGCAAGGACAAGGACAGCGTCGAAGTCGTGTCGGCCAAGCCGAAGAAAGGCGCGTTTGGCAAAGGCAAGTTCTCGAAGCGCTAGGTCGACACGAGTGCCGGCAGGTAGATAGACTAGCGCACGTAGGAGCGAGCCACCATGGCTGTCAATGGTGCACTTGTCATGACGCTTGGTGTCACTGGATGGGAGCTTTTGGCAGCAAAGAGCAAGTGTTGCGATCACGATCTTTCCCACAAATGTACTGAACAATGTATGTTTGAGTGGGATTCATGAACGGCAAGTTCGCATAAGTACGTTTTCTGGATGACTTGCGTGCGTGTGGATGTACCAGCACGAGCGGTACAAAAGCGGGGAAAAGGGGCGTTTTCCACAAGCCGACAGCGACGACGATCGCAGCACGAGCAAGAGCAGAGGAGCAGCGGCGAGGGAGACGCGCGGTCGTATCTGCAGCTCGAGCGTCCGGTGCGTGAGTGAACGAGTCGCTGCGTGCGAGTGTCGACGCTCTACGAGTCGCCTCGATCCAGTTGCGTCACGTCTCGCCATCACAGCAGCAGCAGCAACAGACCATTCACGCGATCGATCGATCGATCACTCGCACACTCGCGCGCTTCTGTGAACGCGACGCGAGGGAGTCGCAGCAGGTCAGCAGCGCATCCGTACGTGTGTAGCGCTCGACAGACACACTCGATAGCAACAGCAGCACCATGGGGAATGCTGCGCCGCGCGCGCAGCCGAGTCAGTCCGACAGTGCGTCGCAGTACCGGACGTACTTGATGGACTACGCGCCGCAGTCGATGAACGTCAACCTCATGTTTGGGAGCCTCATTGGCGACGGCAAGTTCCTCAAAGCGATCTACTGCAAGTGCGACGACGGCCACTTGGTCGTCAAGGTCTACCGCAAGTACGACGCGAGCGAGAACCTCGCGCCGGCGCAAGTCGCGCTCCAGCGCCTCCTGAGCGCGTTCTCGCTCGAGCAGCAGCCCAACTTGATCCCGTACGCGGACTTTCGGTTGTCGAAGAAGTTCAACGTCGCGTTCCTCGTGCGGCAGTACTTTGGCGCGAACCTCTACGACCGGATCTGCTCGCGGCCGTTCCTGACGCAGATCGAGAAGAAGTGGCTCGCGTTCCAGCTCCTGCGCGCGCTCGAGCAAAGCCACGCAAAGGGCATTTGCCACGGCGACATCAAGCAAGAGAACATCGTCGTCACGAGCTGGAACTGGGTCTTCCTCACGGACTTTGCGCCGTTCAAGCCGACGTACATCCCAGAGGACGACCCAGCGGACTACAACTACTACTTCTGCGCGATCGGCGCGACGCGCCGCGGCTGCAGCGTCGCGCCCGAGCGCTTCTACGGCGCGTCGTCGGCTTCGGGCGTCGCGAGCACGCCGTCGAGCGCGACGACGAAAGACGCGATGATGCTCTCGCGCATGGCGGACAGCGACGTGTCGGTCGAAGAGGTCGACCGGCACTTCTTGGGCGGCGCGACGCCGTCGTACGCAGCAGCGACGCCGACGTCGTCGACGACGAGCGGGACGTCTGCGTCGACGTTTGCGAGCGCGCTGCCGTCTGCGCTCCGGAACAAGCGCGAGGGGAAGCTCCAAGAGTCGATGGACATCTTCTCGGCCGGGTGCGTCATCGCCGAGATCTTCCTCGGCGGCAAGCCACTGTTTGACCTCCCGAGCTTGCTCAAGTACCGCACTGGCGACACCGAGCACTTGCGCGCGTCGCTCAAGAAGATCGGCGACCCGCGTCTCGAAGAGATGCTCCTGCACATGCTCCAGCTCGACCCGCGCGCGCGGTCGTCAGCGAAAGAGTACCTCGCGCGGTACACGAGCAGCAGCCACGGGCTCTTCCCGACGTACTTTGAGACGTTCCTCTTCCGCTTCCTCATGCTCGTGCTCGGACGCGGCGGCAAAGTCCCAGACGCGCGCATCCGCCTCGTGTGCAAGTACTACGGCCGCCTCGTGCGCGAAGTCGCAGGCGTCGACGACCCCGAGGGCGAAGACTTCTTCAAGCTCCGGCTCAAAGAGGGCTACGGCTCGAACCGGCAAGTCAACTTGGACATTGTCGCGGCAGATGGGCAGACGCACGTCGCGCAGCGCGTGCTCGAAGAGCTCGAGCTCTCGACTGCTGCTGCTGCGAACGGGAGCAGAGCAGATCGGCGACGTCATGAGCGCGAAGCCGCCGACGCGATGCTCGAAGTCAACCGCGCGCGCGACGCAGCGGACGGGAACATGACGCACCTCAGCGGCACGGTCCAGAAGAAGAAGATTGAGAAGCTCCACGACCAGTACAACGCGCTCACGCAGAAGAAGAAGCAGTCGCTGCTCTTGGACTACACGGCCGAGTCGTCGGCCAGTGCGTCTGGCGCCCGCAGCGACACGAGCGCGAGTCGGAGCGACCTCGACGACGCGCGGAGCGGTCGCACACCTGCGGACGCCAGCGAGCGCGCGCGCAAGTCAAAGCGCAAGCCGTCGAGCGAGCCGTGGTCGAGCGATCGCAACGGCATTGTGATCATCCTCTCGCTCGTGTGCTCGAGCATTCGGCACTGCGAAGTCCCCGAGACGAAACTCACGGCCGTGTACTTGATCAAGTCGCTCGGGAAGCTCACGAGCGACGAAGTGCGGCTCCAGCGCCTCGTGCCGTTCCTGCTCGAGCTCTTTGAAGACCCGAGCGCGACAGTCCGCGCGCTCGCACTACGAACGATGACGCTCTTGCTGTCGCTCATTGAGGCGTTCCCGCTCTCGGACGCCTCGATCTTCCCGCAGTACATCTTGCCAGCGCTGAGTCCGTTCCCGTCGGACCCGGACGAGCTCGTGCGCATCACGTTTGCCGAGTGCCTCCCGCAGCTCGCAGCCACGAGTCGCCGGTTCCTCGAGATCGCCCATGCGATGAAGCAGCGCAGTCTCGCGAGCTCAACGTCGTCGCAGTCGTCGTCTGCGGCGATGTCGACGCGCGGGTACGACGCCACGGCGTCAGCGCCAGTGAGCCTCGTCTCGAACAGCTTTGACAAGGAGCTCAACAAGCTCCACAAGCTCATCTCGCGCTTCGTGATCCAGCTCGCGGCGCCCGACCAGAAAGCGTCGTCTGCGCTCGTGAAGCGCGCGCTCCTCGTCGACATCACGCGCCTCTGTGTGTTCTTTGGCCGCGAGCGCACGCTCGACGTCGTGCTCCCGCAGCTCATTACGTTCCTGAACGACCGCGACTGGGAGCTCCGCGGCGCGTTCTTTGACTACATCGTCGGCCTCTGCTCGTTCGTCGGGCGCGTGACCGTCGAGCTCTACATCCTCCCGTGCATCGAGCAAGCGCTGTTTGACGTCCAGGAGATCGTGATCACAAAGGCGCTCGAGTGCCTCAGTGGCCTGTGCCAGCTCGGGCTCTTCCAGAAGAACACGAGCGCGCTCGTGGAGAAAGCCAAGATGACATGTGCGCTGCTGCTCCATCCGAGCTGGTGGATCCGCGACGCCGTGCTCAAGCTCATGGTGCACATTGCGATCCAAATGGGCAGCGTCGACGCGAACGTGTTCCTGAGTCCGCTCCTGCGGCCGTTCCTGCGCAAGAGCATGGTCTTCCTCGTCGACGAGCACGAGCAAGACGTGCTCTTGCGCCTGCGCGACTGCTGTCGCCCGCACGTGTCGCGCGAGACGTTTGACGCAGCGCTCATTGCGTCGTCCGCTGGCTCGAACGAGATCATTGCCGAGATGGAGGTGTTCCTGCACCTCGTGCCGCGCGACGGCGACAGCGACCGCGCGCCACCAGGCCGGAGGAACCGCGACGTGCTCTCGAGCGTCGACTCGATCGACAACTACAGCTTCAATCGGTCGGCGTCGACGTCGCCCAGCGGCGCCGCACATAGCAACGGCTTGGACGCGCCGAGTAGCATTGAGCACCGGAAGAACGAGATCCAGGCGCTCAAGCTCATGCAGCAGTACGTCGGCATTGCGTCGATGCACATGCGGAGCAAGATGGAGCTCGCGCACTCGGAGCAGACTGCGCGGATGCAAGGCCACACGCCGTCGGAGCGCGGCGCTGCGTCGACTGTTGCGCCAGTCGGAGCGAACCCGTTCGCGCGCAAGATCTCGCGCTCGCACTTGCGCGTCCTGTACGTCCCAGACATGCGCTACGCGCTCTCGACAGCGCAGCCGCTGAAGAGTCTCAACCTCGTTGGGCTCCCGTCCGCGACGCTCGCAGCGCCGCAGTCTGCGTCTGCAGTCGTTGCGACTGGCAACTCGACTGCACTCGTGACAGTTCAGTCAGGCGGCGGCAGCAGCAGTGCGCCGCACTACCGGTCGTCGCCCGGTACAGCGATCGTGCCGTCTGCGTACGGACAGCTCATGGCGCCGACCGGGTCGTCGTCGGTGCCAAACCCGCAGCTCCTCGACAACCTCCCGCTCTCAGTCGTCTTCAAGATGTACGGGCTCGAAGCACCGAGCCTCCCAATGGCGTCGAGCATGAGCGCAAGCGCTGCGTACGCAGCTGGCGCAGGCGGCTACGACGAGTCCGGACTGCCGTCAACACCGTCGTCGCACGCGGACGCGAACCACTTTGCGTCCATGAGCGGCGGCGTGATGGTGAGCATGCTCAACATGAACGTCCACGACATGTACCGCGGCGACGGCGTCGGGAGTCTGCTCGATCCGCACCAGTCGCCGATCTCGCCGTCGCGCCAGCGCATGATGAAGAAAGCGCACTCGACGTACCACCACTACTTTGCGTTCAAAGAGTCGGCGATGGACCCTGCGCTGCGGAACTCGCGGAAGCTCCTGGCGCGGCTCACGGCGCTCGGGATCCCGCCGCTGCCGCCAGATCTTGGGTCACTGCGGCAACCAGACGGGAGCTACTACTCGATCTACAGCCACCCGCTGAGTCCGTACGTGAACTTGCAGAGTCCGTCTGCACTCGGTGCTGGTGCAGCCGCCGCTGCGTCGCCAGGCACGGATCGGACCGGTGGCAGTGGCAGCAACGCGAGCGCTGGTGCTACTGGGTCGCCAGCGAGTCAACTGTACAACGTCCCGACGTTTGGGATGCCGTCTGGCGCTGGGAACACAGCGAGTGGCGGCGCAGCGGGCGTGAACGGCGCGAGCAGCTTCACGTCGTACTCGTACCGGGGCTGGCGCCCGCGCATGAACATCCTCGTGGCCGAGCTCGCAGAGCACACTGGCGCCGTGAACCGCATCGGCGCGGCGCAGGACTTTAGCTTCTTGGCATCGGCGTCGAACGACGGGACTGTGAAGCTCTGGTCGATCCGGTCGATGCAGCACAGCATCAACCAGGGCTCGCGGTGCACGTACGACGGCCAAGGCGGCGTCTTGACCGACATGATCGTGCTCGACAACAGTCACTCGGTCGCGTCGGCGTCGAGCAACGGGAGCGTTCACGTCTTCCGCGTCGACAAAGTGAACGCCGTTGGCGGCAACTTCCACGCCACGGGCCTCAAAGAGCTCCGGACCGAAAACAGCGCCGTGATGGTGCTCGACCACCTCAACAACGTCACGGAGTCGCTCTTGATCTACGCCACGCGCAATGGCACGATCCACGCGTGGGACCTGCGCATGCGGCGCGAAGCGTGGCGCTTGGAGGTCTTCCCGGAGCTCGGGTACGTCACGTGCATGACGCACTCGCTCGACGTGAGCTGGTTCGCAGTCGGCACGAGCCGCGGCTTCATCTGCCTCTGGGACCTCCGGTTCCTCGTGCTCATTCGCATCTGGCGCCACTCGTCGCACCGGTCGATCCACCGCATGAAGCCGTGCGTCGGCTTGCCGAACACGCTCCCGCTCGACGAAGTCTCGGTCCCGCTCGTGTTTGTCGCGGCCGGCGACGGCGAAGTCGCAGTGTTTGACTTGAGCATCGGCGCCTGTCGCGCGATCTTCCGGACGCTGCACGTCCAAGCGTCGGAGGCCGAGGCCGGCAAGTGCCCGACGCTGCTGCACGTCCCGATCCCGCAGCGCAGTCGGTGCGTCCTCGGGAGCTTCCTCGGCATCTACGGCATCGCGACGGCGTTTGACGACATTGCGACGACTTCGTACAGCGAAGAGCCGTGCGTGCGCGCGCTCCTGTGTCCGTCGCTGCACTTCCGCGGCATGTCGGACGCGCTCATCACGGGCGGCGAGGACAAGCAGATCCGGTACTGGGACATCCGCAATGGCAAAGCGTCGTACACAGTTTGCGGCAGCGGCGAGTCCAAGTCGTTCTACGACAACCAGGCGGCGCCTGCAGACTGGTGGCGCATGAGCTCGTCGCACCAGCAGCAGCAGCAGCAAGCGAGTGGCAGTGACGCAGCAGCCGCAGCGGTAGTGCGCATGCCGCCAGCTGCGATCACAAAGCCCGAGATGGCGTGGAGCAAGCTCACGCCGCCAGTGATCACAGTCTGTCAGGACTCGTCGTACTTTGGGTCGCGCGGGAGCGTGAGCGCAGTGTCGGCAACTGGCGGCGGCGTCGAGAGCGCTGTGACGATGGAGCGCCGCGGACTCGTGGCGCCGTCCCCAGCGCACACGGACTGTATCTTGGACCTGACGCTCGTGGACCTGAACGGCCCAATGCTCGTCTCGAGCGGCCGCGACGGTCTCATCAAAGTGTGGAAGTAGTACGTGGCGTGCGCATGTAAGCGCTAGAACAAGAGCGATCGTTCACATTGGAACTTGCTACACCATCCGCAGTGGCTATGCTCGCTCGCTTACTCGTTCACACTCTTGCTCGTTTGTCGGGTCGCTTGCTTCTTGGTTGCTAGATGCTACTCGTCATCGTCGAGCGCGTGCGAGCGCTCGGTCTCGCCGCGTAGCCGTCGCTCGAGCGACAGCCGCAGCTCCTTCTCGGCCGCTAGCTCCGTCGAGAGCTGTCGCACGCGCTCTTGCTCGCGCGCGAGAGCATCGCGCAAGTGGTCGACCTCAATCGAGGGATGTCGGTGTGCTGCTTCTTGAGCTTTCTTTTGGTTCATTTGGACGGAGCGCCGCACAGCCTTGTACTTGGCGAGCGCGCGCTTGAGCGACACACCTCGCGCTTGTGCGTACTCGCGCACGGCAGATCGAACGTCTTCGTCGTTGAGCTCGCCATGCTTCCTTAGGAGCTCGAGGATCTCGTCGCGGCTGAGCGTCATCGTTAGCGATCGTTGCTTGATCGTTAACTATCGTGTGTGATATACTGCTTTTACAGAGGAAGATGCTGTGTGTCGCTCTTGCAGAGAGAGGTTGCACTTTGAAGCCATTGCGTCGTGTCATTCCGCATTGAAGCGACAGCACGAGCATGAAGCAGCGCGAGAGCATGAGCGCGTCGCGCGAGCATGCGAGCGCATGTGCAGCCGACGAGATCAGCGAGCTGCGCAAGTACATCGGTATGTGTGTATGCGCATGTGTTGCTCTCAAAGTGCGCTCGTGGCACTGACGCAAACGAGCAGTCGAGATGATGCACTCGGAGATGGAGCTGATCGAGAACATCAAGCAGCGCGAAGAGAACGTCGACGCAGTGAATGCTCGCGTCGAGCACTTCAAGGTGCGTGTGAGAGAGCAATGACTCTATGACTTTGTGCGCGTGAGAACCATGCGCACGACAACAAGAGCGCTGACTTGCTTCGTCGCTTCGTCTGGCTGGACAGCGATCGATCCGACTCGAGCAAGCGCGCAACATCGAGTTGAAGCGGATGCTTGCGAACGACCTCCGCAACCTGACGCTTCTCGAAGAGAAGCACAGCTGTACGTCCGGCTCTCGGTGCGCTCAAAGTGAACTCAAAGGCAGCTGATCTGACTGCTGCGTGGCGTTTGCTTGGGCGAATGGCAGTGGCAGAAGCAAAGCAGAAGCAGTTTCGAGGTGCGTTGGATGCAGCGAGCTGTATGTAAGCCTTTTGTATGTGTGAGAGAGCTGACACAGCACGCTATCGCAGACGCTATCGCAACGCGCTCGGCGCAAGTGACGCAGCTCCATCGCACGTACCTAGTCCTGCGTGCTGGGATGGTCGCAATGCGAGCGCAAATGGCAGGCTCAAGCGCCTACATCGACAAGCTCGCGACGATCGAGGGCTCTATCGACGCCAAGATCGCAAGCGGTTTGTCAACGCTCTTCACACACTCCGGCTCATGGTGAGCTTCCTGACGAACGCACTCTGCTGCTGCCACTGCTTGTTCCACTCTAGCTCGCGCGAAGCTCGACGAGCCGACTTGCTTGGATGAGATCCACGCGGAGAGCCGACAGCTCCGAGCAAAGCAGCAGCTCATTGAGCAGCAAAGCGTGCAACTGCAAACCGAGACTGACGCATTTGCCGCGAAGAGCGCAGAGCTCGCTGCTGCGCTGGAGCAAACGCAAGACGAGATCCAAGATCTGCAGCAAACGGTGCGCTCGGAAGAGAAGGAAGCCGAGTTGGTGCGGCGGCGACTGCTTCGCGAGATCGCTGAGCTCAAGCTCGACAACGGTGAGCAAACAGATGTGCCGACACTCGATGATGACCGATGCGAGCGACTCATGGCTGTGCTCTGTTGTATGAACACTCAACAGGACGAACGAGTTCAAAGCTCAAGACGAAGCGCAAGAAGCTCCGATCGCAGATGAAGAACGAGATGGCGTCGCTGCGCAGACGGATCACGTTTGTTACCTCAGGTTCGCTTGTTGCTCTCTGGATGGATCTTTGCCGTCTCAACTCGACTCGAGATATCACGCCATTACTAACTGCATGCACGATACAGAGCTCGAGCGCGCTCAGATGGCAAACGAAGACGTCTACTCTGTCGTCGGCGCGTTGCGTGTCGAGCAAGACACGCTCGACTCAAAGTATGTATCTGCATGATGGCACTCGAGTGTGGTAGTTGCTTGGAACGGAAGCGCAATGAGACTAGCTGATCTTCGATCTGAACAGGTTGCAGACGCTCTGTGACGACATCCACCGCAAAGAGGTGCGTTTGACGCAGACGACTTTCATCTTGATGCCTGCGATGGACGTCGGACCAACTGACGCTATCGTTGGACAGGAAAGCATCGCTGACCTGGAAACCAAAGTGCGCACGTTCGATCGCGGAGGCGCTCGATTCAGCTCAGTCGATATGCAGCGCGAGCTCGACGCAAAGCGCGCAGAGCTCCAGAAGCTCAACACGATCGTGCGCGACAAAGAGGTGTGTCTGATAGCATGGGTATGACTTGGAATTGACATGGCACATGCATGGCTCATACTGCACTCTGTCTTTCCAGATTGTCGTGAGTACTCGAGAAGCAGAGATCAACCAGGCAAGTTTGGAGTCTTCGTGTCGAGCTCAACGTGATCGCTTGCACTCACTCATATTGACGTGATGCGTTGGTGCAACAGCTCAAGACCAAGTTGTCGGAGGCGGTAACCGCAGACTTGAAGAGCAGTGCCTCAGATGACGCAGATGAGCGCATTGCACACGCAACGACGCAGATCCAGCGTCTTGAGAAGCAGACGCAGGACTTGCGAAAGAGTGCGAGCGACTTGACCAAGCAGTCTGCAGCGCTTGGAGATCAAGTCAGCGCGTCGCGAGCAGCAAATGACAAGCTGAGCAAAGAACTCGCGTGTCTGAACGAGACGCTGAGCGAGATGGACCAAGAGAGCGAGCGCCTGGCAGCAAAGCTCGCTGACCAACGACTGATACGCGACGAGCTGAACAAAGCACTGCAGGTGCGCGTCTCCTTCCATGTGAGTGACATGGCTGGTTGAGATGCTGACTCAACTCGCCTTGGCGGCTCATGTGCAATCGTCAGTGTCGCTGAGATCCGACAGCTTGCAAGTCTCTAGACGCAGTGCACGCCATCTTCATCACATTCACTCGAAGCAATCCGAGAAGCGTTGCCGTCTTTGATTCACTGATGCTCCAGGCATTTGTCACTTGATATGTCGATCATCAAGCGCTTCATGCATCTCAAGCACAAGCATCGCCAACAACGCACGAATAAGACACTCGCGATGCTTGCTAGTGCCGACAGATCTCCGTCCACGTGGATGCGAATCTTTGATATTAAGAGAGAGCGTCGAGGCAATGACGGTGACGAAGGCGCTCGCGCGCAGTCGCAAGCAAGCGCTGCCGAGTCGCCGTCACCTCCACGCCTACTACCCACGCATCATCTGCCGCTCTCCACGTGCACACAATCTGCGCCTCCTGTCGTCGTCGTCGTCGTGTGTCGCGCCTGCTTGTACGTCCGTGCATCTAGCTGTACAAGTCCTCTTCGTCGTCGTCTGCTGCAGCCGTCGCGGCCGTACCCGCAGCCGTCGTGTTGCGGTTCGGGAACGAAAAGTTCGCGAGCGACGTGCCCGACGCCGTGACGTGCGAGCGCGCTTGCTGCAGCGTCTGCGCAAACGTCGAGTACTGCGCGAGGTCGCGGTCGCTGACCGAGCGACGCGCGTTGCGCACCGCCTCTTCAAAGTGGCGCGGCGTGATCTCCGGCACCGGGTCGTCCTCTTCAATGTCCTCCATCTCGTCGCCAGCCTCGGCGCGCAGGCGGTCGCGCTCCATGTCGCGGTCAATGCTCTCGCGGATCGCGAGCTTCGCGGCGCGCTGGCAGATCTCCGTCAAGTCGGCGCCCGTGAACTTGTCCGTCTGCTGCGCCAAGAAGTTGAGGTCCACGTCCTTCGACACTGGGCTCTTGCGCAGCACGGAGCGCAAGATGCTCAGACGCGACTCGTAGTCGGGCATCGGGATGAAGATGAGCTGGTCGAGACGCCCTGGACGCATGAGCGCAGGGTCAATGATGTCCGGTCGGTTTGTCGCACCGATGATAAACACGTTCTTCTTCACGCCCATGCCGTCCATCTCGGTCAAGAGCTGGTTCATGACGCGGTCGCCAGCGCCACCGGCGTCGCCTGCGCTGCTCCCGCGCTGCTGCGCAATCGAGTCGAGCTCGTCAAAGAAGAGCACGCACGGCGCCGCAGCGCGCGCTTTGTCAAACACTTCGCGGACGTTCGCCTCCGACTCGCCAAACCACATCGTCAGGAGCTCCGGGCCCTTGACCGAGATGAAGTTCGCCTGGCACTCGTTCGCGACGGCCTTCGCCAAGAGCGTCTTACCGCAACCAGGCGGACCGTAGAAGAGCACGCCCTTCGACGGACTCAAGCCGTACTTCTCAAACTTCTCTGGGTGCTCCACCGGGTACTGCACGAGCTCGCGGAGCTCGCGCTTGACGCCTTCGAGACCGCCAATGTCCTTCCACGTGACCGTCGGGACTTCGACCGTCGTCTCACGGAGCGACGACGGGTTCGAGACGCCGAGCGCGTACTTGAAGTGCGCCTGCGTGACCGACATCGAGTTGAGGATCTCGGCGTCGATCGAGTCGTCTTCAATGTCGATCACGTCCATCTTCTCGCGAATGCACTGGAGCGCAGCTTCCGTGCAGAGCGCCGCCATATCTGCGCCGACAAAGCCCTGCGTGTCGCGCGCAATCATCTCCGGGTCCACGTCGTCGTCGAGCTTCATGTTGCGTGTGTGGATGCGGAAGACCTCGAGGCGACCGTTCTCGTCTGGGACGCCAATGTCGATCTCGCGGTCAAAGCGACCAAAGCGACGCAGCGCTGGGTCCATGCTGTTCGGACGGTTCGTTGCGCCAATGACGACGACGCTCGAGCGCTGCTTGAGACCGTCCATGAGCGTCAAGAGCTGCGAGACGATGCGGCGCTCGACTTCGCCGTTCGTCTTCTCGCGCTTCGGCGCGATCGAGTCGATCTCATCAATGAAGATGATCGCTGGCGCGTTCTTCTCAGCCTCTTCGAACGCTTTGCGCAAGTTGCTCTCGGACTCGCCCGCCATCTTCGACATGATCTCAGGGCCGTTGATCAAGAAGAAGAACGCGCCAGTCTCGTTCGCGACTGCGCGCGCAATGAGCGTCTTGCCCGAGCCCGGCGGACCGTAGAGCAGCACACCGCGCGGCGGCTTGACACCGAGCGTCTTGAACAGCGTCGGGTGGCGCAGCGGGAGCTCAATCATCTCGCGGATCATCGCCATTTGCCGGCGGCAGCCGCCAATGTCGTCATACCCGACGTCGTCCATCTTCTCTTCATCTTCGCGGCGCACGGGCTCGCCTTCGCAGTGGATGATCGTGTCTGGCGCGACGATGCAGTACGGCCCAGGCTCGCACTCGACGACTTTGAACTCGACTGGGTGCATCGCTTGGCGCACGAGGAAGAGGTCACCCTTCTTCACAGGACGGTACGCCTCGACAAAGTACGGCTTGAGGTACACGTCAAAGAGGTTCCCAGTCACGCCTTCGATCGTGTCGTCGATCGGGAGCACGTGAATACGCTTGCCGTACGGCACGTCGCCGCACGTTGTGATGCTCACGACGTCGCCGAGGCGCACGCGCAAGTTCTTACGCACAACTTTGTTCATGCGCACGCTCGCGTCGTCAACGGTCTCGTCCTGGAGCACGACGCAGACCGTGTCGCGGCCCTTCTTGCCTTTGATCAGCACCGTGTCGCCGCGAAAGAGCTGGAGCTCCTCCATCTTCGCCATGCTCAGCGCAATGACCGAGTTGTCGTCGTTCGTCGCTTCGTCCACGATCAAGCGGTTCGGCGCGCGCTTGCGGTCCATGATCCCCGTCTTGAACTCGTCTTTTCTAGAGACCACAACGATGCGTGGGTGAATGGGTGATTGACAAATCCAGACGACAGCGATCACAAGACGTACTTGTCGCTCATGGTGGTGGTTGTGGTGCGTTCGTAGAGGAGGCGCTAGTAGTTGTAGTAGTAGTAGGAAGGAAGAGCGATGTCGAGTCGAGCGTCTAGAGCAATGAACAAGAGGAGCGCGACACAGCAGGATGCGTGAGGACACTTGGCGCACGCTTCACACACACACACACACGCAGGCAAACGCACACCACGCGCAACAGAACGATATACACAGTTCTCGCGTCGCGTCATGCTGTTCCCTCACACACACACGCGTGCGCAATCTTTGCTCTCGGCGACGACGCGTGTTCGAGAAGGGGGAGCAAGCAGTAGAGGGGGAAAGCGAGAGCACGCAAACGGGTAGACACACACACATACATACGCACACCGACTGGTGCCACGACATGCGCACACAGACACGCCCACACAACACCAGACGTCGAGCGCAATGACAGCGACGGCGTCGTACCTCGTGCAGAAGCTTCTTCTCTCTTCTCGTCGCCGCCGTCGAATCGCGAATGTGCTCAAACACACGCTCGAGCTGCTGCTGCGATCTTTGGTGAAGAACACCAGCAAATGCCCACGCGGCACATGCATTCGGGACGATCGGGACACTTCACGTGACGTAATCTGCAAGTAAATAAACGATTCAAATAACATATTAAAAACAAGTACAAATGCCGATAACTATTTGTGATTTTTATCACTAAATTAACCCACTTTCATGTTTGCTTTCTCGTCATCCGCGGCAAAAAGCAACCCATCTTGAGTTGCCTGGCGACGAACTCAAAAACACTACCGACTGACACGAGGACGGACAAACAACAGGATTCAGTGCTTTCCAGCACATCTGGGATGTTAGGTTCGCCGTATAGGAAGAAAGAGTCTCTCTCAACAGTCTTCTTTTTGCTTCGCATGTGGCATTGACACATTACCTAGCGCGTTGCCAAGCGCTAATGATGTACCGTTCAACAAACTGGAATTTTGCATCATATAGGTGCATCAAGCATCGATACACTGATGCCAAGGTGTGTAAATCCGCATTGCGATCGAGCACAGTGAGCAAAAACGTAGAATCTCGCGATGCTATTCGAATGTGTGATTCTACTCAATGCTTTCTCGACATGTCAAACCACCAGTGTGCAAAGTGCAGTCCAAAAATGGGCTGTCAAACAAACAACACTTACTTAAGGCCAGACAATATATAATCTAGTTCTCAGGATCCAAGCTACTTTAGTAGTGCGCCTTTTTGTCTAGACAATCAATGATCTAAAAGAATCAAGTGTATATCAACACAACAGGTACCTACACCACGTTATCCGCGATTTCTATCTAATCTTCTATCCAAATACAAATGCTGAATTGCATGTGATTCTCATCCCCAACTTGACTCACTATGATTTTGGTGCTCGTATATTGTCATCAGCTGTGCACGTCGTTACACAGCGCAAACGGCATGCCTCAAGGTTGGGTGCACTGATAAATAGATGGGAATGATCGGAGTCGACGCATTACCAAATGCATTGTATGGCCTGTCAAGCCCTCATGGTGCGCCGTTTAACCAATGCTACGTGTTTGGAAGTCTATGAACTCTTTGGGTTTTGTTTTATGATCCTACAATGCTAAATAAACGTGTGCTTTGTCTCCTAGCTTGTCCGAGCACTAGTCTGAAAAAGCACTTGTTGTTTTGTATGACAGCCATCACATGCATCCAATGTCTGGGTTGCTATTCAAACAGCAAGTATATTTTGTACTGACGACTTAAATAACTATATTGTTGTATGCAAATTTTATCTCTATATCTGATCAGACAGAATCCAATACTCCACTCCACTCAATATAAATGACTCGAAGCCAAGCACGGACGAAGAACAGCGCAACTACAGATATTCGTCCAGCAGTGCCATGCACTATCCATTGCGCCAACCGCGCCTCCAAAACGACTCACATCGACCAAAAACACACACGCCCGCACACAATCACACAATCACACAATCACACAACGCTACACAACGCTACACAACACAACAAAACAACATTGAGCACAACAGCGCACAACAAAGCACAACAAAGCACCACAAAGCACAAAGCACAAAGCACAAAGCACAACACACGCCGCAATACTTATACCACACTTCACAAACACAACATCATACTACACTTACCCAATCAAACTTCACACATCACACAACAAGACGCACAACACACTTCAAACCAAGACAACACACACAAACACATACACAAACACAAACACAAACACAAACACATACACATACACAACGTCCGACATCCGACTTCCGACATACGCATAACACAACACAACACAACCTCACGTTTTGCCACCAACACAAAACACACATACAGACATACAAACTAACAAACCAACAAACAAACAAAAACCATCTAGACACAAACACGCTCGATTCGTCGGCCCATCATGCCATGCTGCGCGCCGCGCCGCTCGGTCGTACGACTGCGCACATCGTGGCACCCGCCACGGACTTGTCAGTGCCACACGGCACACCGAAGTCATTTTAACCCACATTGGCGTCTGCACGCACACACACGTACTGCATCGCGCATTGCGCGCATTGTGTGTGTTTCCAAGAGCGCAGAATGCGCGACGAACCACCGAACATACACCGTACACACAATATACACAATACACGCAATACACACAATACACACAATATACGCAACGCAGCCCTAGCGCAGAGCGAAGCGCAGAGACTTGGATTAAAACCCAAACACGTTGCGCTCGACCATACGCACGACGCACAAACGCAACACACTGCGCATATGGCGTGTGTGTGCCGCGTGCCGCGTGGCAAAACGAAGCGACACAGACACAAGCGTCCCGAGGGCCACAGACAGATGTGCACACAGGCAAAGAAACGGACGCGCACGTACAGATTACAGACGAAGCGGCCGCGAACGAGAGAGAGAGAGAGAAGCAGACACTGGGGTGAGACAGGCAGACAGGCAGACAGGCAGGTAGACAGGCAGATAGGTAGGCAGGCAGGTAGGTAGGCAGATAGGCAAAAGAAGCAAAGAGTACGCGATGCGGGACTCGAACCCGCAACCCCCAGATTCGAAGTCTGATACGCTATCCATTGCGCCAACCGCGCCTCCAAAACGACTCACATCGACCAAAAACACACACGCCCGCACACAATCACACAATCACACAATCACACAACGCTACACAACAAAACACAACACAACAAAACAACATTGAGCACAACAGCGCACAACAAAGCACAACAAAGCACCACAAAGCACAAAGCACAAAGCACAAAGCACAACACACGCCGCAATACTTATACCACACTTCACAAACACAACATCATACTACACTTACCCAATCAAACTTCACACATCACACAACAAGACGCACAACACACTTCAAACCAAGACAACACACACAAACACATACACAAACACATACACAAACACATACACAAACACAACGTCCGACATCCGACTTCCGACATACGCATAACACAACACAACACAACCTCACGTTTTGCCACCAACACAAAACACACATACAGACATACAAACTAACAAACCAACAAACAAACAAAAACCATCTAGACACAAACACGCTCGATTCGTCGGCCCATCATGCCATGCTGCGCGCCGCGCCGCTCGGTCGTACGACTGCGCACATCGTGGCACCCGCCACGGACTTGTCAGTGCCACACGGCACACCGAAGTCATTTTAACCCACATTGGCGTCTGCACGCACACACACGTACTGCATCGCGCATTGCGCGCATTGTGTGTGTTTCCAAGAGCGCAGAATGCGCGACGAACCACCGAACATACACCGTACACACAATATACACAATACACGCAATACACACAATACACACAATATACGCAACGCAGCCCTAGCGCAGAGCGAAGCGCAGAGACTTGGATTAAAACCCAAACACGTTGCGCTCGACCATACGCACGACGCACAAACGCAACACACTGCGCATATGGCGTGTGTGTGCCGCGTGCCGCGTGGCAAAACGAAGCGACACAGACACAAGCGTCCCGAGGGCCACAGACAGATGTGCACACAGGCAAAGAAACGGACGCGCACGTACAGATTACAGACGAAGCGGCCGCGAACGAGAGAGAGAGAGAGAAGCAGACACTGGGGTGAGACAGGCAGACAGGCAGACAGGCAGGTAGACAGGCAGATAGGTAGGCAGGCAGGTAGGTAGGCAGATAGGCAAAAGAAGCAAAGAGTACGCGATGCGGGACTCGAACCCGCAACCCCCAGATTCGAAGTCTGATACGCTATCCATTGCGCCAACCGCGCCTCCAAAACGACTCACATCGACCAAAAACACACACGCCCGCACACAATCACACAATCACACAATCACACAACGCTACACAACAAAACACAACACAACAAAACAACATTGAGCACAACAGCGCACAACAAAGCACAACAAAGCACCACAAAGCACAAAGCACAAAGCACAAAGCACAACACACGCCGCAATACTTATACCACACTTCACAAACACAACATCATACTACACTTACCCAATCAAACTTCACACATCACACAACAAGACGCACAACACACTTCAAACCAAGACAACACACACAAACACATACACAAACACATACACAAACACATACACATACACATACACATACACATACACATACACATACACATACACATACACATACACATACACATACACATACACATACACAACGTCCGACATCCGACATCCGACATCCGACATCCGACATACGCACAACACAACACAACACAACCTCACGTTTTGCCACCAACACAAAACACACATACAGACATACAAACTAACAAACCAACAAACAAACAAAAACCATCTAGACACAAACACGCTCGATTCGTCGGCCCATCATGCCATGCTGCGCGCCGCGCCGCTCGGTCGTACGACTGCGCACATCGTGGCACCCGCCACGGACTTGTCAGTGCCACACGGCACACCGAAGTCATTTTAACCCACATTGGCGTCTGCACGCACACACACGTACTGCATCGCGCATTGCGCGCATTGTGTGTGTTTCCAAGAGCGCAGAATGCGCGACGAACCACCGAACATACACCGTACACACAATATACACAATACACGCAATACACACAATACACACAATATACGCAACGCAGCCCTAGCGCAGAGCGAAGCGCAGAGACTTGGATTAAAACCCAAACACGTTGCGCTCGACCATACGCACGACGCACAAACGCAACACACTGCGCATATGGCGTGTGTGTGCCGCGTGCCGCGTGGCAAAACGAAGCGACACAGACACAAGCGTCCCGAGGGCCACAGACAGATGTGCACACAGGCAAAGAAACGGACGCGCACGTACAGATTACAGACGAAGCGGCCGCGAACGAGAGAGAGAGAGAGAAGCAGACACTGGGGTGAGACAGGCAGACAGGCAGACAGGCAGGTAGACAGGCAGATAGGTAGGCAGGCAGGTAGGTAGGCAGATAGGCAAAAGAAGCAAAGAGTACGCGATGCGGGACTCGAACCCGCAACCCCCAGATTCGAAGTCTGATACGCTATCCATTGCGCCAACCGCGCCTCCAAAACGACTCACATCGACCAAAAACACACACGCCCGCACACAATCACACAATCACACAATCACACAACGCTACACAACAAAACACAACACAACAAAACAACATTGAGCACAACAGCGCACAACAAAGCACAACAAAGCACCACAAAGCACAAAGCACAAAGCACAAAGCACAACACACGCCGCAATACTTATACCACACTTCACAAACACAACATCATACTACACTTACCCAATCAAACTTCACACATCACACAACAAGACGCACAACACACTTCAAACCAAGACAACACACACAAACACAAACACAAACACAAACACATACACAAACACATACACAAACACATACACATACACATACACATACACATACACATACACATAAACATACACATACACATACACATACACATACACATACACATACACATACACATACACATACACATACACATACACATACACAACGTCCGACATCCGACATCCGACATCCGACATACGCACAACACAACACAACACAACCTCACGTTTTGCCACCAACACAAAACACACATACAGACATACAAACTAACTAACCAACAAACAAACAAAAACCATCTAGACACAAACACGCTCGATTCGTCGGCCCATCATGCCATGCTGCGCGCCGCGCCGCTCGGTCGTACGACTGCGCACATCGTGGCACCCGCCACGGACTTGTCAGTGCCACACGGCACACCGAAGTCATTTTAACCCACATTGGCGTCTGCACGCACACACACGTACTGCATCGCGCATTGCGCGCATTGTGTGTGTTTCCAAGAGCGCAGAATGCGCGACGAACCACCGAACATACACCGTACACACAATATACACAATACACGCAATACACACAATACACACAATATACGCAACGCAGCCCTAGCGCAGAGCGAAGCGCAGAGACTTGGATTAAAACCCAAACACGTTGCGCTCGACCATACGCACGACGCACAAACGCAACACACTGCGCATATGGCGTGTGTGTGCCGCGTGCCGCGTGGCAAAACGAAGCGACACAGACACAAGCGTCCCGAGGGCCACAGACAGATGTGCACACAGGCAAAGAAACGGACGCGCACGTACAGATTACAGACGAAGCGGCCGCGAACGAGAGAGAGAGAGAGAAGCAGACACTGGGGTGAGACAGGCAGACAGGCAGACAGGCAGGTAGACAGGCAGATAGGTAGGCAGGCAGGTAGGTAGGCAGATAGGCAAAAGAAGCAAAGAGTACGCGATGCGGGACTCGAACCCGCAACCCCCAGATTCGAAGTCTGATACGCTATCCATTGCGCCAACCGCGCCTCCAAAACGACTCACATCGACCAAAAACACACACGCCCGCACACAATCACACAATCACACAATCACACAACGCTACACAACAAAACACAACACAACAAAACAACATTGAGCACAACAGCGCACAACAAAGCACAACAAAGCACCACAAAGCACAAAGCACAAAGCACAACACACGCCGCAATACTTATACCACACTTCACAAACACAACATCATACTACACTTACCCAATCAAACTTCACACATCACACAACAAGACGCACAACACACTTCAAACCAAGACAACACACACAAACACATACACAAACACAAACACATACACAAACACATACACAAACACATACACATACACATACACATACACATACACATACACATAAACATACACATACACATACACATACACATACACATACACATACACATACACATACACATACACATACACATACACAACGTCCGACATCCGACATCCGACATCCGACATACGCACAACACAACACAACACAACCTCACGTTTTGCCACCAACACAAAACACACATACAGACATACAAACTAACTAACCAACAAACAAACAAAAACCATCTAGACACAAACACGCTCGATTCGTCGGCCCATCATGCCATGCTGCGCGCCGCGCCGCTCGGTCGTACGACTGCGCACATCGTGGCACCCGCCACGGACTTGTCAGTGCCACACGGCACACCGAAGTCATTTTAACCCACATTGGCGTCTGCACGCACACACACGTACTGCATCGCGCATTGCGCGCATTGTGTGTGTTTCCAAGAGCGCAGAATGCGCGACGAACCACCGAACATACACCGTACACACAATATACACAATACACGCAATACACACAATACACACAATATACGCAACGCAGCCCTAGCGCAGAGCGAAGCGCAGAGACTTGGATTAAAACCCAAACACGTTGCGCTCGACCATACGCACGACGCACAAACGCAACACACTGCGCATATGGCGTGTGTGTGCCGCGTGCCGCGTGGCAAAACGAAGCGACACAGACACAAGCGTCCCGAGGGCCACAGACAGATGTGCACACAGGCAAAGAAACGGACGCGCACGTACAGATTACAGACGAAGCGGCCGCGAACGAGAGAGAGAGAGAAGCAGACACTGGGGTGAGACAGGCAGACAGGCAGACAGGCAGGTAGACAGGCAGATAGGTAGGCAGGCAGGTAGGTAGGCAGATAGGCAAAAGAAGCAAAGAGTACGCGATGCGGGACTCGAACCCGCAACCCCCAGATTCGAAGTCTGATACGCTATCCATTGCGCCAACCGCGCCTCCAAAACGACTCACATCGACCAAAAACACACACGCCCGCACACAATCACACAATCACACAATCACACAACGCTACACAACAAAACACAACACAACAAAACAACATTGAGCACAACAGCGCACAACAAAGCACAACAAAGCACCACAAAGCACAAAGCACAAAGCACAACACACGCCGCAATACTTATACCACACTTCACAAACACAACATCATACTACACTTACCCAATCAAACTTCACACATCACACAACAAGACGCACAACACACTTCAAACCAAGACAACACACAAACACAAACACAAACACAAACACAAACACATACACATACACATACACAACGTCCGACATCCGACTTCCGACATACGCATAACACAACACAACACAACCTCACGTTTTGCCACCAACACAAAACACACATACAGACATACAAACTAACAAACCAACAAACAAACAAAACCATCTAGACACAAACACGCTCGATTCGTCGGCCCATCATGCCATGCTGCGCGCCGCGCCGCTCGGTCGTACGACTGCGCACATCGTGGCACCCGCCACGGACTTGTCAGTGCCACACGGCACACCGAAGTCATTTTAACCCACATTGGCGTCTGCACGCACACACACGTACTGCATCGCGCATTGCGCGCATTGTGTGTGTTTCCAAGAGCGCAGAATGCGCGACGAACCACCGAACATACACCGTACACACAATATACACAATACACGCAATACACACAATACACACAATATACGCAACGCAGCCCTAGCGCAGAGCGAAGCGCAGAGACTTGGATTAAAACCCAAACACGTTGCGCTCGACCATACGCACGACGCACAAACGCAACACACTGCGCATATGGCGTGTGTGTGCCGCGTGCCGCGTGGCAAAACGAAGCGACACAGACACAAGCGTCCCGAGGGCCACAGACAGATGTGCACACAGGCAAAGAAACGGACGCGCACGTACAGATTACAGACGAAGCGGCCGCGAACGAGAGAGAGAGAGAGAAGCAGACACTGGGGTGAGACAGGCAGACAGGCAGACAGGCAGGTAGACAGGCAGATAGGTAGGCAGGCAGGTAGGTAGGCAGATAGGCAAAAGAAGCAAAGAGTACGCGATGCGGGACTCGAACCCGCAACCCCCAGATTCGAAGTCTGATACGCTATCCATTGCGCCAACCGCGCCTCCAAAACGACTCACATCGACCAAAAACACACACGCCCGCACACAATCACACAATCACACAATCACACAACGCTACACAACAAAACACAACACAACAAAACAACATTGAGCACAACAGCGCACAACAAAGCACAACAAAGCACCACAAAGCACAAAGCACAAAGCACAAAGCACAACACACGCCGCAATACTTATACCACACTTCACAAACACAACATCATACTACACTTACCCAATCAAACTTCACACATCACACAACAAGACGCACAACACACTTCAAACCAAGACAACACACACAAACACAAACACAAACACATACACATACACAACGTCCGACATCCGACTTCCGACATACGCATAACACAACACAACACAACCTCACGTTTTGCCACCAACACAAAACACACATACAGACATACAAACTAACAAACCAACAAACAAACAAAAACCATCTAGACACAAACACGCTCGATTCGTCGGCCCATCATGCCATGCTGCGCGCCGCGCCGCTCGGTCGTACGACTGCGCACATCGTGGCACCCGCCACGGACTTGTCAGTGCCACACGGCACACCGAAGTCATTTTAACCCACATTGGCGTCTGCACGCACACACACGTACTGCATCGCGCATTGCGCGCATTGTGTGTGTTTCCAAGAGCGCAGAATGCGCGACGAACCACCGAACATACACCGTACACACAATATACACAATACACGCAATACACACAATACACACAATATACGCAACGCAGCCCTAGCGCAGAGCGAAGCGCAGAGACTTGGATTAAAACCCAAACACGTTGCGCTCGACCATACGCACGACGCACAAACGCAACACACTGCGCATATGGCGTGTGTGTGCCGCGTGCCGCGTGGCAAAACGAAGCGACACAGACACAAGCGTCCCGAGGGCCACAGACAGATGTGCACACAGGCAAAGAAACGGACGCGCACGTACAGATTACAGACGAAGCGGCCGCGAACGAGAGAGAGAGAGAGAAGCAGACACTGGGGTGAGACAGGCAGACAGGCAGACAGGCAGGTAGACAGGCAGATAGGTAGGCAGGCAGGTAGGTAGGCAGATAGGCAAAAGAAGCAAAGAGTACGCGATGCGGGACTCGAACCCGCAACCCCCAGATTCGAAGTCTGATACGCTATCCATTGCGCCAACCGCGCCTCCAAAACGACTCACATCGACCAAAAACACACACGCCCGCACACAATCACACAATCACACAATCACACAACGCTACACAACAAAACACAACACAACAAAACAACATTGAGCACAACAGCGCACAACAAAGCACAACAAAGCACCACAAAGCACAAAGCACAAAGCACAAAGCACAACACACGCCGCAATACTTATACCACACTTCACAAACACAACATCATACTACACTTACCCAATCAAACTTCACACATCACACAACAAGACGCACAACACACTTCAAACCAAGACAACACACACATACACATACACATACACATACACATACACAACGTCCGACATCCGACATCCGACATCCGACATACGCACAACACAACACAACACAACCTCACGTTTTGCCACCAACACAAAACACACATACAGACATACAAACTAACAAACCAACAAACAAACAAAAACCATCTAGACACAAACACGCTCGATTCGTCGGCCCATCATGCCATGCTGCGCGCCGCGCCGCTCGGTCGTACGACTGCGCACATCGTGGCACCCGCCACGGACTTGTCAGTGCCACACGGCACACCGAAGTCATTTTAACCCACATTGGCGTCTGCACGCACACACACGTACTGCATCGCGCATTGCGCGCATTGTGTGTGTTTCCAAGAGCGCAGAATGCGCGACGAACCACCGAACATACACCGTACACACAATATAC
Source organism: Pythium guiyangense (assembly GCA_003730235.1). Classification (NCBI taxonomy): domain Eukaryota; phylum Oomycota; class Peronosporomycetes; order Pythiales; family Pythiaceae; genus Pythium; species Pythium guiyangense. The sequence continues at coordinate 1,310,178 of QXDM01000013.1, forward strand.
ACAATACACGCAATACACACAATACACACAATATACGCAACGCAGCCCTAGCGCAGAGCGAAGCGCAGAGACTTGGATTAAAACCCAAACACGTTGCGCTCGACCATACGCACGACGCACAAACGCAACACACTGCGCATATGGCGTGTGTGTGCCGCGTGCCGCGTGGCAAAACGAAGCGACACAGACACAAGCGTCCCGAGGGCCACAGACAGATGTGCACACAGGCAAAGAAACGGACGCGCACGTACAGATTACAGACGAAGCGGCCGCGAACGAGAGAGAGAGAGAGAAGCAGACACTGGGGTGAGACAGGCAGACAGGCAGACAGGCAGACAGGCAGGTAGACAGGCAGATAGGTAGGCAGGCAGGTAGGTAGGCAGATAGGCAAAAGAAGCAAAGAGTACGCGATGCGGGACTCGAACCCGCAACCCCCAGATTCGAAGTCTGATACGCTATCCATTGCGCCAACCGCGCCTCCAAAACGACTCACATCGACCAAAAACACACACGCCCGCACACAATCACACAATCACACAATCACACAACGCTACACAACAAAACACAACACAACAAAACAACATTGAGCACAACAGCGCACAACAAAGCACCACAAAGCACAAAGCACAAAGCACAAAGCACAACACACGCCGCAATACTTATACCACACTTCACAAACACAACATCATACTACACTTACCCAATCAAACTTCACACATCACACAACAAGACGCACAACACACTTCAAACCAAGACAACACACACAAACACAAACACAAACACAAACACAAACACATACACATACACAACGTCCGACATCCGACTTCCGACATACGCATAACACAACACAACACAACCTCACGTTTTGCCACCAACACAAACACACATACAGACATACAAACTAACAAACCAACAAACAAACAAAAACCATCTAGACACAAACACGCTCGATTCGTCGGCCCATCATGCCATGCTGCGCGCCGCGCCGCTCGGTCGTACGACTGCGCACATCGTGGCACCCGCCACGGACTTGTCAGTGCCACACGGCACACCGAAGTCATTTTAACCCACATTGGCGTCTGCACGCACACACACGTACTGCATCGCGCATTGCGCGCATTGTGTGTGTTTCCAAGAGCGCAGAATGCGCGACGAACCACCGAACATACACCGTACACACAATATACACAATACACGCAATACACACAATACACACAATATACGCAACGCAGCCCTAGCGCAGAGCGAAGCGCAGAGACTTGGATTAAAACCCAAACACGTTGCGCTCGACCATACGCACGACGCACAAACGCAACACACTGCGCATATGGCGTGTGTGTGCCGCGTGCCGCGTGGCAAAACGAAGCGACACAGACACAAGCGTCCCGAGGGCCACAGACAGATGTGCACACAGGCAAAGAAACGGACGCGCACGTACAGATTACAGACGAAGCGGCCGCGAACGAGAGAGAGAGAGAGAAGCAGACACTGGGGTGAGACAGGCAGACAGGCAGACAGGCAGACAGGCAGGTAGACAGGCAGATAGGTAGGCAGGCAGGTAGGTAGGCAGATAGGCAAAAGAAGCAAAGAGTACGCGATGCGGGACTCGAACCCGCAACCCCCAGATTCGAAGTCTGATACGCTATCCATTGCGCCAACCGCGCCTCCAAAACGACTCACATCGACCAAAAACACACACGCCCGCACACAATCACACAATCACACAATCACACAACGCTACACAACAAAACACAACACAACAAAACAACATTGAGCACAACAGCGCACAACAAAGCACAACAAAGCACCACAAAGCACAAAGCACAAAGCACAACACACGCCGCAATACTTATACCACACTTCACAAACACAACATCATACTACACTTACCCAATCAAACTTCACACATCACACAACAAGACGCACAACACACTTCAAACCAAGACAACACACACATACACATACACATACACATACACATACACATACACAACGTCCGACATCCGACATCCGACATCCGACATCCGACATACGCACAACACAACACAACACAACCTCACGTTTTGCCACCAACACAAAACACACATACAGACATACAAACTAACAAACCAACAAACAAACAAAAACCATCTAGACACAAACACGCTCGATCCGTCGGCCCATCATGCCATGCTGCGCGCCGCGCCGCTCGGTCGTACGACTGCGCACATCGTGGCACCCGCCACGGACTTGTCAGTGCCACACGGCACACCGAAGTCATTTTAACCCACATTGGCGTCTGCACGCACACACACGTACTGCATCGCGCATTGCGCGCATTGTGTGTGTTTCCAAGAGCGCAGAATGCGCGACGAACCACCGAACATACACCGTACACACAATATACACAATACACGCAATACACACAATACACACAATATACGCAACGCAGCCCTAGCGCAGAGCGAAGCGCAGAGACTTGGATTAAAACCCAAACACGTTGCGCTCGACCATACGCACGACGCACAAACGCAACACACTGCGCATATGGCGTGTGTGTGCCGCGTGCCGCGTGGCAAAACGAAGCGACACAGACACAAGCGTCCCGAGGGCCACAGACAGATGTGCACACAGGCAAAGAAACGGACGCGCACGTACAGATTACAGACGAAGCGGCCGCGAACGAGAGAGAGAGAGAGAAGCAGACACTGGGGTGAGACAGGCAGACAGGCAGACAGGCAGGTAGACAGGCAGATAGGTAGGCAGGCAGGTAGGTAGGCAGATAGGCAAAAGAAGCAAAGAGTACGCGATGCGGGACTCGAACCCGCAACCCCCAGATTCGAAGTCTGATACGCTATCCATTGCGCCAACCGCGCCTCCAAAACGACTCACATCGACCAAAAACACACACGCCCGCACACAATCACACAATCACACAATCACACAACGCTACACAACAAAACACAACACAACAAAACAACATTGAGCACAACAGCGCACAACAAAGCACAACAAAGCACCACAAAGCACAAAGCACAAAGCACAAAGCACAACACACGCCGCAATACTTATACCACACTTCACAAACACAACATCATACTACACTTACCCAATCAAACTTCACACATCACACAACAAGACGCACAACACACTTCAAACCAAGACAACACACACAAACACAAACACAAACACAAACACATACACATACACAACGTCCGACATCCGACTTCCGACATACGCATAACACAACACAACACAACCTCACGTTTTGCCACCAACACAAAACACACATACAGACATACAAACTAACAAACCAACAAACAAACAAAAACCATCTAGACACAAACACGCTCGATTCGTCGGCCCATCATGCCATGCTGCGCGCCGCGCCGCTCGGTCGTACGACTGCGCACATCGTGGCACCCGCCACGGACTTGTCAGTGCCACACGGCACACCGAAGTCATTTTAACCCACATTGGCGTCTGCACGCACACACACGTACTGCATCGCGCATTGCGCGCATTGTGTGTGTTTCCAAGAGCGCAGAATGCGCGACGAACCACCGAACATACACCGTACACACAATATACACAATACACGCAATACACACAATACACACAATATACGCAACGCAGCCCTAGCGCAGAGCGAAGCGCAGAGACTTGGATTAAAACCCAAACACGTTGCGCTCGACCATACGCACGACGCACAAACGCAACACACTGCGCATATGGCGTGTGTGTGCCGCGTGCCGCGTGGCAAAACGAAGCGACACAGACACAAGCGTCCCGAGGGCCACAGACAGATGTGCACACAGGCAAAGAAACGGACGCGCACGTACAGATTACAGACGAAGCGGCCGCGAACGAGAGAGAGAGAGAGAAGCAGACACTGGGGTGAGACAGGCAGACAGGCAGACAGGCAGGTAGACAGGCAGATAGGTAGGCAGGCAGGTAGGTAGGCAGATAGGCAAAAGAAGCAAAGAGTACGCGATGCGGGACTCGAACCCGCAACCCCCAGATTCGAAGTCTGATACGCTATCCATTGCGCCAACCGCGCCTCCAAAACGACTCACATCGACCAAAAACACACACGCCCGCACACAATCACACAATCACACAATCACACAACGCTACACAACAAAACACAACACAACAAAACAACATTGAGCACAACAGCGCACAACAAAGCACAACAAAGCACCACAAAGCACAAAGCACAAAGCACAAAGCACAACACACGCCGCAATACTTATACCACACTTCACAAACACAACATCATACTACACTTACCCAATCAAACTTCACACATCACACAACAAGACGCACAACACACTTCAAACCAAGACAACACACACATACACATACACATACACATACACATACACAACGTCCGACATCCGACATCCGACATCCGACATACGCACAACACAACACAACACAACCTCACGTTTTGCCACCAACACAAAACACACATACAGACATACAAACTAACAAACCAACAAACAAACAAAAACCATCTAGACACAAACACGCTCGATCCGTCGGCCCATCATGCCATGCTGCGCGCCGCGCCGCTCGGTCGTACGACTGCGCACATCGTGGCACCCGCCACGGACTTGTCAGTGCCACACGGCACACCGAAGTCATTTTAACCCACATTGGCGTCTGCACGCACACACACGTACTGCATCGCGCATTGCGCGCATTGTGTGTGTTTCCAAGAGCGCAGAATGCGCGACGAACCACCGAACATACACCGTACACACAATATACACAATACACGCAATACACACAATACACACAATATACGCAACGCAGCCCTAGCGCAGAGCGAAGCGCAGAGACTTGGATTAAAACCCAAACACGTTGCGCTCGACCATACGCACGACGCACAAACGCAACACACTGCGCATATGGCGTGTGTGTGCCGCGTGCCGCGTGGCAAAACGAAGCGACACAGACACAAGCGTCCCGAGGGCCACAGACAGATGTGCACACAGGCAAAGAAACGGACGCGCACGTACAGATTACAGACGAAGCGGCCGCGAACGAGAGAGAGAGAGAGAAGCAGACACTGGGGTGAGACAGGCAGACAGGCAGACAGGCAGGTAGACAGGCAGATAGGTAGGCAGGCAGGTAGGTAGGCAGATAGGCAAAAGAAGCAAAGAGTACGCGATGCGGGACTCGAACCCGCAACCCCCAGATTCGAAGTCTGATACGCTATCCATTGCGCCAACCGCGCCTCCAAAACGACTCACATCGACCAAAAACACACACGCCCGCACACAATCACACAATCACACAATCACACAACGCTACACAACAAAACACAACACAACAAAACAACATTGAGCACAACAGCGCACAACAAAGCACAACAAAGCACCACAAAGCACAAAGCACAAAGCACAAAGCACAACACACGCCGCAATACTTATACCACACTTCACAAACACAACATCATACTACACTTACCCAATCAAACTTCACACATCACACAACAAGACGCACAACACACTTCAAACCAAGACAACACACACATACACATACACATACACATACACATACACAACGTCCGACATCCGACATCCGACATCCGACATACGCACAACACAACACAACACAACCTCACGTTTTGCCACCAACACAAAACACACATACAGACATACAAACTAACAAACCAACAAACAAACAAAAACCATCTAGACACAAACACGCTCGATCCGTCGGCCCATCATGCCATGCTGCGCGCCGCGCCGCTCGGTCGTACGACTGCGCACATCGTGGCACCCGCCACGGACTTGTCAGTGCCACACGGCACACCGAAGTCATTTTAACCCACATTGGCGTCTGCACGCACACACACGTACTGCATCGCGCATTGCGCGCATTGTGTGTGTTTCCAAGAGCGCAGAATGCGCGACGAACCACCGAACATACACCGTACACACAATATACACAATACACGCAATACACACAATACACACAATATACGCAACGCAGCCCTAGCGCAGAGCGAAGCGCAGAGACTTGGATTAAAACCCAAACACGTTGCGCTCGACCATACGCACGACGCACAAACGCAACACACTGCGCATATGGCGTGTGTGTGCCGCGTGCCGCGTGGCAAAACGAAGCGACACAGACACAAGCGTCCCGAGGGCCACAGACAGATGTGCACACAGGCAAAGAAACGGACGCGCACGTACAGATTACAGACGAAGCGGCCGCGAACGAGAGAGAGAGAGAGAAGCAGACACTGGGGTGAGACAGGCAGACAGGCAGACAGGCAGACAGGCAGGTAGACAGGCAGATAGGTAGGCAGGCAGGTAGGTAGGCAGATAGGCAAAAGAAGCAAAGAGTACGCGATGCGGGACTCGAACCCGCAACCCCCAGATTCGAAGTCTGATACGCTATCCATTGCGCCAACCGCGCCTCCAAAACGACTCACATCGACCAAAAACACACACGCCCGCACACAATCACACAATCACACAATCACACAACGCTACACAACAAAACACAACACAACAAAACAACATTGAGCACAACAGCGCACAACAAAGCACAACAAAGCACCACAAAGCACAAAGCACAAAGCACAAAGCACAACACACGCCGCAATACTTATACCACACTTCACAAACACAACATCATACTACACTTACCCAATCAAACTTCACACATCACACAACAAGACGCACAACACACTTCAAACCAAGACAACACACACAAACACAAACACAAACACAAACACATACACATACACAACGTCCGACATCCGACTTCCGACATACGCATAACACAACACAACACAACCTCACGTTTTGCCACCAACACAAAACACACATACAGACATACAAACTAACAAACCAACAAACAAACAAAAACCATCTAGACACAAACACGCTCGATTCGTCGGCCCATCATGCCATGCTGCGCGCCGCGCCGCTCGGTCGTACGACTGCGCACATCGTGGCACCCGCCACGGACTTGTCAGTGCCACACGGCACACCGAAGTCATTTTAACCCACATTGGCGTCTGCACGCACACACACGTACTGCATCGCGCATTGCGCGCATTGTGTGTGTTTCCAAGAGCGCAGAATGCGCGACGAACCACCGAACATACACCGTACACACAATATACACAATACACGCAATACACACAATACACACAATATACGCAACGCAGCCCTAGCGCAGAGCGAAGCGCAGAGACTTGGATTAAAACCCAAACACGTTGCGCTCGACCATACGCACGACGCACAAACGCAACACACTGCGCATATGGCGTGTGTGTGCCGCGTGCCGCGTGGCAAAACGAAGCGACACAGACACAAGCGTCCCGAGGGCCACAGACAGATGTGCACACAGGCAAAGAAACGGACGCGCACGTACAGATTACAGACGAAGCGGCCGCGAACGAGAGAGAGAGAGAGAAGCAGACACTGGGGTGAGACAGGCAGACAGGCAGACAGGCAGGTAGACAGGCAGATAGGTAGGCAGGCAGGTAGGTAGGCAGATAGGCAAAAGAAGCAAAGAGTACGCGATGCGGGACTCGAACCCGCAACCCCCAGATTCGAAGTCTGATACGCTATCCATTGCGCCAACCGCGCCTCCAAAACGACTCACATCGACCAAAAACACACACGCCCGCACACAATCACACAATCACACAATCACACAACGCTACACAACAAAACACAACACAACAAAACAACATTGAGCACAACAGCGCACAACAAAGCACAACAAAGCACCACAAAGCACAAAGCACAAAGCACAACACACGCCGCAATACTTATACCACACTTCACAAACACAACATCATACTACACTTACCCAATCAAACTTCACACATCACACAACAAGACGCACAACACACTTCAAACCAAGACAACACACAAACACAAACACAAACACAAACACAAACACATACACATACACATACACAACGTCCGACATCCGACTTCCGACATACGCATAACACAACACAACACAACCTCACGTTTTGCCACCAACACAAAACACACATACAGACATACAAACTAACAAACCAACAAACAAACAAAAACCATCTAGACACAAACACGCTCGATTCGTCGGCCCATCATGCCATGCTGCGCGCCGCGCCGCTCGGTCGTACGACTGCGCACATCGTGGCACCCGCCACGGACTTGTCAGTGCCACACGGCACACCGAAGTCATTTTAACCCACATTGGCGTCTGCACGCACACACACGTACTGCATCGCGCATTGCGCGCATTGTGTGTGTTTCCAAGAGCGCAGAATGCGCGACGAACCACCGAACATACACCGTACACACAATATACACAATACACGCAATACACACAATACACACAATATACGCAACGCAGCCCTAGCGCAGAGCGAAGCGCAGAGACTTGGATTAAAACCCAAACACGTTGCGCTCGACCATACGCACGACGCACAAACGCAACACACTGCGCATATGGCGTGTGTGTGCCGCGTGCCGCGTGGCAAAACGAAGCGACACAGACACAAGCGTCCCGAGGGCCACAGACAGATGTGCACACAGGCAAAGAAACGGACGCGCACGTACAGATTACAGACGAAGCGGCCGCGAACGAGAGAGAGAGAGAGAAGCAGACACTGGGGTGAGACAGGCAGACAGGCAGACAGGCAGGTAGACAGGCAGATAGGTAGGCAGGCAGATAGGTAGGCAGATAGGCAAAAGAAGCAAAGAGTACGCGATGCGGGACTCGAACCCGCAACCCCCAGATTCGAAGTCTGATACGCTATCCATTGCGCCAACCGCGCCTCCAAAACGACTCACATCGACCAAAAACACACACGCCCGCACACAATCACACAATCACACAATCACACAACAAAACACAACACAACAAAACAACATTGAGCACAACAGCGCACAACAAAGCACAACAAAGCACCACAAAGCACAAAGCACAAAGCACAACACACGCCGCAATACTTATACCACACTTCACAAACACAACATCATACTACACTTACCCAATCAAACTTCACACATCACACAACAAGACGCACAACACACTTCAAACCAAGACAACACACACAAACACAAACACAAACACAAACACAACACATACACATACACATACACAACGTCCGACATCCGACTTCCGACATACGCATAACACAACACAACACAACCTCACGTTTTGCCACCAACACAAAACACACATACAGACATACAAACTAACAAACCAACAAACAAACAAAAACCATCTAGACACAAACACGCTCGATTCGTCGGCCCATCATGCCATGCTGCGCGCCGCGCCGCTCAGGTCGTACGACTGCGCACATCGTGGCACCCGCCACGGACTTGTCAGTGCCACACGGCACACCGAAGTCATTTTAACCCACATTGGCGTCTGCACGCACACACACGTACTGCATCGCGCATTGCGCGCATTGTGTGTGTTTCCAAGAGCGCAGAATGCGCGACGAACCACCGAACATACACCGTACACACAATATACACAATACACGCAATACACACAATACACACAATATACGCAACGCAGCCCTAGCGCAGAGCGAAGCGCAGAGACTTGGATTAAAACCCAAACACGTTGCGCTCGACCATACGCACGACGCACAAACGCAACACACTGCGCATATGGCGTGTGTGTGCCGCGTGCCGCGTGGCAAAACGAAGCGACACAGACACAAGCGTCCCGAGGGCCACAGACAGATGTGCACACAGGCAAAGAAACGGACGCGCACGTACAGATTACAGACGAAGCGGCCGCGAACGAGAGAGAGAGAGAGAAGCAGACACTGGGGTGAGACAGGCAGACAGGCAGACAGGCAGGTAGACAGGCAGATAGGTAGGCAGGCAGATAGGTAGGCAGATAGGCAAAAGAAGCAAAGAGTACGCGATGCGGGACTCGAACCCGCAACCCCCAGATTCGAAGTCTGATACGCTATCCATTGCGCCAACCGCGCCTCCAAAACGACTCACATCGACCAAAAACACACACGCCCGCACACAATCACACAATCACACAATCACACAACGCTACACAACAAAACACAACACAACAAAACAACATTGAGCACAACAGCGCACAACAAAGCACAACAAAGCACCACAAAGCACAAAGCACAAAGCACAACACACGCCGCAATACTTATACCACACTTCACAAACACAACATCATACTACACTTACCCAATCAAACTTCACACATCACACAACAAGACGCACAACACACTTCAAACCAAGACAACACACACAAACACAAACACAAACACAAACACAAACACATACACATACACATACACAACGTCCGACATCCGACTTCCGACATACGCATAACACAACACAACACAACCTCACGTTTTGCCACCAACACAAAACACACATACAGACATACAAACTAACAAACCAACAAACAAACAAAAACCATCTAGACACAAACACGCTCGATTCGTCGGCCCATCATGCCATGCTGCGCGCCGCGCCGCTCGGTCGTACGACTGCGCACATCGTGGCACCCGCCACGGACTTGTCAGTGCCACACGGCACACCGAAGTCATTTTAACCCACATTGGCGTCTGCACGCACACACACGTACTGCATCGCGCATTGCGCGCATTGTGTGTGTTTCCAAGAGCGCAGAATGCGCGACGAACCACCGAACATACACCGTACACACAATATACACAATACACGCAATACACACAATACACACAATATACGCAACGCAGCCCTAGCGCAGAGCGAAGCGCAGAGACTTGGATTAAAACCCAAACACGTTGCGCTCGACCATACGCACGACGCACAAACGCAACACACTGCGCATATGGCGTGTGTGTGCCGCGTGCCGCGTGGCAAAACGAAGCGACACAGACACAAGCGTCCCGAGGGCCACAGACAGATGTGCACACAGGCAAAGAAACGGACGCGCACGTACAGATTACAGACGAAGCGGCCGCGAACGAGAGAGAGAGAGAGAAGCAGACACTGGGGTGAGACAGGCAGACAGGCAGGTAGACAGGCAGATAGGTAGGCAGGCAGGTAGGTAGGCAGATAGGCAAAAGAAGCAAAGAGTACGCGATGCGGGACTCGAACCCGCAACCCCCAGATTCGAAGTCTGATACGCTATCCATTGCGCCAACCGCGCCTCCAAAACGACTCACATCGACCAAAAACACACACGCCCGCACACAATCACACAATCACACAATCACACAACGCTACACAACAAAACACAACACAACAAAACAACATTGAGCACAACAGCGCACAACAAAGCACAACAAAGCACCACAAAGCACAAAGCACAAAGCACAACACACGCCGCAATACTTATACCACACTTCACAAACACAACATCATACTACACTTACCCAATCAAACTTCACACATCACACAACAAGACGCACAACACACTTCAAACCAAGACAACACACACAAACACAAACACAAACACATACACATACACAACGTCCGACATCCGACTTCCGACATACGCATAACACAACACAACACAACCTCACGTTTTGCCACCAACACAAAACACACATACAGACATACAAACTAACAAACCAACAAACAAACAAAAACCATCTAGACACAAACACGCTCGATTCGTCGGCCCATCATGCCATGCTGCGCGCCGCGCCGCTCGGTCGTACGACTGCGCACATCGTGGCACCCGCCACGGACTTGTCAGTGCCACACGGCACACCGAAGTCATTTTAACCCACATTGGCGTCTGCACGCACACACACGTACTGCATCGCGCATTGCGCGCATTGTGTGTGTTTCCAAGAGCGCAGAATGCGCGACGAACCACCGAACATACACCGTACACACAATATACACAATACACGCAATACACACAATACACACAATATACGCAACGCAGCCCTAGCGCAGAGCGAAGCGCAGAGACTTGGATTAAAACCCAAACACGTTGCGCTCGACCATACGCACGACGCACAAACGCAACACACTGCGCATATGGCGTGTGTGTGCCGCGTGCCGCGTGGCAAAACGAAGCGACACAGACACAAGCGTCCCGAGGGCCACAGACAGATGTGCACACAGGCAAAGAAACGGACGCGCACGTACAGATTACAGACGAAGCGGCCGCGAACGAGAGAGAGAGAGAAGCAGACACTGGGGTGAGACAGGCAGACAGGCAGGTAGACAGGCAGATAGGTAGGCAGGCAGGTAGGTAGGCAGATAGGCAAAAGAAGCAAAGAGTACGCGATGCGGGACTCGAACCCGCAACCCCCAGATTCGAAGTCTGATACGCTATCCATTGCGCCAACCGCGCCTCCAAAACGACTCACATCGACCAAAAACACACACGCCCGCACACAATCACACAATCACACAATCACACAACGCTACACAACAAAACACAACACAACAAAACAACATTGAGCACAACAGCGCACAACAAAGCACAACAAAGCACCACAAAGCACAAAGCACAAAGCACAACACACGCCGCAATACTTATACCACACTTCACAAACACAACATCATACTACACTTACCCAATCAAACTTCACACATCACACAACAAGACGCACAACACACTTCAAACCAAGACAACACACACAAACACAAACACAAACACATACACATACACAACGTCCGACATCCGACTTCCGACATACGCATAACACAACACAACACAACCTCACGTTTTGCCACCAACACAAAACACACATACAGACATACAAACTAACAAACCAACAAACAAACAAAAACCATCTAGACACAAACACGCTCGATTCGTCGGCCCATCATGCCATGCTGCGCGCCGCGCCGCTCGGTCGTACGACTGCGCACATCGTGGCACCCGCCACGGACTTGTCAGTGCCACACGGCACACCGAAGTCATTTTAACCCACATTGGCGTCTGCACGCACACACACGTACTGCATCGCGCATTGCGCGCATTGTGTGTGTTTCCAAGAGCGCAGAATGCGCGACGAACCACCGAACATACACCGTACACACAATATACACAATACACGCAATACACACAATACACACAATATACGCAACGCAGCCCTAGCGCAGAGCGAAGCGCAGAGACTTGGATTAAAACCCAAACACGTTGCGCTCGACCATACGCACGACGCACAAACGCAACACACTGCGCATATGGCGTGTGTGTGCCGCGTGCCGCGTGGCAAAACGAAGCGACACAGACACAAGCGTCCCGAGGGCCACAGACAGATGTGCACACAGGCAAAGAAACGGACGCGCACGTACAGATTACAGACGAAGCGGCCGCGAACGAGAGAGAGAGAGAGAAGCAGACACTGGGGTGAGACAGGCAGACAGGCAGGTAGACAGGCAGATAGGTAGGCAGGCAGGTAGGTAGGCAGATAGGCAAAAGAAGCAAAGAGTACGCGATGCGGGACTCGAACCCGCAACCCCCAGATTCGAAGTCTGATACGCTATCCATTGCGCCAACCGCGCCTCCAAAACGACTCACATCGACCAAAAACACACACGCCCGCACACAATCACACAATCACACAATCACACAACGCTACACAACAAAACACAACACAACAAAACAACATTGAGCACAACAGCGCACAACAAAGCACAACAAAGCACCACAAAGCACAAAGCACAAAGCACAAAGCACAACACACGCCGCAATACTTATACCACACTTCACAAACACAACATCATACTACACTTACCCAATCAAACTTCACACATCACACAACAAGACGCACAACACACTTCAAACCAAGACAACACACACAAACACAAACACAAACACATACACATACACAACGTCCGACATCCGACTTCCGACATACGCATAACACAACACAACACAACCTCACGTTTTGCCACCAACACAAAACACACATACAGACATACAAACTAACAAACCAACAAACAAACAAAAACCATCTAGACACAAACACGCTCGATTCGTCGGCCCATCATGCCATGCTGCGCGCCGCGCCGCTCGGTCGTACGACTGCGCACATCGTGGCACCCGCCACGGACTTGTCAGTGCCACACGGCACACCGAAGTCATTTTAACCCACATTGGCGTCTGCACGCACACACACGTACTGCATCGCGCATTGCGCGCATTGTGTGTGTTTCCAAGAGCGCAGAATGCGCGACGAACCACCGAACATACACCGTACACACAATATACACAATACACGCAATACACACAATACACACAATATACGCAACGCAGCCCTAGCGCAGAGCGAAGCGCAGAGACTTGGATTAAAACCCAAACACGTTGCGCTCGACCATACGCACGACGCACAAACGCAACACACTGCGCATATGGCGTGTGTGTGCCGCGTGCCGCGTGGCAAAACGAAGCGACACAGACACAAGCGTCCCGAGGGCCACAGACAGATGTGCACACAGGCAAAGAAACGGACGCGCACGTACAGATTACAGACGAAGCGGCCGCGAACGAGAGAGAGAGAGAGAAGCAGACACTGGGGTGAGACAGGCAGACAGGCAGACAGGCAGGTAGACAGGCAGATAGGTAGGCAGGCAGGTAGGTAGGCAGATAGGCAAAAGAAGCAAAGAGTACGCGATGCGGGACTCGAACCCGCAACCCCCAGATTCGAAGTCTGATACGCTATCCATTGCGCCAACCGCGCCTCCAAAACGACTCACATCGACCAAAAACACACACGCCCGCACACAATCACACAATCACACAATCACACAACGCTACACAACAAAACACAACACAACAAAACAACATTGAGCACAACAGCGCACAACAAAGCACAACAAAGCACCACAAAGCACAAAGCACAAAGCACAACACACGCCGCAATACTTATACCACACTTCACAAACACAACATCATACTACACTTACCCAATCAAACTTCACACATCACACAACAAGACGCACAACACACTTCAAACCAAGACAACACACACAACACAACACAAACACAACACAACACATACACATACACATACACAACGTCCGACATCCGACTTCCGACATACGCATAACACAACACAACACAACCTCACGTTTTGCCACCAACACAAAACACACATACAGACATACAAACTAACAAACCAACAAACAAACAAAAACCATCTAGACACAAACACGCTCGATTCGTCGGCCCATCATGCCATGCTGCGCGCCGCGCCGCTCGGTCGTACGACTGCGCACATCGTGGCACCCGCCACGGACTTGTCAGTGCCACACGGCACACCGAAGTCATTTTAACCCACATTGGCGTCTGCACGCACACACACGTACTGCATCGCGCATTGCGCGCATTGTGTGTGTTTCCAAGAGCGCAGAATGCGCGACGAACCACCGAACATACACCGTACACACAATATACACAATACACGCAATACACACAATACACACAATATACGCAACGCAGCCCTAGCGCAGAGCGAAGCGCAGAGACTTGGATTAAAACCCAAACACGTTGCGCTCGACCATACGCACGACGCACAAACGCAACACACTGCGCATATGGCGTGTGTGTGCCGCGTGCCGCGTGGCAAAACGAAGCGACACAGACACAAGCGTCCCGAGGGCCACAGACAGATGTGCACACAGGCAAAGAAACGGACGCGCACGTACAGATTACAGACGAAGCGGCCGCGAACGAGAGAGAGAGAGAGAAGCAGACACTGGGGTGAGACAGGCAGACAGGCAGACAGGCAGGTAGACAGGCAGATAGGTAGGCAGGCAGGTAGGTAGGCAGATAGGCAAAAGAAGCAAAGAGTACGCGATGCGGGACTCGAACCCGCAACCCCCAGATTCGAAGTCTGATACGCTATCCATTGCGCCAACCGCGCCTCCAAAACGACTCACATCGACCAAAAACACACACGCCCGCACACAATCACACAATCACACAATCACACAACGCTACACAACAAAACACAACACAACAAAACAACATTGAGCACAACAGCGCACAACAAAGCACAACAAAGCACCACAAAGCACAAAGCACAAAGCACAACACACGCCGCAATACTTATACCACACTTCACAAACACAACATCATACTACACTTACCCAATCAAACTTCACACATCACACAACAAGACGCACAACACACTTCAAACCAAGACAACACACACAAACACAAACACAAACACAAACACAAACACATACACATACACATACACAACGTCCGACATCCGACTTCCGACATACGCATAACACAACACAACACAACCTCACGTTTTGCCACCAACACAAAACACACATACAGACATACAAACTAACAAACCAACAAACAAACAAAAACCATCTAGACACAAACACGCTCGATTCGTCGGCCCATCATGCCATGCTGCGCGCCGCGCCGCTCGGTCGTACGACTGCGCACATCGTGGCACCCGCCACGGACTTGTCAGTGCCACACGGCACACCGAAGTCATTTTAACCCACATTGGCGTCTGCACGCACACACACGTACTGCATCGCGCATTGCGCGCATTGTGTGTGTTTCCAAGAGCGCAGAATGCGCGACGAACCACCGAACATACACCGTACACACAATATACACAATACACGCAATACACACAATACACACAATATACGCAACGCAGCCCTAGCGCAGAGCGAAGCGCAGAGACTTGGATTAAAACCCAAACACGTTGCGCTCGACCATACGCACGACGCACAAACGCAACACACTGCGCATATGGCGTGTGTGTGCCGCGTGCCGCGTGGCAAAACGAAGCGACACAGACACAAGCGTCCCGAGGGCCACAGACAGATGTGCACACAGGCAAAGAAACGGACGCGCACGTACAGATTACAGACGAAGCGGCCGCGAACGAGAGAGAGAGAGAGAAGCAGACACTGGGGTGAGACAGGCAGACAGGCAGACAGGCAGGTAGACAGGCAGATAGGTAGGCAGGCAGGTAGGTAGGCAGATAGGCAAAAGAAGCAAAGAGTACGCGATGCGGGACTCGAACCCGCAACCCCCAGATTCGAAGTCTGATACGCTATCCATTGCGCCAACCGCGCCTCCAAAACGACTCACATCGACCAAAAACACACACGCCCGCACACAATCACACAATCACACAATCACACAACGCTACACAACAAAACACAACACAACAAAACAACATTGAGCACAACAGCGCACAACAAAGCACAACAAAGCACCACAAAGCACAAAGCACAAAGCACAACACACGCCGCAATACTTATACCACACTTCACAAACACAACATCATACTACACTTACCCAATCAAACTTCACACATCACACAACAAGACGCACAACACACTTCAAACCAAGACAACACACACAAACACAAACACAAACACAAACACAAACACATACACATACACATACACAACGTCCGACATCCGACTTCCGACATACGCATAACACAACACAACACAACCTCACGTTTTGCCACCAACACAAAACACACATACAGACATACAAACTAACAAACCAACAAACAAACAAAAACCATCTAGACACAAACACGCTCGATTCGTCGGCCCATCATGCCATGCTGCGCGCCGCGCCGCTCGGTCGTACGACTGCGCACATCGTGGCACCCGCCACGGACTTGTCAGTGCCACACGGCACACCGAAGTCATTTTAACCCACATTGGCGTCTGCACGCACACACACGTACTGCATCGCGCATTGCGCGCATTGTGTGTGTTTCCAAGAGCGCAGAATGCGCGACGAACCACCGAACATACACCGTACACACAATATACACAATACACGCAATACACACAATACACACAATATACGCAACGCAGCCCTAGCGCAGAGCGAAGCGCAGAGACTTGGATTAAAACCCAAACACGTTGCGCTCGACCATACGCACGACGCACAAACGCAACACACTGCGCATATGGCGTGTGTGTGCCGCGTGCCGCGTGGCAAAACGAAGCGACACAGACACAAGCGTCCCGAGGGCCACAGACAGATGTGCACACAGGCAAAGAAACGGACGCGCACGTACAGATTACAGACGAAGCGGCCGCGAACGAGAGAGAGAGAGAGAAGCAGACACTGGGGTGAGACAGGCAGACAGGCAGACAGGCAGGTAGACAGGCAGATAGGTAGGCAGGCAGGTAGGTAGGCAGATAGGCAAAAGAAGCAAAGAGTACGCGATGCGGGACTCGAACCCGCAACCCCCAGATTCGAAGTCTGATACGCTATCCATTGCGCCAACCGCGCCTCCAAAACGACTCACATCGACCAAAAACACACACGCCCGCACACAATCACACAATCACACAATCACACAACGCTACACAACAAAACACAACACAACAAAACAACATTGAGCACAACAGCGCACAACAAAGCACAACAAAGCACCACAAAGCACAAAGCACAAAGCACAACACACGCCGCAATACTTATACCACACTTCACAAACACAACATCATACTACACTTACCCAATCAAACTTCACACATCACACAACAAGACGCACAACACACTTCAAACCAAGACAACACACACAAACACAAACACAAACACAAACACAAACACATACACATACACATACACAACGTCCGACATCCGACTTCCGACATACGCATAACACAACACAACACAACCTCACGTTTTGCCACCAACACAAAACACACATACAGACATACAAACTAACAAACCAACAAACAAACAAAAACCATCTAGACACAAACACGCTCGATTCGTCGGCCCATCATGCCATGCTGCGCGCCGCGCCGCTCGGTCGTACGACTGCGCACATCGTGGCACCCGCCACGGACTTGTCAGTGCCACACGGCACACCGAAGTCATTTTAACCCACATTGGCGTCTGCACGCACACACACGTACTGCATCGCGCATTGCGCGCATTGTGTGTGTTTCCAAGAGCGCAGAATGCGCGACGAACCACCGAACATACACCGTACACACAATATACACAATACACGCAATACACACAATACACACAATATACGCAACGCAGCCCTAGCGCAGAGCGAAGCGCAGAGACTTGGATTAAAACCCAAACACGTTGCGCTCGACCATACGCACGACGCACAAACGCAACACACTGCGCATATGGCGTGTGTGTGCCGCGTGCCGCGTGGCAAAACGAAGCGACACAGACACAAGCGTCCCGAGGGCCACAGACAGATGTGCACACAGGCAAAGAAACGGACGCGCACGTACAGATTACAGACGAAGCGGCCGCGAACGAGAGAGAGAGAGAGAAGCAGACACTGGGGTGAGACAGGCAGACAGGCAGACAGGCAGGTAGACAGGCAGATAGGTAGGCAGGCAGGTAGGTAGGCAGATAGGCAAAAGAAGCAAAGAGTACGCGATGCGGGACTCGAACCCGCAACCCCCAGATTCGAAGTCTGATACGCTATCCATTGCGCCAACCGCGCCTCCAAAACGACTCACATCGACCAAAAACACACACGCCCGCACACAATCACACAATCACACAATCACACAACGCTACACAACAAAACACAACACAACAAAACAACATTGAGCACAACAGCGCACAACAAAGCACAACAAAGCACCACAAAGCACAAAGCACAAAGCACAACACACGCCGCAATACTTATACCACACTTCACAAACACAACATCATACTACACTTACCCAATCAAACTTCACACATCACACAACAAGACGCACAACACACTTCAAACCAAGACAACACACACACAAACACAAACACAAACACAAACACATACACATACACATACACAACGTCCGACATCCGACTTCCGACATACGCATAACACAACACAACACAACCTCACGTTTTGCCACCAACACAAAACACACATACAGACATACAAACTAACAAACCAACAAACAAACAAAAACCATCTAGACACAAACACGCTCGATTCGTCGGCCCATCATGCCATGCTGCGCGCCGCGCCGCTCGGTCGTACGACTGCGCACATCGTGGCACCCGCCACGGACTTGTCAGTGCCACACGGCACACCGAAGTCATTTTAACCCACATTGGCGTCTGCACGCACACACACGTACTGCATCGCGCATTGCGCGCATTGTGTGTGTTTCCAAGAGCGCAGAATGCGCGACGAACCACCGAACATACACCGTACACACAATATACACAATACACGCAATACACACAATACACACAATATACGCAACGCAGCCCTAGCGCAGAGCGAAGCGCAGAGACTTGGATTAAAACCCAAACACGTTGCGCTCGACCATACGCACGACGCACAAACGCAACACACTGCGCATATGGCGTGTGTGTGCCGCGTGCCGCGTGGCAAAACGAAGCGACACAGACACAAGCGTCCCGAGGGCCACAGACAGATGTGCACACAGGCAAAGAAACGGACGCGCACGTACAGATTACAGACGAAGCGGCCGCGAACGAGAGAGAGAGAGAGAAGCAGACACTGGGGTGAGACAGGCAGACAGGCAGACAGGCAGGTAGACAGGCAGATAGGTAGGCAGGCAGGTAGGTAGGCAGATAGGCAAAAGAAGCAAAGAGTACGCGATGCGGGACTCGAACCCGCAACCCCCAGATTCGAAGTCTGATACGCTATCCATTGCGCCAACCGCGCCTCCAAAACGACTCACATCGACCAAAAACACACACGCCCGCACACAATCACACAATCACACAATCACACAACGCTACACAACAAAACACAACACAACAAAACAACATTGAGCACAACAGCGCACAACAAAGCACAACAAAGCACCACAAAGCACAAAGCACAAAGCACAACACACGCCGCAATACTTATACCACACTTCACAAACACAACATCATACTACACTTACCCAATCAAACTTCACACATCACACAACAAGACGCACAACACACTTCAAACCAAGACAACACACACAAACACAAACACAAACACAAACACATACACATACACAACGTCCGACATCCGACTTCCGACATACGCATAACACAACACAACACAACCTCACGTTTTGCCACCAACACAAAACACACATACAGACATACAAACTAACAAACCAACAAACAAACAAAAACCATCTAGACACAAACACGCTCGATTCGTCGGCCCATCATGCCATGCTGCGCGCCGCGCCGCTCGGTCGTACGACTGCGCACATCGTGGCACCCGCCACGGACTTGTCAGTGCCACACGGCACACCGAAGTCATTTTAACCCACATTGGCGTCTGCACGCACACACACGTACTGCATCGCGCATTGCGCGCATTGTGTGTGTTTCCAAGAGCGCAGAATGCGCGACGAACCACCGAACATACACCGTACACACAATATACACAATACACGCAATACACACAATACACACAATATACGCAACGCAGCCCTAGCGCAGAGCGAAGCGCAGAGACTTGGATTAAAACCCAAACACGTTGCGCTCGACCATACGCACGACGCACAAACGCAACACACTGCGCATATGGCGTGTGTGTGCCGCGTGCCGCGTGGCAAAACGAAGCGACACAGACACAAGCGTCCCGAGGGCCACAGACAGATGTGCACACAGGCAAAGAAACGGACGCGCACGTACAGATTACAGACGAAGCGGCCGCGAACGAGAGAGAGAGAGAGAAGCAGACACTGGGGTGAGACAGGCAGACAGGCAGACAGGCAGGTAGACAGGCAGATAGGTAGGCAGGCAGGTAGGTAGGCAGATAGGCAAAAGAAGCAAAGAGTACGCGATGCGGGACTCGAACCCGCAACCCCCAGATTCGAAGTCTGATACGCTATCCATTGCGCCAACCGCGCCTCCAAAACGACTCACATCGACCAAAAACACACACGCCCGCACACAATCACACAATCACACAATCACACAACGCTACACAACAAAACACAACACAACAAAACAACATTGAGCACAACAGCGCACAACAAAGCACAACAAAGCACCACAAAGCACAAAGCACAAAGCACAACACACGCCGCAATACTTATACCACACTTCACAAACACAACATCATACTACACTTACCCAATCAAACTTCACACATCACACAACAAGACGCACAACACACTTCAAACCAAGACAACACACACAAACACAAACACAAACACAAACACAAACACATACACATACACATACACAACGTCCGACATCCGACTTCCGACATACGCATAACACAACACAACACAACCTCACGTTTTGCCACCAACACAAAACACACATACAGACATACAAACTAACAAACCAACAAACAAACAAAAACCATCTAGACACAAACACGCTCGATTCGTCGGCCCATCATGCCATGCTGCGCGCCGCGCCGCTCGGTCGTACGACTGCGCACATCGTGGCACCCGCCACGGACTTGTCAGTGCCACACGGCACACCGAAGTCATTTTAACCCACATTGGCGTCTGCACGCACACACACGTACTGCATCGCGCATTGCGCGCATTGTGTGTGTTTCCAAGAGCGCAGAATGCGCGACGAACCACCGAACATACACCGTACACACAATATACACAATACACGCAATACACACAATACACACAATATACGCAACGCAGCCCTAGCGCAGAGCGAAGCGCAGAGACTTGGATTAAAACCCAAACACGTTGCGCTCGACCATACGCACGACGCACAAACGCAACACACTGCGCATATGGCGTGTGTGTGCCGCGTGCCGCGTGGCAAAACGAAGCGACACAGACACAAGCGTCCCGAGGGCCACAGACAGATGTGCACACAGGCAAAGAAACGGACGCGCACGTACAGATTACAGACGAAGCGGCCGCGAACGAGAGAGAGAGAGAGAAGCAGACACTGGGGTGAGACAGGCAGACAGGCAGACAGGCAGGTAGACAGGCAGATAGGTAGGCAGGCAGGTAGGTAGGCAGATAGGCAAAAGAAGCAAAGAGTACGCGATGCGGGACTCGAACCCGCAACCCCCAGATTCGAAGTCTGATACGCTATCCATTGCGCCAACCGCGCCTCCAAAACGACTCACATCGACCAAAAACACACACGCCCGCACACAATCACACAATCACACAATCACACAACGCTACACAACAAAACACAACACAACAAAACAACATTGAGCACAACAGCGCACAACAAAGCACAACAAAGCACCACAAAGCACAAAGCACAAAGCACAACACACGCCGCAATACTTATACCACACTTCACAAACACAACATCATACTACACTTACCCAATCAAACTTCACACATCACACAACAAGACGCACAACACACTTCAAACCAAGACAACACACAACACAACACAAACAAACACAAACACATACACATACACATACACAACGTCCGACATCCGACTTCCGACATACGCATAACACAACACAACACAACCTCACGTTTTGCCACCAACACAAAACACACATACAGACATACAAACTAACAAACCAACAAACAAACAAAAACCATCTAGACACAAACACGCTCGATTCGTCGGCCCATCATGCCATGCTGCGCGCCGCGCCGCTCGGTCGTACGACTGCGCACATCGTGGCACCCGCCACGGACTTGTCAGTGCCACACGGCACACCGAAGTCATTTTAACCCACATTGGCGTCTGCACGCACACACACGTACTGCATCGCGCATTGCGCGCATTGTGTGTGTTTCCAAGAGCGCAGAATGCGCGACGAACCACCGAACATACACCGTACACACAATATACACAATACACGCAATACACACAATACACACAATATACGCAACGCAGCCCTAGCGCAGAGCGAAGCGCAGAGACTTGGATTAAAACCCAAACACGTTGCGCTCGACCATACGCACGACGCACAAACGCAACACACTGCGCATATGGCGTGTGTGTGCCGCGTGCCGCGTGGCAAAACGAAGCGACACAGACACAAGCGTCCCGAGGGCCACAGACAGATGTGCACACAGGCAAAGAAACGGACGCGCACGTACAGATTACAGACGAAGCGGCCGCGAACGAGAGAGAGAGAGAGAAGCAGACACTGGGGTGAGACAGGCAGACAGGCAGACAGGCAGGTAGACAGGCAGATAGGTAGGCAGGCAGGTAGGTAGGCAGATAGGCAAAAGAAGCAAAGAGTACGCGATGCGGGACTCGAACCCGCAACCCCCAGATTCGAAGTCTGATACGCTATCCATTGCGCCAACCGCGCCTCCAAAACGACTCACATCGACCAAAAACACACACGCCCGCACACAATCACACAATCACACAATCACACAACGCTACACAACAAAACACAACACAACAAAACAACATTGAGCACAACAGCGCACAACAAAGCACAACAAAGCACCACAAAGCACAAAGCACAAAGCACAACACACGCCGCAATACTTATACCACACTTCACAAACACAACATCATACTACACTTACCCAATCAAACTTCACACATCACACAACAAGACGCACAACACACTTCAAACCAAGACAACACACACAAACACAAACACAAACACAAACACATACACATACACATACACAACGTCCGACATCCGACTTCCGACATACGCATAACACAACACAACACAACCTCACGTTTTGCCACCAACACAAACACACATACAGACATACAAACTAACAAACCAACAAACAAACAAAAACCATCTAGACACAAACACGCTCGATTCGTCGGCCCATCATGCCATGCTGCGCGCCGCGCCGCTCGGTCGTACGACTGCGCACATCGTGGCACCCGCCACGGACTTGTCAGTGCCACACGGCACACCGAAGTCATTTTAACCCACATTGGCGTCTGCACGCACACACACGTACTGCATCGCGCATTGCGCGCATTGTGTGTGTTTCCAAGAGCGCAGAATGCGCGACGAACCACCGAACATACACCGTACACACAATATACACAATACACGCAATACACACAATACACACAATATACGCAACGCAGCCCTAGCGCAGAGCGAAGCGCAGAGACTTGGATTAAAACCCAAACACGTTGCGCTCGACCATACGCACGACGCACAAACGCAACACACTGCGCATATGGCGTGTGTGTGCCGCGTGCCGCGTGGCAAAACGAAGCGACACAGACACAAGCGTCCCGAGGGCCACAGACAGATGTGCACACAGGCAAAGAAACGGACGCGCACGTACAGATTACAGACGAAGCGGCCGCGAACGAGAGAGAGAGAGAGAAGCAGACACTGGGGTGAGACAGGCAGACAGGCAGACAGGCAGGTAGACAGGCAGATAGGTAGGCAGGCAGGTAGGTAGGCAGATAGGCAAAAGAAGCAAAGAGTACGCGATGCGGGACTCGAACCCGCAACCCCCAGATTCGAAGTCTGATACGCTATCCATTGCGCCAACCGCGCCTCCAAAACGACTCACATCGACCAAAAACACACACGCCCGCACACAATCACACAATCACACAATCACACAACGCTACACAACAAAACACAACACAACAAAACAACATTGAGCACAACAGCGCACAACAAAGCACAACAAAGCACCACAAAGCACAAAGCACAAAGCACAACACACGCCGCAATACTTATACCACACTTCACAAACACAACATCATACTACACTTACCCAATCAAACTTCACACATCACACAACAAGACGCACAACACACTGTTGAATGACTTGTTGCTTGGGGCTTCAGATGAAGACGGCTTTTGGCCGGGATGGAAAACCGAAAAGTGAGTTTGATTCGTTAGGCTCCGTGGATTGGAGCTGGCAGCTCTCAGCCACCCATTTCTCTGTCCTACCCTGCCTTCCTTGTATCTCCCTCTGTGGCGTGTCCTACCTTCAGGTAATTACGTTCTGTAAAAACCCTTGGTAAAAACTTCGCTGTGTAATATGCAAAATTGGAAGGCGATTGCGTGGAGGGGGACGTAGCTTCGGGGGGCAAAGCTCTGGTGAACCCCAAACACCAGGTCACGGTAGTCAGCCATAATTAACTTGACCACGGCGGGGATCGAACCCGCGCCCACCCGGTTGGTGCCCCCACACCAAACGACTGAGCCAATCTGATGCCTTGGCTCAGCCGTGCACTTCACTAGTAAACTATGCAAAACATGTAACCTACACACGTAGCTGCAACATCATTCTCCAACACTCTCCCTTGATGTGCATGCTGAGTGTGCCTCTTCACGCCGCGATGCCGAGACCTGCGACGAACTTGGTGTGCTTGTCTCTTGGTAGCGCCTTCGTGAGTCCGTCCGCGATCATCTCCTCGGTTGGCTTGTACTCCAGCGTGATCACTTCGCGCGCCACCTTCTCGCGTAGGAAATGGAACTTGATGTCGATGTGCTTCGTTCGCGAGTGATACACGGGGTTCTTGGCCAGCGCAATGCACCCTTGGTTGTCTTGGTAGATCGTCGTCGCGGCTTCTTCAGTGTACTCCAAGTCCTTGAGCAGACGACGTAGCCAGATTGCTTCTTGCGTTGCGCTGTACAAGCTCATGTACTCCGCTTCAGTACTTGATGTTGCCACCGTCGGCTGGCGCTTGGACTTCCACGAGATTGCGCTGCCGTTCAGGAAGAAGACGTATCCGGTCGTCGAGCGTCGCGTGTCGAGATCGCCTGCCCAGTTTGCGTCTGCGAATCCAACGAGCTCTCCCTTGTTGGTGCCGCTGAACACGATGCCGAGGTCTTGAGTCGTCTTCAAGTACTTGAGGATTCGCTTGGCCGCCACCCAGTGAGACTTGTCGTAACGCTCGCAGAACTTGGCCACTTCGCCCACGGCATGTGCGATGTCTGGACGCGTGCATGTCGCGATGTACATCAGAGCGCCGACCAACTCGCGGTACGGGAACTTGGGCACGAACTCTTCCTCTTGCGATGGTGTCACGAGCTTCGAGTTGCTGTCCGCCGGTGTGTGCACGTCCTTGCAGCTCTCAACGCCGAACTTCTCCGAGAGTCGCTTGATGTACGCCCGCTGGTTCATCACGATCACTTGGTCGTCACGCTTGCGATGGATCTCGATTCCCAGGCAGTACTTGAGGTCGCCGAGCTCCTTGATGCTGAACTCTCCCTTCAGCGCACTCTTGATCTCCTCGATGTGTACCTTGGTCTTGCAGAACAGCATCAGGTCGTCCACGTAGATCACGATGATGCTGTACTCGTTGCTTGACACCCGGACGAACACACACGGATCCGCTGCAGTGCTCTTGAAACCTTGGTTCTCCAGGTGCTGGCTTAGCTTGCTGTTCCACTGCCGCGCTGCTTGCTTCGTCCCGTAGAGCGCTTTCTGCAGCAGACACTTCTTCGTCGGGCTGGCTTGGTCTTCGAAGCCGTCGGGTTGATCCATGTAGATCTCTTCGTCAACTTCGCCGTACAGAAACGCCGTGTCCACGTCGACGTTCTCTGCTTCCAAGTCTTCTGCCGCCGCGATCGCCAACACTGCGTTGATCGATTCCTTGCGCGCCACAGGTGCGAAGGTCTCGCTGTAGTCGACTCCTGGACGCTGCGTGAACCCCTTCGCCACCAAGCGCGCCTTGAACTTGACGATCTCGCCGCTCGGATCACGCTTGATTCGGAAGACCCACTTGCAGCCGACAGCCTTCTTTCCTGGCGGCATGTCCACGAGTGTCCACGTCTTGTGATCTTCAAGCGCCTTCATCTCGCTCTCCATTGCGCGCAGCCACTGGTCCTTGTGCTTGCTCTTCATCACCTCTTCGAACGTGGACGCTTGCTCTCCGTCTTCCTCTGCGGCGAAACAGTGGAGCGAGTCGTATTCGTCCTCGAAGTCGTCCAAGTTGAACTGGCCGCGGCGGAGGTTCGGGAACTCTTGGTCGTAGCGCACCACGCCTCGCTTCTTTCGAACAGGTCGCACCATCGACTCTTCTTCGCCGTCTCGTCCGGGAGTACTTGATCCTCGCGTTGGAACCGAAGCGTTCGGTCGTTCTTGCTCGCCTCGCGTAGGGTCCTGGCGCGCCCGCATCGGCGGCGTCCGTGCTTCTTCGTCCGTTGTCGGCGCCTCCGCTTCTTCTTCATCGATGATGTCGATGATTCGTTCGTCGCTCTTCTTCAGCTCCTTGGCGACAGTGTGCTCGGCGAACGTCACGCTTCTCGAAATCACGATTGAGCCGTCGTTCGCATTGAGAAGACGATACGCCTTGTGGTCCTTCGCGTAGCCGAGAAAGTAGCACTTCACGCCCGAGTCGTCCAGCTTCTTGCGCTTCTCCTTCGTCACGTGCGCGTAGCACTGCGCACCGAACACGCGCATGTGGTCCAGGCGCGGCTTCCTCTTGAACACCATCTCGAACGGGCTTGAGTTCTTGTTCGACGAGTTGGGGAGCACGTTTCGAATGTCCGCCGCAGTCATCATCGCCTCGCACCAGTACGACTTGTCGAGACCGCTTTCCTTGAGCATGCACCGCACCATCTCCACGAGCGTCCGGTTCATGCGTTCCGCCATGCCGTTTTGCTCAGGGTTGAACGGCACCGTGAACTCTTGCTTGATGAACTTGCTCTTGCAGAAGTCCTCCATCGACGCGTTCCGGTACTCTCCGCCGTTGTCGCTCCGAAGCACCTTGATCGTCGTCCCAGTCGCCGTCTTGATCTCTCGGTAGAACTTCGCGAACGCGTCTGGAACTTCGCTCTTCTTGCGCAACGGGTAGATCGTCACATGCCGACTCTTCATCATGATGAAGCTCACGATGTACTTGAAGCCGGATTTCGACGCTGGGGTGATTGGGCCAAGAACATCGGAGCAAACCACGACGTCCGAACGCGCGCTCTCCCTGGCTTCTGAGTCTTCCTCGCTCGTCTTGAACGACTTGCGCACTTGCTTGGCCGTTGCGCACACATCACACACAACGTCGGTCTTCATCTCCGCGCCGCTGATCCTTCCGTCTTTGATCATCTTGTTCACCGTGCTGTACGACGCGTGACCCAGCCGTCGGTGCCAGAGCTCGGTCTCGTCTTCGGCTGCGTGGCACTCCGCATCGACGTCGGTGTTGAGGTACATCAGGAAACCTTGCTTCCTCCCCGTGGCCACAGGAGTGTCGCCACGCTTCACCACGCACTCGCTGCGTGTGATCTGCACCGTCATTCCCCGTGCTGCTGCGGCCGTGAGCGAGAACAGGTTCTTGGACAGGTCTTGAACGTGAAGAGTGTTCTCGAGACGTGCGTCGATCCACGAGTACCCCGTCCAAACGCGCAGCTTCACCGTTCCGTGGCCGAGGACCTTGAGCTTCGCGTCGCTCTTTGCGCTCGACACGCTGCGCGGTGTCTTCACTTCCTTGTAGTCCTCGAATGCGTCGCGATCCTTGCACATGTGCGTCGACGCCCCGCTGTCCATGACCCAGCAGTCGCTCGCGAACCCCTCGCTGGCGTTGAAGGCGACGTTGGACTGGTCATGGGTTGCTTCCCTTGCGCCTCGGTTCGAGCGGCAGTCCTTCGCATAGTGGCCGACCTTGCCACAGTTGAAGCATGCTCCAGACGGTCCCTTGGTACGCCGCCCATGCTGCTTCTTCGGCTGCTGCTTGCCATTCCTCTTGCTCGAAAGGAGCGCCGTCGCTTCTTCGACCCTTGCTGGCTCCTTCTGGCGCACTTCCTCAGCGATCAACTTGCTCACGAGGTCTCCGAAGTTGAAGCTTGTCATCGACATGCGGAATGCCTGGACCAAGCTCTCGTAGCTTGCTGGCAGGCTTCGCAGCATCACCGCGCAAACGTCTTCTTCGCTTGGCCCGCAGTTCGCGTTCTTCATCCGCATCACGAGGTCTTCAAGCTCCATCACGTGACCGCTGATGCTCGATGCCGTGTACTTGAACGACGCGAACTTCTCCTTGAGCCAAAGCCGATTCGCCATGTCTTGAGTCCGGTGGAACTTCTCCAGCATGAACCATGCTTCTCTTGCGCACGACGCAGTGACAATGTGCATCAACTGCGAGTCGCTGAGGTTGAGGACGATCGCCGCGTGCGCCTGCTGCTCCTTGGCCTGCTGGACTTGGCCTTCGCTGGTGATCGCCTCCCACAATCCCTTCGACATCAGGTACATCTTCATCTTGTAGCTCCATAGCGCGTAGTTGGAGCCGTCGAAAGGCTCAACCTTGAATCCGGAGTCGTTGCTTGGGCTCATAACCTGTTGAATGACTTGTTGCTTGGGGCTTCAGATGAAGACGGCTTTTGGCCGGGATGGAAAACCGAAAAGTGAGTTTGATTCGTTAGGCTCCGTGGATTGGAGCTGGCAGCTCTCAGCCACCCATTTCTCTGTCCTACCCTGCCTTCCTTGTATCTCCCTCTGTGGCGTGTCCTACCTTCAGGTAATTACGTTCTGTAAAAACCCTTGGTAAAAACTTCGCTGTGTAATATGCAAAATTGGAAGGCGATTGCGTGGAGGGGGACGTAGCTTCGGGGGGCAAAGCTCTGGTGAACCCCAAACACCAGGTCACGGTAGTCAGCCATAATTAACTTGACCACGGCGGGGATCGAACCCGCGCCCACCCGGTTGGTGCCCCCACACCAAACGACTGAGCCAATCTGATGCCTTGGCTCAGCCGTGCACTTCACTAGTAAACTATGCAAAACATGTAACCTACACACGTAGCTGCAACATCATTCTCCAACACACACTTCAAACCAAGACAACACACACAAACACAAACACAAACACAAACACATACACATACACAACGTCCGACATCCGACTTCCGACATACGCATAACACAACACAACACAACCTCACGTTTTGCCACCAACACAAAACACACATACAGACATACAAACTAACAAACCAACAAACAAACAAAAACCATCTAGACACAAACACGCTCGATTCGTCGGCCCATCATGCCATGCTGCGCGCCGCGCCGCTCGGTCGTACGACTGCGCACATCGTGGCACCCGCCACGGACTTGTCAGTGCCACACGGCACACCGAAGTCATTTTAACCCACATTGGCGTCTGCACGCACACACACGTACTGCATCGCGCATTGCGCGCATTGTGTGTGTTTCCAAGAGCGCAGAATGCGCGACGAACCACCGAACATACACCGTACACACAATATACACAATACACGCAATACACACAATACACACAATATACGCAACGCAGCCCTAGCGCAGAGCGAAGCGCAGAGACTTGGATTAAAACCCAAACACGTTGCGCTCGACCATACGCACGACGCACAAACGCAACACACTGCGCATATGGCGTGTGTGTGCCGCGTGCCGCGTGGCAAAACGAAGCGACACAGACACAAGCGTCCCGAGGGCCACAGACAGATGTGCACACAGGCAAAGAAACGGACGCGCACGTACAGATTACAGACGAAGCGGCCGCGAACGAGAGAGAGAGAGAAGCAGACACTGGGGTGAGACAGGCAGACAGGCAGACAGGCAGGTAGACAGGCAGATAGGTAGGCAGGCAGGTAGGTAGGCAGATAGGCAAAAGAAGCAAAGAGTACGCGATGCGGGACTCGAACCCGCAACCCCCAGATTCGAAGTCTGATACGCTATCCATTGCGCCAACCGCGCCTCCAAAACGACTCACATCGACCAAAAACACACACGCCCGCACACAATCACACAATCACACAATCACACAACGCTACACAACAAAACACAACACAACAAAACAACATTGAGCACAACAGCGCACAACAAAGCACAACAAAGCACCACAAAGCACAAAGCACAAAGCACAACACACGCCGCAATACTTATACCACACTTCACAAACACAACATCATACTACACTTACCCAATCAAACTTCACACATCACACAACAAGACGCACAACACACTTCAAACCAAGACAACACACACAAACACAAACACAAACACAAACACATACACATACACAACGTCCGACATCCGACTTCCGACATACGCATAACACAACACAACACAACCTCACGTTTTGCCACCAACACAAAACACACATACAGACATACAAACTAACAAACCAACAAACAAACAAAAACCATCTAGACACAAACACGCTCGATTCGTCGGCCCATCATGCCATGCTGCGCGCCGCGCCGCTCGGTCGTACGACTGCGCACATCGTGGCACCCGCCACGGACTTGTCAGTGCCACACGGCACACCGAAGTCATTTTAACCCACATTGGCGTCTGCACGCACACACACGTACTGCATCGCGCATTGCGCGCATTGTGTGTGTTTCCAAGAGCGCAGAATGCGCGACGAACCACCGAACATACACCGTACACACAATATACACAATACACGCAATACACACAATACACACAATATACGCAACGCAGCCCTAGCGCAGAGCGAAGCGCAGAGACTTGGATTAAAACCCAAACACGTTGCGCTCGACCATACGCACGACGCACAAACGCAACACACTGCGCATATGGCGTGTGTGTGCCGCGTGCCGCGTGGCAAAACGAAGCGACACAGACACAAGCGTCCCGAGGGCCACAGACAGATGTGCACACAGGCAAAGAAACGGACGCGCACGTACAGATTACAGACGAAGCGGCCGCGAACGAGAGAGAGAGAGAGAAGCAGACACTGGGGTGAGACAGGCAGACAGGCAGACAGGCAGGTAGACAGGCAGATAGGTAGGCAGGCAGGTAGGTAGGCAGATAGGCAAAAGAAGCAAAGAGTACGCGATGCGGGACTCGAACCCGCAACCCCCAGATTCGAAGTCTGATACGCTATCCATTGCGCCAACCGCGCCTCCAAAACGACTCACATCGACCAAAAACACACACGCCCGCACACAATCACACAATCACACAATCACACAACGCTACACAACAAAACACAACACAACAAAACAACATTGAGCACAACAGCGCACAACAAAGCACAACAAAGCACCACAAAGCACAAAGCACAAAGCACAACACACGCCGCAATACTTATACCACACTTCACAAACACAACATCATACTACACTTACCCAATCAAACTTCACACATCACACAACAAGACGCACAACACACTTCAAACCAAGACAACACACACAAACACAAACACAAACACAAACACAAACACATACACATACACATACACATACACAACGTCCGACATCCGACTTCCGACATACGCATAACACAACACAACACAACCTCACGTTTTGCCACCAACACAAAACACACATACAGACATACAAACTAACAAACCAACAAACAAACAAAAACCATCTAGACACAAACACGCTCGATTCGTCGGCCCATCATGCCATGCTGCGCGCCGCGCCGCTCGGTCGTACGACTGCGCACATCGTGGCACCCGCCACGGACTTGTCAGTGCCACACGGCACACCGAAGTCATTTTAACCCACATTGGCGTCTGCACGCACACACACGTACTGCATCGCGCATTGCGCGCATTGTGTGTGTTTCCAAGAGCGCAGAATGCGCGACGAACCACCGAACATACACCGTACACACAATATACACAATACACGCAATACACACAATACACACAATATACGCAACGCAGCCCTAGCGCAGAGCGAAGCGCAGAGACTTGGATTAAAACCCAAACACGTTGCGCTCGACCATACGCACGACGCACAAACGCAACACACTGCGCATATGGCGTGTGTGTGCCGCGTGCCGCGTGGCAAAACGAAGCGACACAGACACAAGCGTCCCGAGGGCCACAGACAGATGTGCACACAGGCAAAGAAACGGACGCGCACGTACAGATTACAGACGAAGCGGCCGCGAACGAGAGAGAGAGAGAAGCAGACACTGGGGTGAGACAGGCAGACAGGCAGACAGGCAGGTAGACAGGCAGATAGGTAGGCAGGCAGGTAGGTAGGCAGATAGGCAAAAGAAGCAAAGAGTACGCGATGCGGGACTCGAACCCGCAACCCCCAGATTCGAAGTCTGATACGCTATCCATTGCGCCAACCGCGCCTCCAAAACGACTCACATCGACCAAAAACACACACGCCCGCACACAATCACACAATCACACAATCACACAACGCTACACAACAAAACACAACACAACAAAACAACATTGAGCACAACAGCGCACAACAAAGCACAACAAAGCACCACAAAGCACAAAGCACAAAGCACAACACACGCCGCAATACTTATACCACACTTCACAAACACAACATCATACTACACTTACCCAATCAAACTTCACACATCACACAACAAGACGCACAACACACTTCAAACCAAGACAACACACACAAACACAAACACAAACACAAACACAAACACATACACATACACATACACAACGTCCGACATCCGACTTCCGACATACGCATAACACAACACAACACAACCTCACGTTTTGCCACCAACACAAAACACACATACAGACATACAAACTAACAAACCAACAAACAAACAAAAACCATCTAGACACAAACACGCTCGATTCGTCGGCCCATCATGCCATGCTGCGCGCCGCGCCGCTCGGTCGTACGACTGCGCACATCGTGGCACCCGCCACGGACTTGTCAGTGCCACACGGCACACCGAAGTCATTTTAACCCACATTGGCGTCTGCACGCACACACACGTACTGCATCGCGCATTGCGCGCATTGTGTGTGTTTCCAAGAGCGCAGAATGCGCGACGAACCACCGAACATACACCGTACACACAATATACACAATACACGCAATACACACAATACACACAATATACGCAACGCAGCCCTAGCGCAGAGCGAAGCGCAGAGACTTGGATTAAAACCCAAACACGTTGCGCTCGACCATACGCACGACGCACAAACGCAACACACTGCGCATATGGCGTGTGTGTGCCGCGTGCCGCGTGGCAAAACGAAGCGACACAGACACAAGCGTCCCGAGGGCCACAGACAGATGTGCACACAGGCAAAGAAACGGACGCGCACGTACAGATTACAGACGAAGCGGCCGCGAACGAGAGAGAGAGAGAAGCAGACACTGGGGTGAGACAGGCAGACAGGCAGACAGGCAGGTAGACAGGCAGATAGGTAGGCAGGCAGGTAGGTAGGCAGATAGGCAAAAGAAGCAAAGAGTACGCGATGCGGGACTCGAACCCGCAACCCCCAGATTCGAAGTCTGATACGCTATCCATTGCGCCAACCGCGCCTCCAAAACGACTCACATCGACCAAAAACACACACGCCCGCACACAATCACACAATCACACAATCACACAACGCTACACAACAAAACACAACACAACAAAACAACATTGAGCACAACAGCGCACAACAAAGCACAACAAAGCACCACAAAGCACAAAGCACAAAGCACAACACACGCCGCAATACTTATACCACACTTCACAAACACAACATCATACTACACTTACCCAATCAAACTTCACACATCACACAACAAGACGCACAACACACTTCAAACCAAGACAACACACACAAACACAAACACAAACACAAACACAAACACATACACATACACATACACAACGTCCGACATCCGACTTCCGACATACGCATAACACAACACAACACAACCTCACGTTTTGCCACCAACACAAAACACACATACAGACATACAAACTAACAAACCAACAAACAAACAAAAACCATCTAGACACAAACACGCTCGATTCGTCGGCCCATCATGCCATGCTGCGCGCCGCGCCGCTCGGTCGTACGACTGCGCACATCGTGGCACCCGCCACGGACTTGTCAGTGCCACACGGCACACCGAAGTCATTTTAACCCACATTGGCGTCTGCACGCACACACACGTACTGCATCGCGCATTGCGCGCATTGTGTGTGTTTCCAAGAGCGCAGAATGCGCGACGAACCACCGAACATACACCGTACACACAATATACACAATACACGCAATACACACAATACACACAATATACGCAACGCAGCCCTAGCGCAGAGCGAAGCGCAGAGACTTGGATTAAAACCCAAACACGTTGCGCTCGACCATACGCACGACGCACAAACGCAACACACTGCGCATATGGCGTGTGTGTGCCGCGTGCCGCGTGGCAAAACGAAGCGACACAGACACAAGCGTCCCGAGGGCCACAGACAGATGTGCACACAGGCAAAGAAACGGACGCGCACGTACAGATTACAGACGAAGCGGCCGCGAACGAGAGAGAGAGAGAAGCAGACACTGGGGTGAGACAGGCAGACAGGCAGACAGGCAGGTAGACAGGCAGATAGGTAGGCAGGCAGGTAGGTAGGCAGATAGGCAAAAGAAGCAAAGAGTACGCGATGCGGGACTCGAACCCGCAACCCCCAGATTCGAAGTCTGATACGCTATCCATTGCGCCAACCGCGCCTCCAAAACGACTCACATCGACCAAAAACACACACGCCCGCACACAATCACACAATCACACAATCACACAACGCTACACAACAAAACACAACACAACAAAACAACATTGAGCACAACAGCGCACAACAAAGCACAACAAAGCACCACAAAGCACAAAGCACAAAGCACAACACACGCCGCAATACTTATACCACACTTCACAAACACAACATCATACTACACTTACCCAATCAAACTTCACACATCACACAACAAGACGCACAACACACTGTTGAATGACTTGTTGCTTGGGGCTTCAGATGAAGACGGCTTTTGGCCGGGATGGAAAACCGAAAAGTGAGTTTGATTCGTTAGGCTCCGTGGATTGGAGCTGGCAGCTCTCAGCCACCCATTTCTCTGTCCTACCCTGCCTTCCTTGTATCTCCCTCTGTGGCGTGTCCTACCTTCAGGTAATTACGTTCTGTAAAAACCCTTGGTAAAAACTTCGCTGTGTAATATGCAAAATTGGAAGGCGATTGCGTGGAGGGGGACGTAGCTTCGGGGGGCAAAGCTCTGGTGAACCCCAAACACCAGGTCACGGTAGTCAGCCATAATTAACTTGACCACGGCGGGGATCGAACCCGCGCCCACCCGGTTGGTGCCCCCACACCAAACGACTGAGCCAATCTGATGCCTTGGCTCAGCCGTGCACTTCACTAGTAAACTATGCAAAACATGTAACCTACACACGTAGCTGCAACATCATTCTCCAACACTCTCCCTTGATGTGCATGCTGAGTGTGCCTCTTCACGCCGCGATGCCGAGACCTGCGACGAACTTGGTGTGCTTGTCTCTTGGTAGCGCCTTCGTGAGTCCGTCCGCGATCATCTCCTCGGTTGGCTTGTACTCCAGCGTGATCACTTCGCGCGCCACCTTCTCGCGTAGGAAATGGAACTTGATGTCGATGTGCTTCGTTCGCGAGTGATACACGGGGTTCTTGGCCAGCGCAATGCACCCTTGGTTGTCTTGGTAGATCGTCGTCGCGGCTTCTTCAGTGTACTCCAAGTCCTTGAGCAGACGACGTAGCCAGATTGCTTCTTGCGTTGCGCTGTACAAGCTCATGTACTCCGCTTCAGTACTTGATGTTGCCACCGTCGGCTGGCGCTTGGACTTCCACGAGATTGCGCTGCCGTTCAGGAAGAAGACGTATCCGGTCGTCGAGCGTCGCGTGTCGAGATCGCCTGCCCAGTTTGCGTCTGCGAATCCAACGAGCTCTCCCTTGTTGGTGCCGCTGAACACGATGCCGAGGTCTTGAGTCGTCTTCAAGTACTTGAGGATTCGCTTGGCCGCCACCCAGTGAGACTTGTCGTAACGCTCGCAGAACTTGGCCACTTCGCCCACGGCATGTGCGATGTCTGGACGCGTGCATGTCGCGATGTACATCAGAGCGCCGACCAACTCGCGGTACGGGAACTTGGGCACGAACTCTTCCTCTTGCGATGGTGTCACGAGCTTCGAGTTGCTGTCCGCCGGTGTGTGCACGTCCTTGCAGCTCTCAACGCCGAACTTCTCCGAGAGTCGCTTGATGTACGCCCGCTGGTTCATCACGATCACTTGGTCGTCACGCTTGCGATGGATCTCGATTCCCAGGCAGTACTTGAGGTCGCCGAGCTCCTTGATGCTGAACTCTCCCTTCAGCGCACTCTTGATCTCCTCGATGTGTACCTTGGTCTTGCAGAACAGCATCAGGTCGTCCACGTAGATCACGATGATGCTGTACTCGTTGCTTGACACCCGGACGAACACACACGGATCCGCTGCAGTGCTCTTGAAACCTTGGTTCTCCAGGTGCTGGCTTAGCTTGCTGTTCCACTGCCGCGCTGCTTGCTTCGTCCCGTAGAGCGCTTTCTGCAGCAGACACTTCTTCGTCGGGCTGGCTTGGTCTTCGAAGCCGTCGGGTTGATCCATGTAGATCTCTTCGTCAACTTCGCCGTACAGAAACGCCGTGTCCACGTCGACGTTCTCTGCTTCCAAGTCTTCTGCCGCCGCGATCGCCAACACTGCGTTGATCGATTCCTTGCGCGCCACAGGTGCGAAGGTCTCGCTGTAGTCGACTCCTGGACGCTGCGTGAACCCCTTCGCCACCAAGCGCGCCTTGAACTTGACGATCTCGCCGCTCGGATCACGCTTGATTCGGAAGACCCACTTGCAGCCGACAGCCTTCTTTCCTGGCGGCATGTCCACGAGTGTCCACGTCTTGTGATCTTCAAGCGCCTTCATCTCGCTCTCCATTGCGCGCAGCCACTGGTCCTTGTGCTTGCTCTTCATCACCTCTTCGAACGTGGACGCTTGCTCTCCGTCTTCCTCTGCGGCGAAACAGTGGAGCGAGTCGTAACTGGCCGCGGCGGAGGTTCGGGAACTCTTGGTCGTAGCGCACCACGCCTCGCTTCTTTCGAACAGGTCGCACCATCGACTCTTCTTCGCCGTCTCGTCCGGGAGTACTTGATCCTCGCGTTGGAACCGAAGCGTTCGGTCGTTCTTGCTCGCCTCGCGTAGGGTCCTGGCGCGCCCGCATCGGCGGCGTCCGTGCTTCTTCGTCCGTTGTCGGCGCCTCCGCTTCTTCTTCATCGATGATGTCGATGATTCGTTCGTCGCTCTTCTTCAGCTCCTTGGCGACAGTGTGCTCGGCGAACGTCACGCTTCTCGAAATCACGATTGAGCCGTCGTTCGCATTGAGAAGACGATACGCCTTGTGGTCCTTCGCGTAGCCGAGAAAGTAGCACTTCACGCCCGAGTCGTCCAGCTTCTTGCGCTTCTCCTTCGTCACGTGCGCGTAGCACTGCGCACCGAACACGCGCATGTGGTCCAGGCGCGGCTTCCTCTTGAACACCATCTCGAACGGGCTTGAGTTCTTGTTCGACGAGTTGGGGAGCACGTTTCGAATGTCCGCCGCAGTCATCATCGCCTCGCACCAGTACGACTTGTCGAGACCGCTTTCCTTGAGCATGCACCGCACCATCTCCACGAGCGTCCGGTTCATGCGTTCCGCCATGCCGTTTTGCTCAGGGTTGAACGGCACCGTGAACTCTTGCTTGATGAACTTGCTCTTGCAGAAGTCCTCCATCGACGCGTTCCGGTACTCTCCGCCGTTGTCGCTCCGAAGCACCTTGATCGTCGTCCCAGTCGCCGTCTTGATCTCTCGGTAGAACTTCGCGAACGCGTCTGGAACTTCGCTCTTCTTGCGCAACGGGTAGATCGTCACATGCCGACTCTTCATCATGATGAAGCTCACGATGTACTTGAAGCCGGATTTCGACGCTGGGGTGATTGGGCCAAGAACATCGGAGCAAACCACGACGTCCGAACGCGCGCTCTCCCTGGCTTCTGAGTCTTCCTCGCTCGTCTTGAACGACTTGCGCACTTGCTTGGCCGTTGCGCACACATCACACACAACGTCGGTCTTCATCTCCGCGCCGCTGATCCTTCCGTCTTTGATCATCTTGTTCACCGTGCTGTACGACGCGTGACCCAGCCGTCGGTGCCAGAGCTCGGTCTCGTCTTCGGCTGCGTGGCACTCCGCATCGACGTCGGTGTTGAGGTACATCAGGAAACCTTGCTTCCTCCCCGTGGCCACAGGAGTGTCGCCACGCTTCACCACGCACTCGCTGCGTGTGATCTGCACCGTCATTCCCCGTGCTGCTGCGGCCGTGAGCGAGAACAGGTTCTTGGACAGGTCTTGAACGTGAAGAGTGTTCTCGAGACGTGCGTCGATCCACGAGTACCCCGTCCAAACGCGCAGCTTCACCGTTCCGTGGCCGAGGACCTTGAGCTTCGCGTCGCTCTTTGCGCTCGACACGCTGCGCGGTGTCTTCACTTCCTTGTAGTCCTCGAATGCGTCGCGATCCTTGCACATGTGCGTCGACGCCCCGCTGTCCATGACCCAGCAGTCGCTCGCGAACCCCTCGCTGGCGTTGAAGGCGACGTTGGACTGGTCATGGGTTGCTTCCCTTGCGCCTCGGTTCGAGCGGCAGTCCTTCGCATAGTGGCCGACCTTGCCACAGTTGAAGCATGCTCCAGACGGTCCCTTGGTACGCCGCCCATGCTGCTTCTTCGGCTGCTGCTTGCCATTCCTCTTGCTCGAAAGGAGCGCCGTCGCTTCTTCGACCCTTGCTGGCTCCTTCTGGCGCACTTCCTCAGCGATCAACTTGCTCACGAGGTCTCCGAAGTTGAAGCTTGTCATCGACATGCGGAATGCCTGGACCAA
This sequence comes from Pythium guiyangense, assembly GCA_003730235.1. Taxonomy (NCBI): domain Eukaryota; phylum Oomycota; class Peronosporomycetes; order Pythiales; family Pythiaceae; genus Pythium; species Pythium guiyangense. The sequence goes on from QXDM01000013.1 coordinate 1,350,607, forward strand.
GCTCTCGTAGCTTGCTGGCAGGCTTCGCAGCATCACCGCGCAAACGTCTTCTTCGCTTGGTCCGCAGTTCGCGTTCTTCATCCGCATCACGAGGTCTTCAAGCTCCATCACGTGACCGCTGATGCTCGATGCCGTGTACTTGAACGACGCGAACTTCTCCTTGAGCCAAAGCCGATTCGCCATGTCTTGAGTCCGGTGGAACTTCTCCAGCATGAACCATGCTTCTCTTGCGCACGACGCAGTGACAATGTGCATCAACTGCGAGTCGCTGAGGTTGAGGACGATCGCCGCGTGCGCCTGCTGCTCCTTGGCCTGCTGGACTTGGCCTTCGCTGGTGATCGCCTCCCACAATCCCTTCGACATCAGGTACATCTTCATCTTGTAGCTCCATAGCGCGTAGTTGGAGCCGTCGAAAGGCTCAACCTTGAATCCGGAGTCGTTGCTTGGGCTCATAACCTGTTGAATGACTTGTTGCTTGGGGCTTCAGATGAAGACGGCTTTTGGCCGGGATGGAAAACCGAAAAGTGAGTTTGATTCGTTAGGCTCCGTGGATTGGAGCTGGCAGCTCTCAGCCACCCATTTCTCTGTCCTACCCTGCCTTCCTTGTATCTCCCTCTGTGGCGTGTCCTACCTTCAGGTAATTACGTTCTGTAAAAACCCTTGGTAAAAACTTCGCTGTGTAATATGCAAAATTGGAAGGCGATTGCGTGGAGGGGGACGTAGCTTCGGGGGGCAAAGCTCTGGTGAACCCCAAACACCAGGTCACGGTAGTCAGCCATAATTAACTTGACCACGGCGGGGATCGAACCCGCGCCCACCCGGTTGGTGCCCCCACACCAAACGACTGAGCCAATCTGATGCCTTGGCTCAGCCGTGCACTTCACTAGTAAACTATGCAAAACATGTAACCTACACACGTAGCTGCAACATCATTCTCCAACACACACTTCAAACCAAGACAACACACACAAACACAAACACAAACACAAACACATACACATACACAACGTCCGACATCCGACTTCCGACATACGCATAACACAACACAACACAACCTCACGTTTTGCCACCAACACAAAACACACATACAGACATACAAACTAACAAACCAACAAACAAACAAAAACCATCTAGACACAAACACGCTCGATTCGTCGGCCCATCATGCCATGCTGCGCGCCGCGCCGCTCGGTCGTACGACTGCGCACATCGTGGCACCCGCCACGGACTTGTCAGTGCCACACGGCACACCGAAGTCATTTTAACCCACATTGGCGTCTGCACGCACACACACGTACTGCATCGCGCATTGCGCGCATTGTGTGTGTTTCCAAGAGCGCAGAATGCGCGACGAACCACCGAACATACACCGTACACACAATATACACAATACACGCAATACACACAATACACACAATATACGCAACGCAGCCCTAGCGCAGAGCGAAGCGCAGAGACTTGGATTAAAACCCAAACACGTTGCGCTCGACCATACGCACGACGCACAAACGCAACACACTGCGCATATGGCGTGTGTGTGCCGCGTGCCGCGTGGCAAAACGAAGCGACACAGACACAAGCGTCCCGAGGGCCACAGACAGATGTGCACACAGGCAAAGAAACGGACGCGCACGTACAGATTACAGACGAAGCGGCCGCGAACGAGAGAGAGAGAGAAGCAGACACTGGGGTGAGACAGGCAGACAGGCAGACAGGCAGGTAGACAGGCAGATAGGTAGGCAGGCAGGTAGGTAGGCAGATAGGCAAAAGAAGCAAAGAGTACGCGATGCGGGACTCGAACCCGCAACCCCCAGATTCGAAGTCTGATACGCTATCCATTGCGCCAACCGCGCCTCCAAAACGACTCACATCGACCAAAAACACACACGCCCGCACACAATCACACAATCACACAATCACACAACGCTACACAACAAAACACAACACAACAAAACAACATTGAGCACAACAGCGCACAACAAAGCACAACAAAGCACCACAAAGCACAAAGCACAAAGCACAACACACGCCGCAATACTTATACCACACTTCACAAACACAACATCATACTACACTTACCCAATCAAACTTCACACATCACACAACAAGACGCACAACACACTTCAAACCAAGACAACACACACAAACACAAACACAAACACAAACACAAACACATACACATACACATACACAACGTCCGACATCCGACTTCCGACATACGCATAACACAACACAACACAACCTCACGTTTTGCCACCAACACAAAACACACATACAGACATACAAACTAACAAACCAACAAACAAACAAAAACCATCTAGACACAAACACGCTCGATTCGTCGGCCCATCATGCCATGCTGCGCGCCGCGCCGCTCGGTCGTACGACTGCGCACATCGTGGCACCCGCCACGGACTTGTCAGTGCCACACGGCACACCGAAGTCATTTTAACCCACATTGGCGTCTGCACGCACACACACGTACTGCATCGCGCATTGCGCGCATTGTGTGTGTTTCCAAGAGCGCAGAATGCGCGACGAACCACCGAACATACACCGTACACACAATATACACAATACACGCAATACACACAATACACACAATATACGCAACGCAGCCCTAGCGCAGAGCGAAGCGCAGAGACTTGGATTAAAACCCAAACACGTTGCGCTCGACCATACGCACGACGCACAAACGCAACACACTGCGCATATGGCGTGTGTGTGCCGCGTGCCGCGTGGCAAAACGAAGCGACACAGACACAAGCGTCCCGAGGGCCACAGACAGATGTGCACACAGGCAAAGAAACGGACGCGCACGTACAGATTACAGACGAAGCGGCCGCGAACGAGAGAGAGAGAGAGAAGCAGACACTGGGGTGAGACAGGCAGACAGGCAGACAGGCAGGTAGACAGGCAGATAGGTAGGCAGGCAGATAGGTAGGCAGATAGGCAAAAGAAGCAAAGAGTACGCGATGCGGGACTCGAACCCGCAACCCCCAGATTCGAAGTCTGATACGCTATCCATTGCGCCAACCGCGCCTCCAAAACGACTCACATCGACCAAAAACACACACGCCCGCACACAATCACACAATCACACAATCACACAACGCTACACAACAAAACACAACACAACAAAACAACATTGAGCACAACAGCGCACAACAAAGCACAACAAAGCACCACAAAGCACAAAGCACAAAGCACAAAGCACAACACACGCCGCAATACTTATACCACACTTCACAAACACAACATCATACTACACTTACCCAATCAAACTTCACACATCACACAACAAGACGCACAACACACTTCAAACCAAGACAACACACACAAACACAAACACAAACACAAACACAAACACATACACAAACACATACACATACACAACGTCCGACATCCGACTTCCGACATACGCATAACACAACACAACACAACCTCACGTTTTGCCACCAACACAAAACACACATACAGACATACAAACTAACAAACCAACAAACAAACAAAAACCATCTAGACACAAACACGCTCGATTCGTCGGCCCATCATGCCATGCTGCGCGCCGCGCCGCTCGGTCGTACGACTGCGCACATCGTGGCACCCGCCACGGACTTGTCAGTGCCACACGGCACACCGAAGTCATTTTAACCCACATTGGCGTCTGCACGCACACACACGTACTGCATCGCGCATTGCGCGCATTGTGTGTGTTTCCAAGAGCGCAGAATGCGCGACGAACCACCGAACATACACCGTACACACAATATACACAATACACGCAATACACACAATACACACAATATACGCAACGCAGCCCTAGCGCAGAGCGAAGCGCAGAGACTTGGATTAAAACCCAAACACGTTGCGCTCGACCATACGCACGACGCACAAACGCAACACACTGCGCATATGGCGTGTGTGTGCCGCGTGCCGCGTGGCAAAACGAAGCGACACAGACACAAGCGTCCCGAGGGCCACAGACAGATGTGCACACAGGCAAAGAAACGGACGCGCACGTACAGATTACAGACGAAGCGGCCGCGAACGAGAGAGAGAGAGAGAAGCAGACACTGGGGTGAGACAGGCAGACAGGCAGACAGGCAGACAGGCAGGTAGACAGGCAGATAGGTAGGCAGGCAGATAGGTAGGCAGATAGGCAAAAGAAGCAAAGAGTACGCGATGCGGGACTCGAACCCGCAACCCCCAGATTCGAAGTCTGATACGCTATCCATTGCGCCAACCGCGCCTCCAAAACGACTCACATCGACCAAAAACACACACGCCCGCACACAATCACACAATCACACAATCACACAACGCTACACAACAAAACACAACACAACAAAACAACATTGAGCACAACAGCGCACAACAAAGCACAACAAAGCACCACAAAGCACAAAGCACAAAGCACAACACACGCCGCAATACTTATACCACACTTCACAAACACAACATCATACTACACTTACCCAATCAAACTTCACACATCACACAACAAGACGCACAACACACTTCAAACCAAGACAACACACACAAACACAAACACAAACACAAACACAAACACAAACACATACACATACACAACGTCCGACATCCGACTTCCGACATACGCATAACACAACACAACACAACCTCACGTTTTGCCACCAACACAAAACACACATACAGACATACAAACTAACAAACCAACAAACAAACAAAAACCATCTAGACACAAACACGCTCGATTCGTCGGCCCATCATGCCATGCTGCGCGCCGCGCCGCTCGGTCGTACGACTGCGCACATCGTGGCACCCGCCACGGACTTGTCAGTGCCACACGGCACACCGAAGTCATTTTAACCCACATTGGCGTCTGCACGCACACACACGTACTGCATCGCGCATTGCGCGCATTGTGTGTGTTTCCAAGAGCGCAGAATGCGCGACGAACCACCGAACATACACCGTACACACAATATACACAATACACGCAATACACACAATACACACAATATACGCAACGCAGCCCTAGCGCAGAGCGAAGCGCAGAGACTTGGATTAAAACCCAAACACGTTGCGCTCGACCATACGCACGACGCACAAACGCAACACACTGCGCATATGGCGTGTGTGTGCCGCGTGCCGCGTGGCAAAACGAAGCGACACAGACACAAGCGTCCCGAGGGCCACAGACAGATGTGCACACAGGCAAAGAAACGGACGCGCACGTACAGATTACAGACGAAGCGGCCGCGAACGAGAGAGAGAGAGAAGCAGACACTGGGGTGAGACAGGCAGACAGGCAGACAGGCAGGTAGACAGGCAGATAGGTAGGCAGGCAGGTAGGTAGGCAGATAGGCAAAAGAAGCAAAGAGTACGCGATGCGGGACTCGAACCCGCAACCCCCAGATTCGAAGTCTGATACGCTATCCATTGCGCCAACCGCGCCTCCAAAACGACTCACATCGACCAAAAACACACACGCCCGCACACAATCACACAATCACACAATCACACAACGCTACACAACAAAACACAACACAACAAAACAACATTGAGCACAACAGCGCACAACAAAGCACAACAAAGCACCACAAAGCACAAAGCACAAAGCACAACACACGCCGCAATACTTATACCACACTTCACAAACACAACATCATACTACACTTACCCAATCAAACTTCACACATCACACAACAAGACGCACAACACACTTCAAACCAAGACAACACACACAAACACAAACACAAACACAAACACAAACACATACACATACACATACACAACGTCCGACATCCGACTTCCGACATACGCATAACACAACACAACACAACCTCACGTTTTGCCACCAACACAAAACACACATACAGACATACAAACTAACAAACCAACAAACAAACAAAAACCATCTAGACACAAACACGCTCGATTCGTCGGCCCATCATGCCATGCTGCGCGCCGCGCCGCTCGGTCGTACGACTGCGCACATCGTGGCACCCGCCACGGACTTGTCAGTGCCACACGGCACACCGAAGTCATTTTAACCCACATTGGCGTCTGCACGCACACACACGTACTGCATCGCGCATTGCGCGCATTGTGTGTGTTTCCAAGAGCGCAGAATGCGCGACGAACCACCGAACATACACCGTACACACAATATACACAATACACGCAATACACACAATACACACAATATACGCAACGCAGCCCTAGCGCAGAGCGAAGCGCAGAGACTTGGATTAAAACCCAAACACGTTGCGCTCGACCATACGCACGACGCACAAACGCAACACACTGCGCATATGGCGTGTGTGTGCCGCGTGCCGCGTGGCAAAACGAAGCGACACAGACACAAGCGTCCCGAGGGCCACAGACAGATGTGCACACAGGCAAAGAAACGGACGCGCACGTACAGATTACAGACGAAGCGGCCGCGAACGAGAGAGAGAGAGAAGCAGACACTGGGGTGAGACAGGCAGACAGGCAGACAGGCAGGTAGACAGGCAGATAGGTAGGCAGGCAGGTAGGTAGGCAGATAGGCAAAAGAAGCAAAGAGTACGCGATGCGGGACTCGAACCCGCAACCCCCAGATTCGAAGTCTGATACGCTATCCATTGCGCCAACCGCGCCTCCAAAACGACTCACATCGACCAAAAACACACACGCCCGCACACAATCACACAATCACACAATCACACAACGCTACACAACAAAACACAACACAACAAAACAACATTGAGCACAACAGCGCACAACAAAGCACAACAAAGCACCACAAAGCACAAAGCACAAAGCACAAAGCACAACACACGCCGCAATACTTATACCACACTTCACAAACACAACATCATACTACACTTACGCGTTGTGAACGTTGTGCACGTTCTTGAGAGTGCAGCATGCATAGCAGACTAATGTGCATGCACTGCGCACAATACGCACGCAACGACACCTAAAATCTATGCGAAAGGGCGAGAATTGAAATATGATCAAAGTGGATTGACACCACACACTACAACCTAGCGTACATATCAGTATTGCACCTAGTATCTGGACGCGTCCGAGTTTCGCAGCACCGTTGCGAGGAAGCGAAGGGGATCAAAATCGGTCAACGAAATCGTCGACAGATCTTCGTGAAGTGTATGGATCAATTATAACCAATCGAATATCGATGGTATATGTATTTCATCTCTAAGATGGTCATCCTTCAAAACTGACGACTTAATGATTCTGACAAAGCAAGAGTTGAAAGACTGTCTTCTTTGAGACATTGTCATCTCTATAATCAACATGATATCTAATAGACCGGTGTGAGTGTGTTGCAATGTACAAGAAATAGCGCGTCACTTAGGAGCCACTAAGTGACTTGACTGGAACGACATCTCAACGATGTATGTGATGATATGCACTATCATCATTTCAAGAGGGAGCAGCACTAAACCAGCAAACACGATACGGAATCAAGCTGCATGTGTTGAAGTAACTGGTCTGTATCGTCAACCTGGATTCGCGAACAATACAAACGCCTATCTGGTGGAGCGGTGCGCTATCTGAGAATACATTGGCGGTTGTGTCAACATCTGTGAGACTATATTGCCCTAGCAGGATGGCGTCTTAGGGCTTTGGTCAAGCAAATCACTGCACTATTAACGCAGCTCTGGCGAAGGCGCTATCAAGGCAAACGTCAGTGTTACAGTTGGAAGATCGTGGAGCCTTCAATAGAAGGTGCGACTTTGAGACGAGTGGACTGGAGACTAAGTTTTCAAAAATCGAGGGGGAAGTATAGACAACAAGAGGCATAACATCAAAAATATTCTACCTTGCCAATCCAAATCGGACCGTGGTGACCGAGTAGATAATGTGTGGCTGGTCTCGCTCTGAGCAGACCATCTACCCCAAAAGGCATCTCAAAGCACACCCAGACGATTTCTAATGAGACTTGCACACCAAATAGCTCCAAGTCATGGACATGACACAGCAGAACAAGCTCAAGTTTGATGATGAGGTCGCTAATGGCGATCTATACATCGAGCTTAGAGTTGAACAGCTTTGATCAATTATTGTTGACGTTGAGGTGTTTTGTGAAGATGTCTGGATACTGTAAACTAAGATTACAGTCACCTGAGGCAACGAGAATGCAATTTTGACACATATGTTAAAATACATGAATCGAACCGCAATATTTACGCAAATTCAGGAATAGCTCAACGAGAATTACCTACCGAATTGTTAAAATGAAGTACGATCAGTAAAGTGCCCGAAATTTGCGGAAAACTATGGAATATTAAATAGATTTTTGTGTCTTGGAGCAAAAATATGTTAGATTCCTATAATTTTTGTCCGCAATCTACTTTCTGCCATCAAAGATGTCCACTACCTAATGCAACTGAGCCGCTCGCTGCGATCTCCTGTATCGACAGTGTCAGAGTGACCGCAATAGATGATCACAGTGATAAGCTAATAGCACGACCTCTGTGCTGCGTCTCCACGCGCGCAGTGTCTGATGGGTCAAAGAGTGTGTCCTGGTGCCGGAAGTGGTGTTGGTGTATGAAGCGCCCACCGAGATAGATATTGTACCGCTACTACGAGTCAGCGGATTTCATCAAAGTCACGTACTTCGCGCACTTAAGCGCATTTTCGTGTGCGATTCGAACGACGTATGTCTTGTGCTTGTGTGGACTACGCACACGGATTTCATGAACTGCTGTTTGTGGTATAGTGCTGTATTTGCTTGCGACTGATCGTTTGGCGCAGCCATGTAGCCTCGCTCGACGAGGAACGCTCAGGCTTTTTGGACATTGTTCTAGCCCTTGTCTAGCTGCACGATCTGACAAAGCCCGGATATCGGCGAGCTGGTCAGCTGAGTAAAAAATCGTTGCAGCACACACGGATGTGTTTGCTGGCAGACGAACAAAATTGACATGGCAGTCCGACACAACCACCGGCCTGACCATATCACTGTATTTTTTGATTTGCAAAGCAAGCGTCCGGCCTTCACTGCAACATGTTCTTTGCGACTGTGTGTCGAATTTGATGTTAACCACGAGTCAAGGATGTCTAGACGCTCTTCAGTCGTCAGCACTCGCCCTCGGTTATCGTTTACGTAGGTGAGTGCCTCGGACGCTATATCCTCACCGCTCGGCTTTGTCATCCATGTTGCTGCCGAGTTGATCCTTTTGCTAGAGAGTGATAAAAGAGTGATAAAATCTCGCATATATGATTAGTCCAAACCGGGGTGCTAAAATTGCTTCCTAAGACATTATCCGTAGAGCGCTCAAAATTATACGGATTGTACTAATACTTTGTACACATAATTTCCAAGACATTTCCCATCCATAGTAACAATTTCATTAAAGTAAAGGAAGAATCGCACTCACATAAATAAATTACGTTGTTGCCTCTGTGTCAATTTACCCTAACCCAAAACCAACTGGGAGGGAACACGTTTAAAAGAAAACATATTATATTTATGGTCGCCGTTTGTCCGTAGTTGCTACTGCTGTCAGCTCGACCGCCTTGACGTGGCTATCAAGAGACAGACACATAGATGCAGACGCACCGAGCACAGCACGCAGCGCCGCGACGCGCTCGGCTTGGGTCGTCGAGCGACTCATTGCAGCGAGGCAGTTGATCCAGGTGTGAGCTGATCTACGTCTCGAACAACTTGGATCGAGTTGAAGTGATTGCGCAATAGTGTACAGTGCACGCTAAAACTTCAGGACACTCTTAACGAAACTCTAGATTTCAAACAAACACTAAAATTGTCATCTTATTTTCAGCATATATAGACAGATTACAGATTAATCGTTTAACCACAATTGGTTAGCCACACTCATGGATATTCTTGTCATGTTTGATCGAGTGCGTCGAATGGATTCCAAATATTCAGAATAATAGTCCATTTTGCGCTGACTTCATCGTGGGTCGAGAGAGACAACTAAACCCACTCCAATACCACAAGATCCAAATGCGCCAAATGATTAGCAGCACGTCAAGACGTTCTGGCCAAGCAGTAACTACACGTCCGCTGTGACTCTGCAGGTTGTCTCTGCTCCTTTGCGCTAGATGACCTGCAGACAACGATCCGACAACGAGTTAACTGAATTCTGTGAGTAACCGAGCTCATGCTCTCTCCACGTTCGTATAATGATGTGCTTGTGCGCGTATGTTGACGTGTACCGCCGCCCACTGCGATAGATTGTGCGCGCCAGAGCCACGTCCCAGACGTACTCTATAGGATTCATACCTGGAGAGAGCGCTGAGGGGTCGATGACTGTCACTCCTTGCTCCGTCGGATACGCAATCGTGGCTCTGGTGTAGTGATATGAGACCCCGCCTTGCTGAAACTGAATGTTGTCAGCGTGGTTGAGTTGAGCAAACGGGAGTAGGTAGTTGAATAGCTGTGCACTGTCCGCTACGCGGGCGGAAAGCATAAAGTATGTTCTATTAGTGGCCTCAGCACTGTCCCGCAATACCTCAGTCGCACCAAGCACTACTTCTGTCCGAGTGCTTTGGTGTCGGCTGAAATCGGAGCAGTTCCGAACATGTTCCGAAAACTACAGCTATAACGACAATTTGTGATCAGAACAGTCCCAATAACTCTATATTCGACTGGCTTCATTTCGCAATTATATGTTGAACCGTGTGACACAAAAACCCGACCAAAATCTGATCTCAACTGACCAAAAGCGTGGCTCCTATCTAGCGTGCCCCGAGGATAGACAAACTTATAACCGGACAAAAAGCAAAAAGCAAGATTAGATAAGAGTAAGATGAATGTGACACAGTTGGAAGTCGCTCTGTGTAGCCCTGAGATAAGTGTGTGCTCGCACTTGCCGCTCACCAAATAGTAGCCCCAAAACTTTACCGTCCCACCGCTACTTTGGCGATTGAAGGACGATTTTTCTCGCTGCGGAGGTTGAGACAGTAAAACTAGAGACCATCCGGACCATCCAGGTTCAATTTCGTTTCGTCTGAGTAGACTATAGCTGTCCACGCTCTTAAGTTCTTGAGCATCGTCTTCGCCATGTCGATGCGCTTTCGCTGGTGGTCTGGTGCGGGCACAGAAGTGCGCTTGGGGTATTGGAACGTTGCTGCACTGGAGCTCTCGCTGCGTGGTGTGCGCGCGAACAGCGAGTTCGAGCTTAGTTTACAGAGTACTCACACCACTTTCAGCCTTGTGAGCGTTGATAAACAGCTGGCGTCGAGCTCGACTGTTCGCTACCTGATCGCTCCATCGATTATACCGCGTCCCAAACGCTTCAGAATCGCGCAATAAGTGCTCAAGACCTAGGTGGACATTGCAATGCGTCGTGAGACCACATAACTAAAACTCTGCACAGGCAAAACGTTTCTTCTTGACACAGCCGAGCCACGGTCCTGGCCAATCACCACATGATGGGGTGTTTGAAAACGATGGCTCGTTGAGCTATCCAAGTAATTACGCTGTTGTGGACAATGTTTTACGCCTAATGTGTACCGCAATCACGCGTGAGAGCAAAACAGCACTATAACTATTCAATTGGCGCATTTGAATGTTTGTGTACTGTGAAGAAGTGGCGTGTAGTTTTCCTGGTCTCTAGCAACAACCAGGTCTGTACGAGGGGGACGCCAGACCTGGGTCGAGCTAGGACGTGCACTAGCAACACCGAATGAACAATGTATTGGCACACGACTCACACCTAGCTCTCTCGTTAGACTCTCGACATTGCGATCCCCTTGTGTAGTCCTTTTGATTCGGAAACAACGAGGACACTTGGTGTGTCTGGTTGGCTGGTGCTAACACTTCTATCCCAGGCCAGCACAGGAAGCTAGTAGGGCAAACGAAGCAAGCGAGAGACTCTTCTGGTGTGTATATTATGTATAGACCCTAGCACACTGGATCTCTTCGTCACGATTCTTGGCGGTCACTCAATGTATGCACTGTGGCACACTGTCCAGGTTGCAGGACATCTCCTCAAAACGACCGGGACGGGCTGGCTGGCGTGCGTTGGAGACTCTTACGCTTTCGCTCTTGCTGTCCAAATCTGGCTCGTACGCTCTCACACAATGCTGGCCGCGCTGGACTCTTACGCTTTCACTCTCACTGGCTGGGCGCTCTGACCTTTTTTTACTGCTCTCCGCCCTTCTGACGCGAGCAGTGCAATATACAGGATGTTCTGCTTGGGCTTACTAGAGCAGCACTATCGATGCACAAGGCACAATGGAACTCTTCACGCAACTCACCACAGGCTGGTATTACACTCGTACAGGCCGGACGCTGGTATGTACAGACTAGCTAGACCACACACACGAACCGGGTCCTCTTCCTCACTCCGCCACACAACGTACTGCAGGCTGCGAGTGGTAGGAGCTCTACAGGAGGAGAGGAGCAAGCGAGGAGACTTGAGCTGATGGGGGAAATTAGCTACTATTTGGTTTACTGGTCGGCCGGTTTTCCAGCCGTCCAGATTATCCGACAAAGTACGGATATTACGTATTTATCCAGAAAAATACGGGAGTTTCGTAAATGCCCAGATAAAATCCGGAAATACCGTGACCCTTCCTACTGCGTACGATTCGGACCTAGCTAAAGCGTTACGCGTACGATTCGGACCTAGGCTGTACCACTAAAAATGGCACAGGCTGGAAATTCAACACGGCGGCCCTAAAACGCTTGGTCTAAAGCGCTTGATCTTGAGCGACCTGGGGCGCGCGAGTGTGGCGGGACGAGGCCGAGCGAGAAAAGCCACCGTTGTGCGGGTGACGCCTGGAGGTCGACCTGTGAGGACGTGGCTGGCGCGAGAAGCGCACCCAGCATGCACGATCATGGTCAGATTAGCCACACACCAGGTACGCCGTGACTGCTTTTTCTTGCAGGCACTTCATCACAGTACCGTTCTTCTCCGATTACAGCGGAACCCGAGATTCGAACGCATTTGGATGATTTGGTACCGTCTCTCTCCGCTTATAGCAGAACCCGAGATTTGATAACTGATGCTAGCATTCGATGTGCATAAATGTGCAAATCCCGACTCACTCATTATTCCACATCATCGAGGTGACATGATAGCTAACAACGTGCAGTGCCTCGAGCACAACAACAACCTCGCTGTCTACTACATCGTCGTTGTCGAAGTGAGCGCCGCGAAATCCTTCTTGTACGGTTGATGGCAGCAGCACTGCTACGCTCGAGAGAACTGCTCACATATGACTTCGCGAGAAGAGGGTGCGTGCTTGAACGGCTACAGGACGTGTGTTCACTCACACGCGCGGACTCTCGATTCAGCGCGAGAGGAGTAGCTGCTTGAGCGGCCACATTCATGCTATATCTACTGGCTGTGGAACAAATATGACGTTGGGCGAAGCGCGAATGAGCGTCAAGTTGATTGTGGTGGAGTAGTCGAGTACTGCGTGCGTCCAATGATATAAATCTCGTCCTAAAGCAGTAACACAAGGTACTCACTTCCAACTACGCCACAATTATTACCTACTTACTCCCGTTTGCTCAACTCAACCACGCTGACAACATTCAGTTTCAGCAAGGCGGGGTCTCATATCACTACACCAGAGCCACGATTGCGTATCCGACGGAGCAAGGAGTGACAGTCATCGACCCCTCAGCGCTCTCTCCAGGTATGAATCCTATAGAGTACGTCTGGGACGTGGCTCTGGCGCGCACAATCTATCGCAGTGGGCGGCGGTACACGTCAACATACGCGCACAAGCACATCATTATACGAACGTGGAGAGAGCATGAGCTCGGTTACTCACAGAATTCAGTTAACTCGTTGTCGGATCGTTGTCTGCAGGTCATCTAGCGCAAAGGAGCAGAGACAACCTGCAGAGTCACAGCGGACGTGTAGTTACTGCTTGGCCAGAACGTCTTGACGTGCTGCTAATCATTTGGCGCATTTGGATCTTGTGGTATTGGAGTGGGTTTAGTTGTCTCTCTCGACCCACGATGAAGTCAGCGCAAAATGGACTATTATTCTGAATATTTGGAATCCATTCGACGCACTCGATCAAACATGACAAGAATATCCATGAGTGTGGCTAACCAATTGTGGTTAAACGATTAATCTGTAATCTGTCTATATATGCTGAAAATAAGATGACAATTTTAGTGTTTGTTTGAAATCTAGAGTTTCGTTAAGAGTGTCCTGAAGTTTTAGCGTGCACTGTACACTATTGCGCAATCACTTCAACTCGATCCAAGTTGTTCGAGACGTAGATCAGCTCACACCTGGATCAACTGCCTCGCTGCAATGAGTCGCTCGACGACCCAAGCCGAGCGCGTCGCGGCGCTGCGTGCTGTGCTCGGTGCGTCTGCATCTATGTGTCTGTCTCTTGATAGCCACGTCAAGGCGGTCGAGCTGACAGCAGGAGCAACTGCGATCTGAACAAACTGCGACAGCCCGCGACGAGATCGCGCTCATGCCGTGCTGCTACGACGGACTCTCAGCCAAGCTCATCGAACGAGCAGGTGCGCGTGTGTTTGTCTTGCAGCTATAGCCTGTACTCGAATGTGTCGTAACTCACGCTTGGAGCGCACTCGCACACTCACTCACGCACATGTGTGCTGAAGGCTTTGACGTGACGTTCATGACAGGCTTTGGTGTCTCTGCGGTCCACGGCTTCCCAGACACGCAGGTACAGACCTCGTTCTTGTACTTTGCACATACACACTGTACGATCGCTCTACACAGACATTAAGAGCCGTCACGAACTGACTGACGTCTGTGCCACGACAACCCAGCTGCTCTCGTTTGGCGAGATGGAGCGCGCGGCGAAGGACATCAACGCTGCGCTGCAGCGCATCCCGTGCATCGGCGACGGCGATACTGGCTACGGCAACGCTCTCAACGTCAAGCGCACGGTCGCAGCGTACGCGCGCGCAGGCATGGCCGGCATCATGCTCGAAGACCAAGTTGCGCCGAAGCGCTGCGGCCACACTGCTGGGAAAGCTGTGGTGTCGCGCGACGAGGCGTACACGCGCATCCAAGCGGCAGTGGATGCGCGGCGCGAAGGTGGCTTTGACATTGTGATCATGGCGCGAACAGATGCGCGCGCGACGCACTCGCTCGACGAAGCGATCGCGCGGTGCCAAGAGTTTGCGCGTCTTGGCGCCGACATCACGTTCCTAGAGGCGCCGCGGTCCGTGGACGAGATGCGCGCGTACTGTGCGCAAGTGCCAGGCTTCAAGATGGCCAACATGCTCGAGAAGGGGCTCACGCCCGTGTTGCCGCCAGCCGAGCTCCAGGCGATTGGGTATGCACTTGCTGCGTATCCACTGACGCTCTTGAGCGCGAGCATCAAAGCCATGGAGAGCGCGCTTGGGCTCTTGCGCGCGCAGACGAGCGGCGAGTCGCAGAGCAAGACCGACGCAACTGGCGAGAACGCGACGCCAAACCAAGCGCTCGATGCGCTGCTGTGCGACTTTGCGCACGTGAAAGACGTCGTAGGCTTCACGTCGTACTACGAAGAGGAGGCGCGGTACAACATCTCGCGGCAGTGAGGGAGTGACGCATCGGACGTCTTGCAACAGGAGCGACCAACTGCAAGCAAGTTTTGTTGTGCAAGTGATATGTACTTGTGCAAGTGGTTGCGGTTGCGCTCGTCAAGTACTTGGTTTGGTCTTGCGAAGAACAACTATGTGCTTGTCAAACAAGCGCGTGTAGCGGATCTCTTTTTGTGTGTTTGTGGATGTTCTTGTTCGTAGCGAGCGCAGTGGCGTTGGGGGCCATGTCCGTATGGACATGAAGCAATCGAGTGCGTTCGACGCTTAACGACGGCTCTTGTTGCGCGAGTTCTCCGAGCGGTTCTTCTTGTTTGCGTTCTGCAGGAGAATGACGACAATGCGCACAAAGATCGAGACAAAGTCTTGCAAGACACGTCACGTCACGACACACGCAAACAAGCGCGAGATGTTGTTGTTGTCAGCAAGCAAGTAACTCAAGCAAACAAACCAAACAGGGAACACAAACGTACCGAGGAAGAGCTCCAGGGCGTGACGCAGCGAGTCCTTGTCACCCACGCTCGCCTTCTCAATGATCATCTGCGTGTCGAACACGACGTAGCCGCAGAACATTACGAGGCCGCCGTACTGTATGCCAGTCATTCGTACATTTCGACAGTCAGTCCGAGTCGCTTTACGCACACTCTCCTGCACAGAGACTCATCTCGCGCAGTGCGTTCGTACCAAGTTGGCCGAGTAGAGCATCGTGGAGCGGAAGAAGATGTTGAGGAAGTTGAGCAGCACCATCGTCGAGAGCGCCGACGAGAGCACCGCGCCGAGGTACAAGTACGAGCGACGCGTCGCTGTGTGCATGGCGATGGACACAAGCACCTATGCGTTAGTCCAGAAGCCATATTCAATCCACGACACATGCACTGCAGAGATGGTTGTACCGAGAAGCGCACTGCCGCTGAAGCACAGGAACACCATCGTCGTCATCAAGCTGCTCGCACGTCGCCGGACACACACATTCACAGATAGACAACCAGCCGCAGTTAGTGCACAGACACATGTGCTGTCAATCTCCGCAGCGCGTCCGTGCATCTCGAAACAACGTACAGCGCCGAGATGATTATCGTCGGGTCGACCTCGATCGCCAGCTCAATGAGAGCCGAGAGACTCACGCCCATGCACGCGGAGACGAGCATGAGAATGCCAAAGCGCTTCGAGTAGTTGTGCGCAGGCTCCATCTGGAGCCAGATCGAGCCACCTGTGACGCCAAAGAAGCAGAGCAGTCCGCTCCAGCTCGCGTCGTTCGCGACGCTGCCGCTCGCGATCGCTGCAGCAGTTGAGAGCGCTGCGACGAGCACGCACGCTGAGAGCGTCGCGTAGACGCGCGCGAGGTGCTGCTGCACGTCGACCGTGATGCCGCTGGTCTTGAACATCGCCTGGAGGTTCCACGTCGCGCCGGGCGATGCCGTCGCGCCAAACATGTTGTTCATCGTTGCTTGCGTTGCTTGTCTTGCTTGTCGAGGTGATTGAAAGTGGTGTTCTGTCTGTTTCAGAAGAGCAGCAGGAGCAGCACAAAACAACTTGCAGACTGTATGCAGACTGTCGACTGCAAGACCGACTTGCACAATGTATGCTGGTGAGACTTTCGAGAACCGAGAGCCGGAATGATGGTGAGCGGGTCAGTCGATGTCACTAAACTGAGTGCGCACTGTAGCCAT
The DNA here is from genome assembly GCA_003730235.1 of Pythium guiyangense. Classification (NCBI taxonomy): domain Eukaryota; phylum Oomycota; class Peronosporomycetes; order Pythiales; family Pythiaceae; genus Pythium; species Pythium guiyangense. The sequence goes on from QXDM01000013.1 coordinate 1,367,770, forward strand.
CTCGAGAGCGTGACGTGGCACTCTTGCATTGCATTGCAGCAAGTTGGTCGCACCAGCACGACACGTTTGCCTTGCCTTGCGCACAGGCAAGCAAGCAAGTAGCAGCAGTCAAGCGAGCGCTTGCGCTCGACAAGATTTGTTTCAAAGCCGCCTTACTACGCCACTGCATGCACGACTCCACGGTCACTCCAAGCTCCTTCCAAAGCGACTCCATTTCATTCATTCGTCATGCAAGAACACACGAGCGCTAGTTAGCAGCGCCAGACGCAGAGTACAAGCACGACAGCTACTTGCACCAGACGCAGTGCAGGTACTCTCGACGCACTGCCACTGGTCGGCGTGTTCGTTCTTGTGCTGTTTCCTCCTTCCGCGAGCACGCTTGCAGACGGGAGCACCACTGGCGCGCTCCCAGTCGTCGACGGTTCACTGCCAGTGTACGTCGTGCGCGTACTCGCGATCGAGATCGTCATGTTCGCTGCGATCGACACGGCCGGGTCGATGCCGATGCGGTTCATCATGCGCGCCATCTCGGAGAGCGAGATGCGCGTCGCGTGGCGCGCAAGGACCGTCTCGATGAGCGTCGCGTTCTCGGCGAGGAGGTTCACGACGCGGTTGAGACTGTAGAACTCGTCGAACTGGCGCTGCGTCGGCGCGCCGCGACCGGCGAGGACGTCTGCGCGGATGCGAAAGAGCGCTTCGACCGCCGAGCGAATGCTAAAGCCGTCGATGTCGCACTCGGGGAAGTTGGCGAGGACGATGCCGGAGAACAGGTCGATGCACGCGCGCGATGTCACGAGCGCGGCTGTCTGCGCGGGCGTCGGCACGCCCTCTTCGTGCGGCAAGAGCTGGTACTTGCTCTCGCGCGTGCACGTGTCGAACATCATGCGGTTGTTCTTGTAGATCGCGAACGTGTTCTTGCGCACTTGCTCGGGACACTCGACCTGTCCGACCGCTTTGATCACGGCCTTCATGTCGGACGTGACGTTCTTGTACGTCGTTGGCTGTGGCGCGAGCGTCACGGACGTGACAGGCGCACTCGTCGCCATAGGAGCTGCTGTTGGTGCTGGCGTTGGTGCTGGCGTTGGTACTTGGAGTGAGTTGCGGATGGCGTCGTCGAGACTGAGCTTTGTCGGAGACGCTGCGTGGCACCACGCGAGTGTCTGCAACAGCAGGAGCAGCCGCAGCAAGAGCAGTAGTAATGTGTCTCGGCGCGCCGGCTGGAGCATCTGGGCGTCAAGTCTCGCCGTGTCCGATGGTCAAAGTGTTGATGAAACACTGCGCGCTGGAGCGGAAGTTGTGGTCTGCGCGCGCGTCCAAGCAGCGAACGTGCGCATGCGCACCAGCACGAGCGTCGAGCGAGTCTCTACAGACCCGTCCATCTGCCAGATGCGCCTCAAGTCATCGCGCAGTAACTCTCGCAGACCTCGCTTGACTGGATCGACTCGGTCGTGGCCGCACCGAACCGCGCAGGTCAGGTGCATGTGCGAGTGAGCGTTGGTGTAGAGGCAATAGCAGTCCGCATGCAGCTGGCAGCTGGACGATCACGCAGTGGATGAACGAATGAACAAGCGAGTGAATGATCGATCCGCTGGGATGTTGTTTGCCATGCGTGCTGCCAGGTGCTCTGGTCATCCAAGTGTGATTGCCAGCAGCGGTCGTTGGCGTCTCGCTTGTTGATCGACACTCGTTGTGTGTGTGTGTCGTCGGCAGAGCTGGTTGCACATCGAGACTGAGTGAGCGAGCGATATCTCTTGTGTGTCCCTAGCGTCTCTGAGAAGAGAAGCCAGCGACGGCTCTTGTTGGAACGGCGAGCGGCAGTGGCGATAGCTGTTCGCGTGGGTCGCATGTCCACACGCAGCGACGACGACCAACAGAGCCACACAGGCAGACCGAGAGACCAAGTGGCGAAGAGGTCCGTCCGTCCATCAGTCCGCATGAGCTGGGCATGGGCATGAGCAGCAGCAGTCGACAGGCTCGAAGCGCGACCTGCCGCGCCTTTGTTCGGACTGACTTTCTGTGCTGAACGCTTTCGAAAGTGTCTGCTGCTTGTGAAAGCGAGTGTCTGTCTGGCCACACACGTCGCAGACACACAGCAGACAACAGACAGACAGGTGGTCGCGCCAGTCGCGAGCGTAGAAGGCAGCGGCGCATGGCGTCTGGCGCTCGCTCGCCTCCTCCTCCTCGCGCTCTCTCTGTCGCTCGCCCACGCGCTCATGCGCAGGCAGGCGACGGGAGAGCAGACTGACTGACTGATCAATAGCCACAGCCTCAATTCAATCGCGTCTGCTGCTAACGAGCCCAGACAGAACGCGTGCGTGCGCGAACGGCTCAAGCGACGGCGGCGTACATGCTGACAGCGCCGCCGCGACCGCCACGGCGACGACGACGGCGATGGCGCTCCGTACTGCAGCAAACCGTGTGCATCCTCTGCTGCACGCTGTGGCTCGCACTCGCACTACCCGAGCGCACGATCGCAGTCGCCGCGCTCGCGACGCAGCCGCCAGTGGCGACCGTCGCGCCAGCGCGCATCACGCCGACGGTCTCGTCCACGAGCAGCACGTCGTCTGCTGCGAACGAAGCAAGCAGCGCGAGTCAACAAGGCGCTGCGCGTGCCAGCGCGGCGGAAGTCGCCTCGATCCTGAGCAAAGTCGGCGCGACGCCGTGCTCACTTGACACGCGCGCGACGGTCGCGAAGCTCTTCACGGTCAACGCCATGCTCCTCGACGCGTGTCTAAAGGAGTCGGGCTACTTGCTCTTCCCGTACGCAGGCTTCTTGCCGCGGCCGGGCGAGGTCACGAAAGTCTGCGCCTCGCCGTCGTGCATGGACTTGCTCTCGGGCGTCGTGCTCGCCAAGACCCCCGAGTGCGACTACGACGCCTACAGCCCTCGCTCGCTCGCCGAGACGCTCTTCCGCGTGCGCGTCGACTTGGCGAACGCGCGGTCGCCGCCGTCTGCAGCCGAGCTCCGGGACCAGTACGCGCTCAATCGCGCCGTGAACCTCTTGCAGAGCAACGCGACGCTCCAGACGCGCGTGCAGCCGAGCTTCTCGGTCGCAGCAGTGGCGCAGGCGATGAACCCTGTGGAGATCAACCCGGACGTTGTGCTCGGAGCGAACACTGTCATCTACGTCCAAGCGCCGAGCACGAGCGGCAGCATCGCGAGCATCCCAGGCGCCACCACCACCACCACCACCACCAACAACAACAACAACAACAACAAGCCGTCCGCGATGCCGAAAGCTCAGGACTCGCGCCACGGGAGTCTGGACGTGAGTGACCGCCCCCCAGCCGCGTCGTCTGCACTGACCGAGCGCCACGAGACGGAGGCGCGTGAAGGCGCGCGCTCGGTCGCGTACTTCTTCGTCGGCTTTGCGTGGCTCATGTGCAACGGGAGCTACTTCTTTGCCATGAGCAGCCAGGAGTGAGCGGGAGGCAAGAGGCGCTGGAGGAGCGAGCTGTGACGGAGTGTCTCTGTCTCTGTCTGTGCGATAGTGTGAGTATGAGTGTCGGTGTGGTTAGTCGGTTAGTGTGTCGTCAGTGGGAGTGCGTAGTAAGTTATGAACGCACAGGTCGCTTGAGCCCTTCGGTCCTTGTCGTCATCTTCTTGATCGATCGTCCGTGTCGTCACCTGCATTGTCGTTGTTGTCGATCGTTCAACGATGTGCGTGGTGTGCTCCATCTCATTCTCAGCTCATTTGTGCCTCTGTTTGCTCACATCAGATCATCCATCAGCTGCTCCTACCCGTGCTAGTATTCGAAACTCAAGTCGGCGCCAGCTCATTCTCTCAGCACACTCATGCCACAACCGGACTCGCTCACTCATTGCAGTCGCACGCTCACAGCAACAACGCCCACTAGCGAGGACAGCCCCACTCGCATGAGCGAGGCCGCCACAAAGCCGGCGAGCCAGTGACGTTGCCATCGCGCCACGACTGGTACCGCTCGAAGACCCACGTACAGTACCGAATTTCGCTCACGTACTTCCCGTGCATGTGACAGCACGTGCCTTCTGGAGCCACACTCATGATCTCCGGGAACGTCTCAAAGGGCCACCGTGCGATGACGACGTCGTCGCGTGCCTGGGCATGTGCCGCCGCTTGCGTCGTGCAGCCTTCGGTGCGGTTGCAGTGCAAGAACAGCAGTGTGTCAAAGTCTCCACGTGCTGCCGCGTTGTCCATCGCCGCGGTTGTGCAGCCTTCGGTGCGACTGTAGTGGAACCACTTGACCATCTCGAGCGACGGCGCCATGTCCATCATCTCGGCGCTCCAGCCTTCGAAGTGTTGCGTATGGAGCCACTGCACAACGGCGAGATGGTTCTTCTGCACTGCCGCAGCGATGGCGAGGTGGTCCCAGTGCGACCGCTCCACGCCAAAGCGCTCGTGAAGGTACTGGAGCAGAGCCAAGTTGCCGCTCGAGGCTGCCGCTTCCAAGAGAGAGATGTCGGCGTCTGTGCACTCGGCGTCCTGGAGCATCCACTTGATGAGATCCAAGCGACCGTGCTCGGCTGCTTTCGCGATCTCATACTCTGGCGTCTTGTCCCTCGACAAGTTCGTGTGGAGCCACTCGACCACGTGGACGTGGCCGTTCCCTGCGGCGTCGCTCACTGCTTGCTCTTCGGCTCGCTGTGGGTCGTACGTGAATTCGCGCAAGTTCGCAACGAGCCACTGCACGACCTCGAGGTGGCCATTCGCAGCAGCACCGATGATCGAAGTGTACTCGTACTTCAGTCGCGACTGGAAGTCCTGACCTGATGCTTCGAGCGCTGCAAACAATCGCTTGAGGAGCGCGAGGTCACCGGCTTTTGCGGCGCCTCGGAACATGGATGCACTTCGGAGCAGCTTGGCGAGCAGCTGTGGACTGAAGAGCTCGGGTCGGAGCTCGTAGAACGCCTGGACAATCTCAAAGTCGCGTCCCTCGAGAATCCGGACCATGCGTTCGGCCGTCGGTCCCGAGATCAGACCGTCCTGAAGCAGCCACCGCACGAGGTCAATATGACACCGGGCCACAACAGTCGAGAGGTCCCACTCGCTTGGTTTGTAGTACCCGTTGTCGTAGAGCCACTGCACGGCCTTGACCTTCCAGACGCGAGTGGTCGGCGAATGCTCGAGACGTGCTCGGTGAGAAGGTACCGGAGCGCATCCACGTCTCCAACGTCGCTCGCTTTCTCGGGGATGTCGTTCTTGTAATAGTCACTGAAGTTGTTCGTCTCGATGATCCACTTGACGACGGCAAAGTGGCCACGAGCCATCGCAGTCTTGAGGATCGTGTCGATGAGACGCGTCGTATTGGGTCGGAACTTGGTCGCGAGCCACTGCAGTATGTGCAAGTGGCCGTTGCTCGCAGCGGCGAAAGTGAACCGCGAGCTCCAGATCACGTTCGCGACGCAGTGCGTCTCGAGCCACTGCATCACCTCGAGCTTGCCCACGCGCGCAGCTGTCTCCATGCCGAGCGACGCAAAGCCCGTCGGACAGTACGCATACAAACACTCGAGCAGCGCCATGTCGTTGTCGTGCGTGACTGCGTGTACGAGCGCAAGACTGAAGACGTGCGAGCGGTAGAGCGCGGGCTTGTTGTCATCTGCTGCAGTGTCAATCAGGCGCTGCAGCAAGCGCGCGTCGCCGAGCTCGCATGCGCGAACGATCATCGCGTGTGAGCCGCGTAAGCTCGGGTCGATGAACACGCTGATCTCGTGTGCGAGTGTCGTGAAGCCGTGACGAGAAGCGCACACGAGCGTCACGGCAGTGAGCGGCGGCAGACGGCGCGCATGCATACTTTTGTTGGCGACACCCGATGTCGCCGTCGTGGCGCTCATGAAGAGTGTCTGGAGCGTGTATAAAACCCGAACTCCGCTCTCAATCACCTCCAAGTACACTCTTGCTCTTGCCACACGCACGAGAGACTCACATGAGCTACAAGCAGTCCTCCCGTGTGGTTCGTTGGCAAGTACTCGTACAAGAACACCATGTGGATGAACAGACGAACGGCGTCTTGCGCACTCGCATCTTGTCGTCACGCGTGTCGAGCTTCATGAGTTGAAGCGTCTGAGCCAAGACTGAAGATGTTCGACAAGTAAATTCGTTTGCTGGGTAGCAGCAGTTAGTGCTACGAGCAGAGTGACAGCTACTGTCGATCGATGTGGTCTGGAGCAGCGAGTGAGCGAGTGAGTCGATGCGCATGTGTCCTGAACACTTGCATGTCCACCCACAGTGAGGCTCTTGAATCAAAGTGACTCATTTCGAGGCTTCATCGATAGGAAAGTTCATACAGAGTCAGTTGTTTTGATCAGAGAGTACGCGGTATCAAGATACAAAGCGATTGATCAGGCTCACTCTGATTTTCAAGTTCAGTGACTTGCATCATTCTGCGCAGGTTTCATGGTATCCAACGACCAGACAAGAGAGGAATCGATGCCAATCAAAATTGGCAGTTGAAGTGTCCAAGAAACACAGACAAGACGAACCTCGACCATCTCGACCAGCAGTGCAGCGCTCGTGACACTCAAGCGTCCTTACGCACAAGCACCTACGAGCCGAGATGCAGTCGCAGCAGCCGCATCTACCGCCTTCGCCGTCGAATGCTGCGGATGACAGCAACCACTTGCTATTGCACCCACACTCGAGCCGATTGCCGCCGCTCATTGCCGTGACGCTCGTGTGCGCTTCTCGTCACGGCTTCACGACACTCGCACACGAGATCAGCGTGTTCATCGACCCGAGCTTACGCGGCTCACACGCGATGATCGTTCGCGCATGCGAGCTCGGCGACGCGCGCTTGCTGCAGCGCCTGATTGACACTGCAGCAGATGACAACAAGCCCGCGCTCTACCGCTCGCACGTCTTCAGTCTTGCGCTCGTACACGCAGTCACGCACGACAACGACATGGCGCTGCTCGAGTGTTTGTATGCGTACTGTCCGACGGGCTTTGCGTCGCTCGGCATGGAGACAGCTGCGCGCGTGGGCAAGCTCGAGGTGATGCAGTGGCTCGAGACGCACTGCGTCGCGAACGTGATCTGGAGCTCGCGGTTCACTTTCGCCGCTGCGAGCAACGGCCACTTGCACATACTGCAGTGGCTCGCGACCAAGTTCCGACCCAATACGACGCGTCTCATCGACACGATCCTCAAGACTGCGATGGCTCGTGGCCACTTTGCCGTCGTCAAGTGGATCATCGAGACGAACAACTTCAGTGACTATTACAAGAACGACATCCCCGAGAAAGCGAGCGACGTTGGAGACGTGGATGCGCTCCGGTACCTTCTCACCGAGCACGTCTCGAGCATTCGCCGACCACTCGCGTCTGGAAGGTCAAGGCCGTGCAGTGGCTCTACGACAACGGGTACTACAAACCAAGCGAGTGGGACCTCTCGACTGTTGTGGCCCGGTGTCATATTGACCTCGTGCGGTGGCTGCTTCAGGACGGTCTGATCTCGGGACCGACGGCCGAACGCATGGTCCGGATTCTCGAGGGACGCGACTTTGAGATTGTCCAGGCGTTCTACGAGCTCCGACCCGAGCTCTTCAGTCCACAGCTGCTCGCCAAGCTGCTCCGAAGTGCATCCATGTTCCGAGGCGCCGCAAAAGCCGGTGACCTCGCGCTCCTCAAGCGATTGTTTGCAGCGCTCGAAGCATCAGGTCAGGACTTCCAGTCGCGACTGAAGTACGAGTACACTTCGATCATCGGTGCTGCTGCGAATGGCCACCTCGAGGTCGTGCAGTGGCTCGTTGCGAACTTGCGCGAATTCACGTACGACCCACAGCGAGCCGAAGAGCAAGCAGTGAGCGACGCCGCAGGGAACGGCCACGTCCACGTGGTCGAGTGGCTCCACACGAACTTGTCGAGGGACAAGACGCCAGAGTATGAGATCGCGAAAGCAGCCGAGCACGGTCGCTTGGATCTCATCAAGTGGATGCTCCAGGACGCCGAGTGCACAGACGCCGACATCTCTCTCTTGGAAGCGGCAGCCTCGAGCGGCAACTTGGCTCTGCTCCAGTACCTTCACGAGCGCTTTGGCGTGGAGCGGTCGCACTGGGACCACCTCGCCATCGCTGCGGCAGTGCAGAAGAACCATCTCGCCGTTGTGCAGTGGCTCCATACGCAACACTTCGAAGGCTGGAGCGCCGAGATGATGGACATGGCGCCGTCGCTCGAGATGGTCAAGTGGTTCCACTACAGTCGCACCGAAGGCTGCACAACCGCGGCGATGGACAACGCGGCAGCACGTGGAGACTTTGACACACTGCTGTTCTTGCACTGCAACCGCACCGAAGGCTGCACGACGCAAGCGGCGGCACATGCCCAGGCACGCGACGACGTCGTCATCGCACGGTGGCCCTTTGAGACGTTCCCGGAGATCATGAGTGTGGCTCCAGAAGGCACGTGCTGTCACATGCACGGGAAGTACGTGAGCGAAATTCGGTACTGTACGTGGGTCTTCGAGCGGTACCAGTCGTGGCGCGATGGCAACGTCACTGGCTCGCCGGCTTTGTGGCGGCCTCGCTCATGCGAGTGGGGCTGTCCTCGCTAGTGGGCGTTGTTGCTGTGAGCGTGCGACTGCAATGAGTGAGCGAGTCCGGTTGTGGCATGAGTGTGCTGAGAGAATGAGCTGGCGCCGACTTGAGTTTCGAATACTAGCACGGGTAGGAGCAGCTGATGGATGATCTGATGTGAGCAAACAGAGGCACAAATGAGCTGAGAATGAGATGGAGCACACCACGCACATCGTTGAACGATCGACAACAACGACAATGCAGGTGACGACACGGACGATCGATCAAGAAGATGACGACAAGGACCGAAGGGCTCAAGCGACCTGTGCGTTCATAACTTACTACGCACTCCCACTGACGACACACTAACCGACTAACCACACCGACACTCATACTCACACTATCGCACAGACAGAGACAGAGACACTCCGTCACAGCTCGCTCCTCCAGCGCCTCTTGCCTCCCGCTCACTCCTGGCTGCTCATGGCAAAGAAGTAGCTCCCGTTGCACACGAGCCACGCAAAGCCGACGAAGAAGTACGCGACCGAGCGCGCGCCTTCACGCGCCTCCGTCTCGTGGCGCTCGGTCAGTGCAGACGACGCGGCTGGGGGGCGGTCACTCACGTCCAGACTCCCGTGGCGCGAGTCCTGAGCTTTCGGCATCGCGGACGGCTTGTTGTTGTTGTTGTTGTTGTTGTTGGTGGTGGTGGTGGTGGTGGCGCCTGGGATGCTCGCGATGCTGCCGCTCGTGCTCGGCGCTTGGACGTAGATGACAGTGTTCGCTCCGAGCACAACGTCCGGGTTGATCTCCACAGGGTTCATCGCCTGCGCCACTGCTGCGACCGAGAAGCTCGGCTGCACGCGCGTCTGGAGCGTCGCGTTGCTCTGCAAGAGGTTCACGGCGCGATTGAGCGCGTACTGGTCCCGGAGCTCGGCTGCAGACGGCGGCGACCGCGCGTTCGCCAAGTCGACGCGCACGCGGAAGAGCGTCTCGGCGAGCGAGCGAGGGCTGTAGGCGTCGTAGTCGCACTCGGGGGTCTTGGCGAGCACGACGCCCGAGAGCAAGTCCATGCACGACGGCGAGGCGCAGACTTTCGTGACCTCGCCCGGCCGCGGCAAGAAGCCTGTGTACGGGAAGAGCAAGTAGCCCGACTCCTTTAGACACGCGTCGAGGAGCATGGCGTTGACCGTGAAGAGCTTCGCGACCGTCGCGCGCGTGTCAAGTGAGCACGGCGTCGCGCCGACTTTGCTCAGGATCGAGGCGACTTCCGCCGCGCTGGCACGCGCAGCGCCTTGTTGACTCGCGCTGCTTGCTTCGTTCGCAGCAGACGACGTGCTGCTCGTGGACGAGACCGTCGGCGTGATGCGCGCTGGCGCGACGGTCGCCACTGGCGGCTGCGTCGCGAGCGCGGCGACTGCGATCGTGCGCTCGGGTAGTGCGAGTGCGAGCCACAGCGTGCAGCAGAGGATGCACACGGTTTGCTGCAGTACGGAGCGCCATCGCCGTCGTCGTCGCCGTGGCGGTCGCGGCGGCGCTGTCAGCATGTACGCCGCCGTCGCTTGAGCCGTTCGCGCACGCACGCGTTCTGTCTGGGCTCGTTAGCAGCAGACGCGATTGAATTGAGGCTGTGGCTATTGATCAGTCAGTCAGTCTGCTCTCCCGTCGCCTGCCTGCGCATGAGCGCGTGGGCGAGCGACAGAGAGAGCGCGAGGAGGAGGAGGCGAGCGAGCGCCAGACGCCATGCGCCGCTGCCTTCTACGCTCGCGACTGGCGCGACCACCTGTCTGTCTGTTGTCTGCTGTGTGTCTGCGACGTGTGTGGCCAGACAGACACTCGCTTTCACAAGCAGCAGACACTTTCGAAAGCGTTCAGCACAGAAAGTCAGTCCGAACAAAGGCGCGGCAGGTCGCGCTTCGAGCCTGTCGACTGCTGCTGCTCATGCCCATGCCCAGCTCATGCGGACTGATGGACGGACGGACCTCTTCGCCACTTGGTCTCTCGGTCTGCCTGTGTGGCTCTGTTGGTCGTCGTCGCTGCGTGTGGACATGCGACCCACGCGAACAGCTATCGCCACTGCCGCTCGCCGTTCCAACAAGAGCCGTCGCTGGCTTCTCTTCTCAGAGACGCTAGGGACACACAAGAGATATCGCTCGCTCACTCAGTCTCGATGTGCAACCAGCTCTGCCGACGACACACACACACAACGAGTGTCGATCAACAAGCGAGACGCCAACGACCGCTGCTGGCAATCACACTTGGATGACCAGAGCACCTGGCAGCACGCATGGCAAACAACATCCCAGCGGATCGATCATTCACTCGCTTGTTCATTCGTTCATCCACTGCGTGATCGTCCAGCTGCCAGCTGCATGCGGACTGCTATTGCCTCTACACCAACGCTCACTCGCACATGCACCTGACCTGCGCGGTTCGGTGCGGCCACGACCGAGTCGATCCAGTCAAGCGAGGTCTGCGAGAGTTACTGCGCGATGACTTGAGGCGCATCTGGCAGATGGACGGGTCTGTAGAGACTCGCTCGACGCTCGTGCTGGTGCGCATGCGCACGTTCGCTGCTTGGACGCGCGCGCAGACCACAACTTCCGCTCCAGCGCGCAGTGTTTCATCAACACTTTGACCATCGGACACGGCGAGACTTGACGCCCAGATGCTCCAGCCGGCGCGCCGAGACACATTACTACTGCTCTTGCTGCGGCTGCTCCTGCTGTTGCAGACACTCGCGTGGTGCCACGCAGCGTCTCCGACAAAGCTCAGTCTCGACGACGCCATCCGCAACTCACTCCAAGTACCAACGCCAGCACCAACGCCAGCACCAACAGCAGCTCCTATGGCGACGAGTGCGCCTGTCACGTCCGTGACGCTCGCGCCACAGCCAACGACGTACAAGAACGTCACGTCCGACATGAAGGCCGTGATCAAAGCGGTCGGACAGGTCGAGTGTCCCGAGCAAGTGCGCAAGAACACGTTCGCGATCTACAAGAACAACCGCATGATGTTCGACACGTGCACGCGCGAGAGCAAGTACCAGCTCTTGCCGCACGAAGAGGGCGTGCCGACGCCCGCGCAGACAGCCGCGCTCGTGACATCGCGCGCGTGCATCGACCTGTTCTCCGGCATCGTCCTCGCCAACTTCCCCGAGTGCGACATCGACGGCTTTAGCATTCGCTCGGCGGTCGAAGCGCTCTTTCGCATCCGCGCAGACGTCCTCGCCGGTCGCGGCGCGCCGACGCAGCGCCAGTTCGACGAGTTCTACAGTCTCAACCGCGTCGTGAACCTCCTCGCCGAGAACGCGACGCTCATCGAGACGGTCCTTGCGCGCCACGCGACGCGCATCTCGCTCTCCGAGATGGCGCGCATGATGAACCGCATCGGCATCGACCCGGCCGTGTCGATCGCAGCGAACATGACGATCTCGATCGCGAGTACGCGCACGACGTACACTGGCAGTGAACCGTCGACGACTGGGAGCGCGCCAGTGGTGCTCCCGTCTGCAAGCGTGCTCGCGGAAGGAGGAAACAGCACAAGAACGAACACGCCGACCAGTGGCAGTGCGTCGAGAGTACCTGCACTGCGTCTGGTGCAAGTAGCTGTCGTGCTTGTACTCTGCGTCTGGCGCTGCTAACTAGCGCTCGTGTGTTCTTGCATGACGAATGAATGAAATGGAGTCGCTTTGGAAGGAGCTTGGAGTGACCGTGGAGTCGTGCATGCAGTGGCGTAGTAAGGCGGCTTTGAAACAAATCTTGTCGAGCGCAAGCGCTCGCTTGACTGCTGCTACTTGCTTGCTTGCCTGTGCGCAAGGCAAGGCAAACGTGTCGTGCTGGTGCGACCAACTTGCTGCAATGCAATGCAAGAGTGCCACGTCACGCTCTCGAGATGGCTACAGTGCGCACTCAGTTTAGTGACATCGACTGACCCGCTCACCATCATTCCGGCTCTCGGTTCTCGAAAGTCTCACCAGCATACATTGTGCAAGTCGGTCTTGCAGTCGACAGTCTGCATACAGTCTGCAAGTTGTTTTGTGCTGCTCCTGCTGCTCTTCTGAAACAGACAGAACACCACTTTCAATCACCTCGACAAGCAAGACAAGCAACGCAAGCAACGATGAACAACATGTTTGGCGCGACGGCATCGCCCGGCGCGACGTGGAACCTCCAGGCGATGTTCAAGACCAGCGGCATCACGGTCGACGTGCAGCAGCACCTCGCGCGCGTCTACGCGACGCTCTCAACTGCCAGGCTTGTCAGTACTCTCACCAGGGTACCAGTGTCTCGTTGTCGCTATTTAACACGTTGCCATCGAGGTACAACGGCTCATGACGTATGAACGGCGCCCCGTATAGAGATATAGGCACTGACCGCAAGCTGTGGAACACGCCTTCGGCAGCCACAATGCTCGGGTACGTCTCAAAAAGCCACTGCGCCAGCTCAATGTATGGCGCGTCGCGCGAGAACTGTCGCACGTTTGTGTAGAACCACTGGACGACGTCGAGATGTCCGTTCGCCGCAGCGCCAGCGATCGACCGATACGATTCGTACAGAGCATCACGGAGGTTCGCCTTAGTCGCTTCGAGCGTCGCGAGCAGCCACTGGAGCAGCGCGAGGTCGCCACTTGCCGCTGCGCTCGGGAACTTCTTCGCCAGGAGCTCGGCGCTGAAGATCTCGGGCTTGAGCTCGTAGAGCATCTGCGTTGTCTCCAAGTTCGCTGCGACCACAGCTTCAGGGAGGTGGTGATTGTCTGGACTCCCAATGACCGGGTCGTTCTCGATCAGCCACCGCAAGACCTCTGTGTGGCCCTTCTCGGCCATCAGCTTGGCGTCGTAGTCGAGCAGATCGCGGTAGCCTCGAGCGTACAGCCACTGGACCAGCTCGAGGTTCCCAGATGCGAGCGCTGAGCGAATGACCGAGAAGAACTTGTACGTCTTGTACTCGCACTCGTCGACGAGGTACTTGACAGCGACCAAGTCGCCCGCGCTGCATGCCGCATCGAGGATCGCGCGCTTGTAGTAGTCCTCGAGCTTCTTTCCATCGTGCTCGACAGTGTCCAGGAGCTGCTTTGCGACCGGAAGGTGACCGCTCGTGATCGCAGCTTGGATGATGCGCGTGAACCGCTCGCGATGCGGACGGTACTTGGTCTCGAGCCACTGCATCACCTCGAGCTTGCCCACGCGCGCAGCCGCCTCCATGCCGAGCGACGCAAAGCCCGTCGGACAGTACGCATACAAACACTCGAGCAGCGCCATGTCGTTGTCGTGCGTGACTGCGTGTACGAGCGCAAGACTGAAGACGTGCGAGCGGTAGAGCGCGGGCTTGTTGTCATCTGCTGCAGTGTCAATCAGGCGCTGCAGCAAGCGCGCGTCGCCGAGCTCGCATGCGCGAACGATCATCGCGTGTGAGCCGCGCAAGCTCGGGTCGATGAACACGCTGATCTCGTGTGCGAGTGTCGTGAAGCCGTGACGAGAAGCGCACACGAGCGTCACGGCAATGAGCGGCGGCAATCGGCTCGAGTGTGGGTGCAATAGCAAGTGGTTGCTGTCATCCGCAGCATTCGACGGCGAAGGCGGTAGATGCGGCTGCTGCGACTGCATCTCGGCTCGTAGGTGCTTGTGCGTAAGGACGCTCGAGTGTCACGAGCGCTGCACTGCTGGTCGAGATGGTCGAGGTTCGTCTTGTCTGTGTTTCTTGGACACTTCAACTGCCAATTTTGATTGGCATCGATTCCTCTCTTGTCTGGTCGTTGGATACCATGAAACCTGCGCAGAATGATGCAAGTCACTGAACTTGAAAATCAGAGTGAGCCTGATCAATCGCTTTGTATCTTGATACCGCGTACTCTCTGATCAAAACAACTGACTCTGTATGAACTTTCCTATCGATGAAGCCTCGAAATGAGTCACTTTGATTCAAGAGCCTCACTGTGGGTGGACATGCAAGTGTTCAGGACACATGCGCATCGACTCACTCGCTCACTCGCTGCTCCAGACCACATCGATCGACAGTAGCTGTCACTCTGCTCGTAGCACTAACTGCTGCTACCCAGCAAACGAATTTACTTGTCGAACATCTTCAGTCTTGGCTCAGACGCTTCAACTCGTTTTAGCTAGCTCGTGCTTGTCTGGTGCTTGCTACCTAGGACCTAGGACCTCGGACCACCCATACGACCCTGCGTCTCGAACGCGCCGCCGATGCTTCTTGCCTTTCGTGTGCAGTGCCACCTCTGCGTCGTTTGCCAGCTGTACGTGGCACGTCGTGCAGTAAAACTGCTGACTCGCGACATACGCGTCGTCGTATGCGCGAGGTAGCGCTGCTGCTCCGAGCGCAGACGATGGCTCCGTAGACGACGACTGCGGCTGGATCGACGTGTCAGCGCTACAAACAAGCGAGCGTCCGAGTACTGCGGCTTTTGCTCGACGCCGCTCCTGCGTCTGGTCGTAGAACGACTCCAAGCCCCAGAGCGCAAACATCTGCCGGTCGTCGCTCGCAAGGTGCAAGTCCGTGACAGTCACAGCTGCGTCTTCGATGGCGCTGCACCGCGTCGGGATCATGCGCGCGACGTTGTACTTGGTGTTGTGGTACAGATTGTCGGTCTCTGCAGCGGCTTGGAGGTACGAGGCAACGACCTGCTCACACGAGACGCACGTGACGAGTGTGTGAGTACGAGACGCACGCTGCGCAGTCGAGCCGCTGGACACTCAAGCAGCACGCGCACACACACGTACGTCAGTGTGCGGCAACATGCCGTCGCGTCGGAAGATCGAGGCGTTCGTGAGTGCGCCGCGCGCGATCAGGAACGAGCTCGCGCCAGACACTTCGCGCACGCGCGCGAGGTCGTCGCGGTTGAAGATGTCGCCGTTCACGAGCACAGGAACAGAGAGCGCCGACACGACTGGCGCGAACGCGTCCCAGTGCGCACTGTCGACTGGACGTTCGTGCACCTGTCGGCCATGGAGACCAATCGCAACAGCACCGGCTTGCTCAAAGCGCTTGGCGATGTCGATCTGATTGTCCACACAGACGCGTGCAAGCAAGTGAGCTGTGAGCTTTGTACCGAGTGAGCGACGTCGTATAGAGCGAGAGGGAGCGTACGGTTGCCGCGGCGTCTTCGAGGATGCGGATCTTGCACGACACTGGGACGTTCAGGTTGCGTCGCAGCGTCTTGAGGATCTACAAGCACACGCGCATGAGTGAACGAGCGAGGCGTCCTGTGCTTCCGCCTTGCAACGCACGAACAAGCGAACATGGGCGCGTACATCGCAGGCGATCTCGGGCTTCTTGAGCAGCGCGGCGCCCATGCCGCCTTGGATGGAAAAGTGCTTCGGACAGCCCATGTTGATGTCGATCGCAGCGACATCGCCGGCGCTAGCGACGTAGCATCAGCATGCGAGCGAACCGAGTCAGTACACTAGAGCACTCGCGTAGTCAGAGATGGATGGATACACAGCGGTGCACGATGGCGACTCACACTGTCTCAGCGGCTTTGAGCGCGAGCACTGCGTCGGCAGTGCCGATCTGGAACACGACCTTGCGTCGCTCCTCTTCGCATGTGCGGAACACGACTGCACCGCCCTTTGTGCTCACATAGTCGACTGTGTCCAAGAGCTCTGGCGGTACCAAGTCGCATGGGGACGCACACAAGCAAGAGAGAGAGAATTGGATGAACGGATGTGTTGCCAGTGGCGCATTCTCACATGCACGCTCTGCGCATCGCGCATCGCGTGAGCTCGTCACACACCATTGTGCACACGTGCTGTGTTCACGATCGCTTTGTCGACCACTTCTTCGCTGTAGACGAGGTCAGCGCCGTAGCGCAATGACACCAAGCGTAGTGGCAGCGTGTTCTGTCCGCACGAACTCAGAGCTCGTCAGTCGCTCGCTCGAATGACGTCCAACGACCAGGCTAAAGGGTGGGCATGCGGCTGGCACAGCAACATAAGCAAGTGCACGCACCGAGCGCACCATGGGTGCAAGGCACACGGCGTTCTCGTAGAGCTCCGACATGCTTCAGCGTACGAGTGCACGAGTAGCAGAGGCGGCGTTTCGGCGCCTTTGACTGGTGTGAGCTTTTGATTGGCATGCGATTCCCTTGATTACTTCTCGCACGACTATTTTCATAGGTGTGTCGACATCGACACCATCGTCCAACGACAGGGGTCGTTCATCAAGAGCGGCAATACGGACACGACGTGGCTCATCACCATTGCCGTGTTAGCTAGCACGTCCCAGGCACCACCACTAGCATCTGCACTGACCGAGCGCCACGAGACGGAGGCGCGTGAAGGCGCGCGCTCGGTCGCGTACTTCTTCGTCGGCTTTGCGTGGCTCGTGTGCAACGGGAGCTACTTCTTTGCCATGAGCAGCCAGGAGTGAGCGGGAGGCAAGAGGCGCTGGAGGAGCGAGCTGTGACGGAGTGTCTCTGTCTCTGTCTGTGCGATAGTGTGAGTATGAGTGTCGGTGTGGTTAGTCGGTTAGTGTGTCGTCAGTGGGAGTGCGTAGTAAGTTATGAACGCACAGGTCGCTTGAGCCCTTCGGTCCTTGTCGTCATCTTCTTGATCGATCGTCCGTGTCGTCACCTGCATTGTCGTTGTTGTCGATCGTTCAACGATGTGCGTGGTGTGCTCCATCTCATTCTCAGCTCATTTGTGCCTCTGTTTGCTCACATCAGATCATCCATCAGCTGCTCCTACCCGTGCTAGTATTCGAAACTCAAGTCGGCGCCAGCTCATTCTCTCAGCACACTCATGCCACAACCGGACTCGCTCACTCATTGCAGTCGCACGCTCACAGCAACAACGCCCACTAGCGAGGACAGCCCCACTCGCATGAGCGAGGCCGCCACAAAGCCGGCGAGCCAGTGACGTTGCCATCGCGCCACGACTGGTACCGCTCGAAGACCCACGTACAGTACCGAATTTCGCTCACGTACTTCCCGTGCATGTGACAGCACGTGCCTTCTGGAGCCACACTCATGATCTCCGGGAACGTCTCAAAGAGCCACCGTGCGATGACGACGTCGTCGCGTGCCTGGGCATGTGCCGCCGCTTGCGTCGTGCAGCCTTCGGTGCGGTTGCAGTGCAAGAACAGCAGTGTGTCAAAGTCTCCACGTGCTGCCGCGTTGTCCATCGCCGCGGTTGTGCAGCCTTCGGTGCGACTGTAGTGGAACCACTTGACCATCTCGAGCGACGGCGCCATGTCCATCATCTCGGCGCTCCAGCCTTCGAAGTGTTGCGTATGGAGCCACTGCACAACGGCGAGATGGTTCTTCTGCACTGCCGCAGCGATGGCGAGGTGGTCCCAGTGCGACCGCTCCACGCCAAAGCGCTCGTGAAGGTACTGGAGCAGAGCCAAGTTGCCGCTCGAGGCTGCCGCTTCCAAGAGAGAGATGTCGGCGTCTGTGCACTCGGCGTCCTGGAGCATCCACTTGATGAGATCCAAGCGACCGTGCTCGGCTGCTTTCGCGATCTCATACTCTGGCGTCTTGTCCCTCGACAAGTTCGTGTGGAGCCACTCGACCACGTGGACGTGGCCGTTCCCTGCGGCGTCGCTCACTGCTTGCTCTTCGGCTCGCTGTGGGTCGTACGTGAATTCGCGCAAGTTCGCAACGAGCCACTGCACGACCTCGAGGTGGCCATTCGCAGCAGCACCGATGATCGAAGTGTACTCGTACTTCAGTCGCGACTGGAAGTCCTGACCTGATGCTTCGAGCGCTGCAAACAATCGCTTGAGGAGCGCGAGGTCACCGGCTTTTGCGGCGCCTCGGAACATGGATGCACTTCGGAGCAGCTTGGCGAGCAGCTGTGGACTGAAGAGCTCGGGTCGGAGCTCGTAGAACGCCTGGACAATCTCAAAGTCGCGTCCCTCGAGAATCCGGACCATGCGTTCGGCCGTCGGTCCCGAGATCAGACCGTCCTGAAGCAGCCACCGCACGAGGTCAATATGACACCGGGCCACAACAGTCGAGAGGTCCCACTCGCTTGGTTTGTAGTACCCGTTGTCGTAGAGCCACTGCACGGCCTTGACCTTCCAGACGCGAGTGGTCGGCGAATGCTCGAGACGTGCTCGGTGAGAAGGTACCGGAGCGCATCCACGTCTCCAACGTCGCTCGCTTTCTCGGGGATGTCGTTCTTGTAATAGTCACTGAAGTTGTTCGTCTCGATGATCCACTTGACGACGGCAAAGTGGCCACGAGCCATCGCAGTCTTGAGGATCGTGTCGATGAGACGCGTCGTATTGGGTCGGAACTTGGTCGCGAGCCACTGCAGTATGTGCAAGTGGCCGTTGCTCGCAGCGGCGAAAGTGAACCGCGAGCTCCAGATCACGTTCGCGACGCAGTGCGTCTCGAGCCACTGCATCACCTCGAGCTTGCCCACGCGCGCAGCTGTCTCCATGCCGAGCGACGCAAAGCCCGTCGGACAGTACGCATACAAACACTCGAGCAGCGCCATGTCGTTGTCGTGCGTGACTGCGTGTACGAGCGCAAGACTGAAGACGTGCGAGCGGTAGAGCGCGGGCTTGTTGTCATCTGCTGCAGTGTCAATCAGGCGCTGCAGCAAGCGCGCGTCGCCGAGCTCGCATGCGCGAACGATCATCGCGTGTGAGCCGCGTAAGCTCGGGTCGATGAACACGCTGATCTCGTGTGCGAGTGTCGTGAAGCCGTGACGAGAAGCGCACACGAGCGTCACGGCAGTGAGCGGCGGCAGACGGCGCGCATGCATACTTTTGTTGGCGACACCCGATGTCGCCGTCGTGGCGCTCATGAAGAGTGTCTGGAGCGTGTATAAAACCCGAACTCCGCTCTCAATCACCTCCAAGTACACTCTTGCTCTTGCCACACGCACGAGAGACTCACATGAGCTACAAGCAGTCCTCCCGTGTGGTTCGTTGGCAAGTACTCGTACAAGAACACCATGTGGATGAACAGACGAACGGCGTCTTGCGCACTCGCATCTTGTCGTCACGCGTGTCGAGCTTCATCATGATACCACCGTACGACTGTGACTCCTGCATCAGGATGGCGCTGGTTGCTGAAGACGCAAGACGCGAGAAGCAGAACAAGCGTTGGAGGCAAACGTACATAAGTTATGAGGACGCCGTCGCAGTCTCTAAGCCAGGTGTGCCAAGGCAGCACTCTGTCGATCGGCCTCGCTCAGATCGTGCGCGCCGAGTCCGTGAGACCAGGTTGTCGGTCGTCTGCGAGCATCGACAGTGCGATCGCTGGCGTATCGAGCGCGCTCGCATCTGCTGCCAGTGCGGAGCTATCAGATGCCGCTTGGTCACTCGATGTCTGCAATCCGTCGTGCTCTGTTGCTTCTGCTTCTGTTGATGCTGCTGTTGCTGAAGAGGAGGATGGCGTGTCCGTCACAAACGGCGCACGGCACATCTCGCACTTGGGCTGCAGCGCCGTGTTCAGGAACGTGCACTGCGCGCAGGTCCAGTCGTGTCGCGGCGCTGGGAGCTCCGCTGCTGACGCACTCGTGCTGGCAAACGCCGCGTCGAGGTCCGACATGCGCAGTCCCCACGACGCCGCAGCTGCTGCAGTCGCTGCCGCACTGGAGCTGCTCGTTGCCCACGGCGTGCGGTTGCGACCGCGCGTTGGCGGCGGCGGTGCGTCTGGACACAGCCGCGCATCGACGTGGAGCGCCGTGTGGAGGAAGATCCCGGCCGAGTCGAGGAGGAACTGCGGCCGCACCGTGTTGTGGTCGCCTTTGACCTTCACGATGTTCTTGTCGCCGGCGTACTGCGCGTAGATCTGGTCGCTATGGTGCGGCGCGATGAACTCGTCGCCCGTCGCGGCGATGAACAGTGCAGGGACGTACGACATCGCGGCGTGGTCGATCGGCGCGAGGCGCTTGATGTCGAACGCCGCGCGCTTCTGGACCGACGACCGAATGAACTTCATCACGATCTTCACGGCGAAGCCCGGGATCGTGTAGCCCTCGCGCCGCCCGCGCTCGACGATCTCCTGCACGAGCTGCTCGAGGTTCGTGAACGCACTGTCGACGACAATGCCCGCGATCGACGGGTCTCGATCGGCGTGCAGGAGCGCCGTCGCAGCGCCCATGCTCCGGCCCCAGAGCCCGACCGTGCTCACGCGACTGTGCGTTCGGAGGTACGCGATCACAGCTGCGACGTCTTCGCGCTCGTAGTACCCGAGCGAGATGTACTCGCCGTCAGACTTGCCGCACCCGGCGCAGTCGAACGCCACGACGGTCATGCCCGAGGCCAAGCACGTGCGGAGGACCGAGAGCGCTTCGACGCGGCACGACGAGTTGCCGTGGAGGTACACGACGCACGGGAAGACGTCCACGCCGTTCACGCTCTCAGCCGCCGGGAGCCAGTGGGAGCACTGGAGCGTCTGCTCGCGGTCGTTCACGACCTCAAAGTCCACGCGCTGGTACGACTGACCGCCGAACGCGAACTCGCGCGGTCCGAGGTCGGCGAGCTCGTACTGCGCGCGCGGCGGGCGGATGATCAAGTTCACGAGCTCGTTGTAGCCGTGTTTGATCAAGTACCAGTAGCTCAGTTGGTTCGTCGCGTCCTCGGTCGCTTGCTGCCCGCGCTCAATGCCGCCAGCTTCGACGCGGTCAGTCGTTCTACTGCGTGGCGCCGCCGCATTCGCTTTGCGCGCGCTGCTCTTTGTGTGCTGCGTGCTCGTAGGAGGCGTCACGCTGTCGTTGTGGTGGAGTGAGTTTGACCGCAGCGTCGGCGCAGACGACGCGCGAGGCGACGAGTTGCCACCGCGCGCAGGCATCGAGCTCCGCATCGGCGGCGTCTCGGTCGCAACGCCACCGCCGTCGGGCTTTGACTCCGAGTTCCCCATACGCAATCGAGTCTCCTCGATGTCACGAGCGCGCGCACAAGAAGACGACGAGAGTCGCGATAGAGTGCACACTGACGCAGACGTCCTTGCACGCAGCAGGAGCAGGAGACAAGCAGCGAAGTCGGGACTGGAGCAAGCAGACTTGTCTTCTAGCCAGGCTAACGAGTCGATGAGTGTGAGTTTGTGAGAGCGCTGGCCACTTTATCTGGTTCCCATCGCAACGAGTGCCAAGTAGCGGGCAAAACTGAGCATCACGCTCTTGTGGCATTGATCGGTCGTTCTCCTGCCGTCGTCCTCTGCGTTCTCTTGCGCTGACTGCTGACGGTGATCGAGTGAGCGCGCTACTTTCGCCGAGACTTGGCGCCTGGAGCACCGTCAAACCATCGACTACGTCAGTCACTACGTCAGCACGAGAGCGCTAGCGACCAAGCGAGCGCAACGCACCGCCTCCGAGCGAGACGTCGCCAAACGAAGAGGAGCTACTTGAGCCAATGCCGAGACTGCTTGGTATTGCGCTGCCAGTGTACTTCTTGGGCTTGGACGCGACTGCGTTTGTCACTTTCTTGAGCGGGAGCTGTGTCATGGTGCTGCTCGCGCCACCGGACGCCTTCTTGCTCGATTTGGCTCCTGCTCCAGCCGCCATCGTCGCGTCCTGGAGCACTCCTGAGCGGTTCGTATGTGATCCGTTGCTGCCAGCAGCAGGTGCGACGATGCTCTTGGGCGGCTTGAATGTCGCTGACGCCCCGACGCCACCGCTGCTGTACAGACTAGAGCCTTGTCCGTTGCTCGGTTTCGTGTTGTGCGGCAGCTGCTTCGGCAGTGCGTACTTGCTCGGCTTCATCTTGACGCCGCCGTTGATCGGTGGGAGCTCGTCGCTGTCATCGTAGCCCTTCATGCTCTCGGCGAGCTGCATCGCGTGAGTACTGAAAGCAACAGACACGGATGCAGGCGTCTTAGTCCATCGCGCACTCCGCTCAATCGAGTCTCTAGCAACACTGAGAGGGCATACCTGCTCTGTATAGATGGCAGAGGGAGCTTCGTGTCCTCTGGACTCTCGTCTTTGCCTTTGCGCTGCTTGGTGCCGAGCAGCGGCGCTTGCAACTGCGACTGATACAGATGCTGCTGCTGTTGTTGCGCTTGACTGCCAAGTGCTTGCTGCTGCTGCTGTGCGCGGGCATTCGCTTCTTCCATCTCGCGAATGTCGCGAAAGTACTCGTGGCGCAGCGCTTCGCGCGCGCTCATGCGCTTGCTCGGGTCGTACGCGAGCATCTTGTGCATGAGATCGATCGCCGCGGCCGATGCGTGCGGAATGAGCTTCGTGATGCTCGTGCCATCGTCTTTCGGGAAGTTAAAGTCCACGTGCGCAGCGCCTTTGCGCTTGAAGACGTCGAGGACTTCGGGCGACGGTGTCCCGAGGATCTTGTGGATGCGGTGGATCTGGTCGAGTTCGTTCGAGCCTGGGAAGAGCGGGTAGAGCGATGTGATCTCGAAGAAGACACAACCGGCGCCCCACATGTCCATCTCGGGTCCGTAGTACCCGTCTGTGAGCAAGCACTCGGGTGCGCGGTACCACCGCGTTGAGATATACTCGGTGTACGGCTGCTTGGAGTAGATGCCGCGGCACGAACCAAAGTCTGCGAGCTTGAGCTTCCGGTTGTCTTCGACGAGGATGTTCTCGGGCTTGATGTCGCGGTGGAAGATGCCCTTGTTGTGCATGTGGTCGAGCGACTTTACGAGCTGGTACATGAGCGACTGAATGAGTTCGGGCTTGAGGTAGTGGCGCCGACCGCGGATCATCTCGTACAAGTTTGCGTCCATGAGCTCAAACACGAGCGCGAGGCGACCGGAGGGCTGGTCATAGAGCACTTCCTCAAGCTTCACGATGTGCTGATGCGGTGAGAGGCGGCGCAGCGCCTGGATCTCGCGCAGGTTGTTCACTTGGTCGATGCTCTCGAAGTGGTTCTTCATGCACTTGATCGCGTGGTACTTGTTGTCTTTGACATTCTGCGCCTTGAGGACCTCAGAGAACGTCCCCTCGCCTTTCTTCGCTACGAGTCGGTACTTGCGCATCGTCGTGCTCGCGCTCGCTCGAGAAGCGCTGCAGTCGTCTTCGATGTCGTCTTGCTCCGCGCTCGCTTCGCTGTCGTCGTCGTCGTTGTTGTTGCGCCAAGCTGTCCAACACAACTGATGATCACTCCAAAATGGCTACACGTTCACACGTCGCAGATTCGAAACAGCTTCAAGTGCTATTCTGGTCACAAATTTATCGAGGATTGATTTCATAGTAATTAAACTCATATCTTGAACATTTTCAATAGTCCTTCAGTCCTCTGGTCATTGTGGTGCGTTCACGAGCCAAGAACTAGTTCAAGCGGAGCGGACACGGCCGCTCCGCTACTTGAGTCTTTGCTCCCATACATGTTCAAGAGCGCTTGCTCCTGTCCTCAGCGAGTGCTCGTCTATGCTTTGTTTCTGAGCAAGGCCCATAAAGCAACGCGAACGCACAGAGTCCAACGCGATCCGCACAGAGTACAACAAGAGCTTCGGACACACGCTGGATGGTTCTCACGCACCGCAACGTGCTCGCTCCTGAGCCGATACGCCACCTCAAGACGTCGGATGGAAATCCAATGTTCACGTTCAACGACATCACTACAACTTCCCAATTTGCGGTCAACCGCACAAGCGACCCATCGGCTCAAGAGACCTTTCCAGCTCCGCTCAAGAGTCGCCCTCCGGGGCGACCCCCCCTTCCAAGATCCAGGCCACGCGGTACGCGCACGGGAAGCGCTCAAGGACGCGCGTGGAGCACGGCAAGGAGATCACGGACGAGGGGCTGTTTGGGCGCAGCAAGACGAAGGCGATCAAGATCATGAAGGAGAGCTAGCTCCAGTTAGCTGGCGCACACACCGCCTGGCCGGAAGCTTGGTACGGCGGTTTCGGCTGCCTGCGGGACTTGCAATGGACGGGGTCGCGCGAGCGGTTTTGACGGCGGTGGAACCCGGCGGCGCTACGGCGCCTGCGCGGCAGTTCGGCTGCCTGTGAGACGGGTAACGGACACGGTTGTGTGAGCGACTGTGGACGACTAGGGACTTGCACGCCCACGTGGAGGGCGCCCTGCCGCTTGCGCGGCAGCGAGGCGCCATCCTGCTCACAGGAACACCTGATCGCCACTTAGTGCAGCATGTTTGCATATCATCGCGTATGGGTATAGGGCGATCACTAAGTTGTATCCCAATACACCTCACATTCAAAGTCAACGAGATCGCGACGCAGTACATGCGCGGTTGCAACACCGAGACGCTCAGGAGGCGTGTAGTTGCACTACAGTCTGCTCGTCAGCCCCACCACACATCGCGATGGCGCCATTTGCGATCCAGTTACCAGTCAGCATCGTCACCGATGAACGTGAACTCGCCTCACACATCGACGTCCTCGTGCGCCAGTCGCCACCACCCGATGGTTCTTTGCGAGCACACGCCAGCTTCAAGCGTGCACTCGCGAGCACCGAACGAGTGTACGACGCCTACAAGCGAGCGCACACAGGCACCGACCTCTGGCGTCACGACTGAAAGCCGTCTTTTGCAACGTTCAAGATGTTCAGATGTGACCATATCAACGTCGTGGCGCTGGGTCATGTGAGTACGCAAGCGAGCGACTGAGTGATGCGTATGAGCTCGTAGATCAAAGCATTGGTGAGTGCATGAACATCGTCAACACGCCTCCACAGCACATTCATCTCGCCTGTGTGTGTTAGACGATCTTGTGCTCCCAATCACATGCAGCAAATGACACAAGGTCATGACAAGAGCGAGGCTACCCGAACCTACACATTTATCGCTTGCGTCTCGTGTGAGCAGGTCGTTGCCTCGTACCTCCAAGCCGCTGCAGAGACCGACAATCTGTACCACAACACCAAGTACAACGTCGCGCGCATGATCCCGACGCGGTGCAGCGCCATCGAAGACGCAGCTGTGACTGTCACGGACTTGCACCTTGCGAGCGACGACCGGCAGATGTTTGCGCTCTGGGGCTTGGAGTCGTTCTACGACCAGACGCAGGAGCGGCGTCGAGCAAAAGCCGCAGTACTCGGACGCTCGCTTGTTTGTAGCGCTGACACGTCGATCCAGCCGCAGTCGTCGTCTACGGAGCCATCGTCTGCGCTCGGAGCAGCAGCGCTACCTCGCGCATACGACGACGCGTATGTCGCGAGTCAGCAGTTTTACTGCACGACGTGCCACGTACAGCTGGCAAACGACGCAGAGGTGGCACTGCACACGAAAGGCAAGAAGCATCGGCGGCGCGTTCGAGACGCAGGGTCGTATGGGTGGTCCGAGGTCCTAGGTCCTAGGTAGCAAGCACCAGACAAGCACGAGCTAGCTAAAACGAGTTGAAGCGTCTGAGCCAAGACTGAAGATGTTCGACAAGTAAATTCGTTTGCTGGGTAGCAGCAGTTAGTGCTACGAGCAGAGTGACAGCTACTGTCGATCGATGTGGTCTGGAGCAGCGAGTGAGCGAGTGAGTCGATGCGCATGTGTCCTGAACACTTGCATGTCCACCCACAGTGAGGCTCTTGAATCAAAGTGACTCATTTCGAGGCTTCATCGATAGGAAAGTTCATACAGAGTCAGTTGTTTTGATCAGAGAGTACGCGGTATCAAGATACAAAGCGATTGATCAGGCTCACTCTGATTTTCAAGTTCAGTGACTTGCATCATTCTGCGCAGGTTTCATGGTATCCAACGACCAGACAAGAGAGGAATCGATGCCAATCAAAATTGGCAGTTGAAGTGTCCAAGAAACACAGACAAGACGAACCTCGACCATCTCGACCAGCAGTGCAGCGCTCGTGACACTCGAGCGTCCTTACGCACAAGCACCTACGAGCCGAGATGCAGTCGCAGCAGCCGCATCTACCGCCTTCGCCGTCGAATGCTGCGGATGACAGCAACCACTTGCTATTGCACCCACACTCGAGCCGATTGCCGCCGCTCATTGCCGTGACGCTCGTGTGCGCTTCTCGTCACGGCTTCACGACACTCGCACACGAGATCAGCGTGTTCATCGACCCGAGCTTACGCGGCTCACACGCGATGATCGTTCGCGCATGCGAGCTCGGCGACGCGCGCTTGCTGCAGCGCCTGATTGACACTGCAGCAGATGACAACAAGCCCGCGCTCTACCGCTCGCACGTCTTCAGTCTTGCGCTCGTACACGCAGTCACGCACGACAACGACATGGCGCTGCTCGAGTGTTTGTATGCGTACTGTCCGACGGGCTTTGCGTCGCTCGGCATGGAGGCGGCTGCGCGCGTGGGCAAGCTCGAGGTGATGCAGTGGCTCGAGACCAAGTACCGTCCGCATCGCGAGCGGTTCACGCGCATCATCCAAGCTGCGATCACGAGCGGTCACCTTCCGGTCGCAAAGCAGCTCCTGGACACTGTCGAGCACGATGGAAAGAAGCTCGAGGACTACTACAAGCGCGCGATCCTCGATGCGGCATGCAGCGCGGGCGACTTGGTCGCTGTCAAGTACCTCGTCGACGAGTGCGAGTACAAGACGTACAAGTTCTTCTCGGTCATTCGCTCAGCGCTCGCATCTGGGAACCTCGAGCTGGTCCAGTGGCTGTACGCTCGAGGCTACCGCGATCTGCTCGACTACGACGCCAAGCTGATGGCCGAGAAGGGCCACACAGAGGTCTTGCGGTGGCTGATCGAGAACGACCCGGTCATTGGGAGTCCAGACAATCACCACCTCCCTGAAGCTGTGGTCGCAGCGAACTTGGAGACAACGCAGATGCTCTACGAGCTCAAGCCCGAGATCTTCAGCGCCGAGCTCCTGGCGAAGAAGTTCCCAAGCGCAGCGGCAAGTGGCGACCTCGCGCTGCTCCAGTGGCTGCTCGCGACGCTCGAAGCGACTAAGGCGAACCTCCGCGATGCTCTGTACGAATCGTATCGGTCGATCGTTGGCGCTGCGGCGAACGGACATCTCGACGTCGTCCAGTGGTTCTACACAAACGTGCGACAGTTCTCGCGCGACGCGCCATACATTGAGCAGTGGGCAGTGAGCGAAGCAGCAGGGGGCAACCATGCCGAGATCATGGAGTGGCTCCACGCGAACCGATCGAAGGACGAGACGCCAAAGTACAGGATTGTCAAGGCGGCCGAGCACGGTCGCTTGGATCTGATCAAGTGGATGCTCCGGGACGCCGAGTGCGCAGACGTCAATTACTCTGTTTACGGGGCTGCAGCATCGAGTGGCGACTTGGCGACGCTCCAGTGGCTGTACGAGTACTTTGACAAGGAGCGTTCTCGTTGGGACCACTATGCCATCGCTGCAGCGGTGCGGAAGAACCACGTCCACATCGTCCAGTGGCTCCATGACCAGGGCTTTCAAGGCTGGAGCTCGGAGATGATGGACATGGCGCCGTCGCTCGAGATGGTCGAGTGGTTCTACTACAACCGTACTGAAGGCTGCACGACGGCGGCGATGGACAACGCAGCAGCGCGCGGGGACTTTGACACCGTCTTGTTCCTGCACGAACATCGCACTGAAAGGTGCTCCCCCGACGCAGTCATATCTGCTCAAGTGGCGAACTACCCGGTGCTGGCGCAGTGGCTCTTTGAGACCTATTCGAGCGCCGTGACGAGCAAGGGTGTGTCCCAGAACATGCGCTCGAGTCTGCTGGCGTCATGGCTCTGTACTGGGCGCTGTTCCTAAGCGAAGAGCGGTCGTGGTACGACGGCGAGAAACTCGACTCAAGACGAGCGAGTGATTTGGTACACAAGAGCACTCATCTAAGCAGCAAGTGCAGTGCTGCAAGAGGAGCAGTGCGTTGTCGAGGACATTCGGACAGCTCCTTCCAAGCGAGAAATAATCGAGGGAGTCACATGCCCATCAAAATCGCACACCAGTCAGTCCAAGTCGTCAAAAGGCGCCGCCACACTGAAGGATGTCGGAGCTCTACGAGAACGCCGTGTGTCTCGCGCCGATGGTGCGCTCGGTACGTCCGCTTGGTCGCACTATCTGATCCACGCAGCGCTTGTGCGCGAGAAGCTGCAGCATGTGTGAGTGCGCCGCGCATAGCAAGAGACTGATGAGGTAGCTGCTGTTGCTGCAATGGCGACTGGGTTGATCGACACAGGGCACGCTGCCGCTGCGCCTGCTCTCGCTGCGCTACGGCGCTGACCTTGTCTACGGCGAAGAGATTATCGATAAGCGCATCATCGCGACGAACCGAGTGCACAACGGTACGCACTTGCGAGTCGAGGACCTGACGTTGCGTTCGTTCGTTCGGTCAGCTCCATTCTGAAAGCGCTGCGAGCGTTATCGTCCTCTTCGTTGAGACTGACGACAGACACGTGTGACGC
Organism: Pythium guiyangense; assembly: GCA_003730235.1. Taxonomy (NCBI): domain Eukaryota; phylum Oomycota; class Peronosporomycetes; order Pythiales; family Pythiaceae; genus Pythium; species Pythium guiyangense. The sequence goes on from QXDM01000013.1 coordinate 1,396,456, forward strand.
ATACACCTAGCGCTGCTCGATACGACCGACTACGTGAGCAAGAACGGCGGCTCTGTCGTGTTTCGCACGTGCGAAGAGGAGCGACGCAAGGTCGTGTTCCAGATCGGCACTGCCGACGCAGTGCTCGCGCTCAAAGCCGCTGAGACAGTGTGAGTCGCCATCGTGCACCGCTGTGTATCCATCCATCTCTGACTACGCGAGTGCTCTAGTGTACTGACTCGGTTCGCTCGCATGCTGATGCTACGTCGCTAGCGCCGGCGATGTCGCTGCGATCGACATCAACATGGGCTGTCCGAAGCACTTTTCCATCCAAGGCGGCATGGGCGCCGCGCTGCTCAAGAAGCCCGAGATCGCCTGCGATGTACGCGCCCATGTTCGCTTGTTCGTGCGTTGCAAGGCGGAAGCACAGGACGCCTCGCTCGTTCACTCATGCGCGTGTGCTTGTAGATCCTCAAGACGCTGCGACGCAACCTGAACGTCCCAGTGTCGTGCAAGATCCGCATCCTCGAAGACGCCGCGGCAACCGTACGCTCCCTCTCGCTCTATACGACGTCGCTCACTCGGTACAAAGCTCACAGCTCACTTGCTTGCACGCGTCTGTGTGGACAATCAGATCGACATCGCCAAGCGCTTTGAGCAAGCCGGTGCTGTTGCGATTGGTCTCCATGGCCGACAGGTGCACGAACGTCCAGTCGACAGTGCGCACTGGGACGCGTTCGCGCCAGTCGTGTCGGCGCTCTCTGTTCCTGTGCTCGTGAACGGCGACATCTTCAACCGCGACGACCTCGCGCGCGTGCGCGAAGTGTCTGGCGCGAGCTCGTTCCTGATCGCGCGCGGCGCACTCACGAACGCCTCGATCTTCCGACGCGACGGCATGTTGCCGCACACTGACGTACGTCCATGTTTCTGAGGCGTTGCGGTGGTCGCGTAGCATCCACGATGTCGCTGTCGCACTGACGCGCGCCTTGTGTGTGTGGCGCTCGCTCAGGTCGTCGTGGACTACCTCAAGGTCGCCGCAGAGACTGACAACGTGTTCCAGAACACCAAGTACAACGTCTCGCGCATGCTCCCGACCAAGTGCGACGACAGCGACATCGAGTGCACTGGCGAGAGTGCAGCAGCAGCGCTCCGGCGCGTCACGGTCGCCGACCTCGGCGCCACGAAGAGCAACGCCGAGATGTTTGCGCTCTGGGACTTACAGCACTCGTACGAGCAGACGCAGGCGCGGTTCGTTGCAAAGGCTCGGGCGCTCAACCTCCCGACTGGCGACGGCATCGTCGACGACTCGTTCAACTCGGCGCCGCCACCTGCGCATGCGTACGACGACGCGTTCGTGACGCAGCATCAGTTCTACTGCGCGACGTGCCACGTGCAGCTCTTGAGCGACAAGGACGTGGCGCTACACACGAAGGGCAAGAAGCACAAGAAGAAGCTCCGCGAGCGCTCGGCAGCGACTGTGTCCGAGCAGATCGCCAAGAGCGCGGTGGCTGCAACCGCTACTGCCACAGCTCTTGCTGCTCCAAGTGGCGACGAATCCACACACGACGCCGACGAGAGCGACCGAGCTGCTAAGCGCGTGAAGCGAGCCGCCGACAATGACAGTGACGTCTCGAACGCAGAGCTGCAGGGCGACAGCGCAGCACCGGTTGAGAACGACAAGGGCGAGACTGTTGCAGCGCAAGTGGCAGAGAGCTGAGCGCCTCGAGTAGCTGCTAGCTTACGAATGAATGGACGCTGGTCTTGACAACACATGCGCTCAACTGATCGCGTGCTTATTAGTCGTCGGAGCTGTCGCTGTCGCTGTCGCTCGAGATCTCAATCACAGACGGTGGAGACTGCGTCTTCTTTGGTCGCGAGCGTCTCGCAGCACTTGGCGCTGTGGTCGCGTTGCGAGGCGGCGCTGGAGCGCTTCCGCCGTACACGCGACGCGAGTCTCGCACGAGCGCGCGGCGCGCCATGTACTTAGGTTTGCGCGACTTGCGATGGAGTCCAAGCCGGTCTTTCGCTTTCTTGCTGCGGTCTTCGCGCTGGCGGTACGTTGGATGCTGCTGTCGAGACTACTGGTTGCTTCCTGCGTTGTCGCTGCACCGGCGGTTGCTGCCGCTGTCAAGCGTGCTGTCTCCACACGCCTCGCTACTGGCACTGGGGCCGCCGCTGCTGCTGCGTCGTTGACAGCAATGGTCATGCTTGTCGCGCTGATCCGACGGTTTGATTTGCATCAACGTTGGTACCATTTGGTATCAAATTTTGATACCAAATTCTTGGTGCCTTCAACATGACCTTGGTCGCCTCGAAGCGCTTCTCGTCCGCTTTGCGCATCGGGCGAGCGGTGCACGTATGGACTGGTGTGGCATTCAGAGTGTGACAGTGACTTTGCGGACTGCGCGCAGTGGTGCTGGACGTGGCGCGGGTCCGCTTGCTTTAGCGACTGCGGCACCAGCGGTTGCCACTGAAAGCGTTGGAGGTACCGAGCTATCGAGTGCACACGCTGCGTTGTGCTGCATCACTTCTGGAATCGCTGGTCGTGGCTCGCAACGCGTCCGCGCTGGTTGCTGCAGAGCAGTACTCGTGACTGTGCTCTGTACAGATGCTCCAGCTGGCGCTGCTGCTGTCGATGGTGTCGGAACGGAGTCAGCAAACTCACTCAAGTTCACGCGCACTTGGACAACGCGACGAGGCACGCGCGCAAGTGGCGGTGCCGTCGCAGAAGTTGAAGCCGTGTTGGAAGACAGTGGTGGTGGTGCTAGCATCGAGCTGTGGTGGTGCTGGCTTTGGCTGATGTCGTCGCTGGCGCTGCTGAGTTTGTTTGGCGATCCACCGTGTAGACGTGCGTACGTGATCGGACTCGAGTCGCTCGATGGTAGCGTCATTGGCGCTGGTGCGCGTGGCGCAGTCTCTTGTCGGTGAGACGGTACCGAGTGGAGTGTGTTGTCCGGCGCAGGTGGTGCATACTGCTGGAGCAGCTGCCCGCGCTTCGTGGAGACAGCAGCAGCAGTGTCTCTCGACTCGCTGAGGTGGCGGAACTTGTCCATGCGGAGTCCACTCTCGTTCTCCTTCTCGTCGTGCTCGAGCGCAATGGTGTACTCGAGGATCGCTTCGTGGAACTCGCCCTCTGTGTTGTAGCACCCAGCGCTGCGTGCGCAACCGTCCAGTTCGTGCGTGTGTCAGCCACGCGTTCGTCTCAACAAGCGCCACTTCGTCGAATGCAGGAGTAAGACCAACCAAGCGCTCGACGTACCGTGCATAGCGCGCCATGACGTGGTGCGGATTGAGCTCAAGCACGCGCGAGAAGTCGGCGTGCGCACGCTCGATCTGCGCGCTCTTGAAGAGTGCCATGCCGCGACTGAACCTGGCGTGAATGTCGTCTGGACGGCACTCGAGGATCTCAGAGAAGTCGCAGATCGCCATGTCATAGAGCTGTTGCAGAGGCATCGCGTGAGACTGCAGTCGAGTGAAGTCCAGTGGTGCACCATACGCACGTTCAGGAGACGCACCTTTGCTTTCATGTTCGCATGGGCACGGACGGCTAGTGTATGGAGACACGTCGGATCGGTCTGGAGCGACGCTGTGCACTCGTCCAGGAGCTGCTGGATGTCGCGCAACTTGACGAGCACAGAGGGCCGGCGGCGCGAGACAACGGACGCAGGTCGCATGGTTGTCCATGCACCGAACGCTCGTGCCGCTGCTGCTGTCGAGAGTACGTGCACGAGCTAATGAGCGAACGAGTGAGTGATCGTGCGGATCAGACTAGTGTGCTCGAGCTAAGTTTGGTGGTCATGATGACACGCATGGAGACCAAGTGATTCGCTATGTTCCCATTTGTGCGTGTGCTCGAAGACATCGCTCTGTCGATGTTCGATGGAGGCGAACGACCAGTCTTCCTGCCCCGATCAGCCTCGCTTCGGGTCGAGCGCTTGCATGAGCAGGGCGATGTAGTCTTCGTAGTAGATGCGGCCAGTCTGCGGATCCTTTGCGGCGCTCAGGAACGCTACGAGCAACACAGTGTCGAGTTCAATGTGGTGAGGTCGCCACTCATGGATCCTCCCTCACAGGAGTGAAGCACTCGGGACGCGCACCTTCCATCTCTTTCTCTCGGAACGGCGTGCCCTTGGTGATCAGCAGCTCGCGCATGACGTCGGCTTCAATGTACCCGCGCTTCTCCGTGTCGATCACCTAGTGCAGCGCAAGGACTCCGTCGCGTCAGCCGCTGCTCACTCGCGCTCCTCATCAACAACGCCTCGTGCTGCGTTGTACCCGAAACGCAGCGAGGAGCGTCTCGTCCGTGTCGGGCTCGTACTCGTTCGTGTAGAGCACTTCGAGCATCTTCTTCTCGAACCGGTCGTACGTCACAAACGTCGACGGCTCGTCCTCTTGCATCTGCGCTCGCACACGCGCGTGCGGCACTCAATCTGTCAGTCCATGGCTGCGGTCCTTCGTGTGCTTCAGCGCGTCACACCAGGCGAACCAGGACCTACAGCGCACCTCAGGCAGGATCTTCTTGATGATGTCCTTCTCGCTCGGGAACGCGCCGAGGTACCGCATGATCGTGCTCACCTCCCTGTCACGTACATGCACAAAGAGATACCCGAGACAGCCTGAGCATGAGCTCCGAGTCGTAGGTGCTCCTGTCGAGAGCACACACTCAGGACGCACTCTTGGATCACGCAGCCCTTCTTCTCCTTGTCAAACATGTCGAACGCTGCGCGGATGCGGACCTTCCGCGCAGCTTCGTCGTCCACTGCGCCGCGCTGGTTCCCTGCTGTCGCCATCGTCGAGTGTCTGCGTCTTGCGCAAGTCGTGAACGCGCTCCTCAGGCGTCTGTCGGCCGTCCGTTTCGCTCTTCATGGCCACTCGAGTCATTCTGGCGTTCGAGGCGTCCACGACAGTCAGACGCACGTACAAGAGGCAACAAAGACGATCGCAATCCATTCCAAGGCCACTCTTCCTCTCTCTCTCTCTCTCTCTCTGGCACGGTCCTAGGCTTCTGTCACTTGACCACTTTCGCCTACGCTTCGCGCAGCGCACACACGCGCGCGAGCGTGTCCAGGAGCGCGTCGTCGACCGCTGTCGCAGCGCTCGCGGCGCGCACGCGCTCGACCAGACGCTCGACAAACGTCTGGAGGTCTGCGACGTCGCTCGCGCGGCAGTCAAACTGCTCCAAGTGGAGCACGAGCGTCTTCAGCAGCAGCAGCGCGCATGTGTCGACCGTGTTGCTGAGCGCCGAGGCGTCTACGCGACTGTCATTCGCCTCGTTCGCCTCGAGCTGCGCGACGCCAAAGTCCATCGCGAGGCAGACGTGGCCGAGACTCGGCGCGCAGCTCATGCTCATGCTCTGCGTCGGCGGCGCGAGCGCCAGCAGCGGCACGAGCGTCTCTGCGTCGACGCGCCGCACGCCGTCGACGACGATCACGACGTCGCGCGCTGCGAGACTCGCGGTCCACTTGAGCAGCAGCGCGGCCGCCTGGCGCACGAGCGCTGCGAGCTGGCGCTCCATTGCGCGGTAGAACGCACTGAGCGCGCGCTTCTCCGCCGCTTCGACCGCCTCGAGGTGCTCGTGCAAGAGCGTCTGGTGCGCAAACGACACGGTCGCCGTCTTTACCGTTGCCGCTGTCTTTGTGAGCTGCTGGTGGCGCTTCGTCTCGGACAAGGAGCTCCCGAGCAAGACGCACGCGCGGCGCAGTGCAAGGCGACTCTGCTCCAAAAGCAGCGCCCAGTTGCGCGGCAGACCCTGCTTCCACTGCGCCTTGAGGGCGTCAACACGACTCACGGCGTTGAGGAACACGAGCGCGCTCGTCTGCTCGTCGACACGGGCGTGCGTGAGGCGCGCACTCGGCTCGAGTGCCGCGAGCAAGAGTGGCTCGCCACGTGCGAGGAGCTCCCACACGCCCGTCGCGCTCGAGCGGACGGCGCTCGCTGGCTCCACGAGCTGGAGCAGTCCGGCGGCGAAGCGCAAGAGCGCGCACCACATCTGATGCGCCACGGACCGCTCCGTTCGCTTGCCGCTCTCCGACTCGATCGTGACGTAGCCGCGAAGGCCCGTGACCGCGTCTTCGCGCGCCATTTGTGCACTCAGGAGCGGCACGAGCTCATTCGCGAGCAGCGGCAGCACGCGGAGCTCGGACGTCGCGGCGTCGATCAGCACGCGGCGCCACAGGTCGCGGCTCTGCGCGTTCCAGACGACAGTCGTGAGGCCCGTGAGGACCTGAAGCGCCTGCGTCTGCGCCGTGCGGACATCGTCTGCTGCAGCTGCTGACGACGGCGACGGAACGCGGAAGCGCTGGATCAGGACTTGGAAGAGCGCTGCGAGGCCGTGCTGCTCGTGCTCGAGGAGCGTTACGAGCGGCCGGAGCGTCACGACGCGGTCGAGACGCGCAGACGCAGGCGCACCGACGAGCACAAAGCCGTCGAGCACGTCATGAATCAAGCACCAGCTCACTTGGAAGAGCGCCTGGAGCGCTGGCGCAGACGCACGAGGCGCCAACGCGTCGCACTGCGTGATCGCGCGCATGCAGTGCTGCACGAGCTTGACGTGGAGGATCGCGCACTCGTGCGGGTCAACGCTGTCGCTCGCGCCACTCGAGCTACTGCTGACGGCGACGACGTGGCGCACCAAGAGCAGCGCCGCCGTGAGCAGCGCCGTCCGGAGCTGGACGCTAATGCTCTCGACGCGGTTCGCGAAGTCACTTGCGAGCTGCGGCCAGAGCGCCGCGGCGTCGTCGCCACTGCGGCGCATTGCAACGTCGCGATCACCCAAGCGCGACGCACTCGCGAGCGAGAGCTCGACGCGCTGCGCCGTCTTCTCAACGAGACGCAAGAGCCGCACGCTCATGGCGAGCGTCACGCGCGACTGCGTCGGCCGCGGCCGCGTCTGCGAGAGCTTCGGGTCCCGCGTCTTTGTCACGACTTGGCGCAGTTGGTGGTGTAGCATCGAGACGAGGAGCTCGAGCATGTCGTGCACGTGCGCGAGGCCGACGAGATCGAGCGCCGCGTCGCCGTCGCGCGTCTGCTGCGCGCTGAGGACGTCGGCCAAGACTTGGATCATGCCGAACGACGTGCGGTCGCCAGCAAAGCTCGACGCCTTTGCGCCGACGCCCAGGTCGAGTGGCGACGCCGGGACCGTGCGCGCCGTCGAGCTCAGGCGCGGCGGCGACGAGATCATCGACTCTTTGCGCTTGAACCGGTTCACAGCAGGCGACGCTGGCGCCGGCGCGCTCGCGGCTTCTGACGCGGCGTCCGCGGAGTCGAGGAAGCAGCAGAGCTCCATGAAGACCTTCCACTGGCTCAGCGCAAAGCCCTGCGCCTGGACGTACGCGCTCTGCAAGTTGCACCACTGCACGCGCTGGAGCACGCCGCGCGTGCTGCGGTCGTCCCTCCCACGCGCGCCGTCGAGCTGCCACGCGAGCACCGATGCATCGCAGAGCAAGCCGCGCGCGTACGCCGGGACGTCGTCCGCCGTCGCGTCGAGACGCTTGAGGACGTCGCGGTGCGCAGCGCTGGCGTACGGCTGGACCGAGCGACAGAGCTCAGCAAAGCGCGACGGCGCGTAGTCCAAGCGCGTGAACGTGCGGAGCCAGTGCGAGTAGAGGTCTTCGGTCCGGAACGTCTCGAGGACTTGCGTCAGCGCGTCGTCGCCGCTCGCCTTGGACGCCGCGCCGCGCGCGTGCCACTCGTACGAGATGATCTGGAGGATGTACCCGCGCGCAACGTACGCAAACGGACTCGAGCGACCGACGTATGCGCTGCGGCGGTCGGTCACTGAGCGGCCAGGGCTGTCGAGGCCAACAGCGCTCATGGCCACGTGGCCGTCCGAGGCGTCAAGCGCCATGCGGATCTTGAGCGCGCGCGTCAAGTGGCCCCAAAAGTGACTCGATGCGCGCAAGCCCTGGACGATCTGGACGTCGAGTGCGCGGCGCTCGCGCGTTGCGCCGTGCCACACGCGCACGAGGAACTGCAGGACGTGGCAGAACAGGTCGGTCGCTTCTTCCATGAGCTGCTCGGACGCAACGAGGAAGCGCTCAATGAGCGCCACGAGCCGCTGCGTCTTCACAGGCGCCTTGCCAGTCGACTCGTCGCTCGCCTCGTCGACGTCAAAGAGGACGTAGGCAAGGAAGCCAGGCTGGTGCGTGAGGCAAGTCGTGAGGAGCGCGAGGAGCGCTTTGCCGATCCCGACTTCGTCGAGCGACGAGCGCAAGAGCCGGAGCATGGCGTCGCGGACGCTCGCCATGTCGGTGCCACCTTGGAAGAGCGCACTCAGCGAGTGCGTCGCGCCGTCAGACGACGACGACGCCGGACTATCGCGGCGCTCAAGGAACACAGCGGCGTGATGGAGGATCTGGAGACTCGCGGCGACGATCGCGCGGCGCTTTGTGACTGGATACGCCAAGTACCCGCCGCAGAGCGTCACGAGGTTCAGCGCCTTGCGCGCCTTCGGGCCGCCGTCGTCAATCGGCGTGAGCAAGAGCAGCGACGCAGTCTTGTAGTCCACGACGCCACTCGCAGCGTCGCTGCCTGGTGTGAGGAGCAGATCGAGGAGCCGCAGCGCCGTGACTGCGAGCGCTTCGAGCCGCGCCAACTCGGTCGGCGCGTCCAGCTCAGTCGCAAACGTGAGCGGGTACAGTCCTGCGTCACGACGCCCACTCGCTTCGGCAGATGACGACGCTGCCGATCGCGTGATGGGCTGCGGGACGACGCAGTTGTCGCCCTCGAGCTCCATTGCCGCAGCGCTGATGCTATTCCAGTGCTTGAGTGCGTGGTGGCGGATCGACACGACGCCGCACGTCGAGCGCAGGAGCTTCATCACGAGCGTCACGTCCGTCGTGAGCGTCTTGCGCAGCGCGGTCTGGAGTCCCTGGAGCATCGCGTTGTCGTCTGGGACAAACGCCGCCGCAAGGAGCGCGTAGAGCACGCGGAAGCACCGGTCCGTGAGCTCCCACTTGGTCGCGAGCGCCGCGAACTTCCAGCTCTCGTGCGTCGAGAGGATCTCGACCGCGAACTCGACGGCTCCGACGCACCACGTGCGTTCGGCCGCGGCAAAGTCGCGGCGACTGAGTGTGCTTGCTGACACAGACGCGCTGCTCGCGTCGACTGCGCGCGCTTCCTGCGCGAGGAACCAGCGTACGACGTTCATCGCGACGTCGAGCGATGCGAGCACGACGGGGTAGTGCCCCGTGAGGCGCTCGTGCGACTCAAAGACCTTGCGCGCAGTCGTGAGCACGAGCCCCACGCACTCGTCGCTGCCGCCGCCGAGGTCGTCGATGATCACGCGCACGCAGGCGTCGACCGACGTGAGCGCGCTCAAGGCGCTGAGGATCGCCGAGACAAAGTGGACGACCGCAGTCGCACTCGCGTCGTCACTGTCGCCAGCGTCATCGTCGTCAATGCGGTCCAACTCGTGGAGGAAGCTGTCGAGGAAGCCAAAGAGCAGACGCACGAGGTGCGCGACGCCGTCGAGCGCAAACGCCTCGGCCGTGCGCGGCACGGACGTCTGCGTTAGTCCTTGCGACGACGGCGCGACGTGTGTGAGCACGTGGTCGCGGATCGACCGGTCGCGCACGCCCCACGCCACGAGGTCTTCGCGCGACGCGCGCTCAAGCGCCGAGAGCGACACGTGCTCGCGCAGGAGGAGCGGCAGGACATCGTCGAGCGACGGCAAGTGGCGCGCGCGCCACCAGCTGCGCAGCCGCGCTTCGCTCCAGCGCCGACCGATCTCGTGCACGACGGACGCGTCTGTGCGACTCGCCTGGACGATCCACTCGAGGACGCTCGTGAGCGTCTCCATGTCGTCTGCGCGCCGGAGCGAACTAGTCTGAACGTGCGCCACTGCGGTCTCCATGGCCTCGAACACGAGGTCCCAGACCGTGAGCCGCGCGCTGCGGTCGTCGCGCTGGTCGAGGTGCCACAGCACGTACTTGGGCGTGGCACTGTCCTCGTCGTCGCTGTCGCTACTGCTGCCGCTGTGGAAGTCGACCACGCGGCCAGTCGTGCCCGCTGGGATCGCGAGCTGGTCGTCTTCGTAGTAGAACGAGCGCACACACACAACACGCGCATCGTCCGAGCTGCTGCCTCGCGGCGCCAAGTAGTCGTCTGGCGGGAGCAAGCGCGGCAGTGCGAGCGCACTCGCTTGCGCGGGCGAGAGCGGCTTTGCGAGCTCTTTGAGCACGTGGCGCAGCACTGGCGACGGCGCGAGGCCGTCGACGTTCGCACTCAGCGCAGTCAAAACCTGGAGACACGGCAAGAGACTCGCGGGCAAGAGCGCCTTCGTCTTCTGCACGAGCGCTGCGAGGCCGTGGCCAGTCAGCTCGTCACTCGCGTCATCGCGGTTCGCCAAGACCGACAGCGTCGCCTCTGCGACGCTCGCGTTCGCGAGCACTGGCGTCACGAGCTTGACCATTGCGTGGAGCTGGTGGAGGCTCTCGGCGCCGACGCTCTCGAGGTACCCGAGCGACCCGAGGACGTCGTTGAGCAAGTCTGCGCCGACGCGCTGGACGATCGCGACGCAGTACGCAGCGCCACCAGGCGCTCGCTCATGCCGCGCGTGCTTCGTGAGCGCGATGGGCGGGAGCTGCCAGCTCGTGCTCGCGTCGATTGCCATGGGCTGCGTGAACGGGAACACGACCGAGTCGCCTCCGTGGTGCAGACCAACGTCGTCAGTCGCCATGGCGTCGTCGTCGTGGCTCGCGTCGTGGAACGTGAGCGCGCGCAGGAGGACGTTCACGTGGTAGAAGCTATGGAGACGCTCAGCTGCAGCGAGCGCGTCTTGGAGCACGCGCTCGAGCGCCTCGACGTCCGGGACGCTGCTGCGGTGCTCCGTGTACTGGTGCGCGAGAAGCGCGGCCAATGCGAGCGCGAGGACGCCAGCAGTCGACGCGCGGAGCGGCGGCTGGTCGTCTGCCATTGCAGCGTCGCTGATGCTGTCAGTCGCCGCAAAGACCGAGCGACTCCAGTCCAAGACCGCGTCCCAAGATGCTTGAGACAGCGGCGAGCGACTCGCGACGTGGAGCATGCGCACGGCCACGAGGACGCCGAGCTGCGTGGCTTCGCGCACGCGCGCGTGGGCGCGGGGGAGCGTGAGTGTGCTCGCCGTGAACGCGTCCGGGACGACCACGTCATCCCAGAGCTATCGTATCAGAGAGAGTCCCATCGCCCATGCCACAGTCACAGAGAGAGAGAGAGTAAGGCGCCTGTCAGTCTGAGGCACAAGAGCATCGACGAGCATTGACCCACGAGCTGCTGCTGTACGTACGCTGAGGGCTTTCGCAGTCGCGACGGCGCTTGCACCGGCGATCTTGTCCTTGGACGCATACAGCGCGAGCACGAGCGTGTGGCGCAGCAGCGCCGCTTCGTCGAGGAGCTGGAGCTCCCACGCCTGCTGCGCTGCGTGCTGGTGGAACGCGTGCTCGGGCGCTTCAGTCGGGAGCGCAGCAAAGTCCGGTCGGCCGGTCAGCGCGTGCTGCGCGCGACCAGCGACCTCGTCCACGAGCGCGTCCACGAGCCCTTCCTTCAGCAGCTCCTCCACGATCTCGTCCACGACGTCGAAGTTTGGATGCGTCTCGGGCGCAACGAACAGCGCGATGCGCAAGAGCTCGATGCGCACGGCGAAGAATGCACGGCGCTCGGCGTAGTACTGCTCGCGGATCGCCGCTGCCGCTTGCCACGTGAAGCGCGCGCTTTTGTTGCCGTCGCTCGAGAGCGATTTCGCGAGCTCCTGCAGCGCAGTCTTGCGCTGCTCGACGCTCGTCGATGCGGGCAACGCGCACTGCGCAAGCACAATCGCCCAGAACGCGCTCTCTGCGTCTGGCGTCGCAGCAACAGTGTCGTCTTTGCTCGCGTCTGTTGTTGGTGTCACGATGCCTGTTGCAGCAGTTCCACCGAGGGGCACAGAGCCGCACGCTGAGCGAATCGCATCCATGACGCTCTCGGCGCTCACATCTCCGCGCTGGCGCCGCGCGAGCCACTCGTACACGTCTGCTGCGCGCCGCAGCGTCGCCCCCGCCATGCCGACCATGCTGTCGCTGCGGCGGTCGTGCCAATTTGCTGCTTCCAGTCCTTTCGTGGTTTCGCTACTTAGTAGAGTGTGCACTGTAGTGGCGCATCTAAAACCCTTTTACAATCGGTAAATGACCCTCTCAAACTCGGTCAAATTCTACTTGGACAAAGCACATTGACACTCCAAGCTCGAGCTTTGCCACGTTGACCTCCGACACGACCGTCAGTCTTGGCTTCTCATCGAGAGCGAGTAAGGCCCAAACATGGCTGTGCTCGCCTGCGGAAACGCAAAGCGTACGGGTATCGAGTCATGACGGTCTCGACCCCAGGCATTCAAAAGCGATCCTCAAGTCATCAAAATACTATTCTTCCAATGCATAGTAAAATCAGTATAAACGAACTTAGACTAATGATTCACTCGATCGCGCCAGTCGCGCAATCACCAGTCTTGCACTTGTCAGAACACTTGCCAACATGCACACTCGCGGAGCGATGGCCACCCACACGACCCAAGCCGAGCGCGTCGCGGCGCTACGTGCTGTGCTCGGTGCGTCTGCATCTATGTGTCTGTCTCTTGATAGACACGTCAAGGCGGTCGAGCTGATAGCAGGAGCAACTGCGATCTGAACAAACTGCGACAGCCCGTGACGAGATCGCGCTCATGCCGTGCTGCTACGACGGACTCTCAGCCAAGCTCATCGAACGAGCAGGCGCGCGTGTGTTTGTCTTGCAGCTATAGCCTGTACTCGAATGTGTCGTAACTCACGCTTGGAGCGCACTCGCACACTCACTCACGCACATGTGTGCTGAAGGCTTTGACGTGACGTTCATGACAGGCTTTGGTGTCTCTGCGGTCCACGGCTTCCCAGACACGCAGGTACAGACCTCGTTCTTGTACTTTGCACATACACACTGTACGATCGCTCTACACAGACATTAAGAGCCGTCACGAACTGACTGACGTCTGTGCCACGACAACCCAGCTGCTCTCGTTTGGCGAGATGGAGCGCGCGGCGAAGGACATCAACGCTGCGCTGCAGCGCATCCCGTGCATCGGCGACGGCGATACTGGCTACGGCAACGCTCTCAACGTCAAGCGCACGGTCGCAGCGTACGCGCGCGCAGGCATGGCCGGTATCATGCTCGAAGACCAAGTTGCGCCGAAGCGCTGCGGCCACACTGCTGGGAAAGCTGTGGTGTCGCGCGACGAGGCGTACACGCGCATCCAAGCGGCAGTGGATGCGCGGCGCGAAGGTGGCTTTGACATTGTGATCATGGCGCGAACAGATGCGCGCGCGACGCACTCGCTCGACGAAGCGATCGCGCGGTGCCAAGAGTTTGCGCGTCTTGGCGCCGACATCACGTTCCTAGAGGCGCCGCGGTCCGTGGACGAGATGCGCGCGTACTGTGCGCAAGTGCCAGGCTTCAAGATGGCCAACATGCTCGAGAAGGGGCTCACGCCCGTGTTGCCGCCAGCCGAGCTCCAGGCGATTGGGTATGCACTTGCTGCGTATCCACTGACGCTCTTGAGCGCGAGCATCAAAGCCATGGAGAGCGCGCTTGGGCTCTTGCGCGCGCAGACGAGCGGCGAGTCGCAGAGCAAGACCGACGCAACTGGCGAGAACGCGACGCCAAACCAAGCGCTCGATGCGCTGCTGTGCGACTTTGCGCACGTGAAAGACGTCGTAGGCTTCACGTCGTACTACGAAGAGGAGGCGCGGTACAACATCTCGCGGCAGTGAGCGAGCGAGGCGGACACCTCCTTCGCGTCCGTCAGATAGAGTTGGTGTAGGAGAGCTTGTCGGTGTGTGTCGTTCACAAGGTTGTGAGCTGGCATGTGTCTTGCTGTGAATGACACGCGCACACGTCGCTTCGAGCTCCAGGTCGCTTCAATGTCAATCGATTGTACAAGTGGTATGTGTGACGTGCGATAGCGTATGCATAGTATTAACAAGTGAATGCGAGTGATTTGCCAAGTCTTGACATGTGGTGTGCAAACGTCGTGTGGCACATGTTGTAATTACAAGCGTCGTAAAAAGATCCTCGTTTTTACAGCGAGGTGCGGCAAACCACTGGTTCTCCTGTGGAGTTGAGCGCTTTTGCGCCTTTGGCTCGCACCGATGCAAACGGATAGTAATTTCTGAAATCGGACTAGAAGAAGGTAAGCGGCGCTCGATGTCTGCGCTGCTCATGGCGCGCGAGTGGCTCGTGGTCGATTCGCGCGTCTCCTTCTCCATCTGCGCGGCGTGCCATCCTGCTCTTCGACAATGCTCCGGCTCGCCTATGCGCGCGCTTGCACACAGTCGATAGACAAACAGACGCAGCTGTGAGCGCGCTCGCGATCGCACATGGACAACACTTGCGTCGACACCAGCAAATCCGACAAACAGATTCAGCAGCTCCAGTAGAAGCAGCGACGCAAGCAATAGCAGTGACAGCGCTCCAGCTACACTTGCAACAAGCACCAACTGATAAGGCTTGACAGCTAAAAGCCACTCGAGCAGCAGCAGCATCAGTGACTACCACCACACCGCTACACTCAACACAGCGAGTGCGAGCGCCACGCGGCTATCGACAATAGCAGAGCGCAGCGCCTATTACAGCGGTGATACAGCACATCAAACAACCACCGGCGCAATGCAGATGCAGATGGAGACGCGCGACCACGGCGCAACGCGCACTTCTACGCCATTGCGTGCCCGAGCGCGTGCGACTGACACTTGAGCGTTTGTCTCTGTGTGCCTTTCGACAGAACTTAGCAACCATGGTCAACATGCCAAAGGAACGCCGCACCTTCTGCAAGGGCAAGAAGTGCGGCAAGCACACGGTCCACAAGATCACGCAGTACAAGGCGGGTAAGGCCTCCAAGTACGCCCAGGGTGCGCGTCGTTACAAGGAGAAGCAGAAGGGTTTCGGTGGTCAGACCAAGCCAGTCTTCCACAAGAAGGTTCGTCCGTCGCTCTTGCATTGATGACACGCGTCATGAGGCGCTGGTAGCCAAGGCAGCAGTCAGTCGATCACGGCTGGGAAGGGCAGCCTGTGCTCCTTGTCGTTGTACCGACAGCTGCCGCTGTCCTGTAGCACTGGCGCGTGCTTGCGATCAGTCGGATGACGCAGAGACTCACGCAGCGATTCGTGTCATGACTCTGGCTGCTGTTGCGACCTACAGGCGAAGACGACGAAGAAGATCACGCTCCGCATGGAGTGCAAGGACTGCAAGACCAAGAAGCAGCTCCCGATCAAGCGCACCAAGCACTTCGAGCTCGGTGAGAAGAAGAAGACCGGCACGGGCCACCAGTACTAGGCTCGCAGCGTCCCTGACGCTTGCGCGCACCTGGTCGAGGCTTCTCTGTCTCTTCTTCTGCTACGTCCAATAAGAAGCTGGCTCAATGGACGCGCTCGCGCAGCACTGCGAGTCCTCGGTTCGTCGGCGCTGCTGCAAGACGTCCTCGCCACTACTTGGCTTGGGTCCGAATGAAAGCCATGGCCTCTTTCTAGTCCGTGACGCGCACCGTGTTGTCTCTCGTTGAGTTCGTTTGTGTTGCGCCGTGTCCGATGTGCTGATGTGATATAGACACTAGTCATCGCGTATACCGATTGTTCAAGGCGTGGACTGCGTCGAGCTGTGGCTTGGTCCTTTGGTCCTGACAGCTACAGCTCAGAGACGCTGTATCATTTTGACCAAGTCCATGCAAGTAGCTCACGCTCACGCTCTGTGTCGAACTAGATCCGCAAGTTCAGGATCGCACTACTACGAAAGGGGGCCAATTGATACTGCTACTCGCGCGTCTCACTCAATGGCCCGCGATTCTGTGATCAGATACATCTCTATATAGAGAGTCTGTTCACATAGCTTGAGGAGTTCCTCGAGCAGCTCCTCTCTGTATGAGCCACGATGCGTGCGAGGCGGTCGATCAAGATCGACGATGTGGGGATCAGCGCGCCATTCCCACGGCAGCGGTCGCAGGGGTCTTGTCGGCAGATGTAGTTGCCCGTATGTAGGAAAGAGCACAAGCGGTGCCGGGGCCTGGCGCGGGCGTGGCGGATCGGTGTCAAGCGTGCTGAGCGCGTTGAGGGCCGATGTGACGTCTGATGGCCGATGTTGAACAGGGACAGCGCTGAGCGACAGCACGCTCGTCCTTGCACACAGCGCCTCGCCGATCTCTTGCCGCACAGGATCAAGTAACGCGACGACAGCGATGTCGTGGTCGCGATCGAGTGCTGCTGTTGTTGTCTGTGCTGTGTTTGTCTGCGCAGTTGTCGGTTGCTGGCGCGGTTTGTCTGTCGCGCGCACGGTTCCTTGTCACTCGGTCCCGAAGAGCTCGCTCACCAACGTGCATCATGTTTGCAATGACGCCGATCGTAGGTCGATAAGGCTCGGGGATGCCGAGTAGTGCGTGCGTGTACGCAAGTACTTGGCTGGTGATCGGGACTCTTCGTCGCTGCACATGCGCCTCTCGGCGAGCAACTTCGAGCTCAGCTGATACCTCGCGAAGCTCTCTCTCTAGCTCGTCCACGCGCGCCTGGAGAGCATGCACGCGCTCGAGTCTTTGCTGCTGCTGTTCGACGTCGTTCTCCATGCCGTTGTTGCTTTGTTCTTTGCGCTCAAAACTCCTAAAATTTTGCTGTCATAATAATATGGCCATAACAGATTTTGGTATTTTCAAATATAGCCATGTTACTAACAAGTAAAGTAGAAAATCGCAAATAGCCCTTATGTATTGATTAATAACCACTTGTGGCACGTATCACTCGAGCACGTTCAGGTACACGACGTTCTGGATGCACACGTCGTCGCCCTCGTCATGCACCTTGTGGTCGATGAGGATCTTGACGTTTGCCTTCAAGGTCACGCGGGAGAGCGCGACGTAAAGTTGTCGTGTAGCAAACCCTTTCAACTGCACAAAGGTAATGGCCCTATTTTTAGCTGCCTATATTTTGATGCTCTGGGTGCTATCCCTTGTATTTATCACTATCGATATGTCTGTTTCGCTGTCGTCAGCACAACGATCGATCGCAGAGACAGCGAGAAGCGAGCGAGCAAGGAAGTGCGCAGCGCGCGCGTGCTCCAGTCCCGACTTCGCTGCTTGTCTCCTGCTCCTGCTGCGTGCAAGGACGTCTGCGTCAGTGTGCACTCTATCGCGACTCTCGTCGTCTTCTTGTGCGCGCGCTCGTGACATCGAGGAGACTCGATTGCGTATGGGGAACTCGGAGTCAAAGCCCGACGGCGGTGGCGTTGCGACCGAGACGCCGCCGATGCGGAGCTCGATGCCTGCGCGCGGTGGCAACTCGTCGCCTCGCGCGTCGTCTGCGCCGACGCTGCGGTCAAACTCACTCCACCACAACGACAGCGTGACGCCTCCTACGAGCACGCAGCACACAAAGAGCAGCGCGCGCAAAGTGAATGCGGCGGCACCACGCAGCAGAACCACCGACCGCGTCGAAGCTGGCGGCATTGAGCGCGGACAGCAAGCGACCGAGGACGCGACGAACCAGCTGAGCTACTGGTACTTGATCAAACACGGCTACAACGAGCTCGTGAACTTGATCATCCGCCCGCCGCGCGCGCAGTACGAGCTCGCCGACCTCGGACCGCGCGAGTTCGCGTTCGGCGGTCAGTCGTACCAGCGCGTGGACTTTGAGGTCGTGAACGACCGCGAGCAGACGCTCCAGTGCTCCCACTGGCTCCCGGCGGCTGAGAGCGTGAACGGCGTGGACGTCTTCCCGTGCGTCGTGTACCTCCACGGCAACTCGTCGTGCCGCGTCGAAGCGCTCTCGGTCCTCCGCACGTGCTTGGCCTCGGGCATGACCGTCGTGGCGTTCGACTGCGCCGGGTGCGGCAAGTCTGACGGCGAGTACATCTCGCTCGGGTACTACGAGCGCGAAGACGTCGCAGCTGTGATCGCGTACCTCCGAACGCACAGTCGCGTGAGCACGGTCGGGCTCTGGGGCCGGAGCATGGGCGCTGCGACGGCGCTCCTGCACGCCGATCGAGACCCGTCGATCGCGGGCATTGTCGTCGACAGTGCGTTCACGAACCTCGAGCAGCTCGTGCAGGAGATCGTCGAGCGCGGGCGGCGCGAGGGCTACACGATCCCGGGCTTCGCCGTGAAGATCGTGATGAAGTTCATTCGGTCGTCGGTCCAGAAGCGCGCGGCGTTCGACATCAAGCGCCTCGCGCCGATCGACCACGCCGCGATGTCGTACGTCCCTGCACTGTTCATCGCCGCGACGGGCGACGAGTTCATCGCGCCGCACCATAGCGACCAGATCTACGCGCAGTACGCCGGCGACAAGAACATCGTGAAGGTCAAAGGCGACCACAACACGGTGCGGCCGCAGTTCCTCCTCGACTCGGCCGGGATCTTCCTCCACACGGCGCTCCACGTCGATGCGCGGCTGTGTCCAGACGCACCGCCGCCGCCAACGCGCGGTCGCAACCGCACGCCGTGGGCAACGAGCAGCTCCAGTGCGGCAGCGACTGCAGCAGCTGCGGCGTCGTGGGGACTGCGCATGTCGGACCTCGACGCGGCGTTTGCCAGCACGAGTGCGTCAGCAGCGGAGCTCCCAGCGCCGCGACACGACTGGACCTGCGCGCAGTGCACGTTCCTGAACACGGCGCTGCAGCCCAAGTGCGAGATGTGCCGTGCGCCGTTTGTGACGGACACGCCATCCTCCTCTTCAGCAACAGCAGCATCAACAGAAGCAGAAGCAACAGAGCACGACGGATTGCAGACATCGAGTGACCAAGCGGCATCTGATAGCTCCGCACTGGCAGCAGATGCGAGCGCGCTCGATACGCCAGCGATCGCACTGTCGATGCTCGCAGACGACCGACAACCTGGTCTCACGGACTCGGCGCGCACGATCTGAGCGAGGCCGATCGACAGAGTGCTGCCTTGGCACACCTGGCTTAGAGACTGCGACGGCGTCCTCATAACTTATGTACGTTTGCCTCCAACGCTTGTTCTGCTTCTCGCGTCTTGCGTCTTCAGCAACCAGCGCCATCCTGATGCAGGAGTCACAGTCGTACGGTGGTATCATGATGAAGCTCGACACGCGTGACGACAAGATGCGAGTGCGCAAGACGCCGTTCGTCTGTTCATCCACATGGTGTTCTTGTACGAGTACTTGCCAACGAACCACACGGGAGGACTGCTTGTAGCTCATGTGAGTCTCTCGTGCGTGTGGCAAGAGCAAGAGTGTACTTGGAGGTGATTGAGAGCGGAGTTCGGGTTTTATACACGCTCCAGACACTCTTCATGAGCGCCACGACGGCGACATCGGGTGTCGCCAACAAAAGTATGCATGCGCGCCGTCTGCCGCCGCTCACTGCCGTGACGCTCGTGTGCGCTTCTCGTCACGGCTTCACGACACTCGCACACGAGATCAGCGTGTTCATCGACCCGAGCTTACGCGGCTCACACGCGATGATCGTTCGCGCATGCGAGCTCGGCGACGCGCGCTTGCTGCAGCGCCTGATTGACACTGCAGCAGATGACAACAAGCCCGCGCTCTACCGCTCGCACGTCTTCAGTCTTGCGCTCGTACACGCAGTCACGCACGACAACGACATGGCGCTGCTCGAGTGTTTGTATGCGTACTGTCCGACGGGCTTTGCGTCGCTCGGCATGGAGACAGCTGCGCGCGTGGGCAAGCTCGAGGTGATGCAGTGGCTCGAGACGCACTGCGTCGCGAACGTGATCTGGAGCTCGCGGTTCACTTTCGCCGCTGCGAGCAACGGCCACTTGCACATACTGCAGTGGCTCGCGACCAAGTTCCGACCCAATACGACGCGTCTCATCGACACGATCCTCAAGACTGCGATGGCTCGTGGCCACTTTGCCGTCGTCAAGTGGATCATCGAGACGAACAACTTCAGTGACTATTACAAGAACGACATCCCCGAGAAAGCGAGCGACGTTGGAGACGTGGATGCGCTCCGGTACCTTCTCACCGAGCACGTCTCGAGCATTCGCCGACCACTCGCGTCTGGAAGGTCAAGGCCGTGCAGTGGCTCTACGACAACGGGTACTACAAACCAAGCGAGTGGGACCTCTCGACTGTTGTGGCCCGGTGTCATATTGACCTCGTGCGGTGGCTGCTTCAGGACGGTCTGATCTCGGGACCGACGGCCGAACGCATGGTCCGGATTCTCGAGGGACGCGACTTTGAGATTGTCCAGGCGTTCTACGAGCTCCGACCCGAGCTCTTCAGTCCACAGCTGCTCGCCAAGCTGCTCCGAAGTGCATCCATGTTCCGAGGCGCCGCAAAAGCCGGTGACCTCGCGCTCCTCAAGCGATTGTTTGCAGCGCTCGAAGCATCAGGTCAGGACTTCCAGTCGCGACTGAAGTACGAGTACACTTCGATCATCGGTGCTGCTGCGAATGGCCACCTCGAGGTCGTGCAGTGGCTCGTTGCGAACTTGCGCGAATTCACGTACGACCCACAGCGAGCCGAAGAGCAAGCAGTGAGCGACGCCGCAGGGAACGGCCACGTCCACGTGGTCGAGTGGCTCCACACGAACTTGTCGAGGGACAAGACGCCAGAGTATGAGATCGCGAAAGCAGCCGAGCACGGTCGCTTGGATCTCATCAAGTGGATGCTCCAGGACGCCGAGTGCACAGACGCCGACATCTCTCTCTTGGAAGCGGCAGCCTCGAGCGGCAACTTGGCTCTGCTCCAGTACCTTCACGAGCGCTTTGGCGTGGAGCGGTCGCACTGGGACCACCTCGCCATCGCTGCGGCAGTGCAGAAGAACCATCTCGCCGTTGTGCAGTGGCTCCATACGCAACACTTCGAAGGCTGGAGCGCCGAGATGATGGACATGGCGCCGTCGCTCGAGATGGTCAAGTGGTTCCACTACAGTCGCACCGAAGGCTGCACAACCGCGGCGATGGACAACGCGGCAGCACGTGGAGACTTGGACACCGTCGTGTTCCTGCACGAGCACCGCAGCGAAGGATGCACTTTGATGGCGGCCGTGAACGCGCACGAGAGCAGCCAGCCACCTCGCGCTCTTCCAGTGACTCGTTGAGACGTACAGCATGAACGTCTGCAAGGTCTTCGGCAGGGTGTTCTCGTGGAGTCCAGTCGTGTGGCTGTGGTCGCCACTGCTTGCGCCTCTGGTGGACGCGAGTGACGTGTAGCCTCCTCTGTCGCGGGAGTCGGTTGGTCGGTTGTCGTCTACGCTCTCGCACATGCACACTCGACCGGACCAGTGAGTTGTCTTTTTGACTGTAGGCCGACTCGCGTCCTGTGTTGCGTGGACCCTGTCGCGATGCGAGCGATGGCGAGCGAGCGAGCGAGCAGCGTCGCTTGGACCGTCGCTCGCGTGGCGGCGCCATGTTGGACAGACAACGACAAGTGGCGTCAAGCGATCGATTGAGTCCGTTGTCATGTGATCGCTCGCTCACTGGCTCCGGTGTCTGGTTGATCCTGTGTGTTCATGCGCATAGGTTGCAATGCTCTCGACGGCACTGATACACACAGACGGCGTTTGTCTGGAGGCGTGTTGGAGACAGCAAGAGTTAGAGATAGCTGGTGATGGTCGACTGACTGACAGACTGACTGCTCATGATGTGCTCATGCTCATCGTGGTAGCGATCGTCACGTGGACGCTCCTGACCGATCAATCGACTGATCAATCGACTGATTGACTGATTGATCCATTGGTGAATTGATCTGTGCGACGAGGCAAACAAGGCACAGCATGTGAAGCAGCAGCAACAGTGTGCGTGGTATGTAGCGATCACAAGGCGACGAAGAAGACTGGAGCGAGGACTGCGCACGTCGTGATTGTGATTGTGATGGTACCACCACGACAAGGACAACGATAATGACAGCGAGTGTCAAGCGAGTGCGGGACGTCTACAAGAGAAGGACGCTTGAAGTGAGCAGTGTCCACCTTTGCTGGTGCTTGCATCTGTGCTGTCGTTGGTGCGAGTGTCAGTGAGACCGCCACTCATCTACCTGTCCATCGATCGATCAACCATCGTCCTGCTCGAGGGCTCGTGTTGCCACTGAATGACTGGAAGCATCGTCTCTCTCATCTCGTCTCGCGGACCAGACACAGAGGTTCCTCCTGCGCGCGTGGAGTCGCGATCAATGAACAAGAAGAAGAGCTGCTGCAACGAATGAACAGGCGAGTGGACGAGTGGATGGAGCAAAGTGGTCGGTCAACCAAGCTCTCTCTCTCTCACACACACACACACACAAGCAAAGCAAAGCAAGTCGATCGGAGCGATCATCTTGATCGAGCTGGTCGTTGTTGGTGTTGGTGTTGGTGTTGGTGTTGGTGTTGGTGTTGATCCGATGTTGCTGGCTCTTCGTCGTGGACATGCTGGACGGACTTGATAGAGCCAGTGTCGAGTGTGGGTGGTCGAGCAAGTTGGCGGGGGGATGCTTGGAGAGAGTGAACGGCTCGATAGTGAACTCTCAAAGTGCCGCGCCGGATCTGGCTTTGCATGTTTCAAGACAGGTTTTTGACATTTTGGATTTTTCTCATGTTCGAGGAAGATCCTTTTGTCTTCACGATTGGACGACGCGCGACCAGAGCATGAGTTCATACCAAACGCAAGTGAGTGAGCACACCCACTTCTTCCACTTGAAAGCATCTGAACCAAACTCAAAACCAAAGCCAAGCCAAAAGCCCAGTGTTCGTCGACTCGGGTCGATTGATCGAATCGGTGCCGACATGCACCAAACATACAAGTGCATGGCGCCACTTGCCACGCCACGCGTGCCTGCAGCTGGCGCAGCGGAAGCGGTCGCAACGGTGCTCGCTCGCTTCTGGTCGTTGTCGTCTATTGCCTATTGCAACTAGCGCAGCGTTTCGACTTGGCTTGGACTTGGGTTTGGCTTGAACTGCCACGCTCGGCTCAATCAATACAAGCAAACAAACAAGCAAGAGCTGGCCTCCCACTCTCTCTCTCACTCACACACACATCGCCTGTTTTTGTTGACACGCACACGCACGCGGCCAGCCGTCGCGACGGCCGGACAGTCACGCCAGACACGCGAGCGAGCGAGCGCACGAAGAAGCAAGCCAGAAGGAGCGAGCAAGCGCCAGCCGATCCGATGGGCGATAGACGACGATGGCAGCGACGACCAGGGCAGCACCAGGACCAGCACGCAGAGCAGCAGCGCTCGTATCATTCATCGATTCTCTTGCTCGGCGACACGCACGCGAGCTCCTTCAGCACTCAGCAGAGCGCACACAAGACACCGCACTAAGCACAGGCACATACATAACCACACTACTACTCCACAGCCATGGTCAAGGTCCCGACGCTCTCGACGTGCCTCCTGCTCGCGGCCGCCGGCTCGGCCAGCGCGACGAAGATCAACTTTGTCAACAAGTGCTCGACGCCCGTGCAGCTGTACCACAGCGAGCGCTTCCAGCCGCTCGAGAAGCTCGGCGACATCGCGCCGGGCTCGTCGCTCGGACGCGACGTCAACGGCCAGGCGCACATGTTCCGCCACGGATTCGACACCGACGCCACTTGTACGTCCACTTGTTTGTTTGCTTGTTTGGTTACTCGTGTGTGTCGAGTTGCTTGTTTGCTTGCAACTTGTTGTGTGTTTGTATGGTTGCAGACACTTGCTCGCCCATTTGCTTGCACACGTGCTTGCCACTTGTCCACATGCTCGCTTGCTTGTCCGTGTATCACTTGTACTCACGCTTGCTGTCGCTATCGCTCCTGTTTGTCCTTGCTCGCATATGCAGTGGCCGAGTTCTCGATGCCGGGCGACGGCCGCGCGTGGTTCGACATCAGCGTGATCCCGCCGATGCCGGGCCACTGCCGCAGCTTCGAGGACTGCAAGGCCGTGACGGGCAAGCGCGGCTTCAACGTGCCGATGACGATCTCCCCCAAGCAGAACGCGAACGGCCGCAACTGCTGCTCGCTCGTGTGCGCCGCGGACGACAAGGCGTCGTGCGCCGACGCGTACCACTTCCCGGACGACGTCAAGACGCACGACTGCCCAGCGAGCACGGAGTTTGACGTCGTGTTCTGTCCGAACGGCGGCGGCGGCAGCGGTGGCAACAACAACAACGGCGGCGCGTCGCAGCAGCAGCAGCAAAAGACGCAGGCGCCGCCACAAGCGACGAGCAAGGCGCCCGCCAGCAACAACAACAACAACAACCAGAACAACAACAACAACAACAACAACAACAACAATGGCCAGTTTGACTTTGGCACGACCGACCTGAGCGACAACTTCAGCCAGGGCAAGGTGACGCCAGGCTCGGACTCGGTCGCGGCCGAGGCGCAGTCCCAGACGTCGACGAGCGCGCTCGGCAAGGTGCGCGCGACGTACTCGTACAAGGGCAAGCAGGCCGGCAACGTCCCGGGGTCGTACGACCGCGTGACGCAGCTGAGCGGGTGCGTGAAGCAGCGCGTGTCGGTGAACAGCCCCGTGGGTCCGCTGAGCGAGGAGGTGTCGCTTGTGTTCCGCGGTCCGATGGAGATCTACAACATCGCGGTCTTTGACGGCTCGAGCGGCAACAGCACGTTCACGCGCGTGTCGTCGTACGCGCGCGACGGCGGCGAGCCGGAGAACCTCGTGTTCATGAACAACAAGAACATCGACTACTCTGGCCAGCAGCGCCACGGTCCACAGGGCTTTGCGGGCGCCGACGGCGTCGCGACGGCGCAGCAGGCGACGAAGCTCAAGGGTCTGCTGAAGGAGGCGTCGAACCCGGGCGCGATTGGCGCGGGGCCGGGCATCCAGACGGGCGCGGAGGTGAACATCATGACGGGGAAGAAGTGCAACGGCGCCTGCGTGGGCTACCACGGCGACAACGACTACCACGGCTGGGGCGGCGGCCGCAAGATCTTTGTGACGCACGTGCAGATGCCGCACGGCGCGTCGCCGAACCAGCCGGCGATCTGGATGCTCAACGCGCAGGTGCTCCACTCGAACCAGTACGGGTGCAACTGCCGCGGCATGGGCGCGGTCGGCGGCTGCGGCGAGCTCGACATCGCCGAGGTGATCGAGACGAACGCGAACCGCGACCGCGTGACGACGCACTACTACTTTTTCGACGGCTCGGTGCTCTCGCCTGGTGGCGACAACTTTGCCGCGCGCCCGTACGACCGCAAGGTGTCGTACGCGACGATCATCGACGACCGCCACGACAACGGCAACGGGCTCGTGAAGATCGTCGAGCTCGATGGCTTTGACTACTCGCAGAAGCAGCTCAGCGCGTCCGTGTACGAGCAGCTCCTGAACGCATAAGACGCACAGGACGAGGCAAGCAGCAGGCGTCGAGTGTCGTCGAGTGCGCGAGCGTCTGCGTCTCTCTCTTGTGATGATGTTGATCTGTCATCCGTCAAACGTCCGTCGGTCCGTCAACCATCGTGTCGTCCGGCGCCTGTGCCAAACCAGTCGAGCGACGAGGTTCCAGTAGCGACCACCAGAAGTGGACGAGTGGCAAAAGTGTCCACCCTAACACTCGTTTTGAAGACATGTTGTGTTTGAAATTCTTGGAATTGTGTACTGAGAAATGTATTGCTTGGACTTTTGTTGTAGCTTGTATGACGTAATCAGTTGTGTTTGAATTTGTGTGTCATCTCAGTTGAAGCATTTTATTGGCTAGCGAAACGACATCCCTAGCCCCCAGTGTTGCTCGAAAACAAATTCTACTTGTCAGGGAATTAAAACCATGTAAGCGTATGGAAATGTCAAATGCGCTCGCTAAGTGTTGATGTCGAATCCATTCTGTGTCCTTGAACAGCCTTTTGACGAGTCGAAGCGCAATCTGGTCGTCGACGAAGTGCTCATTCACTCGCGTTCTTCTTCTGCTGGTGGTGCGCAACGACATCCGCTCGAAGCACTCGCTCGATCGCAGCACTTGAGCACGTGCGTCTGTCGATCTCTTCGCTCGCCATGACAACTCAGCAGACGCAGTCGCAGCAGCCGCGCGCGACCATGAGCAGCCCGCCCGCTCCGGTGCACGCGTGCGGCCTCACGCTCTCGCCAGTCAAGCACGCATCCAAGGAGATCCTCGACACGATCAAGCACCAGTGCGAGTGTCCGCCCGTGTCCATGGGTGAGTACGTCGAGAGTCCGCGTGTCGGCCACGGCGCCGCGCCAGTCGAGAAGCAGTGGCTCTTGCACGACAGCAAGCCGCGTGAACTGGACGATGCGCATGTCGAGGTCGCGCTTACGCCAGAGGAGCTCGCGAAGCTCGATCGCCACGCGACGGCGACTGTCGTGGGCTCGATGTTCACACTCACGAACACGATCCTCGGCTCTGGGACGCTCGCCGTGCCATTTGCAATCGCCTCAAGCGGCTGGCTCCTCGGGAACGCCGTGATGCTCGCGATCGCGCTCATCACGCGCTACTCGGTGTACCTGCTGCTCTCGGCGAGCGACCGCGCGGGGTACCACTGCGCCAAGACGTACGAGAGCATCGGGCACTACACCATGGGCGCGTTCGGCACGCAGTTGGCCGAGTTCACGTTCATCTTTGGCGGCTTCGGCACGCTCGTGAGCTACTTCATCTTCATCACGGACCTCTTCGCCGCGGTCCTGGGCGTCAGTGCTGCGCACAAGTGGCGCGTGACCGTCGCGTGCTGGGCGTGCGTGATCCTCCCGCTCTCACTCGCGCGCAAGATCGGGAAGCTGCGGCTCTCGTCCGTGCTCGCGATCCTCTCGATCGCCTACGTCGTCGTCTTTGTCGGCGCGTCTGCCGCCGTCGTCTACCACAGCAGCAGCAGCACGGAAGTGTCCGACGTGCGCGTCCAAGCCGTGCGCTTTGAGCCTGGGAGCGTGTACACCGTCACGCTGCTCATTGGTGCATTTGCGTGCCACAACACAGCGCTGCCCGTGTACGACGAGCTGCAGCGGCGGTCGGTCGCGCGCATGAACCGCGCAGTCGTCGGCGCAATCGCGATCGCGTTCGTGCTCTACGAAGTCATTGCGCTCGCCGGGTACGCCCAGTTTGGCGACGCCACGAAGGACAACATCATGCTCAACTTCTCGGACGCGTACGTGGCGGCGCACACGTCGCTGCGGCTACCGCTGCTCGTCGGCCGCACGTGCATGGGCCTCGCGCTGCTGCTCACTACGCCGATCGCGATGTGGCCCTTCCGCTCGTGCATCCTCAGCGTGTACTTGCGCGTGAAGAACAGCGGCGTGCAGACGCCGAGCAGCGCCGCGACGGCGCGCGAGCACGCGAGCGTCACGATCGTCTCGCAGCTCCTCATCCTGCTCTGCAGCATCTTCGTGCCGTCGGTCAAGATCCCGCTGAGCATCGTTGGGTCCGTGAGCGGCTCGCTCCTGATCTTCATCATGCCGTCGCTCTTCTACATGCTCCTGTCGCCGCACGCGCTGCTCTCGCGCGCACACGCCGGGCCGCTCCTGATGCTCGGGACGGGCGCGTGCGTCGGCGTCGTCGGGCTCTCCATGACGCTCTTCAAGATCTACAGAGAGCACATTGCGCCACTCGAGCAGTAGCAGACGAGCGTCCGCAACAAAACGACTAACGATCCAATACGTGACTATAAACTACAAAAATACGCGAGTGTCCACTTCTGGTGGTCGCTACTGGAACCTCGTCGCTCGACTGGTTTGGCACAGGCGCCGGACGACACGATGGTTGACGGACCGACGGACGTTTGACGGATGACAGATCAACATCATCACAAGAGAGAGACGCAGACGCTCGCGCACTCGACGACACTCGACGCCTGCTGCTTGCCTCGTCCTGTGCGTCTTATGCGTTCAGGAGCTGCTCGTACACGGACGCGCTGAGCTGCTTCTGCGAGTAGTCAAAGCCATCGAGCTCGACGATCTTCACGAGCCCGTTGCCGTTGTCGTGGCGGTCGTCGATGATCGTCGCGTACGACACCTTGCGGTCGTACGGGCGCGCGGCAAAGTTGTCGCCACCAGGCGAGAGCACCGAGCCGTCGAAAAAGTAGTAGTGCGTCGTCACGCGGTCGCGGTTCGCGTTCGTCTCGATCACCTCGGCGATGTCGAGCTCGCCGCAGCCGCCGACCGCGCCCATGCCGCGGCAGTTGCACCCGTACTGGTTCGAGTGGAGCACCTGCGCGTTGAGCATCCAGATCGCCGGCTGGTTCGGCGACGCGCCGTGCGGCATCTGCACGTGCGTCACAAAGATCTTGCGGCCGCCGCCCCAGCCGTGGTAGTCGTTGTCGCCGTGGTAGCCCACGCAGGCGCCGTTGCACTTCTTCCCCGTCATGATGTTCACCTCCGCGCCCGTCTGGATGCCCGGCCCCGCGCCAATCGCGCCCGGGTTCGACGCCTCCTTCAGCAGACCCTTGAGCTTCGTCGCCTGCTGCGCCGTCGCGACGCCGTCGGCGCCCGCAAAGCCCTGTGGACCGTGGCGCTGCTGGCCAGAGTAGTCGATGTTCTTGTTGTTCATGAACACGAGGTTCTCCGGCTCGCCGCCGTCGCGCGCGTACGACGACACGCGCGTGAACGTGCTGTTGCCGCTCGAGCCGTCAAAGACCGCGATGTTGTAGATCTCCATCGGACCGCGGAACACAAGCGACACCTCCTCGCTCAGCGGACCCACGGGGCTGTTCACCGACACGCGCTGCTTCACGCACCCGCTCAGCTGCGTCACGCGGTCGTACGACCCCGGGACGTTGCCGGCCTGCTTGCCCTTGTACGAGTACGTCGCGCGCACCTTGCCGAGCGCGCTCGTCGACGTCTGGGACTGCGCCTCGGCCGCGACCGAGTCCGAGCCTGGCGTCACCTTGCCCTGGCTGAAGTTGTCGCTCAGGTCGGTCGTGCCAAAGTCAAACTGGCCATTGTTGTTGTTGTTGTTGTTGTTGTTGTTGTTCTGGTTGTTGTTGTTGTTGTTGCTGGCGGGCGCCTTGCTCGTCGCTTGTGGCGGCGCCTGCGTCTTTTGCTGCTGCTGCTGCGACGCGCCGCCGTTGTTGTTGTTGCCACCGCTGCCGCCGCCGCCGTTCGGACAGAACACGACGTCAAACTCCGTGCTCGCTGGGCAGTCGTGCGTCTTGACGTCGTCCGGGAAGTGGTACGCGTCGGCGCACGACGCCTTGTCGTCCGCGGCGCACACGAGCGAGCGGCAGTTGCGGCCGTTCGCGTTCTGCTTGGGGGAGATCGTCATCGGCACGTTGAAGCCGCGCTTGCCCGTCACGGCCTTGCAGTCCTCGAAGCTGCGGCAGTGGCCCGGCATCGGCGGGATCACGCTGATGTCGAACCACGCGCGGCCGTCGCCCGGCATCGAGAACTCGGCCACTGCATATGCGAGCAAGGACAAACAGGAGCGATAGCGACAGCAAGCGTGAGTACAAGTGATACACGGACAAGCAAGCGAGCATGTGGACAAGTGGCAAGCACGTGTGCAAGCAAATGGGCGAGCAAGTGTCTGCAACCATACAAACACACAACAAGTTGCAAGCAAACAAGCAACTCGACACACACGAGTAACCAAACAAGCAAACAAACAAGTGGACGTACAAGTGGCGTCGGTGTCGAATCCGTGGCGGAACATGTGCGCCTGGCCGTTGACGTCGCGTCCGAGCGACGAGCCCGGCGCGATGTCGCCGAGCTTCTCGAGCGGCTGGAAGCGCTCGCTGTGGTACAGCTGCACGGGCGTCGAGCACTTGTTGACAAAGTTGATCTTCGTCGCGCTGGCCGAGCCGGCGGCCGCGAGCAGGAGGCACGTCGAG
This sequence comes from Pythium guiyangense, assembly GCA_003730235.1. Lineage (NCBI taxonomy): Eukaryota > Oomycota > Peronosporomycetes > Pythiales > Pythiaceae > Pythium > Pythium guiyangense. The sequence continues at coordinate 1,426,113 of QXDM01000013.1, forward strand.
AGCGTCGGGACCTTGACCATGGCTGTGGAGTAGTAGTGTGGTTATGTATGTGCCTGTGCTTAGTGCGGTGTCTTGTGTGCGCTCTGCTGAGTGCTGAAGGAGCTCGCGTGCGTGTCGCCGAGCAAGAGAATCGATGAATGATACGAGCGCTGCTGCTCTGCGTGCTGGTCCTGGTGCTGCCCTGGTCGTCGCTGCCATCGTCGTCTATCGCCCATCGGATCGGCTGGCGCTTGCTCGCTCCTTCTGGCTTGCTTCTTCGTGCGCTCGCTCGCTCGCGTGTCTGGCGTGACTGTCCGGCCGTCGCGACGGCTGGCCGCGTGCGTGTGCGTGTCAACAAAAACAGGCGATGTGTGTGTGAGTGAGAGAGAGAGTGGGAGGCCAGCTCTTGCTTGTTTGTTTGCTTGTATTGATTGAGCCGAGCGTGGCAGTTCAAGCCAAACCCAAGTCCAAGCCAAGTCGAAACGCTGCGCTAGTTGCAATAGGCAATAGACGACAACGACCAGAAGCGAGCGAGCACCGTTGCGACCGCTTCCGCTGCGCCAGCTGCAGGCACGCGTGGCGTGGCAAGTGGCGCCATGCACTTGTATGTTTGGTGCATGTCGGCACCGATTCGATCAATCGACCCGAGTCGACGAACACTGGGCTTTTGGCTTGGCTTTGGTTTTGAGTTTGGTTCAGATGCTTTCAAGTGGAAGAAGTGGGTGTGCTCACTCACTTGCGTTTGGTATGAACTCATGCTCTGGTCGCGCGTCGTCCAATCGTGAAGACAAAAGGATCTTCCTCGAACATGAGAAAAATCCAAAATGTCAAAAACCTGTCTTGAAACATGCAAAGCCAGATCCGGCGCGGCACTTTGAGAGTTCACTATCGAGCCGTTCACTCTCTCCAAGCATCCCCCCGCCAACTTGCTCGACCACCCACACTCGACACTGGCTCTATCAAGTCCGTCCAGCATGTCCACGACGAAGAGCCAGCAACATCGGATCAACACCAACACCAACACCAACACCAACACCAACACCAACACCAACAACGACCAGCTCGATCAAGATGATCGCTCCGATCGACTTGCTTTGCTTTGCTTGTGTGTGTGTGTGTGTGAGAGAGAGAGAGCTTGGTTGACCGACCACTTTGCTCCATCCACTCGTCCACTCGCCTGTTCATTCGTTGCAGCAGCTCTTCTTCTTGTTCATTGATCGCGACTCCACGCGCGCAGGAGGAACCTCTGTGTCTGGTCCGCGAGACGAGATGAGAGAGACGATGCTTCCAGTCATTCAGTGGCAACACGAGCCCTCGAGCAGGACGATGGTTGATCGATCGATGGACAGGTAGATGAGTGGCGGTCTCACTGACACTCGCACCAACGACAGCACAGATGCAAGCACCAGCAAAGGTGGACACTGCTCACTTCAAGCGTCCTTCTCTTGTAGACGTCCCGCACTCGCTTGACACTCGCTGTCATTATCGTTGTCCTTGTCGTGGTGGTACCATCACAATCACAATCACGACGTGCGCAGTCCTCGCTCCAGTCTTCTTCGTCGCCTTGTGATCGCTACATACCACGCACACTGTTGCTGCTGCTTCACATGCTGTGCCTTGTTTGCCTCGTCGCACAGATCAATTCACCAATGGATCAATCAGTCAATCAGTCGATTGATCAGTCGATTGATCGGTCAGGAGCGTCCACGTGACGATTGCTACCACGATGAGCATGAGCACATCATGAGCAGTCAGTCTGTCAGTCAGTCGACCATCACCAGCTATCTCTAACTCTTGCTGTCTCCAACACGCCTCCAGACAAACGCCGTCTGTGTGTATCAGTGCCGTCGAGAGCATTGCAACCTATGCGCATGAACACACAGGATCAACCAGACACCGGAGCCAGTGAGCGAGCGATCACATGACAACGGACTCAATCGATCGCTTGACGCCACTTGTCGTTGTCTGTCCAACATGGCGCCGCCACGCGAGCGACGGTCCAAGCGACGCTGCTCGCTCGCTCGCTCGCCATCGCTCGCATCGCGACAGGGTCCACGCAACACAGGACGCGAGTCGGCCTACAGTCAAAAAGACAACTCACTGGTCCGGTCGAGTGTGCATGTGCGAGAGCGTAGACGACAACCGACCAACCGACTCCCGCGACAGAGGAGGCTACACGTCACTCGCGTCCACCAGAGGCGCAAGCAGTGGCGACCACAGCCACACGACTGGACTCCACGAGAACACCCTGCCGAAGACCTTGCAGACGTTCATGCTGTACGTCTCAACGAGTCACTGGAAGAGCGCGAGGTGGCTGGCTGCTCTCGTGCGCGTTCACGGCCGCCATCAAAGTGCATCCTTCGCTGCGGTGCTCGTGCAGGAACACGACGGTGTCCAAGTCTCCACGTGCTGCCGCGTTGTCCATCGCCGCGGTTGTGCAGCCTTCGGTGCGACTGTAGTGGAACCACTTGACCATCTCGAGCGACGGCGCCATGTCCATCATCTCGGCGCTCCAGCCTTCGAAGTGTTGCGTATGGAGCCACTGCACAACGGCGAGATGGTTCTTCTGCACTGCCGCAGCGATGGCGAGGTGGTCCCAGTGCGACCGCTCCACGCCAAAGCGCTCGTGAAGGTACTGGAGCAGAGCCAAGTTGCCGCTCGAGGCTGCCGCTTCCAAGAGAGAGATGTCGGCGTCTGTGCACTCGGCGTCCTGGAGCATCCACTTGATGAGATCCAAGCGACCGTGCTCGGCTGCTTTCGCGATCTCATACTCTGGCGTCTTGTCCCTCGACAAGTTCGTGTGGAGCCACTCGACCACGTGGACGTGGCCGTTCCCTGCGGCGTCGCTCACTGCTTGCTCTTCGGCTCGCTGTGGGTCGTACGTGAATTCGCGCAAGTTCGCAACGAGCCACTGCACGACCTCGAGGTGGCCATTCGCAGCAGCACCGATGATCGAAGTGTACTCGTACTTCAGTCGCGACTGGAAGTCCTGACCTGATGCTTCGAGCGCTGCAAACAATCGCTTGAGGAGCGCGAGGTCACCGGCTTTTGCGGCGCCTCGGAACATGGATGCACTTCGGAGCAGCTTGGCGAGCAGCTGTGGACTGAAGAGCTCGGGTCGGAGCTCGTAGAACGCCTGGACAATCTCAAAGTCGCGTCCCTCGAGAATCCGGACCATGCGTTCGGCCGTCGGTCCCGAGATCAGACCGTCCTGAAGCAGCCACCGCACGAGGTCAATATGACACCGGGCCACAACAGTCGAGAGGTCCCACTCGCTTGGTTTGTAGTACCCGTTGTCGTAGAGCCACTGCACGGCCTTGACCTTCCAGACGCGAGTGGTCGGCGAATGCTCGAGACGTGCTCGGTGAGAAGGTACCGGAGCGCATCCACGTCTCCAACGTCGCTCGCTTTCTCGGGGATGTCGTTCTTGTAATAGTCACTGAAGTTGTTCGTCTCGATGATCCACTTGACGACGGCAAAGTGGCCACGAGCCATCGCAGTCTTGAGGATCGTGTCGATGAGACGCGTCGTATTGGGTCGGAACTTGGTCGCGAGCCACTGCAGCACGTCCGAGTGGCCGTTGCGCATTGCCACTTCAGCGAACCACGAGCTCCAGATCACGTTCGCGACGCAGTGCGTCTCGAGCCACTGCATCACCTCGAGCTTGCCCACGCGCGCAGCTGTCTCCATGCCGAGCGACGCAAAGCCCGTCGGACAGTACGCATACAAACACTCGAGCAGCGCCATGTCGTTGTCGTGCGTGACTGCGTGTACGAGCGCAAGACTGAAGACGTGCGAGCGGTAGAGCGCGGGCTTGTTGTCATCTGCTGCAGTGTCAATCAGGCGCTGCAGCAAGCGCGCGTCGCCGAGCTCGCATGCGCGAACGATCATCGCGTGTGAGCCGCGTAAGCTCGGGTCGATGAACACGCTGATCTCGTGTGCGAGTGTCGTGAAGCCGTGACGAGAAGCGCACACGAGCGTCACGGCAATGAGCGGCGGCAGACGGCGCGCATGCATACTCTTGTTGGCGACACCCGATGTCGCCGTCGTGGCGCTCATGAAGAGTGTCTGGAGCGTGTATAAAACCCGAACTCCGCTCTCAATCACCTCCAAGTACACTCTTGCTCTTGCCACACGCACGAGAGACTCACATGAGCTACAAGCAGTCCTCCCGTGTGGTTCGTTGGCAAGTACTCGTACAAGAACACCATGTGGATGAACAGACAAACGGCGCCGAGCTAGCATGCGCGACATGGCATCGAATAGGAAATTGTCGAATTTGGTGTGATAAAAGATGTTTGTCTATTCTTTGGGTGTCGATATTCTATTTTGAGTATCAAGAGTCAAGTGTCAACGGCGAAGATATTTGGGTCAAGCAGGAATAAACGCCCAATGGGTCAAATCCTAAGCGAGCATCTAACATGATTATGATCGCTAGGATTTCTGAATAGGATGGGCTTAGCCAGAAGAACCTTGTCGTGAGAGGCGTTTGTGATGGTGTGATTGCAACAGCTAAACTGGTCGAGTGTCAAGGGTCCAGAACTGAGTTTTGGGTGGTGATTGTTCATTTTTGAGTTGGACCAGTATGACGAATGAGGGTCGTATCAGTAAAACGCCCCAAATCTAGAACAATTAACTCAGCTTCGTGAGTATCAAAAGATACATTTGAACAAATGGACACACTAGCCTATCACTAAGATCATGAGCAAGCACAGTATCCACCCACCCAATTGATCATATGGTTATTGCACAGGGAACACAGAAATTGAGGTCACCAGGGCGCGGCTCGAATTCCGCCAAACTTACCAACACAGGGCAGGTTATACGTGTATGTTTCATGACGACGTATGCTACACGATCGCACTGAAGGCTACCGCACAGCTCTCGTGCGGATTTGCGGTAAGTGTGTACAAGCACTGGTGGTCGTAAACAGCGCGTTGCAACCCGTGACCAAAACTTGAGTAATACGAAATGAATCCTGGCTACATTGGACAAGGCAGCCACGTATTTCTCGCGAGGATGCAAGACATCTATGTTCAAGCATTGGTGATCGAAAAGGCCCTTGGCCAACAGTGACCAAAACCTGAGTAAAAATATGACTTGTGGGTAGATTAAATAATGTAACGGGGCTGCTGTGCTAAGTACGAAGGAGCACAGCAGACTCCCATTTAGTGGCCTAACCTGATTTCTGACGACCATCGTCGTCCCATCAGAGGGCTCACTAATTAGGTTAGCTCCCTCACTTTCATCACTATGCATGATCTCAATACAAAAACCTCAGAGTTGAAAATACCGAGTTCAGCGCAGTTCCCCTGCGCTTCACCCATCGCTTCCTCGTAAGACCTCGTGCGAGCTACGTCACGGAGAACACTCCCGTGACACCTGGTAGCACTTCGTAGTCCGTCTAACGACCAAGATGAGCACGCTCCCGATCGAAGGCGACAACGGAACGTCGCTCAACTACAGCGACTTCGCGCACCTGACTCCGTACGAGTGGGACGCGCTGCGCCGCCTCGCCGACGTGTCCGGCCTGACGGCTGTCGCGGCAATGCTGTCCGCGATGTCGCAGGAGCACCAACGTGCCGCTGCACAAGTGTTCATGGTCCGCGAACTCGCCGACGCGCGTCGGCGAGGCTCAACTCCCGCGGCATCAACAAGGGGCGACGTCGTCAAGCTCGACGTCACAAGCTACAACGGCGAAGGCCCAAACCGGCTCGCTTTGAACCGCTGGCTTTGTGAGATCGATATCGCCATCCACGCGCGACAGCTCACGTCCGAGCTGTCACGCACCCACTTCCTCCTGTCCAAGCTCGGTGGCCGCGCGAAGGAGTGGGCTTTGGGCCGGCTTGTCGCCGACCCGAACTGCTTCCCGACGCTCGACGCGCTGAAGAGCGATCTGCGACTCGCGTTCGAGCCGCCTCAAGACGAGATGCATCATCGCGCTGCGTTCCTCGCACTCAAGCAAGGTCGTGCGTCCATGCGCGACTACGTGCAACGTGCTCGTCACCTCGTCTCATGCGTCACTTCGTCTCCGATCGACATGGCGACCCAAGTCCATGTCTTCATTTCCGGCTTGAACGCTGGTCACCAGCGCCTCTACTTGACCCGGAAGCCTCCGGCGTCGCTCGAAGAGGCTTTTGCGATCGCGATTCGCGAAGACTTCAGCGTATCCGCCTCGCGGGGCCATCACGCCGTCGCCCCGCGAGCTGACAACAGCGCCGAACCGATGGAGATTGACGCAATCGAGCACGAAGCGACTCCGCCACGTACAGGCTCTGGTAACAGCAACGGCAGTCGCCGCGGCGGAACAAGCAACAAGCAGCTCATCTGCTTCCGCTGCCGCAAGGTCGGTCACCGCGCGGCAGTATGCCGCGCGCCAGCTCCGGTACTTGCTACTGTTGAGGTTGAAGACGAGACCGAGCAGCCCGCGCATGCAAAAAACGCGGGCTCCCAGTAGGTGCAGGGCGACCTACTGGGCTCATCCAGCGGAACGTGCCTCCGGTGGCGTCACCTTCTGCTAGCCCCACCACTGCTGCGCTTCATGCGCAGCTCTTTGCCACCACCTCGAGCAGCGACAAGCAGCTGATCGTACTCAGTTTGCACGTCGCTGACGCGAAGCGATCCCTTCGCGCCCTTGTCGACTCAGGCGCGACAAACAACTTTGTACGAGCCGAGGCGCTGCAACTCCTGCCCTCGCGGCTGCGTGCCCGCGAGCAACCAGGCGCGATGGTAGTCAAGTTTGCAGACGGCGAACCGCGGTCACTACCGCGGCGATCGGTCGAGTTCGAGTACGAGTTCGACGGGTTCAAGAGTAGCGACTCATTCCTCGTTGTCGATCTTGGCGGCTCGTTCGACTGCATCTTTGGAATGCCGTGGCTGGCGCGCCACCGGCCTGACATCGACTGGCTGAGTCGCACTGTAAAGCCTCGCGACATCGACGTCGACGGTGTTCTCGCCCACCTGAGCGACAGCGCAAGCGCCTGGCCGCACGTCATAGTCGTGGACCCCGACTCCACGACGCTCAACCCGCATGAAGAGAGCGATGGCCCTTCATGCTCGGTTTGTTGCAAAGCACCGTGCGCCACGCCGACGCGACAAAAGATTGCTGATGACCAGTGGGTCACAGTGTGCCGCAGGAAGCAGACCGATCCTGCGGCGAGAAGCGGAGAGGCACCCGGGCGTTCCAAAGCCGACACAGCACGAGCAGTGGCTCGCGCTCCAGCGTCTCAGGCGCGCGAGAGACATCCACACGCGCCGTCTTGGCCCGTCGCGCCGGCGCCGACGTTCGACACGATCCACGTCGTCAACATGACTGGTCACGGCCCGCCGCGCCACGACATGAAGATCACAAGCCCGCCTCGCGATGCAACCGAGCTTACTCGGCTGCCTGTGATGTCTTGGAAGAACATGCTCAGCGAGATCAAACTCGGTCGTGTCGAGCAGCTTTGCGCCGTCGTGGTCGACCCAGCGGATCCGGCGCTCGCTGGCAGCGAGCGCCCTGCTGGAGCAGAGCCGAAGTCCGCTCGAGAAGAACGCTACGCTGCGCAGTCGTGGGACGAGCTCGAAGCATCTGGGAACCCAGTCTTGGACCTCGCCCGCGAGTTCTCCGACGTTTTCCCCGACAAGATCCCGCCGGTGCTACCGGCGGACAGGGGCGTACGCCACGAGATCGACCTCGTGCCTGGAACAAAGTACTGCGTGACGCGGCAGTGGCCGCTGCCGCGCGACCAAGTCGAAGCGATCGACGCGTTCTTCGAAGGCCGGCGAGCCGCCGGGCATGTACGCGAATCGACGTCGCCGCACTCGAGTCCAACGTTCTGCGTAAAGAAGGCGACTGGAGGCTGGCGCATCGTCCACGCGTTCAACAAGCTCAACGACACGACGATCCCAGCACAGACGCCGATCCCGCGCAAGGACATGGTCCTCGACACCATGTCTGGCAGCACGATCTTTAGTACCATCGATCTCACCGACGGCTTCTACCAGATCCTCATGCGCGAGTCGGACGTTCCGTTGACGGCGGTCAGAACTCCCAGCGGCATGCTCTGGGAGTGGCTGGTGATGCCGCAAGGGCTGAAAAACGCCCCTGCCACGTTCAACAGCATGGTGTCGCACGTGCTTCGCCCGCTGCGCGACTTTGCCCCGAGCTACTTTGACGACATCTTCGTGCACAGTCGCGCCACCGAGGGCGCGACAGATCTGGATGTCCATCTCGGGCACTTGCGCAAGGTGTTCGAAGCCATGCGCGAGAACAAGCTGTACGCGAACTTGAAGAAGTGCATCTTCTGCGCTCCCGAGGTTCCAGTGCTCGGCAGCTATGTGAGCGCGGAAGGTGTCCGCGCTGATCCTGAGAAAGTTGCGTCGATCGTCGCGTGGCCGGTACCTCGCGACCAAAAGGAGCTCCGGCAGTGGCTTGGGCTTGCGAACTACCTTCACCACTACGCGAAAGACTTCGCGTCCGTCATCTTCCCGCTCTCGCAGTTGTTGAAGAAAGATGCCACGTGGGTGTGGCGTCGCGAGCATCAGGCAGCGTTCGACGACGTCAAGACGCGGCTCTCCACCGCGCCGGTCCTTGCTTTGGCGGATCACACCAAAGCGTTCCACGTTGTGTGCGACGCGAGTGACTTCGCGATCGGCTGCGCGCTCATGCAACACGACGACGAGGGACGGGAGCGCGTCATCAGCTTCCAGTCGAGACAGTTGAAGTCCGCGGAACACAACTACCCCGTGCACGACAAAGAGCTGCTCGCGATGCGCTACGCGTTGGTGAAGTTCCGCGTGTACCTGCTGGGCGAGCAGACGTTTGCGATCTACACCGACCACGCGTCACTCCGCACCGCGACGAAGTCGCCGCACTTGAGCCAGCGCATGGCGCGCTGGCTGTCGTTCTTCGCCGAGTACAACTTCGTCGTCTTCTACAAGCCCGGTTCGACGAACATCATCGCTGACGCGTTGTCGCGGCGTCCGGACTACGACCCGCGACCCAACTCGCCGCGCCACGCCGCCGACGATGGCGATGACGACGAGTGCAATGCGTGTGTCGCGCTCGGCATAAGCGCGACGGCGTCAACTGCTGTGAGCCCGCTGCGAGACGAGATCGTTGCGGCGTACTCCCGCGACCCGTCGTGCGCCGCCATGCTCAGGTACTGCCGAGAACCGTCCAAATCGACGCTGCAGCTTCTCGCTCCTTCAGCGCGGAGCCAGGCGCCGCGCTTCTCGGTTTCCGGCGACTTGCTCAAGTACCAGATCGACCGCTTCGATAGCCCTCGAGTCGTCGTACCACTCGACGACGACTTGCGCGCTCGCATCTTGCACGAATACCACGACGCTGCGTCTGGCGGCCATCTTGGCCGCGAGAAGACGTATCTCGCTCTTGCGCGCGACTTTTACTGGCCGCACATGTACAAGTGGGTGCGCAAGTTGGTCCGGTCGTGCGAGACGTGCCAGCGCGTGAAGCCCTCGCAGTCGTCGCAAGCCCCGTTGCAGCCTCTCCCAATCGCCGCGGATGCCTGGCGATCCGTGAGCATGGACTTCATCTTCGGACTTCCTCGGGATCACGCTGGTCGCACGGGCATTTTCGTGGTTGTCGATCGCTTCAGCAAGATGACACACCTTGCGCCAGTCGCGGTCGGCATCACCGCGCAGGAGACAGCTGAGCTCTTCCTCGCCATGGTGTATCGGCACCATGGCATGCCGACGTCGATCGTCTCTGACCGCGACCCGCGCTTCACGGCAGCGTTCTGGGACCGCCTCTTCCAGCTGCTCGGGACGCGGTTGCTCATGTCGACCGCGTCGCACCCGGAGACCGACGGGCAGACTGAGCGCGTCAACCGAGTCGTCGAAGATGTGCTGCGCAGTTACGCGTCGTCGTACACGTCGTGGAGCGCGCTGTTGCCGATGGTCGAGTTCGCGATCAACAACGCAGTGCACGAGTCGACCGGTCACACGCCGTTCTTCATCAACAACGCGCGTCACCCGCGCGTTCCCGCGGTTCTTGGCTTTGACGACGACGGCTTTCTTGAGGGGGGAGGGACACCGAGCGCGTCGGTGTCATGCGTCGCTCTTCCAGCATCTTCGGAGGCGAGCTCGCGCTCCAACAGGTCGTCGCACTGCGCAGTCGTGATGACTCCAACAGAGGCGACAAGTTGGGCCAACGCGGCGCTTATCGCGCCATCACGACGCGCGATCGCCATCACCACGCGCACTGGCGCGGACAAACCATCCGCGCATTCAGCTACGATCGACGAGGATCGTGTGCTCGAGTTCGTCCAAAAGCGCGAGTCTGTCGCTCGCTTTGTGCGCGATGCAGTCGCCGCAGCAGTCGATCGACAGAAAACCGCAGCCGACCAGCGTGGGCGCAAGAACTTCGAGAAGTTCGCGGTCGGTGACCGTGTTTTGCTATCGGCGTCCGGCATTGCACCTGGTTCTGTCACGAACCTTGGTGCGACCAAGCTCGCACCACGCTTTATCGGCCCGTTCACGATCACACGACGCAAGGGCGAGGCGTACACACTTGACATGCCAAGTGCATTGAAAGTGCACCCGACTTTTTATGTCGGGCGCTTAAAGCGCTATGTTGCTGCTACGGTTCCGACGGACGAGCTGCCTCGCCAGGCTCGAAGCGCGACCCGACGTGACGAGGACGCGGCTTCGTCAAAGCGCTTGGCGGCGTCTGACCCGCGCGGAACGCCCGATTGTCCGCGCGAAGAGCCTCGTTTGCCTGGACCACCTTCGCCAGCTGCGCTCGAAGCGCAGCAACCTCTTGGTCGAGTCGATCCGCCTCCGCAATCGCGTCATCGGCGCGGCTCAGAGCAACGTCGGCGTCGTGCGACACCATCTCCAGCCGATCAGGCACAGGCGCGACTGTCGTCTCGTCGCGCCACGTTCCGCCGCGATGGTCCGCCGCCGCTTGTTGACAGCGCGGGTCACCCGCGCTGGATCGTCGATCGTCTGCTTGAACACCGCGACCGTGGTCGCGGTGCCAGTCGCCGCGAGTATCGTGTCCGCTGGCTTGGCTTTGACTCGGCCAGCGACTCGTGGGAGCCTCGCGCCACTCTCCTCGAAGACGTTCCCGACTTGGTGATGGCGTACGAGGCCGCCACTGCTGCTGCTGCTGCTGCTGCTCGCGCCAAGGCGACGGCGCGCGCGCGCGACCACGCGACCGAGAGCGTGAACGCGATCGTCTCGGCTCTTGCCACGCCACATGCCGGTCCTGCGAGCGCGCAAAGCGCGCGTCGCCTTCCCACGCGCGCTCCCCCTGAGCGCGCGGGCTGCGCCCTCGAGACAAAGAACGCGCGCTTGTCGCGCGACGAGACGGAGACGATGAGCGAGAGCGGCCGCGCGAACGAGAGCGAGAGCGCGCGCGCGTGCGAGCGACGTGAAGGCGAGACGGCGCGGCGATCACCGCGCGCAGCGCGGTTCGCCGCAAGCGCGCGTCGATACTGGGCGAGGAGAGCCTTCTCGTCTTCGTCGAGCGGATACTCCGCGAGCATCGCCTCCCACTGCTCGAGCGTCGGCTTCTCGCGGTTCGCGCGGATGCGACAGTACGCGACGACGTGCACGAAGCAACACGGCCGGTCTGTGTCCCACGACGCCGAGCACACGCGCTCGGCGAGGTCGCCCAGATGGTAGCGCTCGTGCTGTCCCTCGCGGCGCTCGAGCTCGAGCGCCATGTTTGGCTCGAGGTTCCAGCGTGCAACGAAGCGCGTCCACGACTCGTCAAGCGCCTCCTTCGTCACGTTGCCGGTCGTCGTGATCGGCTTGCCGCGCGACTGGCGCCATCGACGCCACATGTCGGCGAGTGCCTCGTCGCCTGGCGAGTCCCGCACGCCGCTGCAGTCGTACAGCGACAGTCGGCGAAGCGCGTCGGCATATGTCGTCGTCGCTGCTATCACGCTCGCGCTCGGCATCGGCTGGTCGCAGGTCTTGCAGATATCGCGGTCTCCAGTGCCGCGCTGCATGGTCTCCGTGTTCGTCGCTCTTCTCGCTCGCTGCGTCGCGCCTCGTGTGCGCGTCGTGTGCTTTGGTTTTGTGTGCATTTGCCTTCTTTCGCTTGCGTGTCAGCAAACTTGTGTGGGGGATGGTGTAACGGGGCTGCTGTGCTAAGTACGAAGGAGCACAGCAGACTCCCATTTAGTGGCCTAACCTGATTTCTGACGACCATCGTCGTCCCATCAGAGGGCTCACTAATTAGGTTAGCTCCCTCACTTTCATCACTATGCATGATCTCAATACAAAAACCTCAGAGTTGAAAATACCGAGTTCAGCGCAGTTCCCCTGCGCTTCACCCATCGCTTCCTCGTAAGACCTCGTGCGAGCTACGTCACGGAGAACACTCCCGTGACAAATAAGGTGGGAGTTGGAGGGAGCATTTAGTTAATGGATGAATATTGAGTAGATGAGGTCAGACATTATCCGGGCAGTCATTGTATTTTAGTTCTGCTCCGTGAGTAGCCATGCAACGCAACATAGTGGACCGCTTGCACACGGACATGAAGATGTAACCTGTTTGGCCGTGATATCAACGACCCACGCTGCTGTGAGCGGGGCACGAACAAACAGCTAACTCACTATGTTGACTTTCTCAACTTCCAAGGTCAAAAGTAACGTCAACCAGCACCATAGAAATTATGTCATGCTCACCGAACGAGCGTATTACGCACTCATGGTACAGCCTCTAGACAATGAAAACAAAGTGGAGAACAACACATGCGCAGCCTAGAGCACGTTCGCATCAACGGTGCGCATTATCACCTTGTCAGCACATCGCAATGAGCCATCCTATTGGCGAAAATGTACATTCAATGCTCGTGTACTCGTTTTCCACACCAACAAGGCGATAGCCAAGCCATGTTACAAATCAAGCGCATGTCAGATGACGCTCATATAAACTTAAGGTAAAATAATAACAATGGAACAAGGAGTTTACTCGCTCACTAACAATACTCACTTTCATTGCCTGAAGAAACAGTGCGCATGCAAGTAGTGTAGTGTTGATTCGCTCGTTCGCTACGTGATGACTAAGTGCTGCTTTCTGGAGAGCGGATACCAAGTAGTCGGCTTGCGCTTTGCAGCTAAGCGATTCTGTTGTGTCAGAGGCTCTAGTGCAGGCAAAACGACAGACGTACCATACTGCGTTCAAGGCGTTCAGTGGCATCGCGGTCATCATTCGCGGTGAGAAGAGGCCCTACATTGTTACCGGGGTCGCCGTTCTCTCTCTGCTAGGCACGACTGGCAGACCTTAACTGCATATTGGTTTTAGGGGGTGTTCCATTAGTGAGGGATATCTTTCGAGAGGCGATCATATTAGAGACGCCCTATAGCCATTATATGACCCATTCAATAATCTCAGAGTTGAAAAAACGCACATTACACTCAGCTCTCACATGCCACCGCGCGGTTTCCCAATCGCGGTCAGCAGTCAGCAACGACACGCCAGAGATCCAGTGTGGCGCCACGACTTTGCGACATCACCAAGTTCTAGAGATGTTCTGGAAGATGTCTGGAAGATCGACCAAGTCTCCAAGCCCAAAGACACGACGACAGAGAGCCAGCAACAACTGAACGCAAGGACCTGCAAGTGACCGAGATGCAACCAAGCGCGCGCGCTTGCAGCGCACTAGCACTCACGCTATTTGAGCCCGATAGTGAGTAAAGCAGTTCTAGTCTTAGGCAATGTGCGCACACATAAGAGCTAATAAACTTCCCAATTTGCCAGCTTCAGCACAAGTCGTTCTGGTCCTCGCTTCCTTCCCAAGTCTCCTCACAACAGCAAGAGTGCTGGCACAACAGCACGCGGTCGGTCTCGTGAACACGTACATTTGGCGTGACGTTTGGCTCTTTGGGAGGCTTCAACCCCCTCTCGTCTCCATTTGCCTGTAGTATACTTGGCGCTTGTGTGTGAGAGTCAAGGCCTTGCATCAGCTTGCATTCCATATTCCTTTGTGTGCCTGTGTACTCCAAGATCAGAAGGCGCGGGTGAGCTGAAAAGCACTCAGTGCTGGATCGAGGAGGAGAGTGCCGCCAAAAAGCCCAGAAACATCAAGCCTCGGAGTGATCGCTGGCCGCTGCTGTCTTTGCGAAAGCGACCCGCAAAAGAGCTGCTGAGAGAAGGCCCGAGGTCATCCCAGAACGCCAGCTGTCTTTGCGAACGCGTCTTGGAAGAAGCCCCGAGCCGAGCCGGAGAGATTCACGACTGTCAGCTGTCTTTGCGAACGCAGTTCGTCGGAGAACTCTCCAGAACATCCCCAGAGTCGCTGCGCCCGCTGCTGAGTTGCGAGTGCGTGCCCGGTCGATTCTCCAGGAAGACTCAAGCGCCTCCGTCCGGCTTGCCGTTGTGACCCGCGTCCACACGACTGTCTGCCCGTCGTCGAGCAGCATCGACGACTGACGCCTGCCACAGACCGCTTGTACGAGAACCAGTCATCTCGAGTCGGCCAGTACGCTGTCCAGCACGCCTCGGATGACGTTTCGTACTTTTGGAACACCACAACTGCACTGCGAATCCGCCGACGTGTCGACGTAACCGAGTTCAAGTGCACATGCGCGTACTTGCACCAACATGGCGTCCCATGCAGTCATCTCATCACCGCGCTGATGTCGAGAAATGCGCTCGGTAAGGTGTACGACGCCTTGACGAGCTGCTTCAAGGTTACGACGTACGCAGCCGCTTTCCAGGGGAAGGCGATCCTGATGCCGCTCGAGAGCGACCTCCACGACGACTTCTCGTGGCAACCTCCGCCTGTGACGAAGAAACTAGGGCGGCCGAAGACAAAGCGGATCCGTAGTGCTGGAGAGATGCCTACCGGCACGACCTACCGATGTTCGCGTTGTCTTCAGACAGGACACATCAAGCGCTGTTGTCAGCAGTAGCTATGCGTACCATGAGACTGCCAATTTCTTTGAACAAGATCCGTTCCCACGGTCGTTATAGTGATCCTATCTAGTTGGGGACCGCGTATGTTGTTTGCGATGACATTGACGACGTTCTCAAACTCCGGGATTTATGTATCAGCTTCCAACGGTCGCAATTTTGGGCGGTTGGCTGCCATACTTCGTAGTCACGCGGCTTTAGTGTGTTCATACATAAGTGCACTGCGCGATGTGCTTGTGGCGCACTTGGAGCAAACGGCGTTGATACACATTCCACGATCGCAATATTGAACCTGATGCGCTTGTTGGCATACCAATATGAAACCTGCACTCATTGCAACTTCATGGCACTGCGCGGTTGTTCGATTAGATTTTGTGAATAGCACTCCTGCTCTCATCGTTCCTCGTTAGCCTCCACTACCATCGCGGCACACTAGAGACCCGCACTTGCACTCGAACCAGAGATCGTCTCCATAGTCGACTGTGACCTCTGTGCCTGGAGCAATGTCTGCGACCGTCACCACAACGATCGTGATTGCTCGGCGGTTTCGTGCTTCGTAGAACAGGCAGTTCGGGTCGCAGCTGTGGTTGGCGAATCGCATAAGCCCCCCTCTGTCCTTGGCGTCGATGTAGAGCTGCTCCTTGCGTGACGATTTCGTGTGGAGCTTGACCGCGTAGGCCGACCTCTGGACTGGATCGGTTGCAAAGTCGAAGGCGGTGAGGACCCCAGCGTACTCGCCGACGAGCGTCCCGCTGGGAATGAACGTCGTCGCAAACAGGGCGTGTCCGTGGCGGCCGCTCTTGAGCTGAACGTCTGGGGAGTCGATCAGTCGATTGCCGCACTGCTGGCAGACGCGACAGTTGTTGGAGCTACAGAAGATGCTCGACGACGTGTTTGAGCACTGGTCCATGTGGCAGGGCACGGTGCAGCCGCACCAGTCCACAGGACCCAAGTCCAGCGCAGTGATCCAGTCTGGGTTCTCGGTGTGAGCAATGTGCACGACATTTGTTGGCCACACAGCGCTCGCGACGTCGCCCTCTTCGCTCTCGTCATCGTCGCTTGACTCGATCTCGATGATCTCAGGGAGCATGCAGACACGATCAGGGGCGGCGCCCTTCTCTTCGCTCTTGTTGTGGACGAGGAGAAGCTCGTCGCGAGCGCGCTCATCAGCTGTCTTTGGGTGTCGTGCGAGCGGGGCGCGAACTATGTACTATGTACGCGCCCTTGACGTGCTTCGGGAACAGGTTGAGCAGCGAAGCACGCATCATCGGCACGCGGTACGCCGTGCGGTTGTTGCGCGCCGCCGCTCGCTTCGCCATGCGTGCGCGTTTTCGCGACTTTGGTTGAAAGTAGCCTGCTTTGCCGCGCTTCTCGCGCTTCCAGCGGTTCTCCAGCTGGGTGTAGGTCGGCACTTGATCGAACGGAACCAGTGGCACGAGCTCGTCCGTCCCCTTCGTCTCTTCCTCGCTGCTGCTCATTTGCGCTTGTTGCTGTTTTGCTGGCAAATTCAAAAATGACAGTACGTGCATATGGTAAAATATATCTTCGGTATCGAGAATGATCATCACACCTAGCCCTCGCTCTGAGGCAGCAATGCACAGATCAAGAGACACAAAGCGCGTCAAACCAACCGCCGCGCGAAAGAAAGGATTTGCGCTACATGCGAGCGAGCGCTTGGCGATGCAGAGAGAAGAACACGCGCGAGTTGCATGTGACTGCTGCTGCTACTGCTGGTCATCGAGACGCAACGCGATTGATTTTGTCGCACCTGGATGGAGTGGCTCAAAGCGCCGCGAGTCGAGTCGAGTCGAGTCGAGTGTCCACTTGCGCGTCCACACGACTGTCTGCCCGTCGCTGGTGTATGTAGTACGTGCCACCGACTCGCAGTCGTCGCGTCCGCCCGGCTGCTGTTGTTGGTGCTGCTCGTGCCGCTGCGTCTCCTCCTGCTTGGATGAACTGCTGCGCGCGCGTCGACTCTTTTTTCAAACCTTCCCCGTCCCTCGATGTTGTCACTATCGCGAACAACACACTCGGGTGTCTTGATTGGTGTTTGAAAAGGTAGGGCAGGGGGAGCAAATAGTGTCGGCAGAATGTGAGCAGCGCTATTGTATACTGCATTCGCACACGAGCACTCAAGCGACTGTGTGTCACACACCACGAAATCCTTTCGCAACAGTCGGCGCGAACGATGATCGATCGCCATCGTCGTCCTCGTCATGACTTCAAGCACAGGCAGCAATGACAGCAATGACAGCTCGAACAGCGTGAGCTTCCTCGAGACGATCGAGCACCTCGGCGGCGCGCCCGTGCTCCTCGGCGGCGTCCTCCTCCTCTTTGTCGCCTACACGCTCCTCGTCGAGTGGCTCCTGCCGCGCCGCCGCACGCAGACGCCAGCGTTCGCGCGCACGAGAGCAGCGAAGAAGCGCAAGTGATATCGCTCTTTGGCTTCACACGCAGCATAGCGACGCAAGTGCATGCATGTGTACATGCACGCATGGCAGCATGCGATCGAGTCGACGGTTCAAGTCACAAGCACTTGTTTGGTTGTTCGGTCCTTGTTTGTTGGTCGTGCTCACGTCGAGCGCGAGCACCATGCAAGTTGTACTTGCTAATGTCGTCACGCGCGATGCAACACTCTTGCGCTCATAGCGAGCACGCGTATACGACTCGTGCAGTGTGCTATCGCTGCACACGCTCGCGTCGTTGCTCCATTGCTGTCGGTAGAGACTTGCTCAAGTGTGCGTGTTACTGCTAGCATCGGCAAGTCCGATCAAGCAGACGAGACGCGTCGATCCTCTTGACTCACTGCAAGTATGTGGACGAACGACCGAGCGGCGCAGCAACAGCAACAGCAACAGCAACAGCAACAACTTGCGCTTGCTCGTTGCGTCCTTTACTACGCTTGCTCACTCACTCACTCACGTGCGCTACGGCGTGTCAGCGCTTCAACTGACTGTTGATGTTGCTTGTGTTGTTGCCAGGAGACGTGTCAGTCGAGCGGCAACGACTGCTGCTCTTGTTCAGCTGTCGCTGCTGCTACAACTGCCTGCTTGTCCAACACATCGTCGCGCTGCTCGGTTTGCTCGTGCAGTGGCTGTGGTGGCAACTTGGCGCTCGTGATGTGGTGGCTTGCGCGCATTCCTGTAGCCTCTGCGATGTACAGCGGTACACGCGCGAGCTCAACGACGACACTGTGGACCTTGGCGAATGGCGTCACGATCGGTGGCGCAAAGTGCATCGCGCCTCAAGTCGCGTAGCCAGCGTCGTGCGGATCCGAGAGTGAGCGCGCGCATCAGTGTGTCTCGATCGCTCGATTCTCGGCTCCAGAACGCGTTGAGAGACTTGACTCGCTGCTCCTGCTATCCTACCCTTACTCCTCCTCTTGCTAGTGCGAGTGCGCGTGCTGACGCGAGCACAGGGAACGAATCGGTCGAACTCAGTAGCGTGTATGTGTACGTGTGATGATGACCCAGGCCACGCGATCGCAACTGAGGCTATCGCGAACAAGCTCTCGTGAGGATTCGAGGCATGCGTGGAGGTCGTGAACAGTGCACCGAGTCGCCCTTTGCGAGCGCGACTGTTCACACCCATTGCGCTGCTTGGTCGCAGCACGCGAGCATGGTCTCTGCGATGAGCTCGCTCCGCAGAGCGCACTTGCTGCTGCTCGTGGCCGCGCTCGCTGCCAGCTTCTCCGTTTCGAGGCTCGGAACAGCAGCAGCAGCAGCAGTAGCGCCGTCTGCGTTTGTACGAGTCCCGCTCGCGCGTGCGACTCGCCATGTACGCCACGCGCACAGTCAGCTCGACACTGCGTCCAGGATACGCCGAGGTCATCACGATCGCCAGCACCGCCACTCGTCCTGGCGCCATGCAGCTCCAGCTGCCGCCTCAGTGCCTCCTCCCGCAGCAGTCGCCATGAACATGGAGAGCCAACCTGTGCATAGCTCTACGTCTGTCCGTCCTGAACGACCGCAGCACCGCGACGGAAGCTACTACTCGCGCGTGGCGCTGCGGAACCTCGACAACTGCCAGTACTACGGCGACATCGAGCTCGGGACGCCGCCACAGACGTTCCGCGTGCTCTTTGACACTGGTATGCTCGTGGACTCGAGGCGTCGACGCCTCTGAGCCTCTCACGACTACTTCGTCGTCCATTCTCACGTGTGCACACGCACTCTCTATCTCTATGAACGCTGTGCTTTGGCACAGGCTCGAGCGACACGTGGGTTCCCGGTCGCGCCTGCACGTCCTGTGGCGACCACGCGCGCTTTGAACCAGAGGCGTCTTCGACATTCCGTGCTCTCGCCGACCACTTCGCTGGGCTCTACGGCAGCGGCGAGTCGTACGGCGACGTCGGCATGGACGCCGTTGTCCTGGGCAACTACTCGGTGCCAGCGCACGCAGTCGCCGTGCTGGCGATCGAGACTGGCGCGATCCCAGTACGTCGGTGCCGATCGCGCTCGTGCTCGTGCTCCTGCTACTCTCCTCGGACTTGTGCACTCGGTGGACTTCGAGTCGCAGAGACTAACGCCTTCTGCTCGTCGACTCGCTCGCCTCAGCGCTTCTTCGCGGACGGCGTCGTCGGTCTCGCGTTCGAAGGCATGAGCAAGATCCCGCACGCGACGCTGCTCGAAGCACTCGTAGCTGCGAACCCGAGCATGGACGCCGTCTTTGCGTTCCTGCTCTCGCGCGAGTCGAGTAGCGACGCTCCAGATGCGCCAACGCGGCCGTCCGAGCTCCACTTGGGCGGCTATGACGACACGGTCGGTGGCACACATCCGCAGCGAGCGTTCTTCCCAGTCGTGACGCTACCGAGTACGTCACCACATCGCCGTTCGTCCAGCGCATGGCTAGCAGGCAACGGACTAACAGACTCTCGACGTGTGTGAACGGCCAGTCGACGCACGCCTGACGTTCTGGACCGTCATGGTGCGCGGCTTCCACGTGATCCCAAGCACGAGCGCTTCGACTGCAGACGTCTCAGGCGCCGACTCGTCGGCCGATCGCCTTGCTCAACATGCCGCAGCGACGCGTTCAATGAACTTCTGCGCGCCGCACTGCTTCGCGATCGTCGACTCGGGGACGTCGTTCACGTACGCGCCGCCGCAGCTCTTTGACGCGATCCTCGCCGCGATCACGGACGGCATTCCGTGCGAGTGGGACGCGAGCAGCGACGCGCTCCAGTGCCGAGGCGCCGCGTACTGCGACTTCCCGACGCTCGCGCTCTCGTTCGGCACGGACGCGAGCGACGGTAACTACTTCCACCTCGCGCCGGAGAGCTACGTCCAGTGCGAAGATGGAGTGTGCGAAGTCCAGCTGCGCAACCACGCGTGCGTTTGCGTGGTGGAGTGCTTGTGCGGATGTGGTGACGCGTGCTCGATGCTCGCGCCTGCCGAGTGTGCACGTCTGACGCCTCTGACCGGTCGATCGATCGATCGCTCTGGATGCGAAACAGCGAACTCGGCGACGGCCTCTTCTGGTGGGTCCTCGGCGACAACTTCCTCGCCGCGTACTACACGATCTTTGACTTTCGCCACAAGCGCGTGGGCTTCACGTGCGACGCACTCGCTTCGCACTGCAGCGTTGGTCGCCTCGGTGCGATCGACGAGTGAGGCGAGAGAACACGCGAGTCCGAGTTGTTCATGGTACGATCCATATGCTCAAGCGAGACAGCGCTCTCTCTCTCTTGGACTGACCGCAGCATTCACACACATCAGTAGACGACTCCTTGCTGTAGACGCACTCCAGCACGCACTCTCTCGTTCACATCGAGCACACACAGACACATCTACCCATCCACTCTGCCTCTCACACTGACTGCCGTCGCCTGCAAGCGGTGCTTCATCTGCGCCAGCGTGGCTCTGCACGCCGCCTTCACGATACTGCGCTTGCTCGTGTTCGACGCCTGCGCGGCTTCGCGAAGCCCCGAGAGACTCAACGCCGATACACTCGGCACGTCGACGACTGCGCGACTTGCAACTCGTGTGCGCCACGGGCGACTCGACGACGTTGACAGTGTCCGTGCTGGTCGCGGCGCTTTTGCAGCGAGGACAGCGCTGTCGAGACACGCTTTCCAGATCGCGTGGTTTGCGTGACTGAGCAGCCAGAGCCGCATGACAACGGCGTTGTGCGCGTCGACGAGCTTGATGCGCCGGCGACTCATCTCGACGCGCACGCTCCACATGCTGCGGCGGCACACGAGCGTGCGCGGCGACATGTCCTCGCAGCCGTAGAGCCCGACGCTCGCATCTTCTTCGACGACTGCAAACACTTTGGTCCAGGAGTCGGGCTCGCGCTCGCAGTCGCGCTGCCAGTAGACCCACTCGCCAAAGCACACAGGCTCGAATGTACTGCTACTGCTGCTGCTGTCAGTTGATCCAGTGCTGAGCGTTGTCGAGCGCAAGCTGCTGCAGGTCCGCGATGGCGACAACGACATCGACGACGGTGCTGGCTTGATCACTGCGGCTTCGTATGCGGCGCTCGATCGATCGCTTCGTACTGGCACATGTGACGCTGCTACTGCTGCGGCATCGTCGAGCATTGTGCTCATGACAGCGAGATCGGATGAATGCACCTCGAGGCGTGCGCCTCACGCTGGGGCTTTGCGTTGGACTTGCGGCGTTGTCGCACAAACCGCCGCATGATCATCGTGTCCACTTTCTCGAGACGAATCACGACGACGAATAGGATGCAAAGGCGCAGATCGCACTGGAAGCGCAGGCACAGGCAGATGCGATCGCTAGTGGTGATTGTGGATGTGCGGACGCCACTGCATCGCGTGCGATCGCCTCCAGCGGGTGTCTCGTGCAGCAGGAGCAGGTCAGCACACGCAGCGAGTTCATAGACGTTGTGTCTTGGACTTGGCATTGAATGTGTGGCGCTGTCGACACACACAGCAAGAGACTCCACATTGGATGGATGGACGTTCATTGCTAGTCGCTTCACTCGACGACTGCCTTGACGGACTGACTGACTGCTGCTGCTTGATAAATAGGCGACCTAACTCTACCTCGAACGCTCGAGTGTGTGTGTGTGTTGTCACGCGATGTCTCTTTCCACAAGGCATGACTCGATGCGATCGATGACTCTGGCGCTGGACACAACCAGCGACGCATGCGCTCTCCTTGCTATGCGCTCGTGACCTCGCTCCTTGAGCTCTGTACGTGGCGCTTCCAGCGGTGCGCGAGCTTGGACATTGCTGCTCGACACCGCGCGCGCTTCGGCAGCTGGCGATACGCGACGAGCGTGCCGCGGAAGATGCTGTCGCGCGGCAGGTCCTTGGCGTCGAGGTGCGAGCGTTGAAAGTACGCGTCTGTGAGCACCGACGCGAGGTGCAGTCGCTCGCGCCAGCACTGGAACGCGTCTGCACTCAAGAGACAGACGTTGATGTCTTCGCCGTTCGGGTCGACGACGCGCAGCTGGCGCTCGCCTGATACCTCGACGCTCGCGACTGCGAGTTGGAGCAGCAAGCTCTTTGGCGCCGACTCCTCGCGCTGGTAGAGCCACAGGAACTCGCCTCGGAGCACAGCAAAGACCTTGGTCCAGCAGCACGGGTTCGCGTCGCTCTCGCGCTGCCAGTACATCCAGTCTCGGAGCGTAGTTATTGTAGTTGTCGCTGCTGCTGGTGTTTGTGTGAGGTCGGATGATGTGCAGTCGGCCTCGGTGCTCCAGCAGCTCGTGACAGATAGCGACGACGACTCGCACGATGATGATGACGATGACGATGAGGAGAGCTCGGTGTCGCGCAGTGACGACCGCGTGGCTCGGAGCTGCTTGACGTCGCAGTCGCGGCGCTTCGTGAATGCAACAGGCAGCGGCATGTGTGTCTGTGTGTCTGTGTGTCTGCGTGTGCTGGTGTCTGAGCAAGTTCGCAAGTGACCGACCGAGCGCATGTCCAGGTGCGTGTTTGGGTGGAGCAAGTCAAGCCAAAGCGATGTGATGCAACAAGACGACCATCACTCAATAGCGAAATGGACCAGCGCTCGCGACTTGAGACCGCACTTTCGTTCACGTGACCCGGTCATGTACCCACTTGGTGCGCACATACCCACAACACGCGAGACGCTGCGCCTAGTGACTCGTTGACAGCAAGTGTCCAACGCGTCTGCACAGACATTCGTGCTGCTGCTGCTCGTGTGTTCGCTCGTTGCATGAAGCGTTCGCACAAGCGACGCCATGGACGGACGAAAAGACAAACGTGGTCCTGCCTCACTGTAGCATCACTGCAAGCGAGAGAACCGATCGACTCGCAGTCTCTGCGTCGTGTGGCTGTGGTAAGCATCACGAGCACTACAACTTGTGTGCATCTCGACAGCGCCGCCGCTACATGGCGTGGAGCAAGTGCTTGTGAACAGCACTCGCAGTGAGCAATTACGCCACCGCAGTCACACACACACATGCGCGCTGAGGCATTGCTCGCTCTCGCTCTGTTGCGGTCTCGCCAGATGGCGGTCATCCTGTCTCGACCTCGTGCTTAATGGACTGGCAGTGAGTGCCTGTGCTTAGGCGACAATCATCGGCAGCAAGCGCACTCGTCACTTGCTCGCCAGAGCAGCAAAGCAGCCAGTCGGTCATTCGCAACAGGAGCTGGTCGACTCAAGACGACTGCAGCAGCTCGTGCATCGCTCGCTCATTCGCCACCACGGCAGCAACAGACGCCTCTGTCGCCACTCACGCTTTGCTCCACCACACACGAGCGCCATGACGACGGACGCCAGCAAGCGCATCCACACTCTCACAAACTCGTACCGATTGCCGCCGCTGGCTGCAGTCGCGCTCGTGTGCGCCTCCCGTCACGGCTTCACGACACTCGCACACGAGATCAGCGCGTTCATCGACCTCACGAGTCCACACACCAGACGCTGGACGATCCTTCGCGCATGTGAGCTCGGCGACGCGCGCTTGCTGCAGCGCCTGATTGACACTGCAGCAGATGACAACAAGCCCACGCTCTACCGCTCGCACGTCTTCAGTCACGCACTCGTGCACGCAGTCACGCGCGACAACGATATGGCGCTGCTCGAGTGTCTACTCGAGTACTGCCCGACGGGCTTTGCGTCGCTCGGCATGGAGACAGCTGCGCGCGTGGGCAAGCTCGAGGTGATGCAGTGGCTCGAAACACACTACGGCGCGAACTTGATCTGGACCTCGTGGTTCGCTGAAGTGGCAATGCGCAAC
Organism: Pythium guiyangense; assembly: GCA_003730235.1. Lineage (NCBI taxonomy): Eukaryota > Oomycota > Peronosporomycetes > Pythiales > Pythiaceae > Pythium > Pythium guiyangense. The sequence goes on from QXDM01000013.1 coordinate 1,450,138, forward strand.
GGCCACTCGGACGTGGTGCAGTGGCTCGCGACCAAGTACCGTCCGCATCGCGAGCGGTTCACGCGCATCATCCAAGCTGCGATCACGAGCGGTCACCTTCCGGTCGCAAAGCAGCTCCTGGACACTGTCGAGCACGACGGAAAGAAGCTCGAGGACTACTACAAGCGCGCGATCCTCGATGCGGCATGCAGCGCGGGCGACTTGGTCGCTGTCAAGTACCTCGTCGACGAGTGCGAGTACAAGACGTACAAGTTCTTCTCGGTCATTCGCTCAGCGCTCGCATCTGGGAACCTCGAGCTGGTCCAGTGGCTGTACGCTCGAGGCTACCGCGATCTGCTCAAGTACGACGCCAAGCTGATGGCCGAGAAGGGCCACACAGAAGTCTTGCGGTGGCTGATCGAGAACGACCCCGTCATTGGGAGTCCAGACAATCACCACCTCCCTGAAGCTGTGGTCGCAGCGAACTTGGAGACAACGCAGATGCTCTACGAGCTCAAGCCCGAGATCTTCAGCGCCGAGCTCCTGGCGAAGAAGTTCCCAAGCGCAGCGGCAAGTGGCGACCTCGCGCTGCTCCAGTGGCTGCTCGCGACGCTCGAAGCGACTAAGGCGAACCTCCGCGATGCTCTGTACGAATCGTATCGGTCGATCGTTGGCGCTGCGGCGAACGGACATCTCGACGTCGTCCAGTGGTTCTACACAAACGTGCGGCAGTTCTCGCGCGACGCGCCGTACATTGAGCAGTGGGCAGTGAGCGAAGCAGCAGGGGGGAACCATGCCGAGATCATGGAGTGGCTCCGCGCGAACCGATCGAAGGACGAGACGCCAAAGTACAGGATTGTCAAGGCGGCCGAGCACGGTCGCTTGGATCTGATCAAGTGGATGCTCCAGGACGCCGAGTGCGCAGACGTCAATTACTCTGTTTACGGGGCTGCAGCATCGAGTGGCGACTTGGCGACGCTCCAGTGGCTGTACGAGTACTTTGACAAGGAGCGTTCTCGTTGGGACCACTATGCCATCGCTGCAGCGGTGCGGAAGAACCACGTCCACATCGTCCAGTGGCTCCATGACCAGGGCTTTCAAGGCTGGAGCTCGGAGATGATGGACATGGCGCCGTCGCTCGAGATGGTCGAGTGGTTCTACTACAACCGCACCGAAGGCTGCACGACGGCGGCGATGGACAACGCAGCAGGACGTGGAGACTTTGACACCGTCTTGTTCCTGCACGAGCACCGCACTGAAGGGTGCACTGCCATGGCCGCTGCGAGTGCTCAGAGAAGCAACCACTCGACGCTGGCGCAGTGGCTCTTTGAGACGTACCCGAGCATCGTGACAGTCGGCAGCATGTACGAGGCGATGCGGCGGCGAGGCGTCTCAATGCCTGACGTGGCCTTCTGGGCGCCGTTCTGTGAGCAAGACCTCACGCTGCACGATGGCGAGATGCTCGACACGACTCGCGACAAGAAGTGAGCGCGAGTGAGTGTGTGAGTAGGTGCGCGTCTAGTGGTCGCTTAGAAGTGACACTCGAGTCTGTGAGGCCAAGAGAGCCATCCATGTAAGACCTGTGTGATCAAACCAGTCGACTATGCACATCGCTCTGAGCGCCATGGCCAAGCGTATCATGAGTCGATCGATCGTCAACATGCACAGAGAACGTCTCTCGCTCACGCAGCAGGCGCTTGCGCAAAGCCGACGCGCGGTGGCGCGGCGCCAAAGTCAAAGACCGTGTAGACGGCTTGCAAGAACGGCTGGCCGAGGATCCAGAGCCCAGGCGAGTTCATGCCAGCGAACGCCCAGCGGCACGTCTCGCTGTCGCCAGCACCGTCGCCGTCGCGCAGCGTGTAGTCGTTCTTTGTGAGCACGTACGCCGTGCCGCCGATGTGGATCGCGATGTCAGGTCCCGCAGCGTCGCAGTCGATCGCCATGCCGTCTGCGCCAACAGCTTTCGCAAGGCGCGCGATGTCGTCCTTTGGTCCGATGATGAGCGGCAGCGACGCATCGAGCAGTGCTTGGATCGCTGCGACGCTCGAGGCGGCCACTGTCGTCGTCGTCATCTCAGTCAGCGAGGCAACGCTCTTGTTCGCAGCACTGTCGGTGCGAGCGCCATTGACAGTGACGGCGTCGAGCGCGACGATCCACTTTGCCGACACGCCCTGGTGGACCTCAGTGTCGACGTACTGGACGTCGCCAGTGAAGCGCCGCGTGTCGACTGCGCCGATCGAGAGCTCGCCGGCGCTCGAGACGTCGCTCGGACGCTGACGCGAGCGCGCTCGCGGCAAGTAGAACGCAAAGACCGAGTCTGCGAGCACACCTGCGCGCGTGAGCTGCGCGAGCACCGTGTTCTCGCCAAGGCGCGGAGAGAGCCCGACCATGCCGTCGATCCCAACGTCGTCCCAGTTGCGCGGCGTCGGCACTTGCGTCGCCTCGACAAACGACGCGTTCACGAGCGTCGCGCCGCCGAGCCGCAGCGTGTCGCGCGACCGGTAGCCAATGTACACGTAGCCCATGCCGCCGCCGATCGCACCGGCGCCGTCCGGCTCGTACGAGCGCGACTTGTTGTGGTCGTAGACCGCATGGTGCGACGTCGGCGTGGCGCGGAAGTTCGGCACCCAGACCGCGTCTTCGTCCGTTTGAAAGAGCACGCGGAAGTCCTGCGGCGGCGAGCCGAGCGTCACGTGTCCGAAGAGCCCAAACAGGCTCGGCGCGCTCACGGCGCCAGCGAGCGGGATCGTCACGTGTTTGTTCGACGTGACTGGGAGCGCAGGTCCGAACGCAGGCTCCCACACGCGGACATGCGGCGCTGCGGTGCTGCTGGTCGTCGTCGCCGCCTGCAGCAATAGCAGCGACGCTGCTGTCGCGACGACGCGCGTGCACTTCATCGTGTGGTCTCTTGGTCGCTTTGCCTCCCGCGCGCAGAAGATCGAGTGCGGTCCGGTCGCTCAGCTGCTGCTGCGAGTCGCGTTTGCACCCACTGCGCGACCTCAATGTCCCACGCACGCCATGCATGTGAGACCGCCGTCATTCATTCATCCCGCCATTCCGTCATTCGTGATCCAGCCGAGTCGAGCGAGCGCACGCTGAGAGAGAACGACTGACCGACTACGATGCGCATGCTGCTCCTGGGCCTCGCTGCTGCTGCGATCGCAGCGACCGCAGCCATGCACGCGGGTGCTGGCGATGCGCTCGAGCTGCCGCGCCACGAGCGCGTGTGGGAACCAACAGATGCGTTTCCGAGCACTGAGCTGACAACGACGACTGCTGCCACGCGCACGAGCGCCGACCATGGCGGGAGCTCCACGACGGTACCGCTGCAGTACGAGCGCACGCAAGGGTACTATGGCGAGATCTCGCTCGGGTCACCGCCGCAGCGCTTCCGCATGCTCGTGTCGACGGCGATGCCCCCGACGATATGGATCCCGAACTTCCACTACGGCGTCGCGAATCGCTGGTACAACCACTCGCGCTCGAGCACGTACCACGCGAACGGCACGGCCTTCAGCATGGGCTCGCTGCTCCTCGGGTTCCTCTCTGAGGACGTCCTGCGCATCGGCGACCTCACGCTCGCGCGCCAGACGTTTGCGGAAGTGACTGCGATCTCCAGCAGCTGGCTCACGCCCGAGACGTTCCCGGTCTACGACGGCGTCCTCAGCTTCGGCCTCTCGGTCGGCCCTGGCCCGGCGCAAGCCGCGACGCCGTTCCAAGCGCTCGTCGAGAGCGGTGCACTCGCACAGCCGCTCTTTGCGCTCTATCTGGACCACGAGCGCGCCGGTGCGAGCGTCTTGACGCTCGGAGCCACGAACCCGCGCCACTACAGAGGCGACCTCGTGTGGACTGACGTCGTGCGGACGAACGCGTGGACTGTCAAGCTCAGCGATATCCGCGCGTCGGGCACGAGTGTCGTGAAGCTCCGGCACATGCAGATCTGGACGGATCTGTACCTGCTGCTGCTCGGACCTGCGAGCGAGGTCGCCGCGCTCGCGCAGCTCGTCGGCGCGTCGCTCGTGAACCACTGGTATGTATTCGACGACTGCGACGCGCCGCGACCGGACATCCACGTGGCCATCGCCAGCGCGTCCTTCGTGTTCACAGCGAGCGACTACGTCATGCGCACGAGCAGCAGCAGCAGCGAGGGCGCTGCGTCGGCGCCAGCGTGCACGTGGGCGATCCAGAACCAGTTCATGGGACAGGGGGGCTGGACAGCCGGCGCGGCGTTCATTGAAAAGGTCTACACGGTCTTCCACTACGGCGACGACCTCGCTGGTCGCGGTCGCCGCATGGGCTTTGCCTTGCGCGCGTGATGCATGTCACTGGCATTCCCACTCTATTCGCGCGCTGCATACAATTACTAGTACGAACGGAAGAAACTGGATACAGTTTTGCTAATCAGACCACAAACGAGCTTGGTCGATGTTGGTCGAGCCACTCTCATTGCGTACACTCACACGACGCCGCGGCGCTCGACATGAGCCACCGAAGCGGCACGCACTCTGCGGCGCCACACGCGACAGCACGACGCGCTCGCCAGGCGCCATCGCCGCGCCACCGACCAGTTGCACGCTCGCCTTTCAGCTCCAGACTGCTGCGACTCGCTCTGCTCACACTCGCAGCCATCACCGTCCTGACGCTCGCGTCGCGCATCGATGCGATGCATTGGCAATGGCGCCGACTGTTTGTGTCACCGAGCGCTGACGCACGCACAGACACAAGCGACCGTCTCCCACCTGATCGACTGCGGCGCCAAGACACTCGCAGTCACGACAGCACGCCAGAGCGAGAGCAGGACACGCTGCCGCTGTCGCTGCAGGACGGACTCGAGGAGATCGACGACGACAAGTGCACACTCGAGGCGCTGAACGCGAGCGCAATGGCGTTCCACGACACTAGCCGACGCTTCTACGCGGAGCTCCAGCAGCTGGCGCCGACACTCTCAGCGCTCGAGGTCTCGCGCAGCCACGCGCTGCTGTGCAATGCGCGCCTCGCGCCGCTCCGACACTGGGGCAACTGCTTGCCGCTCTCGGCGCGGCGTGACGAGCCGTTCTGTGTTGGCGCGTCGCGCACCGACCTGCTCGCGCCTGCGCTCGTGCGCCGACAGGTCTGCTACGCGAGCGTGCTGCACATGATCCTCGTCGACGTGTACGAGGAGCTCGCGGCCGCAGACGCGTCGCCCGTGCTGCTCTACGGCACGCTCCTCGGCGCGGTGCGCAACGCGTCGATCATCCCGTACACGGAGGACGCGGACCTGGGCTTCCAGCACCCTGTTCAGCACGTCGCGCCACCGAAGATGCGAGCAGGAGCAGCCGCAGCGTCAGCGATTGAGACCGACGTCGCGGACGCGCTCGCTCGCCGCGGCTACCACCTCTTCCAGTACGGTATCTACCGCGTGTGCGTCGCGCCATCGCACCCGCTCGCGTCGCGTCTGTACGACCCGCACCATTCGCTCGGAGTCGAGTACGCAGTGCCATACGTCGACCTCTACCGCATGACACACGACGTATCTGCTCGCGAGTGGGCCATTGAGCAGACGAAGCTTGGGTGGAAGGTGCCAGACGCCCAGGTGCAGCCGTTCTCGCGCGTGACGCTGCTGGATCGCGACTTCGATACGCTCGCCGACCCCGTGGCGTTCCTCCAGCGCGAGTACGGCGCCGAGAGCTACTTGGTGCCGGAGAACTGGTCGTGGGCGTGGTGACGACCCGAGTGTCTGTCTGTCAGTCTAGAGACACAAGCAGGCGCTCGACCAGATCGCTCAGGACTAAAGCAGCGCAGAGGAAGGAGGCACACGAGAGGAAGAGGGAGCCATCATCGTCGTCGTCTATTGCTCTATCTCTCTATCTATCACTTGTGATCATACCAATCGACCGCTCCATCATGCAGGCGTCCAACACACACACGCACGCGTTGTCGCATTCTCTACAACCACTTCCACTCGGGACTCGTCTTCGTGATGCCGTCGACAAAGTCGTCAAAGGACTTGCCCGCGGCCTTGGCGAGCTTCACGAGCTTCCGGATCTCCTGCTTCGAGAGCGGCCGCAGCGTCTTGGGGTTCGTCAGCTTCGTGCGCTTCATCTGGTCATTGATCGACCCGGCCGTCTTCTTCTCCTCCTCCGGCTCCTCTTCGAGGACCTTACGACCGCCGCCGGCGCGGTACTCGGTCTCCTGCGCCTCACCGATCACGCGCACGCGACCGGACTCGACGAGCCACTTCTCCGTGCAGAGCGAGTTGTAGAACTCTTCACTGTGCGAGATCATGATGACGCCACCGGCGAACTCGCGAATGCCGTCCGCAAGCGCCCCGAGTGCCGCGCGGTCAAGGTAGTTCGTCGGCTCATCGAGCACGAGCAAGTGCGGGCGGTTCCACATCGCCGCGGCGATCACGAGCTTGACCTTCTGGCCGCCCGAGAGGCCGCGGATCTTGCCGTGCGTTCCGAACTCGGCCGCGAGGTTGAAGTCGTCCAAGTGGCGCTGGATCTCGCGCGTCGTGAGCGGACGGAGGTCGAGGCCGCCTGCGAGCGTCGCCTGGCGCGTGTCTTCGGCCTCGGCGAGCTTCCCGAGACCCATCTCCTGGAGCTGCTCGAGCGTGTAGAGCTTGTTGTGGCGCTCCGACATGCCCACGAGCTTGGCTTCGTACACGAGCGTCCCGCGCTTGCCCTTGGTGCGCGACACGATGCGCTCGATCTGGCCCGTGCGCGTGCCCGCGAGCGCCTTCTCCTCCTCTGTCTGCTTGAGGTTCACGCGCGAGTTGAGTTCGCGGTCAATGCCGTTCTCGCCGCCAAAGCGCCACTGGAAGTACTCGACCGGCGAGCTGTCGAGGTGCTGCTCCACGTGGTGGAACGAGTGCTGCGCCACGTACGCGAGACGCACGTTGTGGTGCTTCCACATCTCGCCCGAGTCCGGCGCTGTCTCCTGCACGAGCATCTTGATGAGCGTCGACTTGCCTGCGCCGTTGGCGCCAATCACCGCCACGCGCGACGCAAGGCAGAGCTTGATCGACACGTCCGTGAGCTGCGGCTTGCTCGCGCCCGGGTACGTGAACGAGCAGTGGTCTAGCGTGAGGATGCGGCGCGTCGTGGACGAGATGCCCTCGAGGCGACCGGGCTGCGGCAGGTGGAAGACCGTGTCGGAGGACTTGAGCTCGTAGTAGTGCTTCGCCTCTGGGTGGAGCTCGACAAAGTGCGAGAGCGTCCCGGGGTACAGCACGAGCTGCTTGGACTCGTAGTGCAGCACGTCCGTGCACACGGCGTCGAGGAAGCCCGTGTCGTGCGACACGAGGAGCACGGTCATCGACTCGAGCGAGTTGAGGTACTCGACGAGCCACGCCACGGCGTGCACGTCCAAGTGGTTCGTCGGCTCGTCGAGCAGGAGCACGTCGGCGTTGTAGAGCATCGCGCGCGCGAGCGCGAGCTTCATGCGCCAGCCACCCGAGAGCGCGTCGATGTCGCCGTCGAGCATCGCGTCCGAGAAGCCGATGTCCAGGAGCGTCTGCTTCACGGTCTCCGGCGTCTGGTGCGCGAGCTCCGGCGCCTTGACCATCGACTCGAGGAGGCTCCCCTGGCTCTCGACAATGTCCTCGTGCTGCACGTACACCGTGCGGAGCTCCTCCGGCAGGCCGTCGATCGCGCGCGTCGAGATGTTGCGCATGAGCGTCGTCTTGCCGACGCCGTTCTTGCCCACGAGACCGTACCGGTGGCCGCGCGTGAGGCGCAAGCGCGCGTTCCGGAGCAGGATCTTGCCGCCGTACGCGAGCGAGAAGTCGACGTCGCACACGTCGTTCGGGTCCGACGACTTTTCGCGCTCGCCGCCGAGACCGCCGCCCGCTGCGCGCAGCGCTTCGCACACGCGCTCGGCGTCCGCGTCGTGCATGTGCGCCATGAGGTACGGCATGACGTACCGACGCCACTCGGCGCCGCGGTTCTCCATCGCGAGCTCGGCGCACACGTGCGCGACGTAGTCGAGCGTGAAGTCGTCGAGCCCCGGGTGCGTCGCGCGGTCGAGCGCCGTGTGGAATCCCTGGAGGATGTCTGCGTGGAGCTTCTTGCGGATCACGATCGGGTCTTCGTCCAAGTCGACGGCGCCGCCAGCAGCGCGCACGAGGTGTGCGCGCGCACCCTTGGCGGCTTCGACGACCTCTTCGTCCGTGAGGCGATCGATCGCCGTCTCGAGCTGCGGCAGCAGGAGCGGGACGAAGTGGAGCACGTCCGACGGCCGCGTCACGAGGCGACACATGCTGTCGATGATCGACGACGCCTTGCGCTTGAGCGACGACGAGTGGATCGACGTGTCGCGCAGCGCCTTGTGCAGCAGCGGCGCGATGAGCGCGAGCGTCGGCGCGTCGACGTTCGAGACAAACGTCGTCGCCAAGAGCGCGTCGATCGCCTTGATCGTCTGCTCCGGGCGCGCAATGACCTCCACGAGCACGGGCACGAGCGGCACGACGTCGTCGTTGCTGATCTTGGAGCACACGGCCGTGAGCGTCGCGATCGACGCCTCCTGGACCTGCTTCTTCGTGTCCCAGACGTACTCGGACACCACTGGCATGATCTCCGGCAAGCACGACGACACCTCGTACGCCGCAATGTCGCTGAACGCCTTGAGCAAGTTGAGCGTCGCGACCTTGCTCTGCCACTGCCGCAGCTCGAGCGCCGCGTAGATCTGCGTGAGCACCGAGTGCGTCGCGAGCGGGTTCACGGTCTCGACGACCGTGCGCGCGAGCGTCGCCGCGGCGTCCTTGACCGTGTTCTCGGAGTCGGCGTGGCGCTGCATGATTGGCACGAGGAGTTCCACGACGATCGGCTCGAGCACGCACGAGATCTCGTCGCACTTGCACAGCGCCGTGAGCGTCCGGAGCGCACCTTCGCGCACGCTCGCAGGCTTGGCCGACAGGCAGTCCTTGAGGGCGTCGATCAGAAACAGCGCGCCTTCGCTCGCAGGGCCGAGCAGTTGCATTGCGGCGACAATGTCTTCAGCAGCGGCGCGGCGCTCGCTTCTCGAGATGCCGACTGCGTTGACGTGGTCGAGCAGCGTCGAGAGGTACGCGACGACGTCCGCGATGTCTGCGATGTCGCGCAGCGCCTGCTTCTGCTCGTCCGTCGCGAGGCGGCGATGGAGATTGTAGTCTGGCTCGGCTTCATCGGCCGACGACGATGCAGACGTCTCGGACGACGTCGACGACACGTGCACCGACTTGGCCGCAGTGGGCTTGACGAACTGCAGCGTCTGCGCCGGTGCTTTCGGTGGCAGCGCCGGCTCGCGAAACACCGACGGCGTTGGCGCGCCCATCATGGCGCCGAGCACGGCCGCAGCGGCTGCCTTGCGTTCGCGCTGTCCTTTGCCCATGCTTGATGTGTGTTGCTGCTACTGCTGCGAAAGAGCGCGTGCGTACAGGCGTGTGTACGGAGGTGGCGGCGTTGGCGGCGAGCGAGGCGGATCGGCGAATGAGCTGGTGCGTCCAAGCGCGAGCACACACCAAGAGCGAGCGATCGATCGAGACACGTTGAGCAGGAAAGGTCAGATGGGGTCATTGGTGGCCAGCGAATGGGCGAGCACGCGGTAGTTTTCATGTTAAAGCCTCTGTATTCCAATATGATACCTTCTTAAATCGATAGTAGTGCGAGCTAGCAACAATTGTGATCCTATTTTGAAATACAAGCAAGTGATACAAAGTACAGCAATGCTGTAATCTGTTCATGACGGGTGGGAATCTCCCGCAACATTACTTGGACGACGCAATCACAACAATCGGTAAACTACATTCAACTGACAAGCGAAACGGTTGGCTGAAGTTAGAAAAAGATTCAGTCGCAATCGGCGACGCATGACGCGTCAGGCTGGCATGTCGCATGTGTCTGCCCAAGATCGCTGGTGTGTGTTTGAAAGGCGTTCGTTCACAGCAGCACAGCCACGCGTGCACATGAAGGCTCCTGATGCAAACACACAGAGCAGAGCGACGTCGGAGTGAATCGAGGGGCCGTGCAGTACAGGCGACTTGGTCGCTGTCAAGTACCTCGTCGACGAGTGCGAGTACAAGACGTACAAGTTCTTCTCGGTCATTCGCTCAGCGCTCGCATCTGGGAACCTCGAGCTGGTCCAGTGGCTGTACGCTCGAGGCTACCGCGATCTGCTCGAGTACGACGCCAAGCTGATGGTCGAGGAGGCCCAAGACTCTAGTGAACAACGTCTAAAGTGCAGCGACATCTCCACAGCCATTGAGAGCGACCAGATGAAGCGCACGAAGCTGACGAACCCCAAGACGCTGCGGCCGCTCTCGAAGCAGGAGATCCGGAAGCTCGTGAAGCTCGCCAAGGCCGCGGGCAAGTCCTTTGACGACTTTGTCGACGGCATCACGAAGACGAGTCCCGAGTGGAAGTGGTTGTAGAGAATGCGACAACGCGTGCGTGTGTGTGTTGGACGCCTGCATGATGGAGCGGTCGATTGGTATGATCACAAGTGATAGATAGAGAGATAGAGCAATAGACGACGACGATGATGGCTCCCTCTTCCTCTCGTGTGCCTCCTTCCTCTGCGCTGCTTTAGTCCTGAGCGATCTGGTCGAGCGCCTGCTTGTGTCTCTAGACTGACAGACAGACACTCGGGTCGTCACCACGCCCACGACCAGTTCTCCGGCACCAAGTAGCTCTCGGCGCCGTACTCGCGCTGGAGGAACGCCACGGGGTCGGCGAGCGTATCGAAGTCGCGATCCAGCAGCGTCACGCGCGAGAACGGCTGCACCTGGGCGTCTGGCACCTTCCACCCAAGCTTCGTCTGCTCAATGGCCCACTCGCGAGCAGATACGTCGTGTGTCATGCGGTAGAGGTCGACGTATGGCACTGCGTACTCGACTCCGAGCGAATGGTGCGGGTCGTACAGACGCGACGCGAGCGGGTGCGATGGCGCGACGCACACGCGGTAGATACCGTACTGGAAGAGGTGGTAGCCGCGGCGAGCGAGCGCGTCCGCGACGTCGGTCTCAATCGCTGACGCTGCGGCTGCTCCTGCTCGCATCTTCGGTGGCGCGACGTGCTGAACAGGGTGCTGGAAGCCCAGGTCCGCGTCCTCCGTGTACGGGATGATCGACGCGTTGCGCACCGCGCCGAGGAGCGTGCCGTAGAGCAGCACGGGCGACGCGTCTGCGGCCGCGAGCTCCTCGTACACGTCGACGAGGATCATGTGCAGCACGCTCGCGTAGCAGACCTGTCGGCGCACGAGCGCAGGCGCGAGCAGGTCGGTGCGCGACGCGCCAACACAGAACGGCTCGTCACGCCGCGCCGAGAGCGGCAAGCAGTTGCCCCAGTGTCGGAGCGGCGCGAGGCGCGCATTGCACAGCAGCGCGTGGCTGCGCGAGACCTCGAGCGCTGAGAGTGTCGGCGCCAGCTGCTGGAGCTCCGCGTAGAAGCGTCGGCTAGTGTCGTGGAACGCCATTGCGCTCGCGTTCAGCGCCTCGAGTGTGCACTTGTCGTCGTCGATCTCCTCGAGTCCGTCCTGCAGCGACAGCGGCAGCGTGTCCTGCTCTCGCTCTGGCGTGCTGTCGTGACTGCGAGTGTCTTGGCGCCGCAGTCGATCAGGTGGGAGACGGTCGCTTGTGTCTGTGCGTGCGTCAGCGCTCGGTGACACAAACAGTCGGCGCCATTGCCAATGCATCGCATCGATGCGCGACGCGAGCGTCAGGACGGTGATGGCTGCGAGTGTGAGCAGAGCGAGTCGCAGCAGTCTGGAGCTGAAAGGCGAGCGTGCAACTGGTCGGTGGCGCGGCGATGGCGCCTGGCGAGCGCGTCGTGCTGTCGCGTGTGGCGCCGCAGAGTGCGTGCCGCTTCGGTGGCTCATGTCGAGCGCCGCGGCGTCGTGTGAGTGTACGCAATGAGAGTGGCTCGACCAACATCGACCAAGCTCGTTTGTGGTCTGATTAGCAAAACTGTATCCAGTTTCTTCCGTTCGTACTAGTAATTGTATGCAGCGCGCGAATAGAGTGGGAATGCCAGTGACATGCATCACGCGCGCAAGGCAAAGCCCATGCGGCGACCGCGACCAGCGAGGTCGTCGCCGTAGTGGAAGACCGTGTAGACCTTTTCAATGAACGCCGCGCCGGCTGTCCAGCCCCCCTGTCCCATGAACTGGTTCTGGATCGCCCACGTGCACGCTGGCGCCGACGCAGCGCCCTCGCTGCTGCTGCTGCTCGTGCGCATGACGTAGTCGCTCGCTGTGAACACGAAGGACGCGCTGGCGATGGCCACGTGGATGTCCGGTCGCGGCGCGTCGCAGTCGTCGAATACATACCAGTGGTTCACGAGCGACGCGCCGACGAGCTGCGCGAGCGCGGCGACCTCGCTCGCAGGTCCGAGCAGCAGCAGGTACAGATCCGTCCAGATCTGCATGTGCCGGAGCTTCACGACACTCGTGCCCGACGCGCGGATATCGCTGAGCTTGACAGTCCACGCGTTCGTCCGCACGACGTCAGTCCACACGAGGTCGCCTCTGTAGTGGCGCGGGTTCGTGGCTCCGAGCGTCAAGACGCTCGCACCGGCGCGCTCGTGGTCCAGATAGAGCGCAAAGAGCGGCTGTGCGAGTGCACCGCTCTCGACGAGCGCTTGGAACGGCGTCGCGGCTTGCGCCGGGCCAGGGCCGACCGAGAGGCCGAAGCTGAGGACGCCGTCGTAGACCGGGAACGTCTCGGGCGTGAGCCAGCTGCTGGAGATCGCAGTCACTTCCGCAAACGTCTGGCGCGCGAGCGTGAGGTCGCCGATGCGCAGGACGTCCTCAGAGAGGAACCCGAGGAGCAGCGAGCCCATGCTGAAGGCCGTGCCGTTCGCGTGGTACGTGCTCGAGCGCGAGTGGTTGTACCAGCGATTCGCGACGCCGTAGTGGAAGTTCGGGATCCACATCGTCGGGGGCATCGCCGTCGACACGAGCATGCGGAAGCGCTGCGGCGGTGACCCGAGCGAGATCTCGCCATAGTACCCTTGCGTGCGCTCGTACTGCAGCGGTACCGTCGTGGAGCTCCCGCCATGGTCGGCGCTCGTGCGCGTGGCAGCAGTCGTCGTTGTCAGCTCAGTGCTCGGAAACGCATCTGTTGGTTCCCACACGCGCTCGTGGCGCGGCAGCTCGAGCGCATCGCCAGCACCCGCGTGCATGGCTGCGGTCGCTGCGATCGCAGCAGCAGCGAGGCCCAGGAGCAGCATGCGCATCGTAGTCGGTCAGTCGTTCTCTCTCAGCGTGCGCTCGCTCGACTCGGCTGGATCACGAATGACGGAATGGCGGGATGAATGAATGACGGCGGTCTCACATGCATGGCGTGCGTGGGACATTGAGGTCGCGCAGTGGGTGCAAACGCGACTCGCAGCAGCAGCTGAGCGACCGGACCGCACTCGATCTTCTGCGCGCGGGAGGCAAAGCGACCAAGAGACCACACGATGAAGTGCACGCGCGTCGTCGCGACAGCAGCGTCGCTGCTATTGCTGCAGGCGGCGACGACGACCAGCAGCACCGCAGCGCCGCATGTCCGCGTGTGGGAGCCTGCGTTCGGACCTGCGCTCCCAGTCACGTCGAACAAACACGTGACGATCCCGCTCGCTGGCGCCGTGAGCGCGCCGAGCCTGTTTGGGCTCTTCGGACACGTGACGCTCGGCTCGCCGCCGCAGGACTTCCGCGTGCTCTTTCAAACGGACGAAGACGCGGTCTGGGTGCCGAACTTCCGCGCCACGCCGACGTCGCACCATGCGGTCTACGACCACAACAAGTCGCGCTCGTACGAGCCGGACGGCGCCGGTGCGATCGGCGGCGGCATGGGCTACGTGTACATTGGCTACCGGTCGCGCGACACGCTGCGGCTCGGCGGCGCGACGCTCGTGAACGCGTCGTTTGTCGAGGCGACGCAAGTGCCGACGCCGCGCAACTGGGACGACGTTGGGATCGACGGCATGGTCGGGCTCTCTCCGCGCCTTGGCGAGAACACGGTGCTCGCGCAGCTCACGCGCGCAGGTGTGCTCGCAGACTCGGTCTTTGCGTTCTACTTGCCGCGAGCGCGCTCGCGTCAGCGTCCGAGCGACGTCTCGAGCGCCGGCGAGCTCTCGATCGGCGCAGTCGACACGCGGCGCTTCACTGGCGACGTCCAGTACGTCGACACTGAGGTCCACCAGGGCGTGTCGGCAAAGTGGATCGTCGCGCTCGACGCCGTCACTGTCAATGGCGCTCGCACCGACAGTGCTGCGAACAAGAGCGTTGCCTCGCTGACTGAGATGACGACGACGACAGTGGCCGCCTCGAGCGTCGCAGCGATCCAAGCACTGCTCGATGCGTCGCTGCCGCTCATCATCGGACCAAAGGACGACATCGCGCGCCTTGCGAAAGCTGTTGGCGCAGACGGCATGGCGATCGACTGCGACGCTGCGGGACCTGACATCGCGATCCACATCGGCGGCACGGCGTACGTGCTCACAAAGAACGACTACACGCTGCGCGACGGCGACGGTGCTGGCGACAGCGAGACGTGCCGCTGGGCGTTCGCTGGCATGAACTCGCCTGGGCTCTGGATCCTCGGCCAGCCGTTCTTGCAAGCCGTCTACACGGTCTTTGACTTTGGCGCCGCGCCACCGCGCGTCGGCTTTGCGCAAGCGCCTGCTGCGTGAGCGAGAGACGTTCTCTGTGCATGTTGACGATCGATCGACTCATGATACGCTTGGCCATGGCGCTCAGAGCGATGTGCATAGTCGACTGGTTTGATCACACAGGTCTTACATGGATGGCTCTCTTGGCCTCACAGACTCGAGTGTCACTTCTAAGCGACCACTAGACGCGCACCTACTCACACACTCACTCGCGCTCACTTCTTGTCGCGAGTCGTGTCGAGCATCTCGCCATCGTGCAGCGTGAGGTCTTGCTCACAGAACGGCGCCCAGAAGGCCACGTCAGGCATTGAGACGCCTCGCCGCCGCATCGCCTCGTACATGCTGCCGACTGTCACGATGCTCGGGTACGTCTCAAAGAGCCACTGCGCCAGCGTCGAGTGGTTGCTTCTCTGAGCACTCGCAGCGGCCATGGCAGTGCACCCTTCAGTGCGGTGCTCGTGCAGGAACAAGACGGTGTCAAAGTCTCCACGTCCTGCTGCGTTGTCCATCGCCGCCGTCGTGCAGCCTTCGGTGCGGTTGTAGTAGAACCACTCGACCATCTCGAGCGACGGCGCCATGTCCATCATCTCCGAGCTCCAGCCTTGAAAGCCCTGGTCATGGAGCCACTGGACGATGTGGACGTGGTTCTTCCGCACCGCTGCAGCGATGGCATAGTGGTCCCAACGAGAACGCTCCTTGTCAAAGTACTCGTACAGCCACTGGAGCGTCGCCAAGTCGCCACTCGATGCTGCAGCCCCGTAAACAGAGTAATTGACGTCTGCGCACTCGGCGTCCTGGAGCATCCACTTGATCAGATCCAAGCGACCGTGCTCGGCCGCCTTGACAATCCTGTACTTTGGCGTCTCGTCCTTCGATCGGTTCGCGCGGAGCCACTCCATGATCTCGGCATGGTTCCCCCCTGCTGCTTCGCTCACTGCCCACTGCTCAATGTACGGCGCGTCGCGCGAGAACTGCCGCACGTTTGTGTAGAACCACTGGACGACGTCGAGATGTCCGTTCGCCGCAGCGCCAACGATCGACCGATACGATTCGTACAGAGCATCGCGGAGGTTCGCCTTAGTCGCTTCGAGCGTCGCGAGCAGCCACTGGAGCAGCGCGAGGTCGCCACTTGCCGCTGCGCTTGGGAACTTCTTCGCCAGGAGCTCGGCGCTGAAGATCTCGGGCTTGAGCTCGTAGAGCATCTGCGTTGTCTCCAAGTTCGCTGCGACCACAGCTTCAGGGAGGTGGTGATTGTCTGGACTCCCAATGACGGGGTCGTTCTCGATCAGCCACCGCAAGACTTCTGTGTGGCCCTTCTCGGCCATCAGCTTGGCGTCGTACTTGAGCAGATCGCGGTAGCCTCGAGCGTACAGCCACTGGACCAGCTCGAGGTTCCCAGATGCGAGCGCTGAGCGAATGACCGAGAAGAACTTGTACGTCTTGTACTCGCACTCGTCGACGAGGTACTTGACAGCGACCAAGTCGCCCGCGCTGCATGCCGCATCGAGGATCGCGCGCTTGTAGTAGTCCTCGAGCTTCTTTCCGTCGTGCTCGACAGTGTCCAGGAGCTGCTTTGCGACCGGAAGGTGACCGCTCGTGATCGCAGCTTGGATGATGCGCGTGAACCGCTCGCGATGCGGACGGTACTTGGTCGCGAGCCACTGCACCACGTCCGAGTGGCCGTTGCGCATTGCCACTTCAGCGAACCACGAGGTCCAGATCAAGTTCGCGCCGTAGTGTGTTTCGAGCCACTGCATCACCTCGAGCTTGCCCACGCGCGCAGCTGTCTCCATGCCGAGCGACGCAAAGCCCGTCGGGCAGTACTCGAGTAGACACTCGAGCAGCGCCATATCGTTGTCGCGCGTGACTGCGTGCACGAGTGCGTGACTGAAGACGTGCGAGCGGTAGAGCGTGGGCTTGTTGTCATCTGCTGCAGTGTCAATCAGGCGCTGCAGCAAGCGCGCGTCGCCGAGCTCACATGCGCGAAGGATCGTCCAGCGTCTGGTGTGTGGACTCGTGAGGTCGATGAACGCGCTGATCTCGTGTGCGAGTGTCGTGAAGCCGTGACGGGAGGCGCACACGAGCGCGACTGCAGCCAGCGGCGGCAATCGGTACGAGTTTGTGAGAGTGTGGATGCGCTTGCTGGCGTCCGTCGTCATGGCGCTCGTGTGTGGTGGAGCAAAGCGTGAGTGGCGACAGAGGCGTCTGTTGCTGCCGTGGTGGCGAATGAGCGAGCGATGCACGAGCTGCTGCAGTCGTCTTGAGTCGACCAGCTCCTGTTGCGAATGACCGACTGGCTGCTTTGCTGCTCTGGCGAGCAAGTGACGAGTGCGCTTGCTGCCGATGATTGTCGCCTAAGCACAGGCACTCACTGCCAGTCCATTAAGCACGAGGTCGAGACAGGATGACCGCCATCTGGCGAGACCGCAACAGAGCGAGAGCGAGCAATGCCTCAGCGCGCATGTGTGTGTGTGACTGCGGTGGCGTAATTGCTCACTGCGAGTGCTGTTCACAAGCACTTGCTCCACGCCATGTAGCGGCGGCGCTGTCGAGATGCACACAAGTTGTAGTGCTCGTGATGCTTACCACAGCCACACGACGCAGAGACTGCGAGTCGATCGGTTCTCTCGCTTGCAGTGATGCTACAGTGAGGCAGGACCACGTTTGTCTTTTCGTCCGTCCATGGCGTCGCTTGTGCGAACGCTTCATGCAACGAGCGAACACACGAGCAGCAGCAGCACGAATGTCTGTGCAGACGCGTTGGACACTTGCTGTCAACGAGTCACTAGGCGCAGCGTCTCGCGTGTTGTGGGTATGTGCGCACCAAGTGGGTACATGACCGGGTCACGTGAACGAAAGTGCGGTCTCAAGTCGCGAGCGCTGGTCCATTTCGCTATTGAGTGATGGTCGTCTTGTTGCATCACATCGCTTTGGCTTGACTTGCTCCACCCAAACACGCACCTGGACATGCGCTCGGTCGGTCACTTGCGAACTTGCTCAGACACCAGCACACGCAGACACACAGACACACAGACACACATGCCGCTGCCTGTTGCATTCACGAAGCGCCGCGACTGCGACGTCAAGCAGCTCCGAGCCACGCGGTCGTCACTGCGCGACACCGAGCTCTCCTCATCGTCATCGTCATCATCATCGTGCGAGTCGTCGTCGCTATCTGTCACGAGCTGCTGGAGCACCGAGGCCGACTGCACATCATCCGACCTCACACAAACACCAGCAGCAGCGACAACTACAATAACTACGCTCCGAGACTGGATGTACTGGCAGCGCGAGAGCGACGCGAACCCGTGCTGCTGGACCAAGGTCTTTGCTGTGCTCCGAGGCGAGTTCCTGTGGCTCTACCAGCGCGAGGAGTCGGCGCCAAAGAGCTTGCTGCTCCAACTCGCAGTCGCGAGCGTCGAGGTATCAGGCGAGCGCCAGCTGCGCGTCGTCGACCCGAACGGCGAAGACATCAACGTCTGTCTCTTGAGTGCAGACGCGTTCCAGTGCTGGCGCGAGCGACTGCACCTCGCGTCGGTGCTCACAGACGCGTACTTTCAACGCTCGCACCTCGACGCCAAGGACCTGCCGCGCGACAGCATCTTCCGCGGCACGCTCGTCGCGTATCGCCAGCTGCCGAAGCGCGCGCGGTGTCGAGCAGCAATGTCCAAGCTCGCGCACCGCTGGAAGCGCCACGTACAGAGCTCAAGGAGCGAGGTCACGAGCGCATAGCAAGGAGAGCGCATGCGTCGCTGGTTGTGTCCAGCGCCAGAGTCATCGATCGCATCGAGTCATGCCTTGTGGAAAGAGACATCGCGTGACAACACACACACACACTCGAGCGTTCGAGGTAGAGTTAGGTCGCCTATTTATCAAGCAGCAGCAGTCAGTCAGTCCGTCAAGGCAGTCGTCGAGTGAAGCGACTAGCAATGAACGTCCATCCATCCAATGTGGAGTCTCTTGCTGTGTGTGTCGACAGCGCCACACATTCAATGCCAAGTCCAAGACACAACGTCTATGAACTCGCTGCGTGTGCTGACCTGCTCCTGCTGCACGAGACACCCGCTGGAGGCGATCGCACGCGATGCAGTGGCGTCCGCACATCCACAATCACCACTAGCGATCGCATCTGCCTGTGCCTGCGCTTCCAGTGCGATCTGCGCCTTTGCATCCTATTCGTCGTCGTGATTCGTCTCGAGAAAGTGGACACGATGATCATGCGGCGGTTTGTGCGACAACGCCGCAAGTCCAACGCAAAGCCCCAGCGTGAGGCGCACGCCTCGAGGTGCATTCATCCGATCTCGCTGTCATGAGCACAATGCTCGACGATGCCGCAGCAGTAGCAGCGTCACATGTGCCAGTACGAAGCGATCGATCGAGCGCCGCATACGAAGCCGCAGTGATCAAGCCAGCACCGTCGTCGATGTCGTTGTCGCCATCGCGGACCTGCAGCAGCTTGCGCTCGACAACGCTCAGCACTGGATCAACTGACAGCAGCAGCAGTAGCAGTACATTCGAGCCTGTGTGCTTTGGCGAGTGGGTCTACTGGCAGCGCGACTGCGAGCGCGAGCCCGACTCCTGGACCAAAGTGTTTGCAGTCGTCGAAGAAGATGCGAGCGTCGGGCTCTACGGCTGCGAGGACATGTCGCCGCGCACGCTCGTGTGCCGCCGCAGCATGTGGAGCGTGCGCGTCGAGATGAGTCGCCGGCGCATCAAGCTCGTCGACGCGCACAACGCCGTTGTCATGCGGCTCTGGCTGCTCAGTCACGCAAACCACGCGATCTGGAAAGCGTGTCTCGACAGCGCTGTCCTCGCTGCAAAAGCGCCGCGACCAGCACGGACACTGTCAACGTCGTCGAGTCGCCCGTGGCGCACACGAGTTGCAAGTCGCGCAGTCGTCGACGTGCCGAGTGTATCGGCGTTGAGTCTCTCGGGGCTTCGCGAAGCCGCGCAGGCGTCGAACACGAGCAAGCGCAGTATCGTGAAGGCGGCGTGCAGAGCCACGCTGGCGCAGATGAAGCACCGCTTGCAGGCGACGGCAGTCAGTGTGAGAGGCAGAGTGGATGGGTAGATGTGTCTGTGTGTGCTCGATGTGAACGAGAGAGTGCGTGCTGGAGTGCGTCTACAGCAAGGAGTCGTCTACTGATGTGTGTGAATGCTGCGGTCAGTCCAAGAGAGAGAGAGCGCTGTCTCGCTTGAGCATATGGATCGTACCATGAACAACTCGGACTCGCGTGTTCTCTCGCCTCACTCGTCGATCGCACCGAGGCGACCAACGCTGCAGTGCGAAGCGAGTGCGTCGCACGTGAAGCCCACGCGCTTGTGGCGAAAGTCAAAGATCGTGTAGTACGCGGCGAGGAAGTTGTCGCCGAGGACCCACCAGAAGAGGCCGTCGCCGAGTTCGCTGTTTCGCATCCAGAGCGATCGATCGATCGACCGGTCAGAGGCGTCAGACGTGCACACTCGGCAGGCGCGAGCATCGAGCACGCGTCACCACATCCGCACAAGCACTCCACCACGCAAACGCACGCGTGGTTGCGCAGCTGGACTTCGCACACTCCATCTTCGCACTGGACGTAGCTCTCCGGCGCGAGGTGGAAGTAGTTACCGTCGCTCGCGTCCGTGCCGAACGAGAGCGCGAGCGTCGGGAAGTCGCAGTACGCGGCGCCTCGGCACTGGAGCGCGTCGCTGCTCGCGTCCCACTCGCACGGAATGCCGTCCGTGATCGCGGCGAGGATCGCGTCAAAGAGCTGCGGCGGCGCGTACGTGAACGACGTCCCCGAGTCGACGATCGCGAAGCAGTGCGGCGCGCAGAAGTTCATTGAACGCGTCGCTGCGGCATGTTGAGCAAGGCGATCGGCCGACGAGTCGGCGCCTGAGACGTCTGCAGTCGAAGCGCTCGTGCTTGGGATCACGTGGAAGCCGCGCACCATGACGGTCCAGAACGTCAGGCGTGCGTCGACTGGCCGTTCACACACGTCGAGAGTCTGTTAGTCCGTTGCCTGCTAGCCATGCGCTGGACGAACGGCGATGTGGTGACGTACTCGGTAGCGTCACGACTGGGAAGAACGCTCGCTGCGGATGTGTGCCACCGACCGTGTCGTCATAGCCGCCCAAGTGGAGCTCGGACGGCCGCGTTGGCGCATCTGGAGCGTCGCTACTCGACTCGCGCGAGAGCAGGAACGCAAAGACGGCGTCCATGCTCGGGTTCGCAGCTACGAGTGCTTCGAGCAGCGTCGCGTGCGGGATCTTGCTCATGCCTTCGAACGCGAGACCGACGACGCCGTCCGCGAAGAAGCGCTGAGGCGAGCGAGTCGACGAGCAGAAGGCGTTAGTCTCTGCGACTCGAAGTCCACCGAGTGCACAAGTCCGAGGAGAGTAGCAGGAGCAGGAGCACGAGCGCGATCGGCACCGACGTACTGGGATCGCGCCAGTCTCGATCGCCAGCACGGCGACTGCGTGCGCTGGCACCGAGTAGTTGCCCAGGACAACGGCGTCCATGCCGACGTCGCCGTACGACTCGCCGCTGCCGTAGAGCCCAGCGAAGTGGTCGGCGAGAGCACGGAATGTCGAAGACGCCTCTGGTTCAAAGCGCGCGTGGTCGCCACAGGACGTGCAGGCGCGACCGGGAACCCACGTGTCGCTCGAGCCTGTGCCAAAGCACAGCGTTCATAGAGATAGAGAGTGCGTGTGCACACGTGAGAATGGACGACGAAGTAGTCGTGAGAGGCTCAGAGGCGTCGACGCCTCGAGTCCACGAGCATACCAGTGTCAAAGAGCACGCGGAACGTCTGTGGCGGCGTCCCGAGCTCGATGTCGCCGTAGTACTGGCAGTTGTCGAGGTTCCGCAGCGCCACGCGCGAGTAGTAGCTTCCGTCGCGGTGCTGCGGTCGTTCAGGACGGACAGACGTAGAGCTATGCACAGGTTGGCTCTCCATGTTCATGGCGACTGCTGCGGGAGGAGGCACTGAGGCGGCAGCTGGAGCTGCATGGCGCCAGGACGAGTGGCGGTGCTGGCGATCGTGATGACCTCGGCGTATCCTGGACGCAGTGTCGAGCTGACTGTGCGCGTGGCGTACATGGCGAGTCGCACGCGCGAGCGGGACTCGTACAAACGCAGACGGCGCTACTGCTGCTGCTGCTGCTGTTCCGAGCCTCGAAACGGAGAAGCTGGCAGCGAGCGCGGCCACGAGCAGCAGCAAGTGCGCTCTGCGGAGCGAGCTCATCGCAGAGACCATGCTCGCGTGCTGCGACCAAGCAGCGCAATGGGTGTGAACAGTCGCGCTCGCAAAGGGCGACTCGGTGCACTGTTCACGACCTCCACGCATGCCTCGAATCCTCACGAGAGCTTGTTCGCGATAGCCTCAGTTGCGATCGCGTGGCCTGGGTCATCATCACACGTACACATACACGCTACTGAGTTCGACCGATTCGTTCCCTGTGCTCGCGTCAGCACGCGCACTCGCACTAGCAAGAGGAGGAGTAAGGGTAGGATAGCAGGAGCAGCGAGTCAAGTCTCTCAACGCGTTCTGGAGCCGAGAATCGAGCGATCGAGACACACTGATGCGCGCGCTCACTCTCGGATCCGCACGACGCTGGCTACGCGACTTGAGGCGCGATGCACTTTGCGCCACCGATCGTGACGCCATTCGCCAAGGTCCACAGTGTCGTCGTTGAGCTCGCGCGTGTACCGCTGTACATCGCAGAGGCTACAGGAATGCGCGCAAGCCACCACATCACGAGCGCCAAGTTGCCACCACAGCCACTGCACGAGCAAACCGAGCAGCGCGACGATGTGCTGGACAAGCAGGCAGTTGTAGCAGCAGCGACAGCTGAACAAGAGCAGCAGTCGTTGCCGCTCGACTGACACGTCTCCTGGCAACAACACAAGCAACATCAACAGTCAGTTGAAGCGCTGACACGCCGTAGCGCACGTGAGTGAGTGAGTGAGCAAGCGTAGTAAAGGACGCAACGAGCAAGCGCAAGTTGTTGCTGTTGCTGTTGCTGTTGCTGTTGCTGCGCCGCTCGGTCGTTCGTCCACATACTTGCAGTGAGTCAAGAGGATCGACGCGTCTCGTCTGCTTGATCGGACTTGCCGATGCTAGCAGTAACACGCACACTTGAGCAAGTCTCTACCGACAGCAATGGAGCAACGACGCGAGCGTGTGCAGCGATAGCACACTGCACGAGTCGTATACGCGTGCTCGCTATGAGCGCAAGAGTGTTGCATCGCGCGTGACGACATTAGCAAGTACAACTTGCATGGTGCTCGCGCTCGACGTGAGCACGACCAACAAACAAGGACCGAACAACCAAACAAGTGCTTGTGACTTGAACCGTCGACTCGATCGCATGCTGCCATGCGTGCATGTACACATGCATGCACTTGCGTCGCTATGCTGCGTGTGAAGCCAAAGAGCGATATCACTTGCGCTTCTTCGCTGCTCTCGTGCGCGCGAACGCTGGCGTCTGCGTGCGGCGGCGCGGCAGGAGCCACTCGACGAGGAGCGTGTAGGCGACAAAGAGGAGGAGGACGCCGCCGAGGAGCACGGGCGCGCCGCCGAGGTGCTCGATCGTCTCGAGGAAGCTCACGCTGTTCGAGCTGTCATTGCTGTCATTGCTGCCTGTGCTTGAAGTCATGACGAGGACGACGATGGCGATCGATCATCGTTCGCGCCGACTGTTGCGAAAGGATTTCGTGGTGTGTGACACACAGTCGCTTGAGTGCTCGTGTGCGAATGCAGTATACAATAGCGCTGCTCACATTCTGCCGACACTATTTGCTCCCCCTGCCCTACCTTTTCAAACACCAATCAAGACACCCGAGTGTGTTGTTCGCGATAGTGACAACATCGAGGGACGGGGAAGGTTTGAAAAAAGAGTCGACGCGCGCGCAGCAGTTCATCCAAGCAGGAGGAGACGCAGCGGCACGAGCAGCACCAACAACAGCAGCCGGGCGGACGCGACGACTGCGAGTCGGTGGCACGTACTACATACACCAGCGACGGGCAGACAGTCGTGTGGACGCGCAAGTGGACACTCGACTCGACTCGACTCGACTCGCGGCGCTTTGAGCCACTCCATCCAGGTGCGACAAAATCAATCGCGTTGCGTCTCGATGACCAGCAGTAGCAGCAGCAGTCACATGCAACTCGCGCGTGTTCTTCTCTCTGCATCGCCAAGCGCTCGCTCGCATGTAGCGCAAATCCTTTCTTTCGCGCGGCGGTTGGTTTGACGCGCTTTGTGTCTCTTGATCTGTGCATTGCTGCCTCAGAGCGAGCGAGCAGCGAAAGACAGAGAGCAGCGAGAACAGAGCATCGTCGTCGTCGAACCAGACCAGCGCTCGCGTTCTGACCGATTCCGAGCAGCAGCGCGAGTGTGGTGCGGCACCAGAGCGCGAGGCGAGGCGACACACCGGCTGGTTGCCTGCGGCGAGGGTTCGTGTTCTATTCCCACCTCGCGCACTCGCGAAGCGGCGCCGACGCGAAGAAGAGCGAGAAGGGCAAGCGAGGCAGCAACGTGACTAGGTCACCAAAGCGGCGACGATCGCGAGGGGTGCGTGATGATGTAGTGATGCTGCATGTCCTGTCTGCCTGCACGTCTACACCTGCATGCGCATGTGCGTCGTGTGTGTGTGTGCAAGTGCTCGTCACGAATGGGTGCGCATTGCAACATGCACATGGTTGCACGACTTGCTTGACATGCACGAGTTGCTTGCACGGCATGTACCTCTTGCTTGCATGCCATGACTTGTTTGTTCGCGTTGCGTGCTTGTCTTGCACGACTTGCTTGCGTGAGTTGTTTGCTCGAGTTGCATGGCTTGTTTGTTGTCGACTTGTGCTAACTCGCATGACTTGCATGCGCTTGAGTTGCTGTAGACGCTGCACTCGCAAGGATGGTCAAGTCGCAAGCGAAAGGAAGCAGCCAGAGCGCACAGCATCTCGACCATGCATCACAGCACCAGCACCAGCACCAGCAGCAGCAGCAGCAGCAGCAGCAGCAGCAGCAACAGCAAATGCAACTCCAGCACCAGCACCAGCAACAAGCGTATCAGCTGCAGCAAGCGCAGATCCAGCAACAACTCCAGCAAGCGCACTTGCAGCAACAGCAGCAACAGCAACAGCAGCAACAAGCTCTGCAGTACTCGACAAGCATACAGACTGGGACGTCCATGAGCTCGATCGCAGCGCCGACTGCAGCAAGTTTGGTTGCTGCAGCAGTGCAAGCGGCGAATGCCAATAGCGCAGCTGGCAGCAGCAGCTCGAGTAGCAACAGCGCGAACACGTACACGATCCCGCGCAACTCGCCCGAGTTTGCGTGCGAGAACGTCGGCGAGCGCGTGAAAGGCAAGCGGCGCAAGTACTGTCCGCACGAAGTGACGGCGCTCGTGCTTGGCGTGCAGCGGTACGCAGACGACAGCTGCCCGTGGAGCTCGATCCTGCGCGACCCGCACCTCGGCCACTTGTTCCACGGCCGCAGCGGCGTCGACTTGAAAGACAAGTGGCGCACGCTCATCAAGACGCGGCCCGAGCTGTCGCAGTACACGGAGAACCGGAAGAACCACCGCAAGTACCGACCGTTCACTGCGACAGAGGAGCGCGCGCTCGTCGAAGGCGTGAAGAAGTACAACGGGCAGCGCAACGTCTGGTCGCTCATCCTCGTGGACAAAGAGCTCGGTCCGCAGTTCAACGACCGCTCGAACGTCCAGCTGAAGGACAAGTTCCGGACCATGCGGCGCTCTGGCGCAACGACGTCGATCGTCATGTCGAACCCGTCGAGTCGCCGCGCGTCTGCGACGCCAGCGCCGCCGTCGATCGCTTCTGCGACGCCTCTCAGCTCGGTCAGCTCCGTCCCGGCACCGTCGAGCGCGAGCACGAAGCGCGAGTTCGCCGCAAGCGCGCCGCTCACGCTGTCTGTGCCAGCAGTGTCTGCATCGTCGAGCTCAGTACCGATGGCGACTGGACACCACCGCCCGCTCACACCGACGTCCGCGGCACTCTCGGCAGCGCTCTCAGCCAGCAGCGCGCACAGTCGCGGTGGTGTCACAGCAGCGAGCCAGCAGGCAGCGAACCTGCTCGTGCAGCAAAACAACTCGGCAGCGTCGCTGTTTGCCGACCCGAACTTGTACTTGGGCGGCGCGTTCACTCTCGCGCCGCACATGGCGCAGCAGCTCTCGGCCAGCGGCCTGGGGCTCCAGCACATGAACGCAGCGCACGCGCGCCAGCAGCACCAGCAGCAACAGCAGCAAGTGTCGAATGTGTCTCAAGCGCAAGCACAGGCACAAGCGATCGCGCAGGCACAAGCGCAAGCGCACGCGCGCCACCTCCAAGCGCAGCTCCACGCGCAGCAGCAGCAGCAGCTCCGGTCGCAGTCGCAAGCGCAAGCAGAGGCGCAGTCGAAGCAGTTCCAGATGCTCAGTGGCGGCCCTGGCAGCTCGTTCGGCCCGGGGATCGGCGGATACCACCAGTTCCTGAACAACCAGCAGCTCGTGCCGCCCCAGGCGCTCTACTACACGACGCAGCAGCACCTCCAAGCACAGCAGCAGCACGCGCAGCTCCAGCAGCAGCTCCAGCAACGACAGCTCCAGCAACAGCACCAAGCAGCAGCAGTCGCCGCGGCCGCCGCTCAGCAAAAGCAGCAACAGCAACAACAGCAACAACAGCAACAACAGCAACAACAGCAGCAGAGTGAGAGCAGCGAGCGCGGTGGACGAGGACGTGGACGCGGTCGCGGCGGTGGTGGCGGTGGCCGATCTGCTCGGGCAAGTACCAGCGCTCGCAGCGTCGCAGCTGCGGGCGGGCGATCAGACAAAAGCGAGAGCGGCGGTGGGACGACGAGCAGTCCCATGTCGCCGCCGATCTTGATGGAGACGCTGCTGCAGCAGCAGCTCTCTGGCGTAGGAGGCACAGCGAGTGGTGGCGCTGCTGGTACGTCTTGCTCCAGTGCCTCGTGCGACGATCGACTGACTGATGCGTTGAGCGACAGACTCGCTGACTGACGGATGAATGGATGCGGACGTGTCGTGCTCGAGCAGGCGGCGGCAGTGACCACGGGAGCTCCATGCGGACGCTCTAGCGATTTTGAAGACACTGAGCGGCGCTGCAGCCGCTGCCGCGAGCGGTGGGAGCGCCTGGCGAGCGAGTCAGGAGGTGAGACGCGAGACGCGCCTGCAGCGCCGCTCGGTGGAGGTACAATAGTAAGACAGCAACAATGAGAGAGCGCATGACGCATGGGAGTCTGTGTGTGTCGTTCATTCTACGCGAGTCGCTTGCTCTACGCGCACATGACGCTACTGCTCGCTCCTGCCGGTGCGGATTCCGTACTCACCGTGGCGTCAGTGGCGTCGACGACACTGTCAAAGCGCCTGCGCACGTTGTCTGGCGCCATTGTGAGTGCGAACCGGAAGCGCTGCGAGTGAGTGAGTGGCCGGCGACGCGCCGCAACATCAACCGCCACAGACGCGTCTGCACTTTGTTCGAGTGCCAGGAGCGCAGTGACGATCGCAAAGATGTGGTCGTCGCTCAGCGATGTCTCGACGGCATGTGTCAGTACGCTCGACGGCGTCTGTAGCAGCAGCGTTGCGAGAGCACTTGGGTCTGTTCGTGCGCGGCTGAACGCGCGTACGAACGCCCGAGTCTGCCGGAGCGCCTCGGTCTCAGCGTTGGCGCTCGTCTTCAGTGGCTGGCGCTGCGACGACGTGCGACTCGCGCTGGATGCCTTTGTGCCTTTCGACGGACCATGCGACGTCTGGAGCTGACCCATGAGCGCTGCGACGCTGTCGACGCTCACAGCTGATGTCTTTGCCACTTCAGTCTCTTGCTTGAGCGAGCGCGGAGCACGACCCTCCGCTGGCTCGTACTGTGGTGGAGACGCGGAGCTGATCGCCGCATCGCGCTGGAGGATCGCTTGGTAGATCGCCTGAGCAGGAAGACCGAGTGAGCACCTCGCAGTCGCCTCCGCTGTTCATGAGCTCGAGCAGGACGTACCTTTTGCTTCTCGAGTTTGATCGCGTCGAGGCGTTGGTGATGCGCTTGGAGACGCTGCTGCTCGATCACCTCTGTGTGCTGCGTGCGGAAGAACGCAATGTCGTCGGCGAGGAACGAGTCTGTGAGTGCGTCGTCGTCAGTTGCGATCCACTCGTCGAGGACCTCGAGCGCTTTGTCCCACATCTCGAGCGCGCGGAGCACACGGACGCGAAGCTTGCGCGCCTCGACGTTCGTCACGTCGAGCGTGAGGACCTGAGCGCAGTCGTTGATCACACTGCCGTTCATCCATACGCAGCAACGATGGCATCAACACTGTCAGCACCTTGACACAGACCACACGAGCCTCGCAAGAGCTAGAACGCACCGCTGCGCCTTGCTCGCTTCGCCGACTGGCGGCGAGCTACTGCCGTTCGCGAGGCGCTCGATCTCCTGTGTGAGCGCTCGTGCGCGGAGCAAGTGCGCGTCCACGAGGCACACGTTCGCAGCGATCGCGTCCGAGCAGAGCTGAATCGCGCGGGTCTCATTCGCTTCGCACTGCGTCTCGGTCTGTGCGCTGTCGCTCGTGTCAAGGAGGCGCTGGATGAGCTCGCGCGAGAAGACCGTCTCGGAGGCTCCAGATGCCGTTGACTCAGTCGTGGTGCCACTGACGAGCGGCGTCGATGGTGACATACCACAGTGAGCTGTCGTTGAGGTCTCACACTCTGGGGGACGAGCGTCCAGCTCGCTGTCAAGCGCTGGCCAGCGGCTGAAGTCGTGGTACACTTGCTGTGCGAGCTCGAGCTCCGCGGGCTCTTGGGTCTGCGTCCGGCCGCGCCAGTCACGCAGGAGCTCGAGGAGCTCGCGACTCAGTCGGAGTTCGTTGTCCTTGGCGTAGAACTTGCGGAGCCAGCTGAGGAAGAACGCGAGGACCTGCAGGAGTACGAACGTCCCGCCCGGCAGGCGCTCGATGCGCGCAGCCTCGGGTCCAGACTTGCCACTGGCAGGTGTCTCGTAGCTCCGGATGTTGCGCACGAGACTCGAGAGGAACTGCGCGCGCGGTGCTGCGAGTGCGAGCATCTTGCTATGGAGTGCGCGCGCTTCGTAGCCGGCAGGTTCGTCAAACCAGTCGAACGCAGCGCTGCTCGTGATCTGGACAAAGCAGTCGATTGCCTGGCCGCGCACTTGCACGTCTGCGTGGACGAACTGGCCCGCGAGCACTTGGAGTCCGTCGAGGAGCACAAACTCGGCCACGAGCGGCCAGTTGCGCGCGTGCTT
The DNA here is from genome assembly GCA_003730235.1 of Pythium guiyangense. NCBI lineage: Eukaryota > Oomycota > Peronosporomycetes > Pythiales > Pythiaceae > Pythium > Pythium guiyangense. The sequence goes on from QXDM01000013.1 coordinate 1,478,966, forward strand.
GAGGTAGAAGAGCGTGAGGAAGCGCTTGTGGAGCACGCGCGGCCAGCTCGGCGCAGTTGTGTCGCTCACATCTGGTCCGCGCAGCGAGAGCAGCGTCGCAAAGTGTCGGTACTGCGCCGATGTGGGGCAGAACATCAAGTGGCGCACTTCGTCGTCCGTGAGGCGCTTGTGCAGCGCGAGCTCCAACTCGCGCGTCATCGGCGCGGCGCACTCGTCGCAGAACTTGCGCACGAGCATCGTGCGGATCTCGGTTGGGAACGCATCGAGGACGTCGCCGAGCGTGCGCTCGACAAACGCAGCGGCGCCTTCCAATGGTGCGCTCATGGGCGTCAGTGCGAGATCTGACGAGTCAGGATAGGTGGTCGAGTCCGAGATGCGATCATCGCGGCGGACTAGAGCGTCACGCGTCGAGTCGTCGGCTCCGGATCGCGACCTCTGACGCCTTCGAGAAGGAGGAGGAGGCTAGTCACTACGTCTCCTGTCCAGAGGTCTCTCGAGCGAGCGCACGTGCCTAGCTGACCCCATCGAGTTGGCCATGAGCACAGACAGACAGAGAACGAATGGCGACGTAGCTACCTCACAGATATGATATACGAAGTCCCTCAGTCTCAGTCTCTCGCTCTCGCGACTGCTACTCGTCCGTGAAGCCCGTGACCTCCATGTTGATCACGAGCGAGAGCACTTCCTCCATCTCCTTCTTGCTCTTGTACACGGGGAGGTCGATGCGGTTGAAGCACGTGTGCGCGCGCGGGTACGCGTTCTCAGGGAACGGCACGGCCTTGAGCGTGAAGTGGCAGATGCGGCCGTCGTAGCTCGTGAGCGCCTTGAAGCCCTGCACCGGCACGCGCGACGAGCCGGTCGTGAACTGCAGCAAGCGCGCGCGCTCCTCGTCGCTGAACGCGTCGACGATCTCCCAGAACCACGCGAGCACCTCTTCCGGCAGCTCGTCCGACACTTGCGTGTGCGCTTTCCAGTCGTCCACGTCGATCGACGGCACGCCGCAGAGCACGAGCTCGAGCTCCTGGTAGTCAAACACGAGGATGAGCTCCTGCGGAATGACCTCAAAGACGCCGGCCATGAGGTGCTGGAGCTGCTCGGCGAACGAGTCGAGCATGATGTGCCGCAGGCGCAAGTAGATGTACTCGTGCTTGTTCGCGTCCGTGACGTCGATGTTCCGGCCGTCCTCTTTGAGATCGATGACCTCGACGTCGCCGTTGAGCTTGCGGTTCGTGACGCTGAAGTCGAGACAGAGCGCGTCGACGCCGTCGTTGTCCTTCATCCACTGGAGCGACTTGTGCACCTCCTGGTCGTAGAACTCGAGGTCGCTGAACGAGATCGGGACGCCGAGCAAGTGCTTGAGCACTGGGAGCGCCAAGTGCGCTTTCATGAGCTGCCCTTCGAGCAGCGCGCGGCCAAGCAGCCGCCCTGCGCCGCGAAAGTAGAGCAAGTGGTCCGCGGACGCCTCGACCGAGTTCGGGTTGATCACGTACGCGAGCGAGTCGACGTGCGCGCACATGAAGAGGCCGATCGTCTCGTCAAAGAGGCGCTCAGTCACGAGCGCGAACCACTCGCGCTCGAGGCCGCCGGCGTCGATCGCGACTTCGCCGATGAACTCGATGCGCAGCGGCATGTGGATGTGCTCCATCTGAACGCCCAAGAGCTGCTCCATGGACTCGACGAGGATGTTCTCGCGGTGCACGCGCATCTTGAGGTGCCCGTCCTCCCACGGCTTGATAAGCGCCGACGTCTGCTCGAGGAACCACGCGTACTTGTCCTTGAACGGCAGCGCCGCGACTTGCTCGAGGATCTCGAGGTCCTGCTCCGAGATCTCGTAGCCGCGCGACGCCACGCGCGCGTCCACTTCGCGGTACTCTTTGAACGTCATGCGCCCCTCTGGGTGGCGCGGCGTCTGCGCGAGCTGCGACACGAACGCGAGCGACGCCTGCGTCACGAGCTCCTTCTCGCTCCCGGCGACTGCGTGGACCGTCACTGCCGGCGGCGGCGACACGAGCATGTCGGCGTCTGAGCTCGGAATGTCAATGTGCACAGCGCCGGCCGCGGCGGCGTCCGACGTCGCAGACGACGACAGCGACGTTGCGTCGGTGACGGTCGACCGCGCGAGCGCGCTCTTGTCCTGCGCGTCGCTCGTGCTCATGCCCGGGACGGCGACGATCGCTGCGCCGCTCGCAGGCGCCGACGCACTCGTGGCGAACGGCGACTCCTTCTTCGCCCAGTACCGCTTGCCGTCGAGCCCGACCTTGCGGACCCAGTCCTGGCGGTTCCGCGCGCCGCGCTGCCGCGCGTTGAGCATGTTCAGGCGGCGGATCGCGAACGACCGCGTGCGGTTGAACGAGCGCTCGCGGCTCACGTCTGTGCCAACCGAGAGCGAGCGCGTCGACGGCGACGGCAGCCCGAGCGAGAAGCCGCGCTCCGTGCCGCAGAGCACGCAGGCTTTCGATGAGTCCTTGTTGTGGAAGTCGCACACTTCGCACTTCCACTGGTTGTTCAGCTCGTCGGTCGTGTCCTGGACGTCTTGGCGCGTCATCGGCTGCCCGTCTTCCGTGTATTGGCTGGTCAAGGAGCGACCAGTCAGAGGCGCATGTATAGCTGGTGACTTACTCATTCAAGAGAGAGAGAGACGTACCCGCCGAGGAGCGGCTGCTGGAGGTTCTCGTCAAAGCGCGCGCGGCGGCAGCAGTAGTAGACGATGATCACGACGAGGAGCCCGCCCGTAACGTACGCGAGCCAGGGCGGGAGCGTCCCGGCCGAGTCGCCGGCGGCGTGCGCCGAGTGCGCCATCGAAGCCGCGAGCAGCGCAGCGAACACGCTCGCGCGCCACATCGCGCTCACTTTCACACGCACGAGGCGATCGATCGGTGGATCGAGGAGTCGAGCGGCGCCTGGAGCTGCTGGTGCCCGACGCTTCCACGACCGCAATGTATGAGCTCGTGCGCCTGTTGTCGATTGTGCGAGTAGCGAGGGAGTAATAGACAGACACCCAGTATCACATAATTCGGACTTAGTCGGAGCAGACCGAGAGCGAGAGGGGCGTTTCGCAGAACCCTCTAGCAATTGATATTGTATGTTTTCTGACAGGTGTCCAACGTGTGCTGACTTTCTTTCTGTGCATACAATTCTCAAGTCTTTAGAATCCAGCTCCTAATTGCTCGGTTTGTGTGTGTGTGTGTTAACTAGCGCAGCATTTGGTCCAAGCAACGTGCCATGACCGACCTCGTTGGCGTCGCTACATACTCGCGCATGCGCGCATGTGTTGGTATGTGCGCTCGTGCGTTCGTGCGCTCGATGCGCTTGTGTTCTTCATGCGCTCGCAACGACGCCCAAGTCTCGACTTCTTCTCGCTGCGCCAAGATTTGCACAAGACGTAATCACGAATCGATCGAACCGAGCAGTCGAACTGCGTGTGCGTATGTGAAGAGCTCCTTGCACACTGAGCGTAGTAGCCGCGCCATGAACGAGCTCAAGAGTGTGATCAAGCGTGTAGTGCCTGTAGTGGTCAGCGAACGCTGCTCGGATCGCACCGACGCTCGTGTTCGCTGTGCTGATGCTCCGACACGAATCGCTTGATTTTCAGAGAATCCGAACTCGATTCGAATTCAACAGGCAATTGCAAAGTTGAAAGTCTAATTGGTCACTTCAACTTGGCGGTGCAGCCTCTCCTGACACCACGACCAAGAGTCCTAGTCTAGGGAGCACTCTTGCTCACACTGCTGCAACGTCGTCGTCGTCGCCGCCGCCGCCACTCCGACTGCCGTGAGCGTGCACAGTCGGAGACGGCAAGCCTGCAAAGTTGCGCCGTGCATCTTCGTAGCTCGACGCGCGCGCGACGACGACTGGGAACCTGCTGTCGCCGTACTGAGGCGGCAGTGCGCCGTCGCCGTTGCTGTCGTCGCCGTAGAGCAGCGGCATCTTCGGGTCGTGGTGCTGGTGGGTCATCCGGTATGGCCGGTCGACAAGGCCGCCGAGGCTGCTGTCGGCGTCGTCGTCGTCGTCCTGCTGGTTCATGTAGAACACAAAGAGGAACATGCAGGCCGCGGCCATGCACGAGCCAAAGAGGAAAGCGTTCTCCCAGGCCTTGAACACGCCGCCGTCGTCGCCGCCGCCGTAGATGTCGCCCTTGCCGCCTTGGCACACGTCGCCGTCGCACGCAAAGCCGACGCGCATGTTCTGGGCGTCAAAGAGCGTGTAGTACGTCTTGATGAAGACGTCGCCGAGGATCCACCACTCGTCGTCCGTGACCTGGAACTGGATGCGGCACTGGCCCCAGCCGTAGCACATGACGTAGTCGTCCGGCTGCAAGAGGAAGACGTTGTCCGGCTCCATGCCAAAGCGCAGCGCCGGGAACGCGCTCAGCGACTCGCCCTCGCAGTCGACGTCGTTGCAGTTGAGGCCGTCGCTGATCGCTCGCAGCACCTGCGCGTAGATGCCGCGCGGGACACTGATGAGCGACGTCCCAGTGTCGACGATCGCGTAGCAGAACGGGTCGCAGAGGTTCACGGCCGCGTCGCTCGGGCCGCTGCTGCTGCTGTTGTCGCGCGCAAAGTAGTTCATCTTGACGGTCCAGTACATGAACGCGTCATACTCGGGGAGCTTCACAACGGGCGTGTAGTGGAACGACGCGTTCGGGCCGACGACCGAGAGGTCGTAGCCGCCGATGTGAAGCTCGCTCCCGTGCGCGTACGCCTCGGGCGTGAGGTAGAACGCAAACATGTTGTCGATCTCCGGGTTCTCCTGCGCCAGCTGCGCAAAGAGCGTCGGGCGACTAATGTGCGCGAGGCCCTCGAAGCCGAGGCCGAAGATCCCGTCGGCGATGAACACCTGGAGCTTCTCGGTCTCGGCGCTCACGACGCCAAACTTGACGCTCTCGACGCGGAACGCGCCGAGCGTGACCGTGTCTACCGCGATCGTCCCCGTCACTGAGCCGCTGCCGTACTGAGTCAATGCATTGAGGGCACAAGCTTACGTAAGTCAGTCAGTCCACCAGACCACTTGCTTGATACACAAGAGAGAGGAACCCACCGCGTCGAAGAACTTGGTGCGCGTGTCGAGGAACGTGGTCGAGCGCGTGTGCTGGAAGCGCGTGTGCGAGCCGCAGCTGTCGCACTCCACGCCTGGGATCCACGTGTCGCTCGAGCCCGTGTCAAAGACCATGTCCATGTGCTGCAGCGGGTTCCCAAACGCCACGCGACCGATGTACTGGACATTGCCGTAGTTGCGCAGCGGCACGCGCTTACCGCCGGTCACGACTGCGAGCTCCCGCATCGACTTGTGCGATTGCAATGCGTCCGCTGTCGCAGTCATGTCCAGGAGCTCGTCGGGCGCAAGCGGCTCTTTGCGCGAGAGCGCAATGCGGATCGGCGCGGCATCGGTGCAGAGCTGCGGCAACGCAAGCAGCACAACGAGCAGCCAGCTGCATATCCAGTGCATGCGGCTGTGCGCTGCAGCACCGCGCTGTGCTCTGCGCGCACCTGTCGCTCGCATGGCCTCGCGCCTCGTGAAGTGCGCGATCTTGCGCCAGCCGCACATGCAGCAACGACGACGACGACTGTTGAGCGTTCGTCGTCAAGTCCTGCAGCTACATACGCAGTTGTGCGTATTTATTTGAAAAAGTACGCATCGATCAGCACTCCTGTTCGCACTTGGTGTCGCACATCAACGAGCAGCTCTCCTGCACCAGAACGCCAGTGTGTTCATTGCCTCGTTCGCTCGCGTCTCGTCCCCACGTCCGCTCGTCTGTGCGGCCATCGACTCTTCTCTCACGCTACATGGTCGCGTTGAAGACCGGGTTGTGGCGCGCAATGCGCGGTCCCTCCTCCTCATACTGCGCCTTCGTGTGGCAGACGCGGTAAAAGTCCGGCAACGAGGCGACCATGCTGCCGCCAAACCAGACCGCGAAGCGCTGCATGCGGTGCGAGATGACGTTCACGTCGAGCTCCTCGGCGTGCGCTTGCGTGAACTTGGAGTGGAGCGCGAGGTTCGCTTGCTGCCGGTCGTCCACGAGGCGCTTGATGTCGCGCTGGAGGCGCCGGCCAAAGTCCTTGAACATCGTGCTGCCGCCCGAGAGCACAATGTTCTTGTAGAGCCCGCGGCGCGTGTCGATCGGGCACTTGAGGATCGCTTCGTCGACGACGTTCGGCAGCGGCGTCGTGAAGTCGGTCGAGAAGATCTCGGGGTTGAAGAAGATCTCGGGCGCGAGGAAGCGCTCGTAGCCGACGTCGACCTCCCACGGCTGCTTCGTGCGCGTGTGCACGTCCGCGTACTTGAGGAAGTACTTGTCGGGCTTGAGGTCGTACTTCTTGAACTCCTTCACGACGTCCGAGCACACGTAGCTGTGCATCTCCTTCACGCGCTTCGCGACCTCGAGCGACTCCTCGGGCGGCACGCGCTCGCCGCGGTCGCGCATCATCTTCTGCACAAAGTGCGTCACGTCGCGCCCGGCGAGCGGAATGTGCCGGATGCACGTGCCAATGACGTAGCCGTCGGCCACGGGGATGACGTGCGTCACGCCGTCGCCCGAGTCAATGACCGTGCCCGTGAGCGACCGCTGCGACGGGTCCTTGATCTTCGGCCACGACGCGTACAGCGCGAGCACGGCCTGCACAGCGATGTACATGCCCGGGACGTTGAACGTCTCAAACATGATCTCAGCCGTGGCTTCGCGGTTCTCTGGCGGGTTCAGAGGCGGCTCCGTGAGCAGCACGTAGTGCTCCTCGGGCTCACACCGCATGTACTGGAACAAGCAGCGCTGCCAGAGCTTCTCCATGTTGTCCCAGTTCTGCACGATGCCCTGGCTGATCGGGTAGTTCACTTGGTGCGTCGACGCGTGGTCGAGCGCCTACAGGTGTCGCGAGCAGGCGCAAGCATGAGTGATCAAGTGAGCTTGATACACTAGCGCACGAGCTGTACGCACCTCGTTGCCAATGTAAAAGTCGAGGTCGTTGATGCCCTGGTGACTGCGCACAACGTTCGAGTCTGCGCCGCCGACTGCGATCGTCGAAGGGATGATGTAGCTCGGTTCAGCGTTGCCGGCGTAGCCCATCTTGGTGTAGCTGCTCGTTCACGAACGCACGTACGAGAGAGGATCGGACGTGAGCGTGACAAGCATGATACGCGCTGTCGAGACACGGCGCCGACAGCGCTCCGCAGCGATACACAGCAGCGAATGCAAGAGAGGGAGAGACGCACGCACCCCGTGCCATTGTCGATCACGACCGTCGGCTTGAACGCTGCCATGCTGTTATTTGATGCTCGCTCACTCGGGCTCTCGTCGCTCAATCGCTCGCTTGCTTTGGTTCTCAACTTCTCCCTGATTGTGCGCCGACTTCACTCTGGATGCGACGTTGTACTACAAACGCAAGTAATATACGACCGGCCACTTGCGAAATTGCTTCAAGGCCGCTCTTGTATTTAGAGCAGACATGATTGCTTTGACTTTTGACTTGCTTGATGGAGTCAAAGCTGCTCGCACTTGCCCACCTGGCGCTTCACGACACGAGGTGCCATTGAAGAGCTCTTGGCATCTGCAGACGCCGCTGCTAATCCCTAGCGCTAACTGCGCTGTCTTCGATGTGTGCCCATAAGAGATCCGCACACGAGCTCGTCTCGAATCGACGCTTGCTTGCTTGGCGATCGCGTGCATCTTCAACGGAGATGCGCTCATTGGCGTTCGTCCACACACTCGTGACGCACTGAAAGGCTCGCGCTCACGCCAACGCACGACACCCCACACAAGACGCAAGCAACCAAACAAAGCAGAGCAAGCGTGTCTAATTCATTGTCGCGAGTGTGCTGCCTAGTGCTGCTTTGCGAGCTTCTCGCTCTCGATGCGCTTGAGCTTCGCGTCGAGCTTCTCGAGCATGTCGACGACCATCGAGTCGAGGTCGTAGTCGTGCTGCCAGCTCCAGTCTCTCCGCGCCATGCTGTCGTCGATCGAGCGCGGCCACGTCTCGGCGATCTGCTGGCGAAAGTCCGGCTCGTACGTGATCTCGAAGCTCGGGATGACCTTCTTGATCGACGCCGCGATCTCCGCTGGCGTGAACGACACGGCCGTGACGTTGTACGCGCGCTGCGTCAGCGCCTCGTTCGGCGCCTGCATGAGCGCGATCGTGGCCTTGAGGCAGTCGGGCATGTACATCATCGGCAGGCGGGCGTCCGGCGCGAGGAAGCACTTGTACTTACCGTGCTTGAGCGCGTCGTAGAAGATCTCGACCGCGTAGTCCGTGGTGCCGCCGCCTGGCCACGCCTCGGACGAGATGATGCCCGGGTACCGGATCGACCGGAAGTCGACGCCGAACTTGTCGTGGTAGTACTCGCCCAGGAGCTCCAAGTGGACCTTCGTGATGCCGTACATCGTCGTTGGACGCATGATCGTGAGGTCCGGCGTCGCGTCCTTGGGCGTCGACGGCCCAAAGACTGCGATCGTCGACGGCGAGAAGACGCTCAAGTTATTCTGCTTGGCGATCTCGAGCACGTTCTCAATGCCGCGCGTGTTGACCTTGAGCGCGAGCTGCGGGTTCTTCTCGCCGAGCGCCGAGAGCAGCGACGCCATGTGCACGATCGTGTCAATGCCGTTCTCGAGCACGATGCGCGCGAGCGAGTCCTTGTTCTGGACGTCGCAGTACACGAACGGACCGCTCTCCTTCTTGCCCGACGACTTGATGTCCGAGTTCACGATCGCGTTGTCGCCAAACATGCCGCGCAAGTACGGCACGAGCTCCATGCCGATCTGGCCCGTGCCGCCCGTGATGAGAATGCGACGTCCCTGGTTGAACACGTCAAAGCCACCGGTGTACGTGCTTTTGGCGCGCGTCGCCGCCGTGGCGCTCGCTGGCGCAGTCGCTGGCGTTGCCGCAGTCGGCGCGTTCGTGGCGCTCGATGCAGTCGCAGCGTTCACAGGCGCAGTCTGCGTTGCGAACGAGCAGCGGTTGACCGCAGCGCTGCGCGGCACACGCGCGAGGCGGGCAGCAGCACTTGTCCACATCATGCTTGGCGGTGTTGTTGGACCCACTGCGTGTGCTGGTGCGAGCTGGTGTGGAGAAGGTGGTGGTGAGTGGTTGGCGCGAAGAAGATTGCCGACTGAGATGCCGATGCGCAAGGCAGCAGCAAGCGCCCAAGGCAAGCGAGTGGAGCTGTTGGTGGTCACGACGCTCCTTGTGCTGCTCGGTGTCGCTTGCTGTCTCTGGCTCCGGCGCTGCTGCTGCGTCATAAGAGCACACGAGACGGTGCGGTGGCACGGCGAGCATACAAACACCGAGTGTCCGTCTAATCAAGAGCTCTGATGGCACTTGCACTTGCAAAAGTGCAAGCTCGAATCTCAAGTCCAGATTTAGGATAGTTTTTTCAAGTCAAATGTGGACACAGGCTGCTTCGTGCAGCGGCATACTCAAAGCAAGTCGAAGCAAGCGCTGTGTGTGCGAACACCACACGAATCTGCGCGCTGAGACAAGAGCAATCGCACACTTATCATCGATTTGAACAGGGTTTATGTTATGCGGGTCAAAAATTCATGACCTTAGATCGATTGCAGTGAAGCGGTGCGATCGCATTGCAAAGGGTATCGTGATTCACACGATTTGTGCTGCTTGGAGCCCATTTCGGTCCGAATATCGGTGCTGAAGACTTGCCTTTTGACGCGCTTGATCTTATCGCCACTCGCTCTGCCGATCCTCGCAATCCTCGCATTCACGCGCTCTTGATGCGCTCTTGACTCTGTTGTTTGCGCGAGCGACCACTGCGCTGCACGTCACTCTACGCGCTCGTCACGTCGCTCGCTCGGCACGCTCGCACTCGCACTCGCGCGCTTGCCAAGAGAACATTCACTTGGCCACGACGACCAGCGCCTCTCGTCAAGTCATGGCGCGCCAAGCAGCCGACAAGCGCATCACGCGATCGTCACGGCTTGCTCGCTCGATCTGGATCGCTGCCACGCGCGCTCGCAGCAATCGATAGAGAGAGAGGAGAGATGAAGAGGAGGAGAAGAGGAGGGGTCTACTATTACTATCAGCTGCTGCTGCCAGCGTCGCTCTCTATTGCTCGTGTCCGACCTACGACACACATGCACGCGTGCACGGCCATCACCATGTGCTACGACCAGCTGGCGGTCGGTTGTCTCATGCGCGCGCCTCGTCACGGCTGCTGCGGCGGCGGATTGGGCGGAAACGACGCGCGCGGCGTCGAGACGGGGCTCGGCGCTAGGCTCTCGAGCAGCAGCGCAGCGTTTGTCCCCGACATGTGGACACCTGTCGCTGGTGTCGCGGCCGCTGCGAGCGCCGCAGGCATCGGGATCGGCGTCTCCAAGTCGATCAAGTTGCTGCTGCTGCTCGCGACGTGCGACGCGTCGAGCGTCGAGAGCACGGCGCTCGGTCCAACAGCCCCGGGTGACGCCTGATGGTGCTGAACGTGGTGGTGACTCGCGATCGGACTCGCGCCGCTCGGCGGCAAGACGCCCGAGCTGCTGATCGCGTTCGTGTTGCTCAGCAGGCGCGCGATCATCGTGACCTTCTGCGCCTCGGAGCAGTCCGAGCGGTTCAGGATCGTCTGGATCTTGTTCTTGATCTCCGGCATGCGGTCGAGCACGTGCAGCAGCGTTGACGTCGTCACGGGCATCGGCGGCTTGGCGGATGTGCTGCTGCTGCTGCTCGGCGTCGCCACCGACGCGCCTGGGACGCTCGCAGTACTTGCTGTGGCGTTGAGTCCGCCGCCACTGGCGCCCGTGAGGTCCATCGCAGTCAACGAGCCGCCGGTGCGCGCCATGTGGTGGAGACCCGACATGTCGCCCCACGCCGGCGACGACGCCGCGCCAGTCGATGGTCCTGCAGCACTGGGCGTTGCGAGCTTTGCGCCTGGTAGCGCGCCATGCGCAACGCTGTTCACGCGCGCTCCCATCGCTGCGCTCATTCCATTGCCGCCACCGTAGTGCTTGCGCGCCATGCCAGCAGGCGTCGAGCCGAACGCAGCGCCGAGGATCGCGTCGCCCGCAGCCGACAGCGGTGAGACGTCGCGACCGACAGACGCCACAGCGGCGGCTGCCTGGACGGCGGCGACCTCTTTGCTGCGCTTGATCACGTCGTCTGGCGCGACGGCGCCTGGCGGGAGGAGCGAGAGGATGTCCATGTGCGACTTGTGCGGCGGCGGCACGGCCGCGAGCGACGTGGCGCTGCTGCCGCTCGCTTTCGCTGCGGCGGCTTTCGTTGCGGGCGACGGCGAGAACGACGCGGCGCCAGTCGCAGTCAGCGACGCCTTGAGGCCAAAGTCAGTCGACGCGGCGGCGGCGGCAGTACCAGCACCAGCAGCGCCAGTGGGGATCGGAATCGGCGGCGGCGCCGTCTTGCGCTTCATGCACTGGATGATCGCGTCGAACGAGCTGCGGATCGACTTGAGGTCGTCCATGCTGCTGCTACTGCTGCTCGTGGTGCTCTGCTGCTGCTTCTTCTTGCGCAGACTCATCTCCACGAGGCTCGGGACGTTCGCGATCGACGGCGGCGGGAGCCCTGGCAGCGCGTGGCGCGTCGCAAACACGAGCAGCACCTCGTCCGCTGGGACGCCGATGCGCGCGTCGAGCATCGCGGGCGACAGCACCGCCGCGCTCGCACTCGAGGCAGTCGCTGCGGCTTTCTTGGCCGACGCTGCCGCCTTGCTGCTGCTGCTGTCCTTTGCTGCACTGCCACTGCCACTGCCACTGGCCGACGCCAGACTCCCCGAGATGATCTTGCCGTACCGGTCGTAGCACTGCCGCGGCGTGCGCCGCTTGCAGAAGAACCGCGAGACGGCGGTCGTGGCGTTGAACACGTGCGCGATGAGCGTCCAGTTCGAGCCGTAGAGCTCAAAGAGCTTCTTCAGCACCTGGTCGTCCTGCGCGCTCCAGCCGTCGCGGCCGGCGTCCGCTGCAGACGACGACGACACGCTCCCTTTGCGCGCACGCCCGGTGCCGCCGACGCCGCCCTTTGTCTTCTTGCTCGACGCGCGCGGCGCACTGGCGCTCGCGCCGTCCTGACTCGCACCCGAAGCGCCTGCGCGGCCACTCGCAGTCGACCCGCCGGCTCCTCCAGCGGCGCTCGCGTCGACGGTCGCCGGTCCCAAGATGCCGCTGAGCACGGACGCGTCGTCCCACGACGCCGAGTCGAGCGCGTCCAAGTTCGTGTCGCCCCAGAAGTCGTCGTCCTCGAACTCAGCCACGTCTGCGAGCGGAATGCCCTCGAGGTCCACGCGCTGCTCCTTCGTGCTCGCGCTCTTGGCGCCAACGTACACGCCGCTCTGCTGCTCGAGCTTGCGCTTCACGCCCGCGACGCTCGCAGACGCACTCGACGACGCTGCGCCGCCGGGTCGACCTGCTGCGCCGCCAGACGCGCCGCTCGCTGCCGCATTGCGCTGCTTCTTCGTCGCCTTCACAGGCTTTCCCGACGCGTCAGTCAGCGCCGCGTGACTCGCGAGCTCGCTCTTGATCTTCACTGGCGCCGGCGGTGCGGGCGGCGCGGGGACGCGGTACGACACGTGCACGAGCATCTCGTGGTTCGCAACGGCACCTGGCTCGCGGAACACGAGACTCGAGGCGTCGCTCGACGACAATGGCGTCGCTCCTGCTGCTGCTGATGGGTCAGAGGACAATGCCAGCGGCGGCGGCTGCGGCGGACCGTAGACGTCGTACTGCGCCTCGACGCCGCGCGCGCGGAGGATCGCAAAGACCTGCGCCACAGTCGCGTCGGTCACTGGCGCAAACGCCACAGCCGCGTCGGTGACAGGGTAGAAGAGCTGCTGCGCCGCGTCGCCGTCCTGCCACAACTGCGTCTGCTCGCGCGCCGCGGCGTCGTCGAACGACTGCGTACTGCTCGTGACCTGCGCGTCGGTCCATCCGTCGCTCGCAATGTCGTCGTCCTGGGAAGTGCCGCTGCTGCTGCGCTTCTGGTCGGCGAGGCCGTGGACGTAGTCGACTGCGTACCACTCGACGGGCGTGAGCTCGTCCGTGTTCGACAGCAGCAAGTGTTCCTCGGCGTCCAGGTCCACGTCCTGCACAACGAGCGCCTCGGCCAGTTCGCTCCCGTCGCCGCTGTACTTCTCGTGCGTCTCGGCGTCACCTGCTGCGCGTGCGAGCGATGCGAGGACTGTCGCGGCCGCCGAGCCCGGTGCCGCGTTGCTCGTCCACCAGCTCGGCTTCTCGAGCGCCGCGCCGACGAGCACGTCCGACGGCACGGCGAGGAGCTCGTGCGGCGTCATTTCGCCAAAGACCTTCTCGCTGAAGCACGCGCCGACGCGCAGGAGCGACGCCTCGACCGTCTGCTCGCAGTGCACGCGGTAGACCGGCACGACGTCGCGGCCCACCGCCATCTTCGCCCAGCTCGCGCGCAGCTTGGCGTCGCACAGCGCGCTCCAGTCGCTGTCGAGCACCACGATCGCGTCCGCGCCGTACACGGCCGCCGCGCGCGAGCCCTGCGCAGTCGCGAGCCGCGTCGACGCCAGTGCGACGTGCACGGCCGTGCGCTCGGCAAAGTGCGCGAGCGCGCGCTGCTGCGACCGGACGTCGCCCGTGATGCGCACGAAGCTGACGTCGAGCAGCGTGAGGAGCATCTCGAGCACCGGGAAGAGCGCGCTGAGCTGGCAGTAGAGCAGCACGCGCCGGGCGTCTTTGCGCACGAGGCGCAGCAGCAGCGCCGTCAGCGCCTCGAGCTTGCCGGAGCACTGCGCGATCATGCGCACGTCCGCCAACGCGAGCTTGTCGAGGTCGTTCACAATGTCGACGCAGTTGCAGATCGCGCGCAGCCGCAGCACGAGGCGGAGCCACTCGTCGAGGCGTTCCTCGCGCGCGTGCATCGTCGCGACCGACGCCGCGAAGCCGCTGATCGCGTTGCGGTACTGCGCGCGCTGCGACTCGCTCAGCTGGCAGCTCACGCTCTGCTCCTCGATCTTCCCGAGCTGCGTCTCCACTTCGCGCCGCACGCGCCGGAGCCCGAGGCAGTAGAGCGCCACGAGCGCCGCGCTCACGTGGCTCGCACTCTCGAGCTGCGCCGCTTTCCACAGCGACGCCACAGTGCTCGACGCTTTGCCGCATGCCTGCATCGCGTGCGCGGCCGCGGCTTTGTCGAGCAGCAGCGCGCGCGTCCAGACGTCGGCGCTCGCATCGGCGCTCTCGAGCTCGAGCAGGAACGCCGCATACTGCGTGCGCACGGTGGCGCTCGCCCAGCTCTCGACCGGCCGGCCGTTGCTCAGGATGCGCCGCTGCTGCTGCCGCACGCGCTGGAGCGCCGCGATCGTCTCGAGGTCGTCAAAGCGCGCGTCGCCCTCGTTCTCGACCACGAGCACCTGCCAGTCGGGGAATTGCGTAAACGCCGCGGCGTCGGCCACAAAGGCGCCGATGGGACACAAGACGCAGAAGAGCGGGAGCGCGTCGTCGGCCCAGAGCGCGTCGTCGTCGTCTGTCGCGTCGAGGAACTGCGCGTCGCCGTCCGCTGCGGTTCTGTGCTGGCGCCACTCGCGCTGGAGCTGCTCGCGCGTCGCCGGTGTGTCGTGGCTGTAGACCTGCACGCGCCAGTCCTGACGCCACACGCGCAAGTGGAACTGCCACTTGGGCAGCTCGTCCTCGGCGACGACGATCAAGTGCGGACCCTTGGCGCCGCTCGTCGTGCGGTCGTGTGGCGACGCGTCCAGGACGCGCAGGAGACTCAGGAACGCCGAGATCGTCGCGGCTTTGCCCATGCCGAGCTGGTCGTTCAGCAGCATGTTCAGCCCCGCCGAGTACAGCTCGAGCATCCACCGCAACGCCAGCACCTGGAACGCCGCGAGCAGCGTGCGGCTCTCCGTGGCGCGAGCGCGCACAGTCCGCAGTGCGTCTTCGCGCGCCGCCGTGCTCGCATCTTCGCTCTCGGACGAGAACGCCATCGCATCGCGCGCCGCGCGTCCTGCGCGCACGATGCGCTGCATCTTCTCCTTTACGCTCTCGACGAGCGTCGCGTCGACTGCGCTGCTCTCGACCTCGATCGTCTTGTACTGGAGCGCGACGCTGCTGCTGGTGAGGACCGCGTCGTCGCTGGCGTCGCTCGCTTTCGCGTCGAGCGCATACGCTGCGAGCGCGTCGCTGTCGTCGGTGCTCGCACTTCCAGTCGCTTCAAAGCGCACGCGCGAGCGCGCTGCGATGCGCTCCATCGAGCGCCAGAACGCCGACACTTGCTGCGCGACGTCGCGCGCGAGCTGACGGTTCGCGCGCTCGAGGCGCACGCGCTCAGCGTTCTGCGCCGCGACGACGTCTTTCGCGAGGTGGAACTGCATCGCGCGCTTCCAGTTGCGCTCGTGCGCAAAGTCGGTCGCCATCCACTGCATCTCGGCCAGGACGTAGTCCCAGTGGCTCTTGGGCTGCGCTGGCGTCGAGAGCCGCGGGAGCTGCCGCTTGCGCGTCACGGACGCGCTCCGCGCGCGCACATCGCTCGCCACGCGCACCGACGCGCGCAGCTGCGTCTCAAAGTCGCGCTGGAGCTCCTCGAGCGAGCGCTCGCGCGGACGCACGGGTGGCTCGACTGGCGCAGTCGCTGACGACGACGCTGCAGCGAGCAGCACAGGCTGCGCGACGCTGGCGCTCGAGAACTCGCGCTCACGCCGCCGCTGCGCGTCCTGCAGGTACTTGGCCGACGGCGTCGACGTCCGCACGACGCGCTTCGCTGCTGGTCGCGACTCGACGACTGCAGTCGCGTCGGCAGCCGACGGCTCTCGCGACCGCTTCTTGCGCTCGACATTGTCGTCGCGCACGCTGCTGCTCTTGGCGTGCGCGGCGTTGAGGTGCGACGCGTCGGCGCTGCGCCGCGGACTGAACGACGGCGCGACGGCTGCGGCAGTGGGGTCCGTCGCTGCGTCAGCGTCGCCGTCTGTCGCTGTCTCGGACCTCCTGCGATGTGCGTCTGCTCCAGCAGCCGCAGCAGATCGCACCGTGTCGCCTGCTGCTGTGTGTCCGTCGCTCCGTCGCCGCCTCCTGCTGCTGCTCGGGCGGTCGTCGTCACTCGTCTCCTCCTCCTCCTTCTCCTCTCTTTCTTCTTCCTCTGTCGCCGTCTTCTCTCTCTCGTCTCTCTGGCTGCTGCTACGCGCGCTGTCGCCATCAGCAGCAGCTCTCAATGCGTCGCGCTGCGCCAGGAGCTGACTGTGCGATCAGACACAACGCAACAGACATACAAAGTCACGCCACTGTCTGCAGCGCCTTCGTTCAGGAGCATAGACGCATGGACGTACCGCAGCAACGACGCTTTGTACGCGACGATCTTCTCGCGCACCGCGCGCACGAGCGCAGTCGCATCGTCGTCGGACGCCGTTGTTACCATCTGCACAGGCACAAGTGTGAGTGAGTCGGCAGGACGCGACTGCAGCAGCGCTCAGTAGAGACAGAGACGTACGTGAACACGATTCTCCTGTGGCTCTGCTGGTTCATCTGTGCGCCAGACACACACACGTGCACACGCCATTGTGAGTTCATGTGTTCTCTCCATTGGCAGCGAGTGCGAGGGGGCGACCGCGCATGCACAGACACAGCACCATCAGCATGCGCACACGCACACACACGCACAGTCACAGACAGCAAGAGCAGCTCCGACACGAGCAGCGCCACGACCACCGCGCGAGCTCATTTTCCCACCAAAAAGCGGCAAGATATTGGGAGGGATGACCTCTCACGCTAAACCGTATTTAATCGAATCGCCCCTCCTCGCCACACACACCCACACACAGACGAAGCACACTCACAAGCAACACACAAGCAGGAGCGCTCCTGCGAGTGAATGGGGATCTGTACGCACCGGTGCCTGACGTGGCGCTGGGTTCCCCCGCGGCAAGCTGACGACTGCGACCCACGATGGCAGCGGCGAGCGAGCGGGCGGGGACACACACGGGAGGGCGGCAAGCAACGAGCAAGGGGCGAGCAGCACGCGCGGCTGAACGAGCGGGCCGTTCGTCGTCTTTGCGTTCTGAAAAGAGGGGGGCAAATCGATGCGCGATAGTGAAATAACCGCATGGTGTACCAGTTTCCAAACTTACTTTTACTATCGAGCGCGCAGCTCAAAACAATCGCCGGATCATTGGCTCGGAATTGCTGTTTGAGTGCTGGCGATTGTTTTGAACGGAGCATCGTTCTGTGTGAAACTGAAATAGAGAGCGCTGGTACACCTTGTACAGCATCCGATTACTTGTTGACAATTAAATGTTAATAATATAAAGGATACAGTACCTTCAAGCGCAAGTAGTTGTATCAAAGCGCAACAGCACGACCACTCACATACAAGACTCAAGTCAATCGACGAGCAACTTGATTTCTTCACGATCGAGAACTATACTTCTGTGCACTTAAAAGTTGAGTTGCGAGAACAGTCACCCACAGTGTCTGTGACTTTGATTTTGTATGGATGCACGGGCACAGGCGCTGCTCACACTATACAAGGCGCAAGGCGCAGTGCAGCGCACGACGCAGTCGTTTCGTTTTCGCAGTTCGCACAGACGGTGGCGAGTTGATCCGATTTTTTACCAGATATTATATAATATGTCAAGAAAAATAGCTTGCGAGTAACCTCTGAATTATTTTGGTCTAACCTCTGATTTAGGACGACATGGACATTTTGAATGTGTGTGTTGTGTCAACCCTGTGAAAAGACACTGTGCGCCACAGAGGATACATGCGTGCAAAGGTTTCCGAAAGTGGACGACGGAGCAAAAAAATACTTTTAATTAGGCAGAATCGTGGACCGGACATGACATCTTGAAATTTGGATGTGTCTGTTCAGCTGCCAAATCTGCTGTACACTTTGATACAAACATCAAGTCAAAGTGCCAATGGAACGCAAACCTCACTTTTATCACTAAGGATCCTCAGTTTTATCACTATGTGTACGCGGAGGGGAATTCCGCCCCGCATACAAACCCAAGTCAATAAGCGTTCCGACGTAACCGTGTAGCTCAGGGTATGATCTGTGTACGACTGTACTGTGTACGACAGTGTACGACAGTAGCACGAGCAGCAACGGCAGAATCGCTCGAGCAGCACGAGCATCACGGGCACGTTGACAACATGCCGGCGTTGAGCGACGCCGAGAAGATGGCAATTGCGCTGTTTGCTGCAGAGTACTTGATCCTATCGCTCGGCTACTCGCTGAGCGACACCAGCGAGGTGCTGTCGAGCACGCTGCGTGGACTCTCAAAGACAAGACTGCATGCTGAGTTTGGCGAACGACTCAAAGCGCTCAAAGCTGCTCGCGCGCAAGCGCTTCTCAGCCACCACCAGCGAAGCAACCAGCACCAGCAAAGCAAGAACAGCCACCTCCTCGACAGCCCTCGGCAGCAGCATATGATGCGCTTTGGGCACGAGCTCTGACTGCTCTCTGTGTGCCAAGAAGACGCACTGCGGACTGTGCGCGCTCGCGCCACGGAGAGCCGCACGCTGCTCGCGGCGTTCCAGGTGCTGGCGTTGCGGTGGATGCTCGAGCTGTACTCGGCGGGGCTGAACATGCTGCTGAACGACCAGCTCGGCATGGGCAAAGCCGCGACGATCTCGGCGTTCCTGAGTCTCCTGCGCGTCCTGGACGCGTCGCCACACGACCGCACGACGAGCGGCGCCAAGGGTCCGCACTTGATCGTCGTCGCCGAGGACGAGCTGCCCAAGTGGCAGTTCCACTTGCGCGTGTGGCGTCAGGACTGGCGCGTGCAGGTCTACAGCCACGACACACCGGCGACGCGCGAGCAGCTCCAGCGCGAGTGGCGCCAGCACAGAACCGCAGCGGACGGCGACGCGCAGTTCCTCGACGCGACAGACGACGACGACGCGCTCTGGGCCGACGACGCGCTCCCGCTCTTCTGCGTCTTGTGTCCCATCGGCGCCTTTGTGGCCGACGCCGCGGCGTTTACGCAATTCCCCGACTGGCAGGTGCTCGTGGTCGAGAACGAGGGCGACGCGCGCTTTGACGACCTCGAGACGATCGCGGCGCTCCAGCGCGTGCGGCAGCAGCAGCGGCGCATCCTGAGCAACGGCCGGCCGGTCGAGAGCTGGGCGAGCGCCACCGTGCGCACGCAGTATGCGGCGTTCCTGCTCGAGCTCGAGAGCGCCGATGCGAGCGCCGACGTCTGGACGCGCGCGCTGCTGCTCGACAAAGCCGCGGCCGCGCACGCGATGCAGGCATGCGGCAAAGCGTCGAGCACTGTGGCGTCGCTGTGGAAAGCGGCGCAGCTCGAGAGTGCGAGCCACGTGAGCGCGGCGCTCGTGGCGCTCTACTGCCTCGGGCTCCGGCGCGTGCGGCGCGAAGTGGAGACGCAGCTCGGGAAGATCGAGGAGCAGAGCGTGAGCTGCCAGCTGAGCGAGTCGCAGCGCGCGCAGTACCGCAACGCGATCAGCGGCTTCGCGGCGTCGGTCGCGACGATGCACGCGCGCGAGGAACGCCTCGACGAGTGGCTCCGCCTCGTGCTGCGGCTGCGCGCGATCTGCAACTGCGTCGACATTGTGAACGACCTCGACAAGCTCGCGTTGGCGGACGTGCGCATGATCGCGCAGTGCTCCGGCAAGCTCGAGGCGCTGACGGCGCTGCTGCTGCGCCTCGTGCGCAAAGACGCCCGGCGCGTGCTGCTCTACTGCCAGCTCAGCGCGCTCTTCCCGGTGCTCGAGATGCTCCTCACGCTGCTCGACGTCAGCTTCGTGCGCATCACGGGCGACGTCCGGTCGCAGCAGCGCGCGCTCGCGCACTTTGCCGAGCGCACGGCCGTGCACGTCGCACTGGCGTCGACGCGGCTCGCGACTGCGCAGGGCTCGCGCGCGGCGGCCGTGTACGGCGCGGACGCGATCGTGGTGCTCGACAGCGACTGGAGCGCGCTGTGCGACGCCAAGCTGCGCGCGAGCTGGGCGAAGATGGCGGTGGGCCGCGACGTCGTGCCGGTCTACCGCGTGCACTGCGAGCAGACGGTCGAGGCGTCGCTCCTGCGCGTCGGCGCGTGCTTCAGCGAGAAGGTCTTTGGCGAAATGACGCCGCACGAGCTCCTCGCCGTGCCGTCGGACGTGCTCGTCGGCGCGGCGCTCGAGAAGCCGAGCTGGTGGACGAGCAACGCGGCACCGGGCTCGGCGGCCGCGACAGTCCTCGCATCGCTCGCACGCGCAGCAGGTGACGCCGAGACGCACGAGAAGTACAGCGGCGACGGGAGCGAACTGGCCGAGGCGCTCGTTGTGCAGGACGTGGACCTGGACGCCGAGGAACACTTGCTGCTGTCGAACACGGACGAGCTCACGCCCGTCGAGTGGTACGCAGTCGACTACGTCCACGGCCTCGCCGACCAGAAGCGCAGCAGCAGCGGCACTTCCCAGGACGACGACATTGCGAGCGACGGATGGACCGACGCGCAGGTCACGAGCAGTACGCAGTCGTTCGACGACGCCGCGGCGCGCGAGCAGACGCAGTTGTGGCAGGACGGCGACGCGGCGCAGCAGCTCTTCTACCCTGTCACCGACGCGGCTGTGGCGTTTGCGCCAGTGACCGACGCGACTGTGGCGCAGGTCTTTGCGATCCTCCGCGCGCGCGGCGTCGAGGCGCAGTACGACGTCTACGGTCCGCCGCAGCCGCCGCCGCTGGCATTGTCCTCTGACCCATCAGCAGCAGCAGGAGCGACGCCATTGTCGTCGAGCGACGCCTCGAGTCTCGTGTTCCGCGAGCCAGGTGCCGTTGCGAACCACGAGATGCTCGTGCACGTGTCGTACCGCGTCCCCGCGCCGCCCGCACCGCCGGCGCCAGTGAAGATCAAGAGCGAGCTCGCGAGTCACGCGGCGCTGACTGACGCGTCGGGAAAGCCTGTGAAGGCGACGAAGAAGCAGCGCAATGCGGCAGCGAGCGGCGCGTCTGGCGGCGCAGCAGGTCGACCCGGCGGCGCAGCGTCGTCGAGTGCGTCTGCGAGCGTCGCGGGCGTGAAGCGCAAGCTCGAGCAGCAGAGCGGCGTGTACGTTGGCGCCAAGAGCGCGAGCACGAAGGAGCAGCGCGTGGACCTCGAGGGCATTCCGCTCGCAGACGTGGCTGAGTTCGAGGACGACGACTTCTGGGGCGACACGAACTTGGACGCGCTCGACTCGGCGTCGTGGGACGACGCGTCCGTGCTCAGCGGCATCTTGGGACCGGCGACCGTCGACGCGAGCGCCGCTGGAGGAGCCGGCGGGTCGACTGCGAGTGGCCGCGCAGGCGCTTCGGGTGCGAGTCAGGACGGCGCGAGCGCCAGTGCGCCGCGCGCGTCGAGCAAGAAGACAAAGGGCGGCGTCGGCGGCACCGGGCGTGCGCGCAAAGGGAGCGTGTCGTCGTCGTCTGCAGCGGACGCCGGCCGCGACGGCTGGAGCGCGCAGGACGACCAGGTGCTGAAGAAGCTCTTTGAGCTCTACGGCTCGAACTGGACGCTCATCGCGCACGTGTTCAACGCCACGACCGCCGTCTCGCGGTTCTTCTGCAAGCGGCGCACGCCGCGGCAGTGCTACGACCGGTACGGCAAGATCATCTCGGGGAGTCTGGCGTCGGCCAGTGGCAGTGGCAGTGGCAGTGCAGCAAAGGACAGCAGCAGCAGCAAGGCGGCAGCGTCGGCCAAGAAAGCCGCAGCGACTGCCTCGAGTGCGAGCGCGGCGGTGCTGTCGCCCGCGATGCTCGACGCGCGCATCGGCGTCCCAGCGGACGAGGTGCTGCTCGTGTTTGCGACGCGCCACGCGCTGCCAGGGCTCCCGCCGCCGTCGATCGCGAACGTCCCGAGCCTCGTGGAGATGAGTCTGCGCAAGAAGAAGCAGCAGCAGAGCACCACGAGCAGCAGTAGCAGCAGCATGGACGACCTCAAGTCGATCCGCAGCTCGTTCGACGCGATCATCCAGTGCATGAAGCGCAAGACGGCGCCGCCGCCGATTCCGATCCCCACTGGCGCTGCTGGTGCTGGTACTGCCGCCGCCGCCGCGTCGACTGACTTTGGCCTCAAGGCGTCGCTGACTGCGACTGGCGCCGCGTCGTTCTCGCCGTCGCCCGCAACGAAAGCCGCCGCAGCGAAAGCGAGCGGCAGCAGCGCCACGTCGCTCGCGGCCGTGCCGCCGCCGCACAAGTCGCACATGGACATCCTCTCGCTCCTCCCGCCAGGCGCCGTCGCGCCAGACGACGTGATCAAGCGCAGCAAAGAGGTCGCGGCGGTAGTTGTAGTCACATTAGTGGTAGCACGTACGATCGAGACGAGCTTGCGAGCAGCAGCAGCGTGTAGCAAACAGCGATGCGATGGTTGTGAACGATCGGTCAAGTGCGCTTGCTGTGTCAACTGCGCTGCGCAAGAACTAAACGTCCAGGCCGATGGCTACACAGTCGTCACAGATTGATGTGCAAGGTGCGCGAGAGACACGCTGCATACAAACATCAAGTGTAATCGCGACCTTCGCGCCGACCACCCAACAGCCACCAACTTCAACAACACGACCGCCTCATTGTCGACGCCACATGCGCCAGCGCTGGCGTGGCGCGTGGCCAGCGCTCCAGCGCCGGGACGAGATCATGACCATGAGCATGAAGTGCTGCGACTGCTGCTGCTGCTGCTAGAAGTGTACGAGTGCGTCCAAACACATGAAACACGCGACTGCAATGGCATCATTGCGCCTACAGCAAAGCAAAGAGCGATACGAGTTCGTGTGCGTTTGCGCTGTCTATTGCAAACGACATGGTCGTGTGTGTGAGCGGACGGCGCCTCGCGCATCGCAGTTCTGCGCGACGCACGCGTGCTCACACACTCTTTCTCATACTCTCTCTCACGCTACGCGGCGGCACTCGCGTGCTCACCCATACGCCGATACGTCTAGAAGTACGACTGGAGCGTGCCCTTGCGGCGCACGTCGCACGTGGCGCAGTGGAACGAGCCGCCGAACGGCATGAAGTTGCGGAACGGCACCGGGATGACCTCGAAGCCCCAGTCCTTGAACATTTGCTGCGCCTTCTTCTCGTGCGCCTCGACGATGACCGTGCCCGGACGCACGACGAGGACGTTGCACGTCGCGGTCCACGGCGACGTGAAGTACAGCGGGTGCGACGCCGAGAGCTCCGGCTCCGGCGCGACGAAGACCTCCCAGCCCTTGAACATCTCTGGGAGGCGGTACTCGTACTCCTTGTCCTTGTACGCGTACGTCTTGACCGGGCGACCCGTGATGCACGGGCGGTACGGGTTCGCGAGGAGCTTGCCCGGCATGAGCGGCACGAACGTGCCGTCAATGTGCATCGCGTTGCGGTCCTGGAAGTCGAGCGTGTGGATCTTGTACTCGTCGCCGAGGTGGCGCTGGAGCCAGTCGATGCCGAACTGGTTCGTCACTTGGCTGCGCTGCGTGAAGATGTCCTTGCCCATGCGCGTGAACTCGGCGGCATCGAACGTCGGCTCGAACTCGGTCACGACCGACTGACGGAGCGCGAGGAACATCGGAGGAGAGACAGAGAGAGCAAAGGTGAGCTCTTGTGACTGCTGCAAGTATGTGTGAGAGAGCGAGTGTGATACAGCACGTACGTTGAACGAGCCGCTGTCCGCCTGCCAGTCCTCGTTGTAGAGCTCGTCGCTCATCTGCGGCTTTGGCGCCGCCGTCCACTTGGCACCGTTCTGTACAGCAGCAGCAGCAGCAGCAAGAGAGAGAGAGCGAGCGTGAGTGAACTGTGCAATGACAAGCAGCAGCAGCAGCAGGCGCCAAAGACGCACCTGGAAGTACTCCTTGATGATCTTGCGGTACGGGCGGAACTCAAAGTAGCGCGAGCGCCACGCCATCGGCGCTTCGAGGATCTCGTTGCCAAAGACAATGAGGATGTCGCGCGGCATCGCGGCGTAGAGCTGCGACTTGCTCTTGAAGTCCGGCGTCTCGACCGGCGTGTTGAACGAGTCGTCGCGCGCCTCGGGGCGGCGCACCGTGATGCCCTCGCCCTCGAGCACCTGCGCGAGGTAGTCGAGCTCCTTCGCGGCGCCCTCCATGAGCTCCTTCGGGAACGGCTGTCCGCTCTTGGTCTTGTACATGTCCCACCACTTGCTCGGCCACACGGCCTTGCCCGAGACGTGCCACTCGGGGATCGTGGCGCCGTCCACGCGGCCGACGATCACTTCCTCGAGCGGGTCCCATTCGTTGTGCGAGTTGACAATCGGCGTGCCAGACGCCGACGTCCACGCCGCCTTGGTCGAGAGCGAGCGCGACTTGCTGGCGAGCGCGGTCGCAGAGGAACGAAGAGCGCGGAGCGGAAGCATCGTTGTTGCTGGTGTTGAATAGGAGGAGGAGGAGAGGAGGTGGAGTTGGGAGCGAGGAGCTGGAGGCCGAGCGGTGGTGGCTTGAGGGCTGGGAGCGAAATGCGCAAGTGAAGGAGTTCGTGGCGTGGCGCGCGGCTGGCAGGCAGCAACGGACGGCGCTGCTGCTGCTACTGCTGTGCTACTGCTGCGCTCACACTCACTTGCACTCACTTGCACTCACACACAAACGCGCGTGTGGGTGGCTCCTCCTGCCGAAAGGCGCATACCATAGTAGAGCATATCTGAACCGTTGTGGCCAAGTGCTCTGCATCGGTTCAAGACCACCCCTCGGTAAAGCGATCAATCGTTTGGACAGGAGATCTTTTCTTTGCTGCCGCGAAGAGTCGGAGACAGCGATACAAACATCAAGACGGTTGAAACTCGATGGTCGGAATACAGTGTATCTGATTTGCACGCAGTATTTGCAATCAATATCGGTATAGTTCGGTTCAAACTGACGTATTATTGTCACATTAAATGCAACACAATCGTTGCAAATCTATGTTGCAAGAAGCACAGTACAGTCTACCGCTGCCTAAAACCAACACGAAACAAATATGCTGTATGGATGCATTGACATTGACAAGATTGACAAGCTCATTATACAGTGTACTGTATATCATCATATGTCATCGATTTCATATGTATCAATTCGGCTATCACATTCACTTTGATGCACAGCATTAAAAAATAGACTGTACAAAACTACGTCACCTTCAAAACGTACAGATTTGAGACCTCATTTCGCGCCACATCGAACAACTCGTTACTGTATATTGTGAAAACCAGTCTGTTTGTCTATTTCGACTTGTTAATCGATGCAAATACCTCTAGATCGGACCGATTTACAATCTGCGAGCTATTTTTAAACTCAGTATTGATAGACCACACACTCCAAATTAGAGTAGATACGTCAGAACGCCCACAACATGATGGGCAAACAAGTCACATTCACACTCAAATCAGCCAGCTCAACGTCATGCAGACCCTCGCTCGCATCACACTCAAAGTGGGCAACATCAGCAAGTCGAGCAGGACGACTGTTCCTATCACGAACTCCAACCTTACCTTTGACAGCACTATAGACGAGTTCGACAACGTACGTGCGTGTGCAGAAGAACGCATTCTTGCTGGTCGCACACATTTCGAGACCAAGACAGTGCGTCCAGACGAATGTCTGTACATCAAGCCAAGCCTGCAAGCAGCGCAAAAGGACCTGGTTGCGCTCACTGCAGCCAACTTCAGCACAATGCTCGAGGTCGCTCGGTCCAACTACGCAAAGCGGACGAAGGACTATGGTCCGTTTGTGCTCGAGCTCTTTGCGTTTGTGGTCAAACAGACGCAGCACAGCGGCATACGTCGTGCGACCGCGCCGCGTGTGCACGAGGCGGCGCTCGCGATTGACGAGTACCTCGCTGATAGATCTGACGTGGCGGTCGGCGAAATGGCGCGGACGCACTGGGCGATGACGCACGCGCGCCAGCCCATCGGAACCGCACCGTCGTTGCCAACAACAGCAACATTCCGCCAGCTCCAGCACCTCGACGAGATGCGCGCGGCCAATGCGACTCTCGGACCGGCAGACACACAGCATCGCTCCATTACAGTTCGTCTAAACGGGTCGAGCGAGATGACACTGACAGTCAATGTGCAAGAGCTTCGTGACATCCTCGGTCTACCTCCATACAGTCTCGTAGCTCCAGACATGTTCTCGTCCTTTGCCCCGCCGCCAGAGCCGGCAGACGACATAGAAGACGTAGATCACATGAGCGAATGAGCGCGCTTTTCCAAAGCAACACAACACGAATCTGCCATTTTTCACTCGCTCCGCTCGTGTCTGAGTCCCGCCCCACCATCCCCACCCTCCACTACTTCCGCCTCCCCGCGTTCTTGCTCTCCATCGTGCGCGAATAGCGGCTCGACGACGCCGCCAGCGTCGTAGCCACAATGGCGGAACAGGTTCGCACCGACGTCTTCTCTCGCGACGCAAGCAGGCATGGCGACTTCGATCACGGCCTCTAGGTACAGCCCGAATGCGAGGTTCGCGTTGCGTGCGAGCCAGCGCTTCAGCTGGCCAAACATGACCTCGATCGGATTGATCTGTGGAGAGTAGGGCGGCAGAAACAGGAGGATCGCGCCGCGAGAGCGAACAGCGAGCCCGAGCTCCTGGTACATGTGGATGCGCGCGTTGTCGAGAACCACGATTGAGCGCGGGAGCGGCCACGGTCTCAGCAGCGGCATCACGCGGTCGAAAAACGCGCGGTGAAACGACAGACGTGTGAACGTGCCACGTGTGGTGCTCCACGCGAGGAAGCCGCTCACGTCGCACGCAGCTAGAATCGAGACGCGCTGCCCTCGTGCGAACGGGACGCGGACAATAGCTCGCGAGCCGACTGTCGACCACGCGTAGCGCCGCATGCTGTCGAGCCCGTTCTTGGACGTTTCGTCAATAAAGAGCAACTGCGCGGGATGTCGGTACCAACAGCGGAGCTTGGACACATACTTCGCCACCTCCAGCGGCACTGCCTCTCTTGCACGCCGCTCGAGCACCTTGCGCGACAATCTGAGCTGAAACTTGAGCAGACGAAGGATGCTGGAGTTGGAGAGCGGTCCGTGCGCTTGACCGAATCTCTCGCGCAGCGCGGACTGCAGCTCTTCGACGTAGAAACACGGGTGTGTCTTCACGTAGGACGCGGTGAACGCGACAAGTTCGGGTGTGTGCGACGGACTCGTGGCGCGCCTGCCTGGTTGTACGTGACCAGTCGACGAAAACTGGTCGTACCAGCGCCTGACCGTCCGGCCAGACACTCCGAAGACACGGCCGACACGCTCGCACGGCACGCCGTACACGTAATGCAGCGTCACCGCTCGCCAACGAAAGTCGCTTGAATACATGACGGATGCTGTGGCCACTCGTTCGCTTTAGGACGCGCAATGCAAAATAAGACACAGTCCGCTCAGTTTTACGTCCTATCAATCACAGCTCACTGTGCGTTTTAGACCGAAATCGGTCAGATTAGCAGTCACTTTTGAGTTGGTCCCAGGCGACTTTTTCGCTGGTGACCACAATACATTTAATGTATACATTTAACCGCTTGTCGCACAAACTTGGCAATCAACATTTACACTCGAGCTCTATGGACAATTTGTAGGTTGGGCTCTCCTGTGTAGTGTAGCCCCAGCTGGGGGTACAATTGGGTTCGGGCTCCCATACTTTAATCTAGTAAAAATGTAAATACAATTGTGTCTGGCGGTTACCACATTAGCGTCCGTGCCCCCAGCCTGTGGCAAACTATCAGAGGCAGATGAACCGCGTGGACGGACACAGCTCTCCATCGTGCTCAAGATGTACGACAAGACTCAGAACGTGCAGTATACTTCAAGGGGGTGGAGCTGGATGTCAGCGTCATGCGCTCGATCATAGCGCCCGCGGTCTCACTGTCGCTTCCCGGTCGTGTGGTGCTGCATAGTATACAAAGAGAGCAGATATGAGCTTGAACTATAGGGCGGAAGATGAATGGCCGAGCGAACTGCTGTCAAGCTGTTGCTCGTACAGTTCAAGCAAGACTTGTTCCCGGTCGTGCTCGTGGAGCTTGGCGCCCACGATCTGCTCGCCACGGCCTCGCTTTGTGTGATCGATCGATCGCAACGAGTCCGTTTCGGAAAACCAGATGCTTTCTTGGCTTAATGCTTTTGTTACGGTTTTGGATAAATACGCCTATAAATGTTAAGGTTTTTGATAGATAAGCCTAAAAATGAGCAAGGAAGCTATCGGTAAATCTCGGAAGTGCTACGTATCGCATTGTGCGCCGAGTTACATAGCAAAGAATCTGCATTAGAAGGTTTTGTGTGCAATCGTAAACGCTATATATTGATAATCCAAGCAATTTGATACTGTGGTTCTATCACTTGCAACCACGCCCAAACAATGAGCAATGGAGGTATCGGTAAATCTCGGAAGTGCTGACTACGAATCAATTGCGCGCCGAGCTACGTAGCAAAGACACTACATTAGATGTGCAAAGGCTTTTGTGTGTCGCTGTTGTCGCTCACAAGCAAGAAACCTATTTTCTAGAGTTACTGAGGTCCTGTGTAAGGTACATCAAATTGTGGATAATCCCATGTGTAAATAATGTTTTAGAACAGGCTACATTGACTATATTATCAAACGACTTTCTGCAAACCTTAGTTTTATCACTATACCATTCTGCAAGTACGTTCAAACATCCGAAACACACCTGAGAACTCAATCTATCACGAAGAACGAAGCTCAGGTGCGATCATCTCGACGAGTGCGTGTGTGTGCGTTCATCTTGCTCGTGCTTCTGTACGTATGTGCGGTATGTGTATGCGTGCGTACGATCTGCTGCGCGCAAGCACCAGCTTGCACGTGCGCTCCACGCATGCGATCGAACTGACTGAGACGGCATTGCGTGCTCGGTATGTGTGATCATGAAGGGACGAGACCTCGCGCCAACGGCTCTTCCTCTGCGCTTCTTCTGTCTGCACGTGTGCACAGAGAGCTACACATACACACGCGTATCCATACGAAGCACCGGATAGACGCAGTCACCATGGCGGACGAGCTGCTGCAGATGTTCCAGAGCATCACGACAAGCGACCACGACGAGCTCGTGGACCAGTTTGCGTACTTGCTCGAGCTTGACCACGACACAGCGACGTTCTTCCTCGAGTCGTCCAACTGGAACGTCGAGGTCGCTGTGAACACGTACCTCGCGACGATGGAGGCGCAGGACGGAGGCTACAGCAGTAGTCGCATGGCCGACGACGACGACGACGCGCTGTACGTAGGCAGCGCGAATGGCGATTCGCAGCAGCAGCAGTCGGACGACCTCGACATGGACGCTGACGCCGACGCCTCAAGCCGAAGCCAGCAGCAGCAGCCGGCGCCAGCGCTCCACGCACAGTTTGTGAGCGATCTCTCGGCGTCGCAGACCGCCGTGTTCCCGCCTGGCGCAGTCGTCAACATGGTACGAGCGTGCGTTTGGCTATGAAAGCGACTAGAGTGAGTCGCCCGACTCACACACGATCGCCTCTCGCTTTGTGTCCATCGATGTTTGTAGCTCTGGAGCTTTGTGAACGCGAGCGACTGCGCGTGGCCCGAGGCGACGCACCTCGTGTTTGCGCAAGGCGAGAGCTTCAACGGCCCACAGCAGATCCCCGTGCGCGCAGCGCCGCACGAGAGGATAGAGATCCACGCGACGCTGCGCATGCCGACGGTTCCAGGCGCGTACGCTGGGAGCTGGCGACTGCGCAGTCCGCACGGGTTCTTTGGCGACCCGGTCTGGGTTGTTCTCCACGTCGGCGCCGCGGCGACGCCGAGTGCCTTCGAGCCAGCGCTGCAAGACGCGAGCAAGCTTCCATTCCAGCACCACGGAGCGCCTGGTCAGGGCTTTAGCAATGGCATGGCGACAGCAGTTGGCGGAGGCAGTGGCCACAGCGGACTCGGGAACAACGAGATCGAGGACATGGATCTCTGACGAAGTCGGCGGCTCTTGCGCACCTGTCGCTACAGTGGTGGCATATGCGTGCAGGCATCGCTATGTCGGAGCCTGCGACGCTCAGTTCCTCGCCTCCTCGCTCTCTTGTCTTGAATGCACGTGTGTCCGTCTCCTTCCTTCCCCTTCTGTTGGTCGCTGTTCATGCCACAGGTCGTCGACACCATCGGGCGTCTTGAGGTTGACCATCCACAGAAGCAAGCGCGCCGTGTTGAACGTCCTCTGTTCTCTATGAGAGCATCTACGTTTGTCACTGACCGACCAAGTGCCCATTGCCGTACAGACTCACCATCACGTACACTGCACGCCCTTCTGCACGCCACTCGTGCAGGTGCAATGTAGTGCAGGAGCAGCAGCTCCATGCAAAGGCGCTGCGATTTACCATCGATGCGCGCGCTCACTTGCGCAGTGCGTAACGCGAGACTTCCGTGTATCCTGGCGTCTGCGACGGCCAAGTTGGTGAAGTGAGCCGAGGTGATGATTGGATCTGGACGAGCGAGGAGGTGCCTCGACAGCTCATCTCGTACAAGTGAGTCGGGGGTGCACTCTCATTCGTCTTGATGCTGCCGGGGCGTTGAAGGTGCAGATAGATGAACACAATGCAGTCGTGTGCATGCGCCGCGAAGGTCGAGTATGGTGCTCTTTCAGTAACTGAGCTCCAGTGTGTCAATAGTGACGTAAGTGAGGATTCTGGATGCCAATTCAAAGATGGCTACACACCGATTGCAGTGACAATGCTCGCCACACTCGAGTGCAATCACTGAGGCACTCGAGAGCATCGACGCTCACTGCATACTCGCGCGCTCGTGCCTCGAGTTTGACCCGTCGCGTCGCCCGACGTCCATGCAGATCATGTACGAGCTGCGCAACATCCTCAAGAACGAGCTCAAGTGAGACGACCGAGGCAGGTAGTTTGGCTGGCGAGTGGCCGCGCGACGCTCGGAGTGCGTGCGCTTCGTGTTCACGAGAGCCTTGCCTGGACGCCGTCACCAGACGCAGGACGTGCTGCTGGTGTCGCATTGCGTCGCATGGGCTCGAGCGACGTTGCTAGCTTGCATATCGACCTTCGTCCTCCTCTCGCTCGCTCGTAGAGACAGGAGGTCTTCCTCACCTTGTTGCTCGTCAATCCACTCTCTCGTTCATGTTCGCTAGCGTTTGGTGTGTGCTTGGCTGGCGCTGTGCATCTTGCAAACCGTTTGTCATGGTCTTGATCTTGATCTTGAGCGTGCACACGTTCACATCGGATCGATGGACCGACGGACTCGATGAACACAACGATGATGAACGGATGTTGCGCGACCTGCTACACCAAGCCAAGTCATGTCCGCAGAGCGAATGAACAAGCTGTGTGTGGCTCGCGCGCCTCGCATCCGCAGCTTCGAGACCTCCAAACCACTTTGCTCGAGTGATTTCGACCTGATTTTCGCTAAAATCCGATACCAGAGAGTGTGAGAACGCGAGTGCGAGAGTGTGAGAGTGTGAGCGTAAGTGCAAGGCAAGGCGAGCTGTTCAACGCGAGGAGCGACGGTGAAGACAGAAGCGAGCGAGCGAGCGAGCGATTAAATACGAGATGGATGGATGATGAACCCTGGCGAAGCCACGACGAGTTGCTGCTCGCACTTGGCAGGGAATCGAGTTGTCCCTCCTGTAGTGCGGCTGCTGCTGCACCGCCCACAATCCAATCCGCTCGCTCGCTCGCACACACATCGGCGCCTCGACGCAAGCTCGCAGCAGCCTCTTCACGCACACGATCAAGCGCGACCAACGCAACATGCAGTCGCGATCCGTGCTCCCCGCTTTGGTGCTCGCGCTCCTCGCGATGACAACGCACATGGTCGTCGACGCCAAGGACAGCAGCAGCAAGCCCAGCAAGTCGACGAAAAAGAAACGCAAGCACAACTACTCGGTCCTGATCATCCTGTGCGTTCTCGGCGCCATCGTGATCGTGGGCCTCGCCTTGTACTGCGTGCGTCGGCGCCGTCGCCGTCGCTCGAGCGCGGTCGAAGCACCTGCGAGCGAGCCGTACAAGCTCATGGACCCTGCAACCGAGGCAATGGAGACCGGGCAGAGCAAGTCCTAGTACCTATCTATCTCGATAGACCAAGCCATTGTCAAGACAAGACCATCCAGCAGCACGGTTTGGCAGCGTTCAGTGTGGAGTCGACGCACAAGCGAGACGCATGACCACTCACTCCAGCCCAGTCCAGCTATGCCAGTCCAATCACAGCAGGATCGACGGCAGCGACACCGAGCTTCGTCCGACCATCCTCGACCATGTCGTCGTTGACAGAGCAAAGCCTCCAAAAGGAGTGAGCAGCAGCGCAGTCGCGTGTATCTGAGGAGCTCAGTCGGTCGTCGTGCGTGTGTAGACTGCGAACGCAGAGCAGAGCAGACAACCGGAACGCGGCGATGCTAATCCGAAGGACAAAGACGTTGGTTAGTTGGTTTGTGCGGTGGTCGTGCTCACGGGTGGTTCATCGAGGTCTGTACCCATTGCGTTGTGAATCCAGCCGATGGACTCTAGAGCACCAACCATTGGTTCGTGTAGCCATTCGCTGTGGCCAAACAGCGAGCACTGTTGTGTCGGACGCCTTCCGAGCGATGACAGTTCAAGCACTCTGTCGGCTTCACCAGCACACGCACAATCCAATCCGCTCTCTCTCTCATCGGCATCTCGACTCACGATCCTTGCTCCAGCTGCCACAACCTCCAGCTCGCAGCCTCTTACGAACACACACAAGCTCTTTGCAACATGTCATCGCGCTCCGCGGTTGTGCTCTTCGTCCTCATGTTCATGTTCACACTCGCATTCGTCGCGGCGTCGGCGTCGCTGTCGTACTCGTTCGAGATCAAGGCGGCGGTGGTGGAAGACCGAGCAGTCCATCGAGACCGCACATTTACAACAGCGCACATGGATCCAGTGCCAGCGCCATTTGTCCGAGTCTGCTCGCGAGTCTCGTTGCACCAGTTGTCGGTGCTGCAGCTGTAGCGCTGCTGTGATGCCCGCACTTGCTACAACGCACAACACCACAATGCAACGCTGTCATTGCTCACTGCGCTTGTCGTTGAGTTCGATTCAAGTGATCTGTGAGCTGGTTCGAGCAACAATGTGAGCGTCCGTGCGGGTCTGAGCGACTGGCTACTCACTCGCACACTCACACGAATGCGCGCTCACACTGACACGCTGGAGCTCGACCTCCTCTTCGCGCCAACTCGCTGCTGCGCTTGTTCAAAGCAGTCGCGCATGCTTCTCACACAAAGATCGCGACAAGATACTCGTCATGCGGATAAGACGCCGCAGTGGGCAAATAGACTCATGGTGCAGCGACGACCTTGCTCGCCTCGCTCGCTCACTTGCAGACCCTTCTTGCGGATCGTCGACTACACTGTCACACAGCAGCACAAAGCAAAAGTATCAACAGCTCATCAGAGCCAGCAGCCATCGTAACACATGACTCCGTGGCGACTCGCTACTCTCATGTGTGTCCTCTCGGTCCAAGCGCACTGTTTCCTTCTCCTCGTCGTCAGCATCGGTGTCGGCGTCTCGGCCACAGACGTCGCGATCTCGAACTCCACCTCCGCTACGGTGCCAACTGCGACGCTGTCTGGCTGCCAAGTCTGCGCCGCGACGGGAGACTGCTCGCACGCGTACTTGGGCAGTCCCGGACAGTTCTGCGGCAACTGGCTCGACCGCGCCAGTCAGCGCCAGCGCTGCTGCTGCGCACGCGACGCAACGTGCCAGCTCTCAAACTACGCGTGCAACTGCAGACGGCAGCGTGGGTCCGCGCAGACAAGGAGAGCCGGGACGTCCTGGGGAGCTCCCATTGGTCTCACTCGGCTTCTTCGCGACGTGCATGGGCTGCTGCTGTTGCGTGTGGTGGTGCAAGGCCGCGCGATTCCAAGCAGGAGGTGGCTCGCCGACTGTCGTCTACGGATCTCCCGTGTACGCGCCAGCGCCAGACGTGTATGTGTCAGCTCTGCCGGTGTATGCACCTGCCTACAGCTATGGCTACACGAGCAACTACAGCTACGGCTACGGCTATGGGGGACACCACCACCACCACAGCGGCATGGATGCCGGTACGGGCGCTCTGCTCGGCGGCACTGCCGGTTTCCTCGGCGGCATGGCTATCGGCCACGCGATCGGAGACGCAGGCGACTCGGGCTACAGTGGCGGATACGCTGGCGACAGCGGATGCTACGACAGCGGATGCGTGAGCGGCGGCGACTTTTAGCAGACGGCGCTCGCGAGACCGAGCTCGACCGCGACGTCAGTGCGACCACGAACTCTCTGCTGCTGCTGGTGCAGAGCACGCTTGTCGACCACTTTGCTTGGTCAGCGTACCAGTTGCGTCAGCAGGAGCAGTTCCACGACCACCGGCGCTGTTCCGATGTGGTGCGAGCACGTAATACAGAGTATGGAGGAGGAAGAGAGCTTGGCCACGTCGCTCACGGCGTCTCGAGTCAATATGCCACAGCACCTTCGTGACGCAGACACAGCAGTTGCTGTCGCTGACAATGGCGACGACCGCGACACAGGCGCGATCGTGCAGATACATTCATTCATTCATTCATTCACGCGTTCGGTGTCCATTGGTCCAGTTGTTGCTGTTGCTGCTACTGCTGCTGCTGAGCCTGGAGAAGAGCGCTTGCTTGCAGTCGCCGCGCGTGTGTGCATCCAGGCAATGCGCACATCAGCGACCACGCACGTTGTTCGCTCCGTCGAAACGTGTGCTCGTGTGCTCGTGTGCTTGTGCTCTCTCGACAGCAGATGAATAGCGCAGCAATGGACGCGCGAGCATGCAGCAGCGCTTATTTGTAGGCATAAGCGCTTAGAGCGTACGGCCGTAGCCGCGCATCGGGCCGTCGCGGAGCGTCGTCTTCTTCTTGGCGTGCTCCTCGCTGCTGCGGCTCTCCTTTGCCGCCTCGGCGACCGCGACGTCGTTCGGGTTCGTCGGGTCGATCACGCGGCCGTCGTCGAGCGTGTACGGGTCTTCGAGGAGCGAGCTGGCGGTCGTGGACGAGAGCAGCGCGGCGCAGGCGACTGCTGCGATTGCGAGCGCGCGCACGAACGACACCATCGCGTCTTGAGTCTTGAGAGTCTTGAGTCTTGTCGAGTGCTTCGAGAAGTGCGCAATAGAGAGAGTCAGATCGACGTACACTCCTGCTCAGTCCTGCCAAAGAGCCTTCTTGAGCCTCCCACACAGCCTACTGCACCGACTCAAGTCACTTCAACTTGAGCGCTTTCGTCAACGACGACGCTCGCAAGCAGGACACGACCACAGCAGCAACACGAGAGAGAGAGAGAGACTCTCTCGCACACACACTCGAGACGCAAACAGAATGGACCAACGCACAGACAGATCCACAACAACATCAACAGCAGCTGATGACATTGTCACGCACGTCCCAACTGCAGCGAGTCACGAACACAGGGACGCAGTGCGCTCTCGAGCACGAAGTGACAGTGCGTCTGGTCGACGTGACGGTGCAACACGGCAACGCACGGCTGCTCCACGAGCTATTGATGAGCAGTCTCTACGACGCGCTTCAGAACGACGTATCTGCTTCGTGCACGCCACATCGACTCCTGCATCGGATCGTGTGCGAAGGCAACGCAGACATGCTCGCTGCGCTGCTCGCAACAGCGCGAGTCAGTCTGTCGCATTGTCCGTCAGATGCACTCAGCGAAGCGAACGAGCACTCGACATGTGTTGCGCCACTGCTCCTAGCAGCCGAGCAAGACAATGAGCCTGTGATCCGAGTCCTGCCCGAGCACGGCGCTGACCCAAACGCCACAGCAGCCTATGCGAGCGAGTGGACAGCGCTGCATCTGGCGGCCGAGTGGGGGACTGCAGCGTCGTCGCGCAGTTGCTCCGCGCAGGAGCCAACGCAGACGCGAGAGCCAGCGACGGCGACGCGCCGCTCCACATAGCGAGCCGCCACAACCACGTGGCCGTCGCTCGCGCGCTCATTGACGCAGGCGCCGACGTGAACGCTCGAACGACACTGGCTGGACGCCGCTCCACGTCGCTGCGGTCGAAGGACACACGAGCGCAATGGCGCTACTGCTCGAGCACGGCGCGCTCGTAGACGCTCGCGACGAGAGCGGCAGTACGCCGCTGCACGTGAGCGCGTTCTTTGACGAAAACGGCGCGCGGTTCGCCCAGAGCGCGGACGACACGCAGTTCGCAGTCGTGGCTCTCCTGCTCGCGAGCGGCGCAGACCCTCGACTGTGCGACGCAAGAGGGATGTCCCCAGCGAAGCGCGCCAAGCACGAGCGGTACGACGTCATCGTCGACGTGCTGCAGAGTCACCTCGCAGACGCAACTGCTCCCGCTGGCTAAGACCTCCGACTTGCGAATGCAGTCGCTGTATTGAGCCGTGTGCACTGCCTTGGACGGACCTACTTACTCTTCTCGTATGGAGCGCAAGCGCCTCGCGCCTGATGATCATTACAACCACAGCACATCTACTCACTCACGCACTCACTCACTCGCTCACTCACTCACTCGCCACTGACTGACGCCTGCGCACTCGCGATCGCCTGGGCGACTGCGAACTCGCTCGTGTGGCTGATCGAGACGCTGAGCGTCGCCAAGCCGAGGCGATCGAAGACCTCGCGCGCGTGCCCAGAGAGCACCGCCGTCGGCGCCCCGGACGCAGTCAGGACGACCTCGATGTCGCGCAGCGGTGCGCCAGCGCCCTTCCACACGTTCGGCTCGTCCGGCGACGCGCTGGAGATCGCCTTCACGACCGCCTCTTTCGCAGCCCAGCGACCCGCAAAGCTCGCCGCGGCGTGCGGTGCGCTGTAGCAGTACGCCATCTCCCGCTCGGTGAAGTTGCGTCGGACAAAGTCGTCGCGGCCGTCGAGGCGCTCGAACGTCGCGACGGGCTCGACATCGACGCCGAGACCGACAGTCCCAGCGCTGCTCGCAGCGACAGCCATAGGCGCAGTCGTCTGGTGCACCGCGGCGAGCAGCTCCGAGGAGCGAACCGACGGCGTAGACGCAGTCGCACTGTGAGTGATCGGCGACGAGCGAGCGGCACGAGTTGTCTTTGCCGACCGCCGTGTTGCGTTGCCACCAGCGCCAGTGAACCGCCACGTGTTGGCGTCGACGTC
Organism: Pythium guiyangense; assembly: GCA_003730235.1. Classification (NCBI taxonomy): domain Eukaryota; phylum Oomycota; class Peronosporomycetes; order Pythiales; family Pythiaceae; genus Pythium; species Pythium guiyangense. The sequence goes on from QXDM01000013.1 coordinate 1,515,866, forward strand.
AAACGCTGCGCGCGCGGTCGGGTCCAAGTACACGCTGCTCTCCTGCGCGCGCGTGTACGGCGCCGCGTCCTTCACCTGGATGAACGCGTGCTTGCCCATGAACGCGCGCTGTGTGTAGGCGTTCATGCGCACCATGCGCTTCGCCCGCAGCGCCGCGTAGCGACCAAAGACGGCGTCTTCGAGCGTCGAGAGGAGAATGTCCGGGTGCACGAGCAGCACTTCGCCGCCTGCCTGGCCGAACCCGAAGCTCTTCATCACCGCCGCCTTGATGCCGGTCGTCTGGATGCTCCGGTTCGGGTACACGAGCAGGTCGAACGCGCGCAAGGTGGCGCACGCGTTGTCCAAGTTCTTGTTGCCCGGGATGAGTCCCGAGTGGAGCACCTGGACCAAGCCGTTGATCATGAGCGCCGCCGCCGCGCCTTTCGTGTGGTCCGTGAGGTGCTTCTGGCAGATCACCGGCAGAGCTCTCTGTGCTCGCGACGTCCTTGTTTGCTTTACAGATCCGTACTCTACAGACGCACTCACTCACTCTCTCACTGCGCAGTCACGAGGCGCTGCGGACACACAAACTGCTCCCAGCGCACGAGCACAGCGCCAGTCTCGATGAGCAAGTGCGTCGCATGCGCTTCGCTCAGACAGTCGCCGTTGCCGCCGTACGTGATCTCGAGCATCGGTCCGTGCTCGCCGTCGTCCGCGATCTCTGTGAACGTGAGGTACGTGTACCCGTTGCGGAAGTACGTGACGCCCTCGAGACCGAGTGCGGACGGCGGCGGCTCGACGACGAGCGTCAGGACATGGTGCGCTCGCCGGCCGCGCTCGTCCCAGTCCTGGACCTTGGACACCATCGTGACCATGCGCACGTCGTGCGTGCGGTACTTGCTCGGCGAGTTGCGCATGATCACGCTCGTGGACGCGTCCACGCGCTGGATCACGCGCGAGACCATGACGGTGCGGTACAGACGCGCGTAGAGCTCGGGCGAGTGGAACGTGCGCCACGTCTCGTTCAGGATCTCCGCCGCCGCGCTTGCGCTCGACGCGCACGGCACGCGCTTCGTGAAGTGGAAGCGCAAGAGGCGCTTGTCGGTCACCGACCGCTGGACGTCCCAGCCGAGGCATCGGTTCTCGAGCGACGCGCTCACTTGGCGCTTCGAGAACAGCGCATTGAAGCGCTTGCACTCGCTGTGCATCGCGCGGATCATCTCGCGCGCCGTGAGTGGGTCGTACGGCTCGAAGAAGATCGGCGCTTCGCCGTCGACGAACGGCGTCCAGAAGCCTCGGAGAGCGTCTGTCACTGGCGACGCGCGCCGGAGCGACTCCTCTGCGGTGCGACTCGACGGCTCGGCGAGCAGCATCGACGTGTCGATCGTGAGCGCGGCTTCGAAGATCTCGTACTGCTCGATGCGCTTCTGCAGCGACTCGATCTCGGCGTAGATTGCGTTCTGCGTCTCGACCGACGCCGCGTACTCGTACAAGAGCTTGCGCTTCGCTATTGACAGAGGTGGCTCGGATGCCGCAGCATCCTTGTTGATACTACTGCAGTCGCTGGTCGTGCCGCCACTGACCGAGTCGGGCGATGCTGGGTCAGCGATGACTGGGCGTTCCGGCGACTGCAAAAGCTTGTACGTACGCTCAGCTGCCACGCCGCATGTACGCGCACGGCTGTCGAGCGTGCGTTGCAACTCGTTTTGAAGATGCGCACACTGCGCGCGCAACGCAGCGAGCGTCTCGCGCTGACGCGTGCGGCCCTTCGCCATCGACAGCGCGTGGCGCTTGCGCTTCGACGCTGCGCTGTCTTGTTTGAGATCGTGCACGATGCGCTCGATCGTGTCGAGGTCGTCGGGCGTCGGCAACGCGCTGGTGTTTGAGCCTCTCATGATGTGTTGCGTCGGCGGACAGTCGTAGAAGCAGACGACGACGATGACAAGAGCAGGAGGAGACGCGTGCTGGTGCTGGAGCGCTGGTGCTGCTGCTGGCGAGGCGTTTGTGATGTTGATTCGTTCGCTTGAGTGCGTCGATTTCTTCACTATAGCGTTTTGCTAGTGTGGCGCGACGATAGAAACATCAAGTGAAACACATCTGACTCGATTACTGACTGCGGCTGCATACAAAAAGCAAGTGTAAAAGGTCAAGTCATCACGGTGGGTACAGTCTCTTTCGCGCACAAATCATGTCCATTCTAAATCATTTTCTATATCCAGTACGAAGTCCATTTGTGGTCAATCACCTAAAACCCGGCGAACTACTTGTGGTTTGCCTCCAGTCGAAAACCTTCCAGTCGAAAATCCTTCACGCTCCTAGCAAGCGAGAAGCGCCACTCGTGAAAGGACCGAGAACGACGACGACGATCGCGATGACACCAACTGCGCGCTTCGCAGCGACTGCGCTCGCGCTCGCGGCGATGGCGGCGACGACAGACGCGCAGGCGTGCGCGAGCCTCAAGCAGAACACGCTCACGAGCGCCGGGTGCCCCGCGACGTGCGGCGCCGCAAGTCCGTGCGTGCTCTTCGCGCCGAGTCTGAACGCTTCGCTGCCGTGCACTGAGTTCAACGACGCGTCCGGCAAGTGCTTGCAGCAGACGGACTTCACGCCGCCGAGCTCGACGTCCGAGACGTGCACGGTCACGTACCAGTGCATGGAGGGCATCATGGTCCAGTCTCAGTGGCTCCTCGCCGTCGACAGCATCAAGTCGACCTCCAAGTTCTCCATGGCGTACGTGACCGAGATCAAGGCGCTCAAGTACTCGTCTGCAGCCACGCTCTCAGTGTACGTGAGCGCGCTGAGAGTCGTCACGCGACCGCATCTGCTCCTTCTCCTGCTATTGGTGTCTAGAGCGTCTCTATAGGTTGCGAGTCATCTCTTGCTGACTCGCGTCACTCGTGTGGTGCTCCTGTCGTGTCCGCAACAGTCAACTCGCAGGCGGCGCGACGCTGACGATGCGCAAGGGCGACGTGAAGCAAGTGGCGCTCGACCAGAGCTTCTTCACCACGCCGGCGAGCGTCACGTCCATGTGCGTTGCGCTCGTGCTCCCATAGACAGACAGACTCCTGACCAGCTCTATGTCTCTTTCTGCAGGTTCCTGCTGCACCTGAACTTGCGCAACGCGCTCACGACGAACAAGCTCAGCACGAGCCTCAAGACGCTCAGCCTCGTGAACGCCAACTTGGACCAAGTGCCGGCGCAGCTGGCGGGTCTCACCGGACTCACCAAGCTGTACGTCTCGCCACGTGCGACGTCCGATGCCTGTATGTACGAACGAGAAGCTCACGCCTCGTGTCTGTCGGTCGAGCAGGGACCTCACGAAGAACTACATCACGTCGTTCACGGCCGAGACGTTCAGCAACCTCAAGAGTCTCTCGACGCTGTACGGCGCCCGCGCGTTCGTTCACGACCACTTCATCTCGTCATGAAGACTCACTCTGCTGTCATTCACTGGTGACGTGACCACAGAAACCTCGCCGAGAACGACTTGACTGGTCTCCCTGCGACTCTCCCGCCAGCAGTCGACACGCTGTACGTCTTGCGCTGCCGCGTTTCGTCTTCTTTACGTGGCTGCTAACCGTCTGCACTCTCACGATCGCCTCACCGTGTCCACTCGCCATGTCTCGCTCTTGGCAGCAACCTGACTGGCAACCCGCTCGGCGCGATCCCGGACGCGATCTTCAGCTCGACGTCGCTCAAGAAGCTGTACATGCGCGACTGCAACCTGACGAACGTGCAGCTGACCGAGGCGCAGTACACGGTGCTGGACCAGCTGACGGAGTTCGACGCGGCGATCACGGTGACCGAGTGCGCGAACGGGTTCGAGGCGCGGGACTTGCGCTCGACGCTCAAGGTGTGCTTCCCGTCGTCGAAGAAGGCGAGCAGCGGCGGCGGCAGCAGCACGGTCGTGATCGTGCTGTGCGTCGTCGGCGGCGTCGTGATCGTGGGCTTGATCGCGTTCATCGTGCTGCGTCGCCGTCGTCCGGAAGTGATCGACCCGTCGGAGAAGCCGACGTACTCGCTGTACGACGGCACGATGGGGACGAACGGCGAGGGGTCCGACACGTTCGGGTCGACGATCTGGAACGACCCGGAGTTGCTGGCGACGCGCATCGACCACCGCGAGGTGGAGGCGATCAAGCTGCTGGCGCGCGGCGGGTTCGGCGAGGTGTGGCTCGGACTGTACATGGGCGAGAACGTGGCGATCAAGCGCCTGCTGAGCGACAAAAAGTCGATGAACGACGCGCTGCAGTTCGCGACGGAGATCCGCCTGATGGCGCGGCTGGACCACCCGAAGATCGTGCGGTTCATCGGCGTGTCGTGGGCGAGTCCGCTGACGATCCAGGCCGTGACCGAGTTCATGGACTGCGGCGACCTCAAGTCGCTGCTCGACTCGAACCGGTCGTCGTCGCTCACGTGGGCGAACCTCAAGTGCCAGATCGCGATCGACGTGGCGGACGCGCTCGTGTACTTGCACACGCTGAGCCCGAAGATGATCCACCGCGACCTCAAGTCGCGCAACGTGCTCATCGACGCGCAGACTGGCGCCAAGCTGAGCGACTTTGGCATCTCGCGCGACCGGTCCGTGGAGGAGACGATGACGGCGGGCGTGGGCACTGCGCGCTGGATCGCGCCCGAGGTGGTGCTCGGCGGCAACTACACCGAGTCGGCCGACATCTACTCGTACGGCGTCGTGCTCTCGGAGCTCGACACGTGCAAGGCGCCGTTCCACGACGCCGTCAACACGAACGGCGCCAAGATGCAGGACGTCACGATCCTGCAGCTCGTGTCGGCCGGCAAGCTCCAGCCGACGTTCTCGGACACCTGTCCGCCGTCGATCCTGCGCCTCGCGCGCTCGTGCCTCGAGTTTGACCCGTCGCGTCGCCCGACGTCCATGCAGATCATGTACGAGCTGCGCAACATCCTCAAGAACGAGCTCAAGTGAGACGACCGAGGCAGGTAGTTTGGCTGGCGAGTGGCCGCGCGACGCTCGGAGTGCGTGCGCTTCGTGTTCACGAGAGCCTTGCCTGGACGCCGTCACCAGACGCAGGACGTGCTGCTGGTGTCGCATTGCGTCGCATGGGCTCGAGCGACGTTGCTAGCTTGCATATCGACCTTCGTCCTCCTCTCGCTCGCTCGTAGAGACAGGAGGTCTTCCTCACCTTGTTGCTCGTCAATCCACTCTCTCGTTCATGTTCGCTAGCGTTTGGTGTGTGCTTGGCTGGCGCTGTGCATCTTGCAAACCGTTTGTCATGGTCTTGATCTTGATCTTGAGCGTGCACACGTTCACATCGGATCGATGGACCGACGGACTCGATGAACACAACGATGATGAACGGATGTTGCGCGACCTGCTACACCAAGCCAAGTCATGTCCGCAGAGCGAATGAACAAGCTGTGTGTGGCTCGCGCGCCTCGCATCCGCAGCTTCGAGACCTCCAAACCACTTTGCTCGAGTGATTTCGACCTGATTTTCGCTAAAATCCGATACCAGAGAGTGTGAGAACGCGAGTGCGAGAGTGTGAGAGTGTGAGCGTAAGTGCAAGGCAAGGCGAGCTGTTCAACGCGAGGAGCGACGGTGAAGACAGAAGCGAGCGAGCGAGCGAGCGATTAAATACGAGATGGACTAGCCGAGCGCCGCCCGCTGCGCGGGCGGGAAAATAATGTTTAGTTGGAGTTATTTGTTCAGTGTTAATTGGAGTTGACGCCTCAGCACCACCGCGCAAAACCTCAGTAGCACCATGCAGAGCGGTGCTGCCGACCTACGCTGCGCTGCGGTGGCAAGCCCCGAGCTGCATGGCACTGCTTCGGTCCGCGCGAGGTGCTGTCGGCTGAAACCCGGGACAGTCCCGAACATGTACCGAACAACCTATACGTATAACGACAATTTGCCCTCGGGACAGTCCCGAAAATATCGCAAGATTCGAGTCATCTGGTTTTCGCAAACAAATTTCGAAGCATGTCACACAAATTAACAGCCACAAATCTGACCTCAACTCACCAAAAGCGTGACAACTAACTGCGCGGTTCCGAACACGGACGGACGCACACAGCTTCAAAAAGGTAGCTTAGTTAAAGGTAAGACTAGCCGAGCGCCGCCCGCTGCGCGGGCGGGAAAATAATGTTTAGTTGGAGTTATTTGTTCAGTGTTAATTGGAGTTGACGCCTCAGCACCACCGCGCAAAACCTCAGTAGCACCATGCAGAGCGGTGCTGCCGACCTACGCTGCGCTGCGGTGGCAAGCCCCGAGCTGCATGGCACTGCTTCGGTCCGCGCGAGGTGCTGTCGGCTGAAACCCGGGACAGTCCCGAACATGTACCGAACAACCTATACGTATAACGACAATTTGCCCTCGGGACAGTCCCGAAAATATCGCAAGATTCGAGTCATCTGGTTTTCGCAAACAAATTTCGAAGCATGTCACACAAATTAACAGCCACAAATCTGACCTCAACTCACCAAAAGCGTGACAACTAACTGCGCGGTTCCGAACACGGACGGACGCACACAGCTTCAAAAAGGTAGCTTAGTTAAAGGTAAGACTTAGCCGAGCGCCGCCCGCTGCGCGGGCGGGAAAATAATGTTTAGTTGGAGTTATTTGTTCAGTGTTAATTGGAGTTGACGCCTCAGCACCACCGCGCAAAACCTCAGTAGCACCATGCAGAGCGGTGCTGCCGACCTACGCTGCGCTGCGGTGGCAAGCCCCGAGCTGCATGGCACTGCTTCGGTCCGCGCGAGGTGCTGTCGGCTGAAACCCGGGACAGTCCCGAACATGTACCGAACAACCTATACGTATAACGACAATTTGCCCTCGGGACAGTCCCGAAAATATCGCAAGATTCGAGTCATCTGGTTTTCGCAAACAAATTTCGAAGCATGTCACACAAATTAACAGCCACAAATCTGACCTCAACTCACCAAAAGCGTGACAACTAACTGCGCGGTTCCGAACACGGACGGACGCACACAGCTTCAAAAAGGTAGCTTAGTTAAAGGTAAGACTAGCCGAGCGCCGCCCGCTGCGCGGGCGGGAAAATAATGTTTAGTTGGAGTTATTTGTTCAGTGTTAATTGGAGTTGACGCCTCAGCACCACCGCGCAAAACCTCAGTAGCACCATGCAGAGCGGTGCTGCCGACCTACGCTGCGCTGCGGTGGCAAGCCCCGAGCTGCATGGCACTGCTTCGGTCCGCGCGAGGTGCTGTCGGCTGAAACCCGGGACAGTCCCGAACATGTACCGAACAACCTATACGTATAACGACAATTTGCCCTCGGGACAGTCCCGAAAATATCGCAAGATTCGAGTCATCTGGTTTTCGCAAACAAATTTCGAAGCATGTCACACAAATTAACAGCCACAAATCTGACCTCAACTCACCAAAAGCGTGACAACTAACTGCGCGGTTCCGAACACGGACGGACGCACACAGCTTCAAAAAGGTAGCTTAGTTAAAGGTAAGACTAGCCGAGCGCCGCCCGCTGCGCGGGCGGGAAAATAATGTTTAGTTGGAGTTATTTGTTCAGTGTTAATTGGAGTTGACGCCTCAGCACCACCGCGCAAAACCTCAGTAGCACCATGCAGAGCGGTGCTGCCGACCTGCGCTGCGCTGCGGTGGCAAGCCCCGAGCTGCATGGCACTGCTTCGGTCCGCGCGAGGTGCTGTCGGCTGAAACCCGGGACAGTCCCGAACATGTACCGAACAACCTATACGTATAACGACAATTTGCCCTCGGGACAGTCCCGAAAATATCGCAAGATTCGAGTCATCTGGTTTTCGCAAACAAATTTCGAAGCATGTCACACAAATTAACAGCCACAAATCTGACCTCAACTCACCAAAAGCGTGACAACTAACTGCGCGGTTCCGAACACGGACGGACGCACACAGCTTCAAAAAGGTAGCTTAGTTAAAGGTAAGACTAGCCGAGCGCCGCCCGCTGCGCGGGCGGGAAAATAATGTTTAGTTGGAGTTATTTGTTCAGTGTTAATTGGAGTTGACGCCTCAGCACCACCGCGCAAAACCTCAGTAGCACCATGCAGAGCGGTGCTGCCGACCTGCGCTGCGCTGCGGTGGCAAGCCCCGAGCTGCATGGCACTGCTTCGGTCCGCGCGAGGTGCTGTCGGCTGAAACCCGGGACAGTCCCGAACATGTACCGAACAACCTATACGTATAACGACAATTTGCCCTCGGGACAGTCCCGAAAATATCGCAAGATTCGAGTCATCTGGTTTTCGCAAACAAATTTCGAAGCATGTCACACAAATTAACAGCCACAAATCTGACCTCAACTCACCAAAAGCGTGACAACTAACTGCGCGGTTCCGAACACGGACGGACGCACACAGCTTCAAAAAGGTAGCTTAGTTAAAGGTAAGACTAGCCGAGCGCCGCCCGCTGCGCGGGCGGTTAGTTTGGTTCTGTTGGAGTGTGTGTTTTGCTAAACTTGTTTGATGCGTTTAGTTGAAATTGTGCGTGTTTTGAATCAGTGAACATTTTTATAGGTAAAGCGAGACCGTTTTTCCACATGCAGTTTGTTTTTATTTCCTGTTTCTTCTTATATAGTTTTTCTGGAGTTTTGTTGTGTCCCTATCCTACGTTTGTTGTTGTCTCATGCATTCCTATCTGTTTGTTTGTTTTGTTCCTGTGCCTACTTGGTGTCTTCCCTATCTTTTTCTTTTGGTTTTGATCTGTGTCCTACTTGTGTGTTGTCTTCATATACAGTCTTGTTGAGCTCTTCAGTCGAAGATCTCGCGGTACACGACGTTCTTTGTGTACACACCTTCGTCGTCTTCTTTCTCTGGGTCGACAACGACGATCTTGATGTTGTTGCGCGATGTCACTCTCGAAAGAGCGACGTAGAGCTGTCCATGGGCAAACACTGGTCGAGGCAAGTACAGTCCCAAGTGGTGCAGTGACTGACCTTGCGCCTTGTTGATCGTCATCGCAAACGCTGGGATGATTGGGAACTGCTTGCGTCGAACTTGGAACGGGAGCTCCTTCTCCTTGCTGATCAGGATGATCCGTGGGATGAAGACCACGTCGCCTTTACGCGGTCCTGTCATGATCGTCGCCTTGATACAGTTGTCGCGCAGCTCCACAACTCGAAGGCGCGTGCCGTTGCACAGACCCAAGTTGCTGTTCAGGTTGCGCACCATCATGATCGGAGCGCCAATCTTGAGCGTGATCTTGTGCGGCGGGATCCCGGAGAAGTTGAGCGAGTTCAAGAATTCGGTCTCGTACAAACCTGCTGTCAACTCGTTCTCGTCGTTGATCGAGTCGACAGACAGGTACTCGCGCGCGTCGCCGGTCAGTCGCTTGGTCACTTCGTCGTTGATCCGGTGCACGTCTCGGTTCGTCGGACAAAGGATCGCTCGCTCCGCAAAGTACTCGTCGTTCGCCATCTGCTCGTTGACGTCGAGGTACAGGTGGTCGATGAGGTTGCTCAAGTCGTTCTGCACGCGTGAAGGCTGTTCTTCATCGTCTTCATCGTCTTCTTGCTCCGGCTCTGGCTGTACCAGCTCGTTGATCACCAAGTCTCGCGGCAACTTGATGTAGTCGGATCCGAGCTCGGGATCGCGCTCGTGTCGACCTTCACCGACTTGAAGCAAGTAGTTGGAGAAAGCTGCAATGTCAAAGCCCTCTACGTCGTTCGGAGCCGTGCGTACGCGCATGTTCTCGGTCAGCCGCAACGTCTTGAACTTCGACCAAAGCTCCGATCGCTTCAAGCTTGCGTCGATCGATTCAAACCGTCCGCCTGACTTGACAACTGGCAGGATCTGACGGAAGTCGCCAGACAGCACGACAACTTTGCCGCCGAACGCGTCGTTGCTGTCGTGGATGTCTTGCATCATCCTGTCGACAGCTTCAAACGCGAACCGGTTCGTCATCGGTGCTTCGTCCCAGATGATCAACTTTGCGCGCTTGAGCAGTCGTGCGATCTTGGACTGCTTCGAAATCTCGCATGTGCTATCCTTGGTCAGTTCGAGCGGGATCTTGAACGTCGAGTGTGCTGTCCGACCGCCGGTAAGCAGCAGCGCTGCGATGCCACTTGAGGCAACGGCCAAAGCGATCTTGTTCTCGATGCGCACTGTCGCTAGGATCTGCTCGAGCAAGAACGACTTGCCAGTGCCGCCTGGACCGTCGAGGAAGAACAGCTTCTGCTCTGGAGCGTTACTGTTCACTGCGTTGACGACTTGATCGAAGACAAACTGCTGATCGCGGTTCATCGGGCAGTCGACGGTGCGCGCGATAATGCGTTCGAGCAACTCTCTTGGGTACGCGTTCCTCTCTTCGTCTTCCAGCTCGGTACTTGTGAGACGCTCATGTAACTCGACGCTGAACTGACTCAGCTGCGGCATGTCGGCGAACTTAGACAGATCTTGACCGTTTGCTTGAAGCAACTTGTCGATGCTGACCAAAGTCTTGAGCTGAACAAACTCGTCGTCTGCGTCGACGTTGTGCTGACGCTGGTAGTCCTTGGACAGGTCGTCGCGGAATGCCGTCCACAACGCTTCAACGTCACTTGGTTGCGAGTACGCCAAGATCGTTGCAAACAGCACGCGCAGTTGGTACGGCATCTGGAACGTCGCTGCTTCAGACATGCACAGGTACCACTCGTTGTCATCTTCTAGGAACCCTGCTGCTTTGGCTGCGGCCTTGAACGTCGCGTGCTCGATCCCTTCGACGGTGCGCAAGGCTTCGTACGATGTCGGTCCCTTGATGTGGTTGAGCAACAGCCGCAAGTAGAACCGTTCTTCCTGGTGCGGTGAGCAGTGCACCATGCGTCCAATCGATGCGACGCGAACCTTGTACCGAATCCATCGTTTGTTCTTCTGGTCCCATCGATACTTCTTCGGAATGTCTTGGTACAACATCGTTCCTGCGAGGTCGGGCTCTTCAGCACTGATCTGGAAGAACGCTATCAACTGGCTCCTCTCCCCCGCTGCGATACGCGCTTGGATGTCGCTTGTCGTGTCGAACGTGATCGAGCTCTCGCCAGGAAGGTGCACTGGCAAGTACACAACCGAGTGTGACTTTGCTTGCGTCGGGAAGTCAAACAGTCGCTGACACGCTTCGACTGGGGAGATGTACCGCGCTTGCAGGTACCGCTCGACTTCGTTCGGGTTGCGCGCGCGTTGACGGTCTGCAATCGACATCGACGTCTTGTCTGCACCCTTGTACACGTACTTGTAGATGTACTTGACCGCCTTGATCGAAGAGCAGACCTCGATGTTCATGTGGCAGTTGTACTTCTGCGTCAAGTACGGGTTGTACGGAACAACGAACTGGTTGAGCGTCGCGTTGTCCCAGTCCTTGCCGTTGTGCTTCAAACGTCCAGATGGTCTCTCGCGACGCATGTACACTGGGTACCCGTCGTTTCCAACGCGCGTCACCGAAGCGAACGACTTCGGGAACCTCTTGCTGCACTTGCCGTCCTTCATGCACGGTGAGTTGGCGTTCGCGGTACCGCACGGACCGTGCATCATGCACGTGATAACTGTCTCGTACAGCAGCGGGTTCTTGTCTGGATCTAGTAGCTCCGCAGACACCAACTTGTTGATGCGAGCCACCGAACGTGGCTTGTCGTCGTCGTGCAGGATCATCAAAATGTGCGCGTGCGGAAGACCGCGCTTCTGGAACTCGATCACGTAAATGCGCGCGACTTGAACTCCGAGTGCGCCTTCGTCCAAGTCCTTGAGCAGTGCTTGAAGCTTCTGTTGCCACACGCGGCTCACGACGTCTGGGCGGTCCGTCGCAGTCTGTCCAGGTAGGAGATTGTCCGTGATCTCCGGCCACTTCGGGTTGCACGTCATGGTGACGAACAAATCTGGCTTCCCGAACTCGCGCACGATCGCCATCGAGTCTTGGAACTGCTGGTACATATACCGAGGACTTCCCGTGAAGCTCGCTGGAAGAATGACGCGCTTGCCGATGTTCTGCGCAAACTGCAGGACGCTTCGACCTCGATGCGCTGTTCTCCGAGCTCTGGAATGTTGTGCACGTTTACGTTCTCGTTCATCAACGCGTCACGAACTCCGGCAAACGTCTCGCGCCGGTATTTCTTCTGCAAGTCGTCGCTCTGGATGTACCGAAGCCGTTCTTGCTCGCACTTGGCCCACTGATCGACGACGTACTGCTGGAAGAGCCGACAACCGCGGTGGAGTAAACCTGGATCGTCGTGACGCTCATGCAGTCGGTACGCGACGAACTCGCGAAGAGAGACATCGCGGTCTTGCCTCGAACGTCACGCCTTCGACGTACGGAGTCGTAAACGTCCAACCGAGCTCGCCGTACGGGAACAGGAGCGGTACTGCAACGGATCGTACTCTTGGTGCGTCTCCCACAGTCGAAACAGTCTCTCCGTTGTTGCGTGTACAAAGAAGAAGGTCGCGGTGTTGTGCACCGTTTCCATCTTCGACCATCACTGCTGCAACCTCGGACGCGGTCGGAACGTTGTGCGTACGCGGATCGTCGGTAGGTAGCGCGTGCAACCGAAGATGCATGTTGACGTCGGGGATCTGGATCGCTTCTTCATCTTCTTCGCCCTTTTGCTCTTCGTCTCGCTCAAGTTGCCGTTGAGCAAGTGCTCGCTCGCGAGCAGCAAGTCGTTCTTGACGGATGATCTGCCCGGCGTTCAAAAAAACTTGCGCGCAAACGGGTTGTGGTCTTCCATCACGCTTTCGATTGTTGTCAACGTTGCTGGATCAAGCCCGTCGGCCATTCGCATGCGGTGTTGCACACGAACGTCCATGTCTGGATCGGCGATGTAGATCTGCGCGAAGAGCGGCCTTCCACCGATGGAGGAAGCAAAGATCCCAAAAGGTGACACAGAGCGCCTTGAACACGGAACGTGTAGATGCCGTTCGTGCCTGCGACGTCTTCGTTGACGTTCAACGTCTTTGTTTCGGACGCCCCGAGTGACGTGAACGCGAAGACGTTGTTGTATACGCGAATGTTGTTCTTGAACTCGCGCATGTCGAACAGGCGACGAAGAGCAGCTGGAGGTTTGCGAAATGGCGGCAAGTTAACCCTTCCACTGAGGCAGCACTTGTTCACCGTCTCGCCTTCGAGCTTCCACGCGTTGCACGTCGGACAGACATCGCGTTTCATCTTGACGACGTGTCGCCCGTCAACAACGTTTGCGCCAGTCACCAGTTCTGG